>CM054063.1:130063251-131263251 GCA_028641055.1 Alopecurus myosuroides
CGTACTACAAGGATACTCGAATATCTGGCAAAACTCTTGTCTTTCCTGACCTAGGAACCGGTTTATATATTACCCGGCCTCCCTGGCTTCCTATACAAGGCATACCCGGAATCCTACCCGGAAACCGCGCACAACCCTAACTATTCTAATCTTGACTCCCAAGGTACGGGCTATAAGGCCTACGTTTCTTCTTGGGCCTTCTAGAAACTCCTCCATCTTGAGCCGGGTCTTGTGCGAATCCCTTCGGGCGGGTTTCACCTAGGCAGGAGCCTACCGGGTTAACATCCCCCCATCAGTAGTCCCCAGAATAGCTTGGGCTTCTCGGAGCCAACCATGAAGCGCACGCTATTCCCTGCAAAATAATAAACATTCAAATACATGAAATATCGGGTTAGAGTGCTTTGATAATAGCTAGGCCTGCTCTTTGGGCGGTCCATATAATAACCCGGCATTTTCCGAGTCAGACCACCTATCTCACGGGTCAACACTCCGAGGGAACGTGACGAGACTCGGCATCAACATCGCTACTAGTTAATCCGAATATCACGCTCGTAATCAATCATGATCTCCATCCGGATATCTCGCAACGGATATTTTGGTGCTTATCCCCAAATTTCCAGACCGGATCTTTTTTCCCTCAAAAATTTCGCTTACCGCCCAAACCTAGGGATTTCCTCCCGCACCTATAAATAGTGCTCAAGGGCTAACCCTAAATCTCACAAGCCATTTCCCATCTCTCTCTCTTTCTTTCATTCCGCCTCCGCGCCCGCGAGCCCCACCCGAGCTCGCATGGCCGGAGCCGCGCCGCCGCCCACAAGGACACCACCGGAGTTGCGCCACCGCCGCTAGGTCGCCACCGTTCGTGCCTGCGACGCTGCCGCCTATCGTCGTCGTAACGCCCACGAGCAAGCCTCCAATCGGGCCGCCGGAGATCTCGAGGCGCCGCCACCGCCGAGCTAATCTCCGCTACCGCGCATCTCTCCCTCGATCCATCCGGTAAATCCCTCTATCTCTTGGATCTAGATCCTCTTTTCTTTGATTTCGCGCGTATACTTTAGGATCCAATTTCATCCACTAGGTATTCACTATTCCCTCAATAGCTTGGCATGCCCTTGTAATTCCTAATATCATACCTTTTCATGGCTCGCGCTTAACTAATTCCACGTCTATGCCTCTTAGCACATTTTCACAATTTGCAATCTCATATTCTCCCCATGTATTCTCAACTAGATCCATTTGCCAAATTTTGCAAGTTTTTTTTAGTCGTTTTGCCCTTTTTTCTTCTCATTATATCGAATAGCTGCACTCTCCGGGTTTCTTGATATTCACACACTTGCATTTTACTCCTTTTAGATCTACACTCCATGGCTCCTAAGGCCAGCGCCAAGGCAAAGGTCAAAAACCCGGCCGGCAAGCAAAAACCGGGTCAGTCGATTTCGGCCAACTTGGCAAAATCGTCTGTCACGAAGGCCAAGCTGGACGAGCTGGCCGAGTCGGGTGTCCTTCCCTCCCGGTCTGAGATCCACTGGAGGATACTCGGCGAGGAGACTCGGCCTTCACCAGGCCTAGATGAAGTGGTGGTTTTCGTCGAGCACGTGATCCGGGGTTTCCGCCCCCCGGGTCATCCTTTCTTCCGGGAACTCCTGGACCACTACAAACTCCGGTTATTCGACATCGGCCCCAATTCCATGCTTAACATCTGCCACTTTATAGTCCTTTGTGAATCCTATTTATGCATTCCTCCCAACCTAGCTTTATTCCTCGAACTCTTTCAATGTAAACCATGCCGAGAGAGTGGCGACGGGGCCCTCCTAGTTTGTGGGGGAGTCTCAATTCAGAGACGTAAAAACTCTCTGATGCCGACTCTTAGCCTCCATACACACGTTAAACACTGGCAAAAAACTTATTTTTACTGCCAAGATACCTCTTTACCCGGCGAGAAGCCATTGCCGGGTTTCTCTGATAACACCCTCACCTTGTCCGACAATTTAAACTCCTTTGCATCTGAGGCCAACAAGCAATCTATCCAGCCCTTTCTTCATAAGCTTGCTGTACTTTCTGCCCAAGGTCTCCTTGGGCTTAATCTGGTGAAGACCTGGGTAAGTTGCCGGATCTAGCCTAACAGCACTCGATCCAAACTCATGTGCGAATATTCTGGGCATGTGACCGATTCTCTCCGATATTCGGAGAAGAACTACCCGGCTGGTGATATGAATAAGGTTATGAAGACCTTCTTGGCCGAAAAACTTGACGTTATCAAGAACATAGCCGGGCTCAACCCCTTCACTCGATCTAACCCGGCTCCTCCAGTAAGAACCGGCTTAATTTCTTTATCCGACTGATATCTCTTATGCTCATATACTAACCTTTGTCTGTGCATTCCTTACACATGAAGACGATGCATTCTGGAAGATAGTCACCCCTCCCCTTCAGAAAACTCGGAGGAGGACGAGGAGCCGGCTGATAGTGATGAAGGTACAGCCGAGTCTTGTATTTGCATTTACCTCGTTAATTTATTAGACCAAATCTTTCCCTTTTTCAACGATACTCCTTATTTACCAGAGCTAGAGGACAAGGAGGACACCCAGTCGGAAGAAAGTGAGGCTGAGCCGGAGGAGGAGATTGGGGCAAAAAGAAAGACCCGGAGTGTCGTTTTCAAGGTGCTCTATTCCTCCATGACCTCCAAGCCGTACTCATATGCCAATATGTGCGAACTTAACCAGCGTCTAACCAATTCATCATACTTGAAGGAACCTGCCCCGACCAAACGGAGGGTAACCCGGAATTCCCCGGGTGACGATCCTCTTCACCCGGGTATCCCTTCATCACCCACTCGCCGAGCCGGTACTCCCCAAACTCATACATCCCATATTCCTCGAAGATATCCTTCTCCGAATCACCCATTAGCCGGACAACTTAGGGTCTCACTTTCCGATTCTTTGTCAGCATCTTCCGGGTCCAGCAACGATCTCCCACCAGATTTCTTCATGAATATCGGGTAATTTGTTTTCCTTGTTAATCAATACACTACTATTATCCACATCTTTCATTTATTATCTACTAACTGCCTCTTTTTCTTTCTCAGGGCCAAGGTTACAGTTAGTGACCCTGAAGACATGAACATTGATAACCCGGCTATGGAAAACCCGGAGACCGTTGTGCAGCCCACAGCTGGTGGTGAAGAAGAAGAAGAACAGCTGGACAACCCGGTTGACCAGGAGGCCGAGTTTCCTCTGCCAACACATCAGCCGGCCGATGATGATGTCGAGTATTTGGGATCACAGAGGGGTGTCCCTGCCCCCAACACTCAGGCTACCAGAGTCGATCCACCGAAACAAGAAAGGACCCCGCCACCGGGTAACCAGAACCCCAACTCCTCCAGGCCAAAGTTAAGTGGCCTTGACTTCGAAGGGATGCTAGATGATCTTTTCTCCCTGAAAACCAATGAGAGAGACATCCTCGAGTCCCTAGCTGCTGAGCACCATGTAAATCTACTGATATTATTTCCATACTCACCTAGTCCCCAAGTTCCGGGTGAACAATGCACAGTTTACTCGGTACTTCCATAGATGTATGTCCATCCATACTTGGCTTTTATACCGGAACCGACTAACTTATTCTTGTCTTATTTTTCAGGCCTATGTAACCCGGTCGGAGGAGATCTTGGCAAAAACCAACGAACTCCTCCGAGTCGAGACCAAACTGTGAGAGGAGCTGGAGGTCGAGGTGAAGGATCTTTCCAAAGACTGTAAGAAATACAAGAAAAGGCTCCACCAAGCTGAGGACTTACTAAAGAAGCTGTCAGCCTCTGTTGCCGAGACTTACCGCTCCTTACTTGGTAAAGATCTTAACTTTTTGACTAAGACTCGGATTCCTCATTTAATATGATCTAAGACCCGGATCTTACCCTTTTGCCTTTCATTTTACTCTGCAGCTACGGGTGATAAAGGTGATGATGAAGACGACATAGAGAAATTGAAGACCCTTAAGGCCGTGACCGGGCAATTTTCCGCGGGCACCAAGTGGACCCTTGAGGCCATAAAGTGGCCTGGTGGTTATGGCGGCGTTTCCCACATGCTTGAAGCATATTCCACGGTCCCTGCTTGAATCGATCACTGGAAGCGCTCAGCATGCCGGGTTGGGGTAACCCGCGGCCTTGCCTTGGCCAAAGCTTATTTTCCTAAGCTTGAGCCGGCAAGGCTCGTGAATGGGTTCCCCGAGTTTAACAATGACGGCTCAAGATTCTTGGCTAAGGACTACAAGTCTATCCACACTCAGGTACGTCACTCGGCAAGCCTGATAGCCGATAAGCTGGACGTGAACAGGCTCTCCCCACCATACAATGTTGAAGACAAGCCGGTTCCATCTGATCTCCCAAAGCCCTTTGACATGCTGGCCCGATGGTTGGAGGAGGCTGCCAAGAGGAAGGCCGCAGCCGAGAATGCGCCATCCACATCTACCCCGGGTGTTCCTCCTCCTACTCGTGTTGCTGCCGCGACTGACCCGGGCATGGAGGCTGGGAAGGACACGGAGGAGCATGCTGAAGACCCGACCGCCAAGGACACTGCTGATGACTCGGCCATGGATGCCGAGTGAAGTTTTACTGTTTCTCGCCCCAAAACACTTATTCGGCCAATGGGCATTATGTAATATGCCTGATACAACTATTCTTTTAATAGTGCGCATGTGCACTTTTGATACTATTTACGTGGTTTGTAATACGTTTAAACTTTAATAGCTTTTGGTGGCCCTTTTGGCCATCCACCTCGATATGATCTTTTCCAATCTTATACTTTTTGCTGCTTTTTTGATATTTTCTCTTTTTTCCCATCCATGAGACTCGGTTTCCGGGTCTCAGGATCATTGACTGGTTAAACTTTTTGCTTTCCAAGTCCCCAAGCCCCCAAATCACTAAGACTCGGGTTTTTGGGTTTCAATCTTAATGGCTAACAATTTATTGCTTTTCTCAAATTCCCAAGTCCCCAAGTCCCCAAGACTCGGATTTTTGGGTTTCGAGCTCAATAGCTAAACAGTTTGTTGCTTTTCTCAAATTCCCCAGTCCCCAAGACCCAAATTTCCGAGTCTAGGGATTAGTGGTTTTGAAGAAAAACTACCTGTTTTTACCAGGGCCCAAAATATGTAGCTACCCATATAAATTTTGAAGCTATGCTTAATACATCGTGAGTTTCCGGCAATAGCCTTTTTACTCTGCATAACTTGTGGTTTGGATGACCCTTTTGATCCTCTCTGTTGTAAGCCGGTTTTCGCGTGGATATTCAGTGCTGCTATAACTGTATAAAAACAGGGTCAGGCAAGTCCCTATGGGCATCATGACTGATTGTGATTACACGTTAGCAAGTCACGCCACATTATTGCGAGTCACATCAAGCTTAAACAAGAGAAATCAAGAAAGTTTGGCTCTATCGTCCAGTTATAAGATTGTAACCGTACTTATTACCAGTAGTCGGTCCTCATAACTTAATGGCATCGTGGCCGGGTCTTGAGATTATAGCTGTGCTATTCAAGCAATCAGCCCCCAAGGCCTATGTATGCGATTTATAAAAAAAATTAAGCCTAGTGCATCATGACTAACCAATAAATACTTACCTGATATGAAACAAAGTAGAACATAAACATTAAGAACAAACTAACAGAAAATAAATAAGAAACAATATCGTAGTTTAACCATCTCTTTATTGATATAAGAAAGGTTATGTCAGCAAGCCGCCTCATTGAAAACCCTCCAGTCCCCTTAGGTACCCTGGATAGGAAAAGAGTGCGTCTAAAACCTGCTGCCTATTACATCGTGTAATTCAACTTGTAAACCTAGCCTATGCTAAGTGTAGTAGGGACGTAGTTGAGCCACGTTCCATGGTCTTTCCTGCTCTTGCATAGATGAAGTGGTACGTGCGGTATCATTAACAGTATTCGACTCTTCCCTTACATCTATCAAGTAGTATGATCCATTGTGCAAATTACGGCTGATGACGAAAGGACCTTCCCATGGTGGAGATAATTTGTGCTTTCCTTCTTTTGTCTGCACGAGGCGTAATACCATGTCTCCTTCCTGGGAGACCCGGGTTTTGACTCGCCGACTATGATATCTCCTCAGATCCTGTTGATATATGGCTGATCTTTCCGAAGCTTGCTCTCTGTGCTCCTCTAACATGTCCACGGCATCCTTCCGGGTCTTCTCATTCTCCACCTCAACATAAGCCGCCACCCGGGGTGAGTCATGAATAATATCACTCGGCAGGACTGCCTCTGCACCATAAACCATGAAAAACGGAGTCATCTGGGTAGATCTGTTGGGTGTAGTATTAATCCCCCATACCACTGATGGTAATTCCTCAACCCACGCTCCCGCAGCTCTGAGGCACGTGTCGCACCCGGACTTCTAGGGGATACTCACAGTCCGTTAAACAGTAGATAAATGGCTTACGGGGCATACCGGCACCCGCATCTCAATATGAGCAGGCCAACACGTAAACGTGTGACAACCATTTTCTTACTATTCATCGTCTGCGCAAACCATCCCATAGAAATCCAGATACTTCCATTGACGTACTTCAAAACATACACACATGGTACGTCAACGGCATTGGAACAAGTGATATCACAACAGATCTCTACGACACAAAAGATTGAAATAAGTTGCAAATAGCTCTCATTAGAGCAGAGATAGCAAATACAATCATCCAGAGGACACATGTCCCAACATAACATCATTACATCACAGCGGAAGCATTCAACATGTCTGAGTACAGACAAGATCCAAATAGGCCTAAGAGGCCGGAAACGAAAAGACGGAGCCCATCCACGAAGTCTCGGATCCTGCCCGGGTCCGCTATCTACTCGTCAGCAGTCTCGTCATACTCCACGTCGTAGCCACCATGGGGATCCTCGGAAACGTAGTCTGCGGAAACCATAGCCCCAAAGGGGTCAGTACATAAACGTACTGGCAAGCAAGACTCACAGTTCACCAAAGTGTAACCCGTCAACATCAAGCACAGATGCTTTGGGTTCAACGGAGGAAAGGGTGATACAAAAGATGCTGCAGCTGGCTGCACTGATCAACTACAGAAACATACTACAACTTCCGGCTAACAGAAAGGAGATAAGATAGCGTATCGTAACCAAATATAACTAACCACCAAACAAACACATCCTGAATCTCGCCCCTTATCCAATGAAGCAATCCGAGGATAACTCACACAGTTGAATTAATGATGGATCAAGTTATTGTGGCAATAAGGCTATTACTAGTCAAGTTATCATTAGTTAGGTGTAAGTTGTTCTGAGTACTTGTTAGCCAGTACTTTCACCAAGTCATCCATAACCGTGGAAAACACGGCTTCTCGAGAAGATTTAACCCTGCAGGGATGCACCAATTTGGCCGTACACGTAAGAATACCCTGCCAGATGGAATGCCTCCCACCAAGCGGGGCACTCTACACAACTCAACTCTTCTTCGCATCAAGCCCAAAGCACCACGTGCTGTGCGTGCGCGGCTAATCGAGCCCCACGAAGAAAAGGGGACCCTCATAGCACTGGAAGACCACGCCGCCCTAAATGCCGACTACAAAAGTTCCACCCTGGCCTCGGGTTCCTACCTGCATATGTGTGCATCAAATGGAAAGCCCGAACTAAGTGTGGCGATTTGGACGAGATGCGAATCGAATCAAATTGAGGGGGGGCGCCCATACACGCTTCCCACATGCGGATAGTGCGCTCATCATGGATCAGTAGACAAGACCCTTTTCCTAATTAGGGTCGACACTAGCAGGCCTCAAAACCACGCCGGGCCTCCTGCCGGTGCCTTATCAGCAAATTATTATTACCTCAAGCTTAACAGGTTGTTGTTTAACATCGAGCCCCAGAACATAATAGAATATAGTAACAAAAAGTAACGGGTAACAGACTCGAGCAAAACAACCCTAAGCATGCTAGTAAGACACGGGCTCAAACAAAGGGGTTATTAGGAGTGGAGGTGAGGCAATATCAGGGTTAAAGGATAACATGTGGTAGGTTCATAACAGTAACAACTATTCATAGGGCTAGCAAAATAGACAACGGAAAGTATCGGTAACCAATGTTGAAAGGAACACAATGGTTCATGTGAGTGATAACTTGCCTGCAAACTCAGCAGCCTGGTACTGAGCTAGATCCTCAGAAGGGGTGTCGTAAGGATCGTCTGTCTCAACGTCGTCGTCTATCCGAGAAGAAGCAAACAAACAACGCAGAGAACAAACAATCAATAACATGGCATAATGCACAATCATGGGATGATGCATGACAATTTAATTGATGCATCAAAATAAACTAGTTGACATGGTAACATGTTTAGATGGACCCATATGCAATTTGAGTTGCATATGAAAAGGTCCATGAATTATGGTTGAAACAATTGTTTTACAACTAACCAACATGTGAAAGTGGATTAGTATGATGCATGGATGAGGAAAACAGAAAAATAACAACAATAGAACAATTTTGAAATAAGGTTTACCAAGTTTAGAAATTTATTTATTAAGTTAGGGAATTTTGGTTACTTAAAGGTGTTACACAAGCATTTGTTGTTTTCACCAATTTTAATTTTTCAAAACAAATAACAAAATTCATATTTGGAAAGTACACAAAATTTTAGGTGGAATACATGTTTCAATTATTGAAAAAGGAATTAGGATGAATTATTTATGAATTAAACAAGTCAAACAAGATTTAAATAAATTAAATTCAAGTATGAATTTATTTGAATTTTTATTTGTTCAAAACATTAAACCAATTTCATATTTGAAAAGTTTATACTTGTCTAGTTTGAAAACATATTTTATATGTTCAAAAACAATTTAAGTTGAGCAAGTTATGAATTTATCAAATTTAAATGATTTAAACAAGGTTTAAATTATTTAACCAATTATAATTATTCAAAACATGAAACAAAGTTTATATTTGCAAAGTACATGAAAAATGGGATGGAAAACATATTTTATTTGTTGAGTTTGGAATTTTTATGTTCAAGTTATGAATTTTGCAAAAATTAAGTGAATTAAACAAAATTTAAATATTTCACCAAATTAAAATATTCAAAACAGTAAAAGAAATTTATATTTGGGTAGAGAATTTAAAATGGAGTGATTTACATGTTTAAAGTTTTGCAATTGGAGTTTCCAAACAAAAGTTATTGATTTACCAAGTTTAAGCAATTTTATTGGTTTATAGAAATAATTATGGACCTGGAAAAGATACAGGGACTTGGAAATAAATTTATAGGGACCTAGATAAAAGTAACAGGGACCTGTGAGCAATGTGGGATAGATCTAGACCTAGGAAAATAAAAAAGAAAAAGCTGGTTTTTTGATGCAGAGGGGAGGATTCGAACCCTGCCCTCCTGCTAGCACGCAGTGGACACCAACCACTGCGGTGGGGTGCAGTTTGCTGACAGAGAAGGCATCGGAGGGAGGTTAAGGATTCAGGAATCTGTACTGAAATTAATTCGGAAAATAAGGAGCAGAGGTGGGGGTGCGGGGATTTGATCCCGCGATCGCTGGGCTCACTACGCGCCTGTGCTACCAGTAGGTCTGATGCTTCTGTTTGATACTACACGGGTCGATTGGGGTTTTGGACATATCAAATCGGTGTTAGCTGACTGCAAGCGAACGAACACCTGCAGCTGATCCGTTCTTCTTTGTAACGAAACAGAGCAACGATGGCACAAACCGGCCGGGAAATTCGAGGTGTCCGCAAGGAATCGAGGGGGGCAAGGAGGGGAATGGAAAGGGGATCTCACCCTCGTCGCAGGGGTGGCCGCGGCAAGGCCGGGGGGTGCCGGAGGCGGCGGCGGCGTGCCGCTGAGCGGTGGCCGGTGACAGCAGGTAATGGAGGCGAGGTCCTCCTCGATGGCGGCGGTGGTGGGGAGAGAGAGGGAAGGAGGCGGATAGGGATAGGGTTAGGGTTTCTGAGGGGGGAGGAGTAGATATAGGAGGGGGAAAAGGGTGGAGCAGTGGGGGCAGCAGGTCGTTGTCCCCATGGCTATCGTCATCGTACGGACGGAGGTAGGGGGAGATAGGTTGCGGGCTGCAGCCTGGTGGGCTGGGCCTGCCTCTCCCCC
Organism: Alopecurus myosuroides; assembly: GCA_028641055.1. Lineage (NCBI taxonomy): Eukaryota > Viridiplantae > Streptophyta > Magnoliopsida > Poales > Poaceae > Alopecurus > Alopecurus myosuroides. The sequence continues at coordinate 130,073,363 of CM054063.1, forward strand.
TCTCCTGAGCGTTTTTCTTTTTATTAATTGTTTTGCTACTTTTTTTTTGCTGATTTAGAAATAGGAAGAAAAGAAGGGTTTTGGAGTTAGGAAAAAAATTAAGGATAAATTTTTATTGATTGATTATTGCCACAGCAACATTGTGCAAGTTTTTGTTTTCAAAATTATTTCAATTTGTTTGCTGTTTGGTATTTGATTTGAATTTGAATGAAAGTTGAGGTTAATTGATTTATTAAAACAAGAATTCAATAGGGTGAACTTTAATGTTTAATTTGAAACAAATGATTAGAATTGTTGTGTAATTTTCATAAGTTCAACATGGTGGTTGTTTTGGACAATGTGATTTGAATTTTTTGAATGCAAATTTAATTAAGTGAACTATTGAAAACAACATTTAAATAGGGTGAACCCTAAAGTTTAATTGAAACAAAAGTATTAGCATTGTGTTGTAATTCTCATAAGTTCAATTGGGTGCTGTTTGTAAAAAGTGATTTGAATTTTGAATGCAATTTGAATGAATTTTGACTATTAAGTGCAATATTGAAAGCAATAATTTAATTAGTTTGAACCTTAGTTTAATGGAAACAAATGATGGAATGTTTTGGTCATTTTCATAATTTTCAAAAGAGTTGTTGTTTTGGAAATTAATTGAATTTGAAAAGGGTTTGGTATTAAATGAATTTTTGATGGAAACAACACAACAGTTTTGGAATCACAACTTTAATGGAAACAATTGATTGTTTTGGTTTGAAATATCATTTTGGAAATTGTAACATCACAAGTATGACACAAGAGGTTTGAAATTTGGTTTGAAATTCAAATAGAAAACAAAGGAAAACAAAGGAAAACAATTGGAAAACAGAGGAAAACAAATGGAAAACAAGCAAAACAAATGCAAGGAACATGATGTCATGATGCAAAACATGAAATAACAGAGAGCAAACATTCTAATGGCTATTTTTCATACTTGGGATGTTACAAAACGCCCCCCTTGAAGGAATCGCGCCCCGAGATTCCTACTTAGAAAAGAAAAGGTCCGGATACTTCTTGCGAAGATCCTCTTGAGCTGTGACACGTGAAACACATCGTGCACCTTGGATAGTTTTTCTGGAAGTTCAAAATGATAGGCATTCCTGGCAACTCTTCTGGAAAGATGTCAGGGAATTCGCAAACCACCGGAACATTTTCAAGTAAAAGGAGAGGTTTTGTATTGAGGGTGTATAGCTGAATAGGACTTGATTCATTTGGAGAATAGACTATCTGGCCAGAAGGGTGGAACAGCGTTATTGATTAGACGCCGGTAGAAGAACTGAAATGGAAAGCAACAACAAGATTTGAACGGACGAAAAGGATGTTGAGAAGAACAGGATAACAAAGCAACAACGGGAAAACGAGAACAAAACACTCCTGAGGTACTACGGAAAACCCATCCGGGCTTCTAAAGGATCAATATCTACTGCTTAAGGAATAGAGGATCTGCTTCCGGGGCTTACACGCCTCCGTTCTCAATCGTGAGTAGGCAACATGATAAATCACGTCACAACCACCTCCATTCCTATGGTCTAGTAGATATAACTATCCTAGAGAAACCAGGATTCATGAAATCCTAACTTGAAAGTTTAGATGAGAAGAGAAAAACAACGTTGCACTTCCTTACCAAAAAAGGGAGGGTGGGTGGGGAAAGAAGAAAAAGAACAGAATTCCTACTCTCACGTTTCATTTTTCCTATATAGCTACAAAATAGTTTCTAGACTCAACTGCGACCAGTAAAAAAGGGATCCTACAGGCAGACAGGCTCTGATACCATTTGTCGCACCCGGACTTCTAGGGGATACTCACAGTCCGTTAAACAGTAGATAAATGGCTTACGGGGCATACCGGCACCCGCATGTCAATATGAGCAGGCCAACACGTAAACGTGTGACAACCATTTTCTTACTATTCATCGTCTGCGCAAACCATCCCATAGAAATCCAAATACTTCCATTGACGTACTTCAAAACATACACACATGGTACGTCAACGGCATTGGAACAAGTGATATCACAACAGATCTCTACGACACATAAGATCTGAAATAAGTTGCAAATAGCTCTCATTAGAGCAGAGATAGCAAATACAATCATCCAGAGGACACATGTCCCAACATAACATCATTACATCACAGCGGAAGCATTCAACATGTCTGAGTACAGACAAGATCCAAATAGGCCTAAGAGGCCGGAAACGAAAAGACGGAGCCCATCCACGAAGTCTCGGATCCTGCCCGGGTCCGCTATCTACTCGTCAGCAGTCTCGTCATACTCCACGTTGTAGCCACCATGGGGATCCTCGGAAACGTAGTCTGCAGAAACCACAGACCCAAAGGGGTCAGTACATAAACGTACTGGCAAGCAAGACTCACAGTTCACCAAAGTGTAACCCGTCAACACCAAGCACAGATGCTTTGGGTTCAACAGAGGAAAGGGTGATACAAAAGATGCGGCAGCTGGCTGCACTGATGAACTACAGAAACATACTACAACTTCCGGCTAACAGAAAGGAGATAAGATAGCGTATCGTAACCAAATATAACTAACCACCAAACAAACCCATCCTGAATCTCGCCCCTTATGCAATGAAGCAATCCGAGGATAACTCACACAGTTGAATTAATGATGGATCAAGTTATTGTGGCAATAAGGCTATTACTAGTCAAGTTATCATTAGTTAGGTGTAAGTTGTTCTGAGTACTTGTTAGCCAGTACTTTCACCAAGTCATCCATAACCGCGGAAAACACGGCTTCTCGAGAAGATTTAACCCTGCAGGGATGCACCAATTTGGACGTACACGTAAGAATACCCTGCCAGATGGAATGCCTCCCACCAAGCGGGGCACTCTACACAACTCAACTCTTCTTCGCATCAAGCCCAAAGCACCACGTGCTGTGCATGCGCGGCTAATCGAGCCCCACGAAGAAAAGGGGACCCTCATAGCACTGGAAGACCACGCCGCCCTAAATGCCGACTACAAAAGTTCCACCCTGGCCTCGGGTTCGTACCTGCATATGCGTGCATCAAATGGAAATCCCGAACTAAGTGTGGCGATTTGGACGAGATGCGAATCGAATCAAATAGAGGGGGGCGCCCATACACGCTTCCCACATGCGGATAGTGCGCTCATCATGGATCAGTAGACAAGACCCTTTTCCTAATTAGGGTCGACACTAGCAGGCCTCAAAACCACGCCGGGCCTCCTTCCGGTGCCTTATCAGCAAATTATTATTACCTCAAGCTTAACAGGTTGTTGTTTAACATCGAGCCCCAGAACATAATAGAATATAGTAACAGAAAGTAACGGGTAACAGACTCGAGCAAAACAACCCTAAGCATGCTAGTAAGACACGGGCTCAAACAAAGGGGTTATTAGGAGTGGAGGTGAGGCAATATCAGGGTTAAAGGATAACATGTGGTAGGTTCGTAACAGAAACAACTATTCATAGGGCTAGCAAAATAGACAACGGAAAGTATCGGTAACCAATGTTGAAAGGAACACAATGGTTCATGTGAGTGATAACTTGCCTGCAAACTTAGCAGCCTGGTACTGAGCTAGATCCTCAGAAGGGGTGTCGTAAGTATCGTCTGTCTCAACGTCGTCGTCTATCCAAGAAGAAGCAAACAAACAACGTAGAGAAGAAACAATCAATAACATGGCATAATGCACAATCATGGGATGATGCATGACAATTTAATTGATGCATCAAAATAAACTAGTTGACATGGTAACATGTTTAAATGGCCCATATGCAATTTGAGTTGCATATGAAAAGGTCCATGAATTATGGTTGAAACAATTGTTTTACAACTAACCAACATGTGAAAGTGGATTAGTATGATGCATGGATGAGGAAAACAGAAAAATAACAACAATAGAACAATTTTGAAATAAGGTTTTGTAACACCTGGGGTGTTACCCTATTAGAGAGTGTTTGTTTTCTTTTTGCTTGCATCATATGCATCCGATGAGCATTGCATTCTGTTTTTCAAAACAAATCAAAATTCAAAAACAATTTAAACTTTCACCCCCTGCTCAAAATTTCCAATTTCAAACTTGCAAACTAAACCACTCATTTGTGTTTCAATAGTTTGAAAGTGTTTTAAACAAATTGCCTGCTAAGTAAAAAATTGCCCCTGTTGTTAAAACCCTAATGGCTAATTCAAAAATCCAAATTAAATCACTCATTAAATTGTTGGTTTTAAATCAAACCATTAATTCACTCAATTAATTAAATCACCTTCATTTTCAAGTCAAAGGCATCAAACAGAACCACTTTTGAATTTATAAACTTTAACCAGCCAATCAACTAATTTTTAATCAAATTAACCATAGGGGTCACCCTATTAAAATGCTTGGTTTTCATAATGTTTAAGTAATATTAAAATTTCCTTCAATTTTGCTTTAATTCCTAAACAGCAATAATTTTTGAAAACTTTGTGAAAACAAAAGCTAGCATTTGTTTGCTATTAACCTAATAAGCTTAAACTAATTTTTCTAATAGTTTTACTAACCTCCAAACCATCCTTTTCCTCTAATTAGTTTTCTGCAATAAAAAATATAAAACAGAAAAGAAAAAGAAGCAAAGCAGCGCGCGGCAGCTAACTAACCTACCCCTGGCCCAGCCCACCTAACCTCTAAACCGCGCGCAGCCCAGCCCGTCTCCCCTCGCGTACCGGTTCGCCATCTTTTTTTCCCTTCTTCTCTGCGTACGGCAGCGAATCCGCCGCTCCACGTCGCCACCGTACCATCCCGACGGCCGATCTGAGGCCCTGCCCCCTATAAGATCCCCCTAGGGCTCCGCGCCGTGCCCTAAGCCCTAGGGTTCCTGTTCCCCCTCTCCCCGCCGCCAGTTTTCACCTCGTTGCCACCCACTCCTTCTCTGTTCCCCTCGCCGGAGACGAGCACGTCTGAATTTTCACTAACCGCCGTCGCCGTGAAGCTCATGCACCCCACCTAGCCACAGAACCTAGTCCACCTCGACTCCCTCTCGCTGTTGCCCACCCTAGTTACCCCGGAAACCTTCTGGAACTCCGCCGCCGTCATCGTCCCGCCGCCACCGGAGTTTTCTTGTCTGAATCGTCAAGGGTAGCCGCCGTTCCCGTGCACCTCCTGCGACGCTGATCACGGGAATGAGATCGCCGTTACCCCCTCAAGCTTCTGGACACCGCCGCCAAGCACGCCAGCGACTAGATCCACGCCGCCGTCCACGCCTCTGTCGTCACCATCGAACTGCACCGCGCCTCTGCCTCATCTGCAGCCGCTGGTGAGCTCGCCGCGTTTCTCCTCCCTCTCTCTCTGTCGTGATCGCCAGCACGCATGTATCCAGCACTGAATCGAGCACCACATCCACGCGCATCGTTCCGTTGGTCGTCGCCGGCGAGCACGCATCTGTCAGCTAAGGTTCAGGCAACGCTCACGTTTTCGAAATTCAGTTAACCTTTGAACACCTTACCTTCGCCGCGTCTCTGTTTCTGTCGAAACTGACGAAGTACCGCACTGGTACGGTGCCACTGAATCCTGCGCGCGGTCGTGGGATCGATCCCCGCGGCCGCAGAGAAAAACCCACCTTTTTTTAGCTCGCTGGCTGACAAGCGACCCCACCCGTCAGCGGGCTGTTCTGCCACGCACGCACAGCAGCGCCACGCTGGCCCCCCCAGGCCCACGCTGCAGTGGCTTGGGCTGGCTAGCTGTGCGTAGCAAAAGTTTCTGCGTTTTTCTGTTTTCGAAAATAGAATCTTTTAATTACAGATCAGTCCTCAATTTTAATTGGTTAATAACTTTTAATCTATAACCCCAATAAATAAAAGTTATATATGTTTATTGTTCCAAATTAAAATATCTATCCAAATAATCCATTTGTTTCCTGTTTTGAAATTTCAAAATGCAATTTAAATTTGAATTCAAATAATGCAAATGCAATTTGCTAAATTCAATAACTAATTCATTATTAATCCAATAAATGCAAATAAAATATGTTTTTCATACCATTTTGAATAACCTTTTCAAATATAATTTTTGTTTCCTGGTTTGAATAATTTAAATTGCCTAAATAATTTAATACTTGTTTAATTCATTTAAATTTGATGAAATCATAACTTGCTCCAAATAAAATAATTTTGAACATGCAAAATATGTTTTCAAACCATCAAAGTGTGAACTTTTCAAATGTGAGTTTGAATTTATGTTTTGAACAAATAAAACTTCAATTAAATTCAAACTTGTTTTAAATTCCATTAAAACTTGTTTAATATTGTTTAATTCATAATTAAATTATCCTAATTCCAATTTCAATATTTGAAACATGTAATCCAACTAAAATTTGATGTTCTTTTCAAATATAATTTTTTTTATTTGTTTTGAACACTTTAACTTGATGAAAACAACAATTGTTTGTGTGACACCCTTAAGGACCTAAAATTTTCTAACTTAATAAATAAATTTCTAAAATTGGTAAACCTTATTTCCAACTGGTTCTATCGTTGTTATTTTGTTGTTTTCCTCATCCCTGCATCATCCTAAACCACTTTCACCTGTTGATTAGTTGGAAAACAATTGTTTCAACCATAATTCATGGGCTTTTCATATGCAACTCAAATTGCATATGGGTCCATTTAAATTTGTTTATCTTGTCAACTAGTTTACCTTGATGCATCTTTAAACCTGTCATGCATCCATATCTTGATCATGCTGGATCTTTTGCCGTAGTAGTAATTGTTGCATCCGGTGTTTGTTCGAGGTTCGTTGCTTCTTCCCGGATAGGACGTTGAGATGATGTGAGCAACGACAAGTTCTGCTACCTTGCGGGATCTCAGGCAAGTATACTCACTTGCTGCCAAATGGCTGCCTTTCATCACTTGTTACCGATTCTTTCCGTTGTCCTTTTCTGCTAGCCTTAGTAGTAGTTGTTTCTGTTACGAACCCATCACATGAATCCCTTAACCTTGATATTGCCTCACCTCCATACCTATAACCATTGCTTGTTGCCCGTGTCTTACTAGCATGCTTAGGTTGTTTTGCTCGAGTCTGTTACCCGTTACTTTCTGTTATTACTCTATTATGTTCTGGGGGCTCGATGTTTAATCAATCAATCATGCTAACGTTATTGTTAAATAATAAGTTGATGATAAGGCACCGGCAGGAGGCCCTTTGTGGTTTTGAGGCCTGCTAGTGTCGACCCTAATAGGAAAAGGGTCTTGTCTACTGATCCATGATGAGCGCACTACCCGCATGTGGGAAGCGAGTATGGGCGCCCCCCTCAATTTGACTCGATTCGCATCTCGTCCAAATCGCCTCATTTAGTTCGGGTTTTCCATTTGCTGCATGCATGATCTTGCGAGCCCTTGGATCCCGGGTGGAACTTTCGTAGTCGGCATATAGGGGGACACGTTCTTAGAGTGCTATGAGGGTCCATTTTCTTCTGGGCTCGATTAGCCGTGCGCCCAAGGTTCTTTGGGCTTGATGCGAAGAAGAGTTGAGTTGTGTAGAGTACCTCGCTTGGTGGGTTAGCTCCCCATCTGGAGGGTTATTCTTGCGTGTACGGCCAAATTGGTGCAACCCTGCAGGGATAATCTTCTCGAGAAGCCGTGTTTTCCGCGGTTATGGATTACTTGGTGAAAGTACTGGCTAACAAGTACTCAGGACAACTTAAACCTAATGATTAACAATCTTTCACCCCATGATTAACAACTTGACTAGTAATAGGCTTATTGACACAATAATCTGAACCATCATTAATCCAACTGTGTGAGTTATCCTCGGATTGCTTCTTCGGATAAGGGGCGAGATCCAGGATGGGTTTGTTTGAAGTTATCTTTCAGTTGGTCACAATACTCGATCTTATCTTCTTTCTGTTAGCCGGAAGTTGTAGTATCTCTCTGTAGATGGTTAGAGCAGCCCTTTGCCGCTTATTTGCAATAACCCCTTACTTTCCGTTGATCCCAAAGTATTTGTATCTTGTGATGACTGGCTACGCCGGTAACTTGTGAGTATGGTTTATCCACTTGCCAGTACTTAACCGTACTGACCCACGAATCTTTTTCGTGCCTGCATATTCAACATTGCATTCAACAGGTTTGAAGTCTGACGACGTTAGCTTGGGAATCCCTCCGGCTTGGCCTGGGCAGGGATTGGACGCTCTCGGTTATCTTCAGGACTCTTAGTCCAGTTTGGATCTTGTCCGTAGCCGGACGCTATGTTGTTTCTTCCGCTGTTATTTGGATCTTTGTATTGTATCAGTTGTATCCCTGGCTCGTCTGAGTCATCTTGTATTTATCTGTTTCTGTTGTAATTGTGGAATATTCGTGAACTATTGTAATGTTATCACAAGTGGCAACCTGGAATCGGTTATTATGTGGATTTTGGCGGGAATGTTGAAATCTGCATAGTGCCCGATCTCGGGGCGTCACAAATGGTATCAGAGCCTTGGTTCCGATTCCCGAGATTGTTTCGATACGAATGGTTATCGAAGCAACGGGTCCGCAAAGCCTGTAGGTTAACCTCGCTAACGGTCGTTGTTCCTAGAGTGTCAAAACTATTTCTGCTAAACTATTTTGGAAAAACATCTCAATAGGGTTCTTGTTTTCTCCTTATCCCTATTCTATTTCCCCTCCCATCTTATTTGTTTTGGAGTTTTCTCCCCCTTGTCTATCTTTCAAAGTGTTATGATCCTACGTGGGTGGACGTTTTCTGAGCCCTTAACCTAATAGGTTCGATCATCGGAAGGTTCCTGGTGGAAGAACATCGTCGTCACTCCGAGCAAGAATCTCTTGTTAGTGGTGTCGAGAAGCCCTTGTTAGTGGTGTCGAGGAGATCAACTGGACGCACGAAGAATCGATAGTCAAACTTCTTTCCCCTCCCGGGTTAGCAGGTGGATTGCGAGGGCGCAATCCCTTGTTAGTGGTGTCGTCTGTAACACCTGGGGTGTTACCCTATTAGAGAGTGTTTGTTTTCTTTTTGCTTGCATCATATGCATCCCATGAGCATTGCATTCTGTTTTTCAAAACAAATCAAAATTCAAAAACAATTTAAACTTTCACCCCCTGCTCAAAATTTCCAATTTCAAACTTGCAAACTAAACCACTCATTTGTGTTTCAATAGTTTGAAAGTGTTTTAAAAAAATTGCCTGCTAAGTAAAAAATTGCCCCTGTTGTTAAAACCCTAATGGCTAATTCAAAAATCCAAATTAAATCACTCATTAAATTGTTGGTTTTAAATCAAACCATTAATTCACTCAATTAATTAAATCACTTTCATTTTCAAGTCAAAGGCATCAAACAGAACCACTTTTGAATTTATAAACTTTAACCAGCCAATCAACTAATTTTTAATCAAATTAACCATAGGGGTCACCCTATTAAAATGCTTGGTTTTCATAATGTTTAAGTAATATTAAAATTTCCTTCAATTTTGCTTTAATTCCTAAACAGCAATAATTTTTGAAAACTTTGTGAAAACAAAAGCTAGCATTTGTTTGCTATTAACCTAATAAGCTTAAACTAATTTTTCTAATAGTTTTACTAACCTCCAAACCATCCTTTTCCTCTAATTAGTTTTCTGCAAAAAAAAAAATATAAAACAGAAAAGAAAAAGAAGCAAAGCAGCGCGCGGCAGCTAACTAACCTACCCCTGGCCCAGCCCACCTAACCTCTAAATCGCGCGCAGCCCAGCCCGTCTCCCCTCGCGTACCGGTTCGCCATCTTTTTTTCCCTTCTTCTCTGTGTACGGCAGCGAATCCGCCGCTCCACGTCGCCACCGTACCATCCCGACGGCCGATCCGAGGCCCTGCCCCCTATAAGATCCCCCTAGGGCTCCGCGCCGTGCCCTAAGCCCTAGAGTTCCTGTTCCCCCTCTCCCCGCCGCCAGTTTCCACCTCGCTGCCACCCACTCCTTCTCTGTTCCCCTCGTCGGAGACGAGCACGTCTGAATTTTCACTAGCCGCCGTCGCCGTGAAGCTCATGCACCCCACCTAGCCACAGAACCTAGTCCACCTCGACTCCCTCTCGCTGTTGCCCACCCTAGTTACCCCGGAAACCTTCTGGAACTCCGCCGCCGTCATCGTCCCGCCGCCACCGGAGTTTTCTTGTCTGAATCGTCAAGGGTAGCCGCCGTTCCCGTGCACCTCCTGCGACGCTGATCATGGGAATGAGATCGCCGTTACCCCCTCAAGCTTCTGGACACCGCAGCCAAGCACGCCAGCGACTAGATCCACGCCGCCGTCCACGCCTCTGTCGTCACCGTCGAACTGCACCGCGCCTCTGCCTCATCTGCAGCCGCTGGTGAGCTCGCCGCGTTTCTCCTCCCTCTCTCTCTGTCGTGATCGCCAGCACGCATGTATCCAGCACTGAATCGAGCACCACATCCACGCGCATCGTTCCGTTGGTCGTCGCCGGCGAGCACGCATCTGTCAGCTAAGGTTCAGGCAACGCTCACGTTTTCGAAATTCAGTTAACCTTTGAACACCTTACCTTCGCCGCGTCTCTGTTTCTGTCGAAACTGACGAAGTACCGCACTGGTACGGTGCCACTGAATCCTGCGCGCGGTCGTGGGATCGATCCCCGCGGCCGTAGAGAAAAACCCACCTTTTTTTAGCTCGCTGGCTGACAAGCGACCCCACCCGTCAGCGGGCTATTCTGCCACGCACGCACAGCAGCGCCACGCTGGCCCCCCAGGCCCACGCTGCAGTGGCTTGGGCTGGCTAGCTGTGCGTAGCAAAAGTTTCTGCGTTTTTCTGTTTTCGAAAATAGAATCTTTTAATTACAGATCAGTCCTCAATTTTAATTGGTTAATAACTTTTAATCTATAACCCCAATAAATAAAAGTTATATATGTTTATTGTTCCAAATTAAAATATCTATCCAAATAATCCATTTGTTTCCTGTTTTGAAATTTCAAAATTCAATTTAAATTTGAATTCAAATAATTCAAATGCAATTTGCTAAATTCAATAACTAATTCATTATTAATCCAATAAATGCAAATAAAATATGTTTTTCATACCATTTTGAATAACCTTTTCAAATATAATTTTTGTTTCCTGGTTTGAATAATTTAAATTGCCTAAATAATTTAATACTTGTTTAATTCATTTAAATTTGATGAAATCATAACTTGCTCCAAATAAAATAATTTTGAACATGCAAAATATGTTTTCAAACCATCAAAGTGTGAACTTTTCAAATGTGAGTTTGAATTTATGTTTTGAACAAATAAAAGTTCAATTAAATTCAAACTTGTTTTAAATTCCATTAAAATTTGTTTAATATTGTTTAATTCATAATTAAATTATCCTAATTCCAATTTCAATATTTGAAACATGTAATCCAACTAAAATTTGATGTTCTTTTCAAATATAAATTTTGTTATTTGTTTTGAACACTTTAACTTGATGAAAACAACAATTGTTTGTGTGACACCCTTAAGGACCCAAAATTTTCTAACTTAATAAATAAATTTCTAAGATTGGTAAACCTTATTTCCAACTGGTTCTATCGTTGTTATTTTGTTGTTTTCCTCATCCCTGCATCATCCTAAACCACTTTCACCTGTTGATTAGTTGGAAAACAATTGTTTCAACCATAATTCATGGGCTTTTCATATGCAACTCAAATTGCATATGGGTCCATTTAAATTTGTTTATCTTGTCAACTAGTTTACCTTGATGCATCTTTAAACTTGTCATGCATCCATATCTTGATCATGCTGGATCTTTTGCCGTAGTAGTAATTGTTGCATCCGGTGTTTGTTCGAGGTTCGTTGCTTCTTCCCGGATAGGACGTTGAGATGATGTGAGCAACGACAAGTTCTGCTACCTTGCGGGATCTCAGGCAAGTATACTCACTTGCTGCCAAATGGCTGCCTTTCATCACTTGTTACCGATTCTTTCCGTTGTCCTTTTCTGCTAGCCTTAGTAGTAGTTGTTTCTGTTACGAACCCATCACATGAATCCCTTAACCTTGATATTGCCTCACCTCCATACCTATAACCATTGCTTGTTGCCCGTGTCTTACTAGCATGCTTAGGTTGTTTTGCTCGAGTCTGTTACCCGTTACTTTCTGTTATTACTCTATTATGTTCTGGGGGCTCGATGTTTAATCAATCAATCATGCTAATGTTATTGTTAAATAATAAGTTGATGATAAGGCACTGGCAGGAGGCCCTTTGTGGTTTTGAGGCCTGCTAGTGTCGACCCTAATAGGAAAAGGGTCTTGTCTACTGATCCATGATGAGCGCACTACCCGCATGTGGGAAGCGAGTATGGGCGCCCCCCTCAATTTGACTCGATTCGCATCTCTACCAAATCGCCTCATTTAGTTCGGGTTTTCCATTTGCTGCATGCATGATCTTGCGAGCCCTTGGATCCCGGGTGGAACTTTCGTAGTCGGCATATAGGGGGACACGTTCTTAGAGTGCTATGAGGGTCCATTTTCTTCTGGGCTCGATTAGCCGTGCGCCCAAGATTCTTTGGGCTTGATGCGAAGAAGAGTTGAGTTGTGTAGAGTACCTCGCTTGGTGGGTTAGCTCCCCATCTGGCGGGTTATTCTTGCGTGTACGGCCAAATTGGTGCAACCCTGCAGGGATAATCTTCTCGAGAAGCCGTGTTTTCCGCGGTTATGGATTACTTGGTGAAAGTACTGGCTAACAAGTACTCAGGACAACTTAAACCTAATGATTAACAATCTTTCACCCCATGATTAACAACTTGACTAGTAATAGGCTTATTGACACAATAATCTGAACCATCATTAATCCAACTGTGTGAGTTATCCTCAGATTGCTTCTTCGGATAAGGGGCGAGATCCAGGATGGGTTTGTTTGAAGTTATCTTTCAGTTGGTCACAATACTCGATCTTATCTTCTTTCTGTTAGGCGGAAGTTGTAGTATCTCTCTGTAGATGGTTAGAGCAGCCCTTTGCCGCTTATTTGCAATAACCCCTTACTTTCCGTTGATCCCAAAGTATTTGTATCTTGTGATGACTGGCTACGCCGGTAACTTGTGAGTATGGTTTATCCACTTGCCAGTACTTAACCGTACTGACCCACGAATCTTTTTCGTGGCTGCATATTCAACATTGCAGTCAACAGGTTTGAAGTCTGACGACGTTAGCTTGGGAATCCCTCCGGCTTGGCCTGGGCAGGGATTGGACGCTCTCGGTTATCTTCAGGACTCTTAGTCCAGTTTGGATCTTGTCCGTAGCCGGACGCTATGTTGTTTCTTCCGCTGTTATTTGGATCTTTGTATTGTATCAGTTGTATCCCTGGCTCGTCTGAGTCATCTTGTATCTATCTGTTTCTGTTGTAATTGTGGAATATTCGTGAACTATTGTAATGTTATCACAAGTGGCAACCTGGAATCGGTTATTATGTGGATTTTGGCGGGAATGTTGAAATCTGCATAGTGCCCGATCTCGGGGCGTCACAGGTTTACCAAGTTTAGAAATTTATTTATTAAGTTAGGGAATTTTGGTTACTTAAAGGTGTTACACAAGCATTTGTTGTTTTCACCAATTTTAATTGTTCAAAACAAATAACAAAATTCATATTTGGAAAGTACACAAAATTTTAGGTGGAATACATGTTTCAATTATTGAAAAAGGAATTAGAATGAATTATTTATGAATTAAACAAGTCAAACAAGATTTAAATGAATTAAATTAAAGTATGAATTTATTTGAATTTTTATTTGTTCAAAACATTAAACCAATTTCATATTTGAAAAGTTTATACTTTTCTAGTTTGAAAACATATTTTACATGTTCAAAAATAATTTAAGTTGAGCAAGTTATGAATTTAGCAAATTTAAATGATTTAAACAAGGTTTAAATTATTTAACCAATTATAATTATTCAAAACATGAAACAAAGTTTATATTTGCAAAGTACATGAAAAATGGGATGGAAAACATATTTTATTTGTTGAGTTTGGAATTTTTATGTTCAAGTTATGAATTTTGCAAAAATTAAGTGAATTAAACAAAATTTAAATATTTCACCAAATTAAAATATTCAAAACAGTAAACAAATTTTATATTTGGGTAGAGAATTTAAAATGGAGTGATTTACATGTTTAAAGTTTTGCAATTGGAGTTTCCAAACAAACGTTATTGATTTAGCAAGTTTAAGCAATTTTATTGGTTTATAGAAATAATTATGGACCTAGAAAAGATACAGGGACTTGGAAATAAATTTACAGGGACCTAGATAAAAGTAACAGGGACCTGTGAGCAATGTGGGATAGATCTAGACCTAGGAAAATAAAAAAGAAAAAGATGGTTTTTTTGATGCAGAGGGGGCATTCGAACCCTGCCCTCCTGCTAGCACGCAGTGGACACCAACCACTGCGGTGGGGTGCAGTTTGCTGACAGAGAAGGCATCGGAGGGAGGTTAAGGATTCAGGAATCTGTACTGAAATTAATTCGGAAAATAAGGAGCAGAGGTGGGGGTGCGGGGATTTGATCCCGCTATCGCTGGGCTCGCTGCGCGCGTGTGCTACCAGTAGGTCTGATGCTTCTGTTTGATACTACACGGGTCGATTGGGGTTTTGAACATATCAAATCGGTGTTAGCTGACTGCAAGCGAACGAACACCTGTAGCTGATCTGTTCTTCTCTGTAACGAAACAGAGCAACGATGGCACAAACCGGCCGGGAAATTCGAGGTGTCCGCAAGGAATCGAGGGGGGGCAAGGAGGGGAATGGAAAGGGGATCTCACCCTCGTCGCAGGGGTGGCCGCGGCACGGCCGGGGGGTGCCGGAGGCGGCGGCGGCGTGCCGGCGAGCGGTGGCCGGTGACAGCAGGTAATGGAGGCGAGGTCCTCCTCGATGGCGGCGGTGGTGGGGAGAGAGAGGGGAGGAGGCGGATAGGGATAGGTTTAGGGTTTCTGAGGGGGGAGGAGTAGATATAGGAGGGGGAAAAGGGTGGAGCAGTGGGGGCAGCAGGTCGCTGTCCCCATGGCTGTCGTCATCGTACGGACGGAGGTAGGGGGAGATAGGTTGCGGGCTGCAGCCTGGTGGGCTGGGCCTGCCTCTCCCCCTCTCCTGAGTGTTTTTCTTTTTATTAATTGTTTTGCTACTTTTTTTTTGCTGATTTAGAAATAGGAAGAAAAGAAGGGTTTTGGAGTTAGGAAAAAAATTAAGGATAAATTTTTATTGATTGATTATTGCCACAACAACAATGTGCAAGTTTTTGTTTTCAAAATTATTTCAATTTGTTTGTTGTTTGGTATTTGATTTGAATTTGAATGAAAGTTGAGGTTAATTGATTTATTAAAACAAGAATTCAATAGGGTGAACTTTAATGTTTAATTTGAAACAAATGATTAGAATTGTTGTGTAATTTTCATAAGTTCAACATGGTGGTTGTTTTGGACAATGTGATTTGAATTTTTTGAATGCAAATTTAATTAAGTGAACTATTGAAAACAACATTTAAATAGGGTGAACCCTAAAGTTTAATTGAAACAAAAGTATTAGCATTGTGTTGTAATTCTCATAAGTTCAATTGGGTGCTGTTTGTAAAAAGTGATTTGATTTTTGAATGCAATTTGAATGAATTTTGACTATTAAGTGCAATATTGAAAGCAATAATTTAATTAGTTTGAACCTTAGTTTAATGGAAACAAATGATGGAATGTTTTGGTCATTTTCATAATTTATAAAAGAGTTGCTGTTTTGGAAATTAATTGAATTTGAAAAGGGTTTGGTATTAAATGAATTTTTGATGGAAACAACACAACAGTTTTGGAATCACAACTTTAATGGAAACAATTGATTGTTTTGGTTTGAAATATCATTTTGGAAATTGTAACATCACAAATATGACACAAGAGGTTTGAAATTTGGTTTGAAATTCAAATAGAAAACAAAGGAAAACAATTGGAAAACAAATGAAAACAGAGGAAAACAAATGGAAAACAAGCAAAACAAATGCAAGGAACATGATGTCATGATGCAAAACATGAAATAACAGAGAGCAAACATTCTAATGGCTATTTTTCATACTTGGGATGTTACAGCACGGGACTCGTAGTCGTGGTTTCAATCCACACAGCAACTCCTGATTTGTCCTCTCTACCTGTCCATTAGCTTGTGGATGGGCCACAGAGGCTACGTCAAGGCGGATGCCATTGTTTCCACAAAATTTATCCATCTCACCTAGGGACATGTTGGTTCCGTTGTCTGTTATTATGCTATGAGGATATCCAAACCGATAGATGATCCTTTTCAGGAACTTGACTGTTGTGACTGCCTCACAATTGGTGACTGGCATAACTTCAACCCACTTGGTAAACTTGTCAATGGCCACCAAAAGATGAGTCTTTTTGCAAGCCGACATGTGAAAGGGGCCTACCATATCCATACCCCAAACTGCGAACGGCCAGGTTAGCGGGATTGTTCGCAGCTCCATAGCCGGCACATGGGTTTGGCGAGCATACCTTTGACATCCATCACACCGTGCTACCAAGCGCTCCGCGTCTGCCCCCACAATCACCTTCATGGATATCCCTTAAAATCTGTCGGCCCTCCTATGGTGTTACACAGCGCAAAAAGACTCATGCGGCACTTCTCTTATACAACTCACCATTGATGATAGAATAACCTTTTGCTCGTCTCAGAATTTGCCTGGCTAAAACTTCCTGTGGTAGTAACTCGCCCCGTGACAGGTAGGCCAAAAACGGTTCTGTCCACTCGGGGATAGTGTGCACGGCGGCTACGAGCTCCAAGTCCGGGTCTTGGTTGGCCACCTCTTCCTCAGACTCGGTTTTGACGGAAGGCCGCCATAACTCGTCCAGAAAAACGTTAGGCAGAACCGGCTCTCGGCGCGAGCCGAGTCTTGCGAGTGCATCTGCTGCCTCGTTCTTTCGCCTGTCAATGTGTTCCACCTCATACCCGGAAAAAGACCCGGCCACCTTGTCTACCTCCCTGCGATATGCTGCCATTGTTGCATCCTTCCTATCCCAAGTTCCAGAGACCTGCTGTACCACAAGATCCGAGTCTCCATAACACCTTATTCGTCTGATATTCATCTCCTTTGCTACTCGCAGTCCGTGTAATAGGGCCTCATACTCGGCCATATTATTGGAGCAATCAAAGTGAATTTGCAACACGTAACTTAACTTATCTCCTTTGGGTGATGTAAGCACCACCCCAGCTCCTGATCCCTCGTATTGCTTGGAACCATCAAAGTGCATCACCCAAGACTCGGAGCTTGGCATCATTGTGGGCATGCTTGTGTGAGTCCAATCATTGATAAAATTAGCTAACGCCTGGGACTTAATTGCAGATCGAGGCTCGTAGTTGATGTGATAATCTCCCATCTCAATGGCCCACTTGGCTATTCTACCTGTCGCGTCTGCATTTCTGATAATATCTGCCATGGGTATAGAGCTAACCACCGTTATGGGGTGTTCCTAAAAATACGGCTTCAGTTTCCGGCTGGCCGTGAAGACTCCAAAAACTAGCTTTTGCCAATGCGGGTAACGCTGCTTTGCTTTCGATAAAACCTCACTCACGTAGTAAACCGGCCTTTGCACCGGGTGATCTTTTCCATCCTCCTTGCGTTCAACCACAACCACTGCGCTAACCGCCCGAGGCCCGGCCGCGATGTATAATAACATGGGCTCTTTGGGACCCGGTGCTGCCAGGATTGGTGCCTCAGATAACTGCTTTTTTAGAGCTTCAAATGCCTCGTCCGCCTCATGGTCCCATACGAATTTGTCGGTTTTCCTCAAGAGTCGGTATAGGGGTATTTATTTTTCTCCAAGCCTAGATATAAACCGGCTTAATGCTGCCACACACCCCGTGAGTTTCTGAACGTGCTTCAGGCCTTCCGGCTTTTTCAGGCTTTGGATGGCCTTGATTTTGTCCGGGTTTGCCTCAATTCCTCTCTCAGAAACGATAAAGCCGAGTAACTTTCCTGCAGGCACCCCGAATACGCACTTAGTCGGGTTAAGCTTCATCTGGTATCTCCTCAAATTCTTGAAGGTCTCCTTTAGATCATCTATGAAGGTTTCAGTTTCCTTGTTTTAATCACCACATCATCCATGTAGGCGTGAACATTGCGCCCAATTTGATCCTCAAAACACTTCTGGATGCACCGCTGGTACGTTGCGCCTGCATTTTTCAGCCCGAAGGTCATAGTTTTATAGCAAAAGGCACCAAAGGGGGTTATGAATGAAGTTTTCTCCCAATTCTCTTTTTTGAGCTTGATTTGATGATACCCGGAATAAGCATCTAGGAAACATAATAAATCACAACCTGCCACTGCATCAATGATCTGGTCTATTCTTGGAAGAGCAAATGGATCCTTTGGGCAATGTTTGTTGAGACTTGTGTAGTCTATGCACATCCTCCACTCATTGTTCTTTTTCGGCACTAGAACCGGATTTGCCAACCATTCTGGGTGAAAAACTTCCATGATAAAGCCGGCTGCAAGGAGCCGAGCTATCTCCGCTCCTATAGCCTTTCTCCGTTCTTCATTCATTTTTCTCAGGCCTTGCTTCACAGGCCGAGACTTGGGATCAACATGCAAACTGTGCTCAGCTAACTCGGTCGGGATACCCGGCATATCGCTGGGCGTCCAAGCAAAAACATCCTGATTCTCACGAATTAACTCGATAAGGGCTTCTTCCTGCTTGTTGTCTAGGTTAGAACCAATGGCAAATTGTTTGGAGGGATCACCCTCGACAAAGGCCACCATCTTGGTATCCTGGGCCGCCTTAAACTTTTCTCTCTCATCCTCCGTATTCGGCCTTTTCAAAGCTGTTCTATCTTCCGGGTCTACTTGAGACCGGTAATACTTGAGCTCTTCCTTCTTGCAAGCCTGTTCTGCCATTGCCGCATCTCCTTCATCACACTCCGCTGCCACGGCCCGGTTCCCATGTATGGTGATGGTCTGCTTGGGACCCGGGATCTTTAGTTGTAAATACACGTAACATGGCCTGGCCATGAACTTAGCATAAGCCGGCCTTCCGAACAGCGCGTGATAAGGACTACGCAATTTTACCACCTCGAATGTGAGCCATTCCACTCGGAAATTGTCCTTGGATTCTCCAAAAGCGACTTCTAGTGTTATCTTTTCCTGAGGGCACGCCGAGTGACCCGGCACAATTCCATGAAAAACTGTGGAACTTTTCTGTAGCCGAGACTCCTTGAGCCCCATGCGTAGGAAGGTTTCCCAATACAAGATATTAATGCTACTTCCACCATCCATCAAAACCTTTTTCAGCTCGTAACCATTGACCTGTGGGGCGACCACCAAAGCTAACACACCCGGATGTTCTATTGTTTCCGGGTGATCCCTTCTGCTCCATGTTACTTCTTGATCTGACCATCTCAAATATCTTGGAACACCTGAAGAAACCGAGTTTACGGCCCTTTTAAGTATCTTTCTATCTCTATTGAAAGTCCCGGTAGTGTGAACGTGGTACTGTCCTAACTGCTTTGGGTTGGCCTGGAAACCCCCAGCACCTCCTTGATTATTACCCGGATTGCCACCTCCTGCGTTGCCAGCGGGGGGTGGCCTGTTGCCCGGGTTTCCACCCGGACCCGGTCCTCCTCCCCGGCCTGCACCTCGCAGGGCTTTATGTATTTCCTCGTTCTTCCATCTCTGTAAGTCCACGCCCTGCTCTAATGAATGATTAGCCGGCCTGCCATTCCTGCTATGACGCGGACAAGGCATCCTGAATGCCTCTATATGGTTAGCCGGTCTCGGTGGTCCTTGGTAGTTTCCTCCATTGAAGTTTCCTCCGTTGAAATTTCCCTCTGCCCTGGGTCTTGTAAACCCGGCTTCTGTATTAGCAACAAACTCGGAATTTCCTTCGTATGGGCGCTTGTGCTGGTTATTTCCATTATTCCCTCCATTGTTACCCGGTGCAGCTCCATTGCCGGGTCTTCCATTGTTGGGTTTCGCTTTTTGTCATCAACATCCTCCTCTGTTGTGTCCGTAGCGGCATGCTTATTGCAAGCGTCCATCAATTCTCCCATTGTAACCTCCGAGGCGTGCCGACTAGATTTCATGCGTGTCAACTTTTGCACCAGGGGTAGGTATTTTCACGTTTTTGCCATAGCTTGTAATGCGTCTTTGGGCTGGATATCAGTGGAAGAGTGGAGAATTTCCATAACCCGGTGCACCCAGCTTCGCGCCGACTCTCCCTTCTTCTGGACGCAACGCTCTAAATCATAAATCGTGAATAACTTTCAGCACGTCCCATGAAAATGTTTGATAAAGGCGTCTTTCAGCTCATCCCAGGAATTGATGGATCTTTCAGGCAGGTTATTGAACCACAACTTCGCTGCTCCTTCGGACATCATAAGATACATAAACTTAGCTTAGAGATTCTCGGACGCGTTGTGAATTGACATAGCCATCTCGTAACTGCTTAACCAAGTTTCTGGGTCCATGGTCGGCTCGTAATTAACCACTTTACCCGGCTCCTTGAATTTATCCGGGTAGGGCTCGGCTTTGATGACATCCGATAAACACTTAGGCCCGGCGAGGTTTGCCAGTACCGGCCTTACTCGGGAAACGTGCGATCCTGCAGCTGGTGCGGCGGGGGGTGCAATCGCTACCGGCCCTCTTACCGCAGACCCGGCTGCTGCGCGCTTGGCTCGAGAACTGTCGACAATGGCTTGTGATGCTGATACTGCGGGCGTTGCCGGTCTGTGGAGAGGAGGCGGCATTTGCTGCTGCTCTGCCCTCCGCCTTGCCGAACTTGACTGAATATTCCCAGTATTCCCGGGTTGCCGGCTGACATACGGTGTCCCGTGCAAACCACTTCTATGATCCGGGTAATTTGCTTGCTGGGCCACTGCGGTGCGTAGCATCTCTATGACCTGCCGAGTTTCAATTTCTCGAGGCGTCTCTCCCAGTGGGATACGGTCGAGCACTAGGGTCGCGGCGTACACGTTATCCATGGGATTGTTGAAGTGACCCGGTGGAGTATGAAATCGCGGTGGTGGTGGAGGTGGTGCGGTATTGCCAACAGCGATCTTAGTTTGCAACGTGGGTAACCCGGCTTGCACGTTCGCTGGCTGTCCTCCCAGGGTCACAGCTCGATATCCGGTTTCTTGATTCACCGCCGGAATTGGTTGATCCTGAGGGGTAACAAACAATGTGGCCGGATGTAAATTCCCTCCGGTTGCCGGTAATCTCGTCTGGTGTCTCTGATTGTAAATCCTGGTTGACTGAGTTTGAAGGCGATTTTCTAGTTCTTCCAACTCGCGCTGGCGCGCGGCCATCCCGTGTTTCTCGGCTTCAATATCTCTCCTTTGTTGGTCCAATGCGCGGCGAGCCACATCCAGATCTCGGGCACGTGCCGCCGCGTTTTCTGGGGTTATCATCGTTGCTAACACTGTGGGATCTAAGATTAGGTTGTTACTGAACAGAGCCGGATTTCGCGGGGCCGAGGTTCCCGCACCCGGCGTTCTATTTGTTGTGAATCCGAACATATTACTTTGCCGTTCACTTTCTCCAGTATGACTGGTGACAGAAGCCGACTCTCCGTCGACCCGGGCTATAACCGGGTTTCCGTCAATCGGTGCCTGCTGTTGGGCCAGTGCTCGCGCCGCTCTAGCCGCGACCGTCGTCACATCCCCCTGATTAAGATTGATTGCAGGGGCTGTATAGACCGCGACCCGGCGCGCGATGCCTGGTGATGATTCGTATTCCTCTTCGTCACAGCTATCTTCCTCGTACCGGTCTTCAAGCAGGTGCAGGATGGACTCAGTGTCATCTTCCCTTATGACCCGGCCACGCGGGGTCCATGCCAGCTCCTCCGGCTATTCCCTCTTCGTGGTGGGCTCTTCTTCTGGATCGGCTGTCCCAACCGATTCTTCTCCATCCGACTGAACGCAAGTTGCTTCTCCTGACACAGAATCATATCCAATATTATCAGAAACATAACCGTACCATGCCTACGAAGACGTTACCCGGACGATCGTAACGATAGACCCAGTTTCCAACAGATCCGACTCTGGTCCCCAACCAAAGTCGTCCACCATCTTCTCTCCTTCAGGGTTGGTGATGACTTTGCCGATGACGAGGTTCTTCATGCTTTCCTGAGCTTCTCCCGTGATGTAAATACCCTTGGACGTAGGCCCCACGGTGGGCGCCAACTGTCGTGGGATAATCACGGCAGACGTTACCTGGGGTAACTTACTTTGGGGCAAATCGACTCTGGTGTTTGGGAGAGGGTTTAGCTCAGGGGAAATCATGATATCTGGCGATCTAGTAGCTTGGGCTGCAATGTCGCAGAGTCTCCGGTCTAGGGTTACAACTGTCAGCTCTCGTACTACAAGGATACTCGAATATCTGGCAAAACTCTTGTCTTTCCTGACCTAGGAACCGGTTTATATATTACCCGGCCTCCCTGGCTTCCTATACAAGGCATACCCGGAATCCTACCCGAAAACCGCACACAACCCTAAGTATTCTAATCTTGACTCCCAAGGTACGGGCTACAAGGCCTACGTTTCTTCTTGGGCCTTCTAGAAACTCCTCCATCTTGAGCCGGGTATTGTGCGAATCCCTTCGGGCCGGGTTTCACCTAGGCAGGAGCCTACCGGGTTATCATCCCCCCATCATAATGGGAGGGAGGTAGCAACTTTCAAATACAAAATACTATTTTAAAAATTACAAATATGAAATAAAATAAAATAAGACATAATTTGAATTTATTTATAAGTCTCGTTATTTTTTGAAGGCTATGACACAAACAAAAGAACAAGTGCGCCTACGGGGCACAACGGCTCGGCTTCGCCTCGTTATTTTTTGAAGGCTCGGTTTCGCCTCGATAACCATTTATAAATATCTTGAAGGGGGTACATAGGTCGTTGTGCGCATATGTCGAAGCGTGCATTGATCGTAGTGCGTGCTACAGCTCGGCGTTGCCTCGTACTACCGCTCGGCTTCGTCTCGGACAAAGCGTCTACAACGCTTCATCTAAAAAGTACACGCATGTTGTATGTCGGAGTATAAAAACTTGCTAGTGAAAGTATACATACAAGTTCTGTTTCTGAAAGCCTGGGCGTACACCAGCTGTTCACATGAGTGTACATTCTCTTGGGCGTACGGCCGTATTGATTATGAGTGTACAAAGTTGTTAGTGAAAGTATGCATACACACGTTGTTTCTGAAGGCTGGGCATACACCCGCGTTTCGCATGAGTGTACATGCTCTTGGGCGTACACTCGTGTTGATTCTGGATGTTCAAAAAAGTATAGACTACTAATATGACTGGATGTACATACTGTTAGCTTGAGGAGTACAAATTATTAACATGAGAAGTATAGTTTATGAGAATATATAGAAGTACGCACTGTTAGCATTAGAAGTACAGAAGATGATCTATTTGAAGTACAAACCACAATAACTAGAATTTATATCATGCGAGCATTTTAATGATCGATTTAGTAATACTTGAGTTGATTTATCAAACAACAGGAATTTTAAATAAAGTAGAAGCATAAGTTTTTAAAGAAAATAGCATTAAAAGTACAGACTATGATCCGTAGAGTAGTACTGGAATTCATTTACCATATGACAGGAAGTTCAAAATATCGCTTCTCAACATAGGGCAGGAAGTTCAACACACGACAACAAATATACAAACATAAGTTTCGAAAAGCATTCGCTGCTTCTCTTGCTTAAAATCGCTTCTCAGATGAACCTTAGATAGTTGTCCAGTATTTTCTCAAGATCAGCTATTTTGTTTTCTCTATTCTTTACCAGCCTTGCAGTTACCTTGATACGGAAAGTATACATATCCGTGCTGAACTCGTTCATCTTCTTGCCATTGAAATTGCCCATAAATAACATGCAGAAGTATCCGCAATATTGGTTGTAAAATCATCAAATATATTTTAGTAATATTATTACGTGCAAACTGTTATATAAAATTTATAGTTAAAAAGAAACTTACTTTGTTTTCTGGCTTGGATGCTCCGGAGTGTAATGCCTGAACTTTTCACAATCCATTTTCGATATTTTTGACTCATTGACTAGTGTGATGAAGTTTCTCAGCTGATTAAAAAATAATTGTGTCCTATTAGCACAATCAACTAGTACACTTGCCAGAAAAAAAATTATAATATGTTTTGTTTAGCAACTAACCAGATTATTTGCTTAATATTCGAACACGCTAGTGTTGTCGTCTTTCATCATCGAGTCAAAAACATGGAACTGGTTTACAGGAAAGTTCAAGCAACATACGATCCAGTAAAAGCATCGGCACAATTCGAAAGTATAGCTACATTGTACAAACAAATAACTATCAAGTTATGAATGAAAAAAGACGTAACATATGAGTAAAAGCAACGGCACAACAAGTTTTGTTAAATTTAAAACTTACAAGATCATTATTTGCAAGTTTGTGTTCCTTGTTTAGGGCCTTCAGCTCTTTGATGTGATCTTTTGCTTTGAAACTTGAAGGATCAGCAATAAGTTTTTGCTGTGGTATGGGAATTTTACATGTTAACGTTTTATACTTTCTGATTTGAATGTGTCAACAAATGGTGGTTATACTTACAGTCATGGAGCAAGAGAAAGCATATTTCTTCTCGTCCAATTCTTTTGAGATTTTATTGAAATCCTCCAACCACACACCCATCACTTTAGAGTTTAAGTATTGTCGTGATCTCAGAGATTCGAAGAAAGGTTTGTACGTGCAATATGTACGACCAATCTGGATGAAGCTGGGCCTGCAATATGATTGAAAAATATAGTAAATCTTATGTTATATAGCTCAGAAATGATGATCATGTTATCGCAAACTCTTTGAGATAGTACTTACTATTGTTCCTTTTTATTTTTTTTCTTACTCAACATTTTCAATTTGCGTCCATGGATCACATACTTTTGCCAGTATTGAAATTCCTCATCAGTGGTCGGATATGTTATTTCTGGTAATTTCTTCTCCTCACATTTTTTCCCTTTCTATGAGTCTTTGTTTTTTCATCCCCTTCTTTGTGCTGAATTTTTTTAAATTCTGAAAGAACCATATGTAAAATAGTAAGCCTTATATGTTTTAAAAAATATAGGTTAAAGCTATTTTTCTATGTAATTTGTGTATATTAATTGAAACATCAGAAATCTTTTGTCTAACATGTTTCATTGGGCTCACCTGGTGATGTAACTTTTGTGAAACCTTCTTTTCCTTCTTTAGTGTTTCCTTCTTCGTTGGTTGCTGCAACCTCACTTGAGACATTAGTAGTATATTCCTTTTCTTGACCTGTGTTAGAGTATCATGTAACTGTTTGTAAGAAAATATATAATCATAATTTAATTATTTATACGCTTTTAAGAATTATATCTGTTTGATCTGTTTGTTAGAACCTTTTTCCTTGGTCACAACTGTTGTTGCAGAAGATGACAGAACATCTTTTCCCGCTTCATCGTTGATATGTGTTGTTCCAGATTCTTCAACCTCTCTCGAGTCACCAGTCGGTTTGGTTGTATATGTTCATAGTTTAAATATTAGTAAGTTTTTTAACTGCACAATAATTACAAACAGTTTTAATCAAAAGGCATTTGTAGTCACCAGTCCCTTTTCCCTGTATGTGCTGGATCAGGGGCTGAATCATTTGCTGTTTCCACAATTCTCTCCTCTTCGACTGGTGGCAAAACCTTGTCTGTGTATTTTGCTGCATGTTGTTGTCGATGTCACGGGTTTAAAAAAAACAGACCTAAATCACACATTTCCCATTACCTGTTGTTGTTGTTGCTGAAGCCGTTGTCGGTCGAGTATTGCGCAAATCAGTTATTGCTTCAACGCTTCTACCGACTGTTTCACAGTATAGATCCTTTCTTGAATCATCTTCTCCCTTGTTATTCTCCACTCCTATTTCATAGTAACATTTGTTTTACGTAAAATTCGTATGGTAACTAACAATTATATAAAACGGAAAATTCAATTAAATTCAAGGAAATGATATGTTTGTAACTTGAC
Source organism: Alopecurus myosuroides (assembly GCA_028641055.1). NCBI lineage: Eukaryota > Viridiplantae > Streptophyta > Magnoliopsida > Poales > Poaceae > Alopecurus > Alopecurus myosuroides. The sequence goes on from CM054063.1 coordinate 130,099,338, forward strand.
GATGTAGGCATGTCCGGCGTTGCATCGTTGGCTGAGACATCGTCTTCCACAATTATCTTGTTCTGTTCTTCACTCCATTTACCTTTGCTTTGTATTTCTTCCTAAATACTACCAAACAACCTAAAAGATTGGCGCAGATGGAATGTTGTCTTGTGTAGGTGACTAAGAAACTCAGCATTCTTTGTCAGGTTTTCTTCTACGTCATCTTTGTTGGAACAATTTTTCTCCTTACTTCCGTCTTCTTCTCCCATGTTCTGTGTTAGCTCTAATGTTCTTGCAAGTAAAGAATCAATCTCTCTCAGTGTTGTAGTTGGTTCATCCACTCTGATCTCCTTAACTGGGATTTCTGTTGCAGTTGAACTGCTTGCTATTTTCTTCTTCTTAGAAGATCTCTCTTCCATATAGTATTGAGCCGCTCTTTTTGTTTGAGAGATCTTTTGGTAGTAAACAATGTCGCCTACATCCTTCCACTGTACTATTTCAAAAGGAAGATTTGGTTAGTGTGAGAAGAATCTGACTGTTTGGTATTAATATTTTTTGAAACATTGCATACATAATGTAATTTCACATATTCACTTAACGTTAAAAGGCCGTAATCCAATGGTTTTAGTTCATCGTCTTCATTCTTTCTTGTGTCTGTTGTTGCAATCTTCTTAAGTTTCTCTATGTCCATGTAGTGTGTTTGTGGCAATAATGCTACGCTTACGGGAAAGTTTTTACGGAAACGTTTTACGGACACAGCTGGAGTTGAGTAATTGGAAGATAATCATACGGCAGTTGGTTGAGAAACTCCCACGACCACTGCGTAATTGACACCTCAGTCCGTAAGAAAATTCCCATAAGAAGTTGCCCGTAAGTGTAGCATTACTGGTGTTTGTGGTGTTCTCTTGTCTGCTTCAGAAACGTTAACTTTGTTGCAACAATCAAGATACATCAACAAAGGAGCTATGGTGCAACCTGATACTGCTTTGTTTTTGGCACTTGCTCCTCTGTATTTCACAAGTGCTATCTTAAGTTCATCAACCAGCAACTGGCATATATTCATGTCTTTCATTTCTTCCACTACCAGATCTCTAACCATCCGTCGAAACACTCGTTGATGTACCTAGGCAAATGACCTTCATGTACATTATCAGCATGAATACTCTCAGTGCCAGGTCATCTTTTGTCTCGTCTTCCACCAGTTGTTCTAACTTACGACGCAGGTCATTTGTTTTCATTGTTGTTTTCTTGGCAAACCCAAGCTCCTCCTTTAATTTATCCAATGCGTCATCGTCATTGGCCTTTTCTGAAGGTCTTGGAGCTGTTTTTGTTCCATGTGGACGCCCGAATAGAAGATGTATTGCATAAGCGGTGATCTCTATCTTCTTGTTTGATGTACCAACCCGAAGTTTCATTGTCTTTGAGTCTATATTGTTCATCAGCAAGCATGCAAGGCGTGCGATAGGGCATTCTCTTATTTTTCCATCTATCATAGGTCCCAGCCCTCCTTTTCGGAGCCTCTACAAATGGCGAATTTTCAACAGCTTGACACACTTATAGAACTCCTTCAATGAACACAGCATAGTTCTTGTATTCTTCTTGTCCAATTTCTTCTTCCCTTATTTCCTTTTGTTTGCTTTTCTCTTTGTATCTTTTTTATCACTGTTTCTTTGTACCTGCATTTCAAATTGGATGTAATGGGAAATAAGAATATTGTAATACAATTATTGTTGAACAGAATAACCATTTCTAACACTTTTGTACATCTTGCACAACAATGCATGTACAACATATACCTTTTGCCCGCAGTCCCCTTGTTCGTAGTCTTCATCATCGGTGGCATTGGTGTCTTGTGGTTGTTCTTCTCCATACTATTCATTGCTTGAATTTTCCCCATCATCTTCAGCAGTATTTTTTCAATGTTTTGAAAGTGTGGGCTCTTTCTCTTGTTTGAAACATTTGTAGCTTCTTGCGGCTTTGCGCTGACGGATGTTTTCTTACTTGCTCTTGTGGTTCTCTTCTCTGTACTAGATCGTACTTGCTCAGCATTGGTGGCTTCTTCTGACTCTTTTGCCATTTTTTTCCTTTCTCTTGCTTTCTTAATGGATTTTGCTTGTTCTTCTTCGGTTTTATTTTTCTCATCAGGCTCCGGGGGTATAACAGCCAGCGACTCCCACTTTGACATCTGAGGAATGGAAATTTCATCCGCATTTTTCCATTAAAAAATTCCACCATATTCATAGTGGGAAAGAAAATTTCCAACGTTATCTTAAAGTTAATAGATGAAACTCCATATTACATAAGTAATTAGCTATTATAATTATTCTCTCTACTAATTGTCTAATAATAATTAGCTAATAGTTTAAACTCTAGACCCAGGTAAACCCTAGGTTCCAGTAAATATCCGTGATACGACCTATTTTCAGATTCGAAACAACCTGGTTTCGCCCGATGATAGATTTAAGCTTGTACTGTTGAATCTAACCTTATTTCTATTAATCCCCCTTGAGATTTGTAGTTCCGCCCCCCGTATTGCCCGCGGTCAAATCGATTTGACGCGGTAGCTCTTGTTCGGCGGCCTGAGGAAGGGGACGACGGCGCCGGAGAGGACAGTGCGCTGGGCTCTAATCGAGTGTAGCGCGGCCTTGCAGAGGGGTTGGAGTTTGCTCTTCCGCCGCACGAAATGCTTGCCCTCTGAGCTATGCTCCCCCGCCGTACTGAATATGCTGCATGAGTTTGGGCGAATCCGCCTGCTTGTCTTCCTGTGGTGTGTGCTGTTAGGTGCTCTTGGTGTTTTTTTTCTCACTTAGTGTTTTGACCGAGTTTTTTTTTTGTTTATTGTTAGTCTAATTATTATTCATTGACATCTGGGCCCCGCAGCTTCGTGGTCTCACCCATTTATACACCCTAACTCTTAAGTACCGAAGCGAAGGAGGATGACCGGTGTACATTTATTAGCAGATAAGATATACGTTCAATAGTTGTGTGTGTACAGGTTGAAAAAACCTGTCTACACTTTCTGTAACAATTACCGTGTACATTCAGTATCCACTATCCTGTACATTCCACTATCTGTTTACATTTCCTTTTGGTAACTAGATGTTTACGTTTTCATTTAATAACATGTCAATTCTTTTGTACATCAATTGGCTCAGTGGATGTACATCTAAACATTGTGTGCGCGTACACCGGGATAGAATGTGTTACGAAAAGTTCAAACGAGCTTCTGGCGTTATGTACAGGATAACTGGTACTGAACGTACACTATATTAGTTGCTAGAAGTTCACACACGGTTTTTTCCATATGCACCCCAAAAAATCTCTATAAGTAGTGCAGGTAACAAGAAGTTGTTGCGCTGTTTTCATAATGCCCGTATGTCACATAGACAATTTTGTGTACATCCATTGACTTAGTGGATATACACTAAGTAGCCTTTTTTTTGAAATTATACACTCACTGGCCTATTTTGTGAAATTTGCAGTACATTGTGTGTGTTCATCCTGTAGCATAACGAGTGTGAGTGTACTGGCAGAAGTAGTTCTCGGATCATGATTGTACATGTTTTTTGTGTGTAATTTTTCATTGTCTTGTCGACTACGCTATGGAATAAATCACCACTCCTGTCAACTTGTCAACCGAACGGTGTATAACTGCTCTTCACTGCAATATTTTTATCATCGTAAATACACATTCTACGAGCGTGAACTTCTGGTAACTGCTATTGTGTACACTGATTATCAGGTAATAGTACACTCTGTCAGTAGCACGTTTGTAATCTAGGTAACACACTGTCTGTACGTCTTGCAGACGTTCTTGTGTACATCAAGTAGCATAGTGGATGTACTTTTAGCAGTTGCAGATGTGAATGTAAAGCGTTGGTGTACATGCAGAAGTAGTTATGTGAACCCACGACGCCCACTAACTATAACCGTTACTTTTTATATTTTTTACGGTGTAATTATTTAATTTTTTATCAACCCCGTAACAAGATATATCACCCCACGTCCCCACCCACTAACTTGCCTTCCGAACCGTCTATAAATGCTCTCCATTGCAGTTTTTGTCATCATCATAACTACACCGTCCTCGAGCAGTGTTCTTGTTTTTGTTTGTTCAACCATTGTTCTGTCTTCGGCATGGACGAAGGTAGCAGTATAAAGGACAAGTGTGTTGTTTCTGAGATTGCTTCTGGTCCCTTGGAAGGCAACACCGAAAACTCTGACCTGCTGACCATTGCAAGGATTTCTCGTGGTGTTCCTGGTATGCGGCGGGCAATCGAGAATGACGTGTGGTTTCCTTTTCGTTCCCCATGCCTCCTGCATTCTAACCCCATAGCATGACCTAATGACCGTAACGAACATGTATTTTCGAGATGATATGTGTTCTATTCGGTCAGAATTCCTTCTTTTTTTATACAAGTTTGCACACTTTCTAAATTTTGTTGGTTTCCTCGTAGGGTATTAACGCGATGCTGATGCCGTTAGACGCACCTTCTGCAAGAGCTTTTGTTGCTACTGTTGCTGCCGGCCCTGGACTGAAGCATTGGGTTGGGGCAAATGGTGAATGGGTTGCATTTGTTCGGAAGGATGCTTGTTGGTACCTTCTTAATGTCTACACAAATGTAGAAATTGAAGTATCTTCTGTTCAAAATGTTGGTATTTTACCTCGCCATCACGCGTTCATGTACAACCACAACATGGCCCGTATCCGTCTGCAGAAGATTCAGATTGCTTCTACCCCTTTTTTCCACGGAGATAGGTGGAAGTATTATCTAGTTGCATTTTTTGATAAGTTCATTGCTATCTTGCAAGGCGGTATCGATGCGAATTGGAGGATTCTTCGTAATGATTTCCTTGCTCCATCGAGATATGTTGATGCCATTCTTGTTGGGGAAAGAATCCTCACTGTCACTGCTCCTAACGGTGATGTGCTTGTTTGGGAACCAACTGTTTGGGGTGAGATTAACCGCTCTATATCCCTCTACTTTCGGTTTGAAAACGTAGTATTTATTGCTTAGTACTACGTATTAATTTTTCTTATAATCCATGCATCTTTTATATATCAGTGTATGGCTATTTTTTGTAATAATCATGTGTACTCGAAAGGTAGTGTGAAAAATAGGACTGCAATTTCACCATCAACATTGTCAACAAAACAAGATATTATTTATTTATTGCCATGTTTTGTTTATTTTTTTAGATATATATTCAATTCATGATGTAAGTTCATAATTAATTGGTATTGATCTGTAATCATACTTAAAATTTGTCAGGCGTTGATGCGGATCCACGTGTCCTTCCTCCTCCTACTATTGTGGACGTTCCAAGCATTCAAGCACGTGCCGATGGTGAAGATGTTTCATCTCGATGCTGGTTTCTTGCTTCTGCAGTGGATCATCATATTTTATGGGTTCATATCAGGGTTCAGCGAGTTAGTGAAGGAGAAGAAACAAATCACATGGGCAGGGATCTGTTGTCCTATCCTTCTCTCCGCTGCCATGTTTATGCAAAATCTATGTATGACCTTTACAACCTTGTTGAGCCAGTCTGGGTCACGAAGGACAGTCTAGATGGAGTCTCCCTGTTTGTTGGGATGAACTATCCTTTCATTCTTCATAGGTACGGTAGAGCTGCTGCCAATCCCGGTGTATCTGTTGTCAATGCTGGCTTTGAACTCCCTGTTTTCATACCAAATTGTGTGTTTGCTTCGCATGCACGGGACAGTCAATATCCTAAACCAATTCCAGACTGGTGCCGTCTTGCAGTGGATGGTAGACTTCCTACGATTGGTTCATTTTTCGAGTATGCTCCACCAGGTTGGGGTCAGATGGTTGATTTACCTGTGTGGTTCGTGCCCGAGATTCCACAGGTATGGTTTGGTTGGGGTCAGCAGCATTGACTTCTTGCAGCTCTTGGTGCCTACTAGTCTTTTGTATAGAGATCACGAAGGCGCCATGTTGTTAATTGAAGAACTTAAGAAGAGCCATCTTTCGTGCCTGATATGGTTTCAATTTGTTTGTTCTTTTAGCATGGTGAAAGCCATTTGTCGCAGTATTAGTCTGATTTCATTTGGTTAATGTGTATGCCGTAGCATTTGTTTGGCTAAGTTGTATGCCGCAGCATTGTATTAAGTTGTTGGACCTGTATTGCTTTGTTGTTTCATTCAGGACAATATGTTAATGTTATGCAAATCAAATCAGCCAATGTTCTCTCTTATTCCTTTTCCTGTTATTCTTCTAATAATAATAGGTTAATGTGTCAGCTAATGTGTACATTCTAGTACAAGTGAATGTGTACTTTAGCTTGCATGATGTTCGCACGTCATATAGTGCTTTGTTGTTGTTTATACATCTAGTAGCCTTGTTTGTGACATCTTGAAATATCGTATGTGTACTTTAGCTCACATGCACTCTGATAGTATGATGTATAATTTTGTGTCGTATAGTAGTCACTTTTATGTATGCTTTTAGAAAAGAAGATATTTGTAAAACGTGCAACAACATCTTCTTAGGGATTGTCACAGATGTTGAAGAGGGATGGGAAACGGTGGTAAGGGGACCCTCTCCCTGCCACCAATCCAGCCAGAAGAGAGTGCGATGTCTATTCCCAACTTCATGTTTAGCCCCAAGCTTAAACATGTGTGTGATTTTATGAAGACCGCGTCGGAATTGCGAGCTGTTCCTGGCCGCCGAGGCAAAGATATCCCCGTTGGATGCATATTTTGCACGGATTAGGGAGGCCCAAATAGAGTCCTCCATCTGGTACAGCTTCCAGATCCACTTAAGCATAAGGGCCTCATTCATATGCTTGGAGTTGAGGATCCCTAAGCCCCCAAACTCCTTAGGACGATGAACCGCGGGACAATTTACCATGTGGTATTCGTATTTCCGCTGAGGACCGGCTCCTTCCCAAAAGAACCTGGCCCTAAGGGAGTCAAACTTTTCATGCACCCCATCTTGGAACAGGAAGATCCTCATTGCAAACATGGGGAGGCTCACTAGACAGGAGTTAGAGAGAACCAGTCCCCCCCCCCCCCCCCCCCCCCGAGGAAAGGAACCTCCCAATCCAAGTTTCAATTCTAGCGGCAAGCTTTTGAACTAAGAACGTCCATTGGTCAACAGTTAGTTTCTTGTCCGCAATGGGTAGACCAAGGTAAGTCATCGGGAGAGAGCCGAGTTTGCAGTTAAGACGGTTGGCCACCTCGGCTTGAACCGTGGGAGGTTGCCCAAGAACAATAACCTTGCTCTTGTGATAGTTGATCTTCAGCCCTGACATATCCTCAAAGCACATGAGAAGGAACTATAGGTTAGCAATGTCCCGCTCCTCATGTTGGATGAGAATAATCGTGTCGTCCTCATATTGGAGATGCGAGACGCCACCTGGGACCAAATGAGGGACCACCCTGTGTATATGCCCTACGGCGCACGCTCTTGAGAGAGTAGCGGAAAGCCCTTCCGCTACAAAATTGGAGAGAAGGGGGAGAGCGGATCACCTTGCCGAACTCCCCTTTTATTACGAAAGAACGGGCCCATTTCGCCGTTGATGGAAATCGTCGTATGGCCCCCTCGACACCAGCTAGGTGACACGATGCACGAATCATGCGTCGAACCCTTTTCGGCGCACTACCTCAGATAGGAAGTCCAAGTTCACCTATCATACGATTTTTCGAAGTCGAGCTTAAGCAGAATACCCACCTGCTTTTTACTCTTAAGCTCGTGGACAATCTTGTGTAGCGCCAACAAGCCCTCTAGAATGAATCTCCCCCTGATGAAAGCAGTCTGGTTGGGGCTAATGACCTTATGCGCAATTGGGTCTAACTTGGACACAAAGGCCTTGGAGATGATCTTAAAGATTACATTGATAAGGGAAATAGGCCGAAATTGAGTGATGTTCTCGGCCCCCGGGATTTTAGGAATCAGCGTCAACACCCTGAAGTTCACACGCGATAAAGTCGTTAAGAATGTGGAGAACCCCGTGTTTCACCATATTCCAACACTTCTTAAAAAAGGATATCGGGAACCCGTCCGGACCCGGGGCAGTGTCCGAAGCCATGTCACTCACGATGCTCTCAAGATTAGGCTCCGAGAAGGTCAAGAGGAGCCCCGCCTTGTCCTCCTCGGACACCCTCTGGGAGGCCCTCCCAAATGTCCGAGGCAAGCCCGCAATGCCTTGGGGCCGAGGAGCCCAACAGCTCCCGGTAGAACGCGTAGATGTGTTGTTGGAGCTCCAGCTTTCCCGAAATCTTGCGCCGCTTCCCGTAGGCCACTACGTGGAAATAGGCCGCGTTGCGCCCCTGGAGCGCCCATCTAATCCGGCCCCTTTGCCGCCAATACTCCTCATCCATTATGTAGATATGCAGAAGTTGATTCTCCAAGTGATAACGGTAGGCCCAATCCTCATCATCCAGCCCGGAGGAATCAGCTTGGTCATCCAAAGATTTAATTTGGGACATAAGCGAAACAGGCCTTTGGGGCACCCGATTGGACGCCTTTTTGCTGGGGGGCGCCCTAAAGGCCTTTGGGGACACGGAGTGGAGATGCTCTGAAATAGAGGTAGTACTAGCCAATCGCACTGAAACGGTGCAAGGTCCTCTGCAATGAAATGTACCGGCTGGCAGGAGAGATGAGAATTGCTTTTAAATCTAAGGGTGTCTCCAATACTTAAGTCACAAGTAGTCTATAAGCTGGGGTCCATGTCAGATGGAATAGCAGACCGACGACTTCACAATGCTTAAACACTTTGGGGTCTAAGCCGGACCTACATGACTAACACTTTTTTTTGTTTCCCTATGACTTTTGCCCAAGGCATGCACGCCCAAACCTTGCATGCGAAGAGAGAGAAAGAATTATTTTCGCATGGGTGACATTGGCCTTTTTTCTCTTGAGACCAAGACTCACAATGCTTAAATCTACCTATGGTCGACCTCAAGGCTTATGGCCGAGGCTTATTTTCACATTGGAGACACCCTAACACCAAAATCAAGGAAGCAAAACTTTATGTGTAGTTCAATTATGTCTTGAGTTCAAACAAGTGCGTCACAGAAGAAAAAAGCATGAAAAAAAAAACCGTTATATCTGCCCTGTGAGAGCATTGTTCAGAAATATGAATGGCAAAGAGCAAGATGAGATGCAAGAACAAATGCTCTGATGACATATTGAAAAATTCCTTTCTTTGTAGCTGGTTGTTAGTCCTTGTTTTTGGATATACAGTGAGGCGGTCAGGTTGTGTTCATATCTACAGCCAATTATGTAACTCTGTTCTTTACAGACAGAACAGAACTAACAAATGGAGATTGCTATCACCGTGGGCTACCTACAGGTTACCAAGTATACAAAAAACCCTCAAATCTTCTCCAGTTCTGCTCCTCTGTAGTTCTTGCCATTGGACACCTTTTGACGATTACATCCAGTATTGAGTGGCTCGAGGCATGAGAAAGGGGTCCAGTATCTCACGCGAAGCTCCAAATGCTCAGATTCTCTCCAACTTTGATCATGACCCTGAATTCCTGAGGATACAGTCCACAATGCCGTGCCTTTGGTGCAGAAAGGCAGAGGATGTCTCAATTGGGTATTGTATGCTAAACCTAGATTATGTTCCATCTTGCTGGCACATGCAATCAGGCATCGGGAAGGTGTATATGGAATCGTTAGGTTTCCTGAATGCAATGCCCCTTACGTCACTGTGGTGTAGTATTTCCTGCATCTGGTGCTTAAATCGACTCCATCTGCAGTTCAAAGAAGGTACTAAATTAATATGTGATTTAACAAGGGTGGAAATATTTACCCGTACAAGGGAGGAAATATCATAAGATCCTCTTTGTGAAGGCCAAGTCGGAGATGTGTTGCACTTTATGAAGAAGACTAATGTGTTCAGAAAAGTGGGAAACAGCTACAGAGGTCAGTCACGGTTGGTGCACGAATAAAAAGGGCAGTCTTAGGTCTACCGGAACGGCGTCAGCAGCCGTTAGATTTGGTAAAGCACTCAAGAAAATAGTCACAATCTGAAACTGGTTCAGTGTGATATGTAAGAGAAGATAATTCTCTCTGTTTAACTAACCCACGGTTTAAACTTGTTAATCTTCTGTTAGTTCAAACTGTAGCTTAGATCTAGAGGTTATAAAACACGTCTACATACATTCATATTTAGATAAATCTAAGTCAATTATTTTCAGACGGAGGGAGTACATGAACTGTCATACTCTGTCGACATGAATGGCAGCGCAAAACCAACCTGATATTCGGATTGTCAAAAGATAAGACCAGCTTCCGTTTGTCAGGTTTTATTGTCTTTGCATTCCCTCCTAACAGGTAACGCCTGTGCCCCATCAGAAAGTGAGGGAAGTTTCCCCCTTGAGTCGTCACAAACACCTCGCTCTGAACACAGACAGTGTAATCTAGTGCTGCTAACCGAGATGAGTACCCCTACAGAAAAAAGGTTGGTGAGTAGGACAATATCCAAACAGTACGACAAAAATCAACGTGAAATCGGTGAACGTTTAATTGCGCTATAGTCATCCAACATTCAGAACAACTTCAGCCATGGCTGACGGGCTGACAGGCTGGCGGGAGGAAGCAATACCTTAAACTCAGCAAGCTCTTCAGGCAAAGCAAGAGTATCCTTCGTCTCTAAAAGAGGGAACATCTGGCGAAGGGGAGCCATGTATTTTGCAGCGTTGTATATTTTACCAGAAGCTACGTAGAGGAAGGTTGTGTTGTCAAATCCCATGCCTCGCAGCATCATACCGACCTGCTCAAATTCATTCAGTTAACACATTATCTCCCACAAATTGTTTTCGTCTATTTTGCATGCTTCTAAAATAGGTGACTTAACTGATGATACTGAACTTAAAGATTGCTACTATTGACCTAAAGCTTCACAAACTAAGCAACAGACATCAATTCTATACAAGAAAGCAAGCACAGATAGAACAACCCTAAAGTGATCTTAAGTAATGATCTGGAAATGAATGCATTATTGAGTGCACATAACCAAAGCTTGAATCACAGTTTTACAGTAGAAACATACAGAGTGAAAAGGGGTAAAACGATATCCAAACCTCTAGAGGAGTAAGCGGACATTTTCCATCCCTTCTGTTTGCCTCAGGATTGATAACTCGGCCAGGTCGGTGAAACTTCCCTCTCCAGCTCCTTTCACGGGCACTTTCCATTTCAATCATCTCCTTCCGGCCACCATCATATGTACAGCATGAAAAGGCTACCATATCCTAAACAGTGTGCACAAGTCTTAGTAGGATGGAAGAAGTATGTAGTGCTAACTAACCAAGAGAGGGTGTATTAAGACCTCTTCGAAACGGAGATGCACCGAGACATATTTTCCACCAGTCAAAGAACTCTTTTTCATCATTCGGACAACCATATCCTCTGCAAGAACTCTTATTGGCTCGGCAAATCGCAGTGCCTGGTAGTTCACCAAACATCTCAAGGCCTGGATATTCGATGGAACTGACTGAGCCAATCTATTTGAGAATGGTGCGATGCGCACAACCCTGCATGGAATAGAATATAATGAAACCCATGTTCATCAAGGCCTCTCTTTTTTCTGTGGTGGGGAGCATTTACCATACCCTAACTCCAGTAATTTCGGAAGCACCTTCTGCACATAGTGATCTGGAGACGAGTAGGCTTTAGTTCTCATATTTGGTATGCTGGTGATATTATGATTGAAGCGCAGCAAAACATCTTTAGGGAGTTCCTTCACAACTCTTACGTGTTGTCTGAGTGTCTCGATAAAACGATCTTCATCAAAAATATCACTAAATTTGCTGAAAACAAAAAACCACGTCAACACATAGGTAAAAAAAAATATTCGTAAAAAATATCACTAAATTTGCTGAGAAACATAAAAATCAGATCAACACATTATCCTGAAACTGCATACGATAGTGTTTGTATGCGGCAAAGCACAAGGCAAAGGGAAAATATTTGGATCACAACACCTAATGGTACTGCAATTGTACAGAAATTTGCATGCAATAGCGATTTTAGTATGATGAAACATGTAAAATAACATCTCCTTTAATCTTACACTGCAAACATTAATAGAAGTAAGACAAAAAGAATGCCAATGGAGTTCAGAACCAATAGATATCAGAACACGAATTAGAATGTAAAAAATAAACATTTGTGGTTTATAATTAAAGAAACTGATTTTTTTATGTTAAATTAACTGCTCTAGACACTGACGCAGTGAGAAAGGGATATACTGGTCAATATATCCATCCATCATACTAAAATGTCAAATATCTCACGTGAGGAATGAAAGCAGTGAACAGACAAAATAGCAATAGTCACCTAGGATCACGCCAAACGCTATTCAAATGAAATATTGGGATCACAAGAGTTGCATTCAGCAAGCTGGCCACAGCAACTGCATCGCAGATCTGCATTAAAAAAATCAGGAGTTATACTGTCAATGATTTTACTCAGCATAGTGTGAAGGTTCCAAGGACTTTAAAAACATCAGACATTCACATCACAGCTAATGCTAGAGACCATAGCATCAGTCTCAAACTCTCAGGCGAGAAGAGATATTATATTCATGACAGAACATCAGCTGACATATAAACAAGACGATGACTGAAAACAATGAAAATATGTGCGATCTTAGGATGAATATGCAACCTAAGTGTGTACCAAGACAGTATCAGTGTCTTTCCAGCACAATGTTATTGACGAAACCTATCTCAATAAAATGACAGTGTTACACTAGATGGCTCGAAGTTATAAGTGGTGCGACGGTGCGCCCATAGATGCATACGGCATTGGACCTTTTGTGTAAGAATATTAGGTACTGGCAACAGTGTTGCTAAGCATGAGCGTACATTTTACACAAAATAATGGTCTGGGAACTTACAGAAAGACGCTGTTGATTCAGGCCACCATTTGCTTCAACTATGAGATAGCCATTAGAAGGTGGCGACTCTGCAAGGAGACAAAATAGATGCAGATTATTGATCTTAATCTTAACCTCCTCTTTCAGCTGACCATTTATGGAACAAAAAGTACTGATAAGTGGCTTGCAAGTGGCAACAATTAGTTTATGGGAAAAGAACAAAAGGTACGAAAGTGGAACCTGGTGGAATCAGCCTCCTCTTGACACAAGGCATCCATAGCTCTCCAGGATTCGGATAACGTGGTGTCATTAACTGCACAATACCAGAATTTTGACATGAGCTTATATAAGTTGAATGGACAAAAATGAACACCCTGGAAGTCGTCAGGACTGATTTAAAGAAATTGGTTCCTCCTTGTGGCTTGTGAACATATGTAATATTTCCCTAAAACTAGTAATCTAAAATTCTTCGTAGACTGATTGACCCTGAATTGACCAGCACATTTGTACCGACTGGATTCAGAACCTGCCCAAAAGCAGAAGCTCTGTCACCTAAAGCTATTCCATTGGATTCGTAAGGAGTTAAGGATCGATATTTACGTGTAAACAATATGTTCCTTCTTTGGCAAAGCATGGCTATCTAGCAGAATGATGCCCAACAAAACAACAGATTAGCACACAGGACAGGAGTAGAACAAAAACCATGCGCCTAGTAGAAGTTAACAACCGTACACAAAGGAAATTTAGGGGCACGTGACCTCGCTCACGGGAAGAGGGAGAACTAGGAATCGGGAGCCACGCTCATTTTCTGCGAAATAACTCAGCTCACGGAGCAATAAGCATACTGCGCATCATTCCGTGCTAAATCAGAGCAAAAGCACCAAAAGGATCCCGAAATTCCCCTCGAATATATTTTGTCTGATGATGCCGTAATAATGCCTCCAGGCCTAAAGAAGCAGGAGAACCGAACCGAAGAAGCAGCCACGCAACGCGAGGACCCCAAATCTCGTCGGAGAAGCACGGTAACTGAAATACTAGCTAAGATCACCCACCATGCTGCGGCGCCATGAAGAGGGGGTGGAGACGGACGCGGAGGTGGCGGTGGAAGCGGGCGCGGCGTCGTCGCGTATATCGGGCCACAGCCGCTCGAACACGATGTGGCTGCGGTACACCGACCCGGGCGGTGGCGGGGACCGCCGAAACGACGCCACCGTCACGCCCGCGCGGCCGCCGCCGTCTACGGAACCACCGCCTCCGAAGACGAACATGAACAGCCCCGCCACGTATGCTAGCGCGACGAGCAGGACCACCGCGCCGCGCCGCCTCCCGCCGCTACCGCGCCCCATCGGGTAGCGCCGCGCGGCCTTGCCGCCGCGCGCCGACGACGCCACGGGCATCGCTCGCTCCGTCAGTGGCGGGGCTCTCGCGGGATCATGCGAGCTCTGCCCAGCTCGGGGGTGGAGCGGGTCGGCGAGGTAACGAGGAGAGGACACGGGGGAGGAGACCTGTAGTGGAACGTCTTGTAACCGCCGGCGCACGAAAGCCACGAATGGTCTCCTATTGGTGGAGAGGTGCGGGGCTGTTGACTGTTGACGCGGGGTTGGCTGCTGCGTCTGGATTGTTTGTGGCTTATTAACAAAAGTTTCTGCCTAAACTGACGTGCTTGTAAACCTTTGACTTTCTGAGTAGTATAACATCTCTAGTTTATGCATCATCAAGCTTACTATGAGTACAAATTGTTGCGGCAGATTACTACTGTATGAGTGTGTGGTGGAATTTTCGATTTTATAAATTTGTAAAGTACCAAGATCCAATATGAGCCGGATTGGTAGTGAATTAATTGCTCGATAATGAAGAAAATATTCATATTAAAGTTTTACTAGTACCTATCTTCATGATATCGGTTTTAATCAATGTTGTTCATCTGAGTTTGGAAAGTGTACAATTATTCGACTTATCTTATTAATGAACTAAAGTACATGTTCATAAACACATTTCTTCCACTCCTATTTAGATAAAATGTACATACACTATTTTCTCGGCTAGATGTGGGCCCGGTTCTTTTTCAGCTTCTAGGATGGCTTCCCTAAGAAGTTGTCCCCATCCGTTTTTTGAAAATACCGGTTTTATGTTTAGAGTAAGGATAATGGTAGTATAGTTAGTAATTGGATAGAATAATTAGCTATAAACATGTATAATAGTTATGGATCGTGGTCGTGTCTCCTCATCTCGCGTCCGCCCCCGCGCGATGGCCGAAGGGGGACCTTATCCTCGCAACCGCCTGCCCGCTTCTTCCTCTTCTCCCTTGCTACCTCCAGAGGGCTTGGCCGGCGGCGGGGATTTCTCCGTTCTCTCGCCTAAGGTTGCCGGCGTGGGTTGGTTCCTTTGGCCTGGGTGTGGCGTTGCGGCCGGCGGCACGGTGTGACCGCTCCTGCGGCTGCGCGACGGAAGGTGGTTGGTTGTCGCCATGAAGATTGGAGGGTCAGTAACCTCCCTCCACCATGACTCGGCCCCTTGGGCTGCGAAGCGTGGATTGGATCCTGGTGGATCTAGGAGGTGAGGACGGCGGCTGGTGAAATCCGGGCTCAGGCCGACGACTGCGGTGGGTGTCGTCACCTTGTTGAAGGAGTAGCCGCCACCAATCACCAGTCTCCTACACTGTGTTCTGGGGGAAACCTTAGATCTGGTTTTCCAGATCGGATGATGGCGGCACCTTCGGTGTCGTTTACTCCCTTGGGGGCAACATTTTTGGAATATAGGTTGCTTGGAGGAGGTCTGATGGTGGTGTGGTGTTTCATCTTCGTTGGCGAAAACGGTGTGGAGCCACGGGTGTCGGCGATGGATGCACACAGGAAGGTGGTGCTTTCTGGCGCCATGGCAGCGTCGATGGCAGACTTGACAAGATTTCTGCATTGATCTCTCCATAAAATGGTTTGGCGGATATCGGCGGCAGCGGCTTCTAGGTGTGCACATCGGTGTACATTGTGGGCATGTTGGGCCGGATTTGTGCTCTCGGTTCGCCATTGGGTGGCTAGCTAGAGGCAGATGATGCGCGTTGGTGAGTTAGGTTAGGGCACATGGCTCCAATAATGACCACCCCTTTCATCAAGATTGTAAATTTGTAGGTGTGACGGTTATGTTCGTCAGGCGGGTGGCTTCTAATTGATCCTTGTAATTGTTTGTAAGGTTTCGTGGTTTCATCGGCTGTGTGTATCATAGAGCCTAGGAGCAGAACCTCTATTTTAAAAGAAAAAAAAGTATTATAGTTACATGACCTATAGCCAATATGTACAATAATCAGTTATATACATGTATTACTTTATTAATACGTGGCACACCTGCTACTATCCTAGTGTGCCTAGAAGACTCTCCTCTGACTAAACATAAAAGTATTAGTTTAATTTTTATCGCATGCTAACTGTATCTTATTGTACATACTTTTAGAGGGTAAATTAGTTTTAAAGCGTGACTAAAATTTGGGGGCAGCTTTTCCGGAAAGGTAGGGGTAGGACAGCTTCCTAGATAAGCCCCCAAATGAACTGAGCCATATATCGAAATGATCATTTTTTTTTCTTTACTATTACTAGCAAAACATGCCCGTGCGTTGCTACGGAAGTGAAAAACCACTATTATTGGAAAAACGTTAATACATCCCAAATTACCCCAAGATCAATTGACCGACATAGAATAATATATTTTTCGTAACAGATGAACACAAGTTAACATGACACTAAAGTAACTCGATGAGTTAACACGTTGGCAAAAATAACTTCGATAGGTACAAAAAAATGTTGATGCATTGTTATGTTTGTAATAACTTGATATAAATTTATCTCATATACGAACTTCCTCTTCTCATCTATTGCAATATATGCAGGGTTCATCATTGCAATTGACTCTGTGCATGGTGTGTTGCGTCCAAACTCATGGGTATCCATAATTTTCTCTATTGTAATTTTTTTCTATTCTGCGCTGCATATGCATATTTGCATATTTAAACCTTTGTCTGGCGCGTTTATTTTTCTTCTGCTGGTTCTAAATCAGCATATTTCTTTCTACCTTGTGTGTATTTTTTGGTAACTATGTTGAATTTTAAAATGTTTTGTTTTATCGGTAAGCTTCACAACGTCTTTTTAGTTTTTCCAGTTTTTCTTCGTTGGTCATCGATCTCTATCTTTTTTTCCTTCTTTGCTAATGCTGGATATTGCGTCCCAAATAGCTTGCGTACACGAGAGTTTTCCATGGCGTATGAATCTCTCATTAATTAAAAAGAAGAAATTTATTAGATTTTAATTACACGTATAAGCTTTAGTCCACACGCATTGACAAGCTAGCCTAGTCTACCCAACTAATTTAGCTAGCATGCATGCAAAAGGGATTTGATTCAAGCGACAGTCGCCTGTCGTGGTCATGTTGAAGCGGCACGGGTATACCCGACGGCGAGCGTGGGCAGGACACACTCGCGTCGCGACGGCAGGAGTTTCGACCAGTACCGCGGCATGCAGTCGTGAAGCCGCTTGCTCACCCGAGTTCATCATACATGACACATGCATCTAGTGATTCCCACATCACCACATGCATGCATATAACCATGCACATGCTTGGCTTAATTGTCGGCATGTACCAGGCCATGCCCTGCTGCGCGGCAGACGACGGAGGCAACTCAGCCAACAAGCCTTGATTTCTTTGCTTGTTAGTTGTTGTCGCTGTGGCCAAGGTGAGAGCCGAAGACGACTGCCTCGCCGGTACCAAAATTTCTATAAAGAAAAAAATTTGCCTTTGCTCCTGCCCCACTCCACAACGCCAGTTTCTACCGAGCAGAGAAGATCTGACATGCACGATCGTTATCAATCACGGCCACATAGGAGTTTCAGCGACGTTGCACCAGCGAGATGCTTCTAGCCTGTCAGGTTTCGATGGCTGGGGTTCCGATCATATATGAGTCGATGTGGTCACGATACTTGGGTTTCGATTGTTGGCTTCTTCCGTTCCATGGGGTTATGTGCGATTTGATCGGGGCCGCGTATATTATATAGGATGGGGCACCTACCATAAACAGCCGTGAGCTTGCATGTGCTCGAGTCTGGTTCAAAATCCTATCCTCCAGTCCGTGCGGTGGTAGGATACTGCATGTAGAGAGTCGTAGACATACTCATCATCACGTAATCAATGGATCAAAAACTCTAGTAGGAACCGGACCACCAGATGAGCTGTAGTAGCTTTGGGCTGCTTTTCGGCTGTAGTAGCTTTGGCTGATTTTCAACCCAATATGACCAAGACCACAACTTTGTTAGAGATCAATTAAAACATGACATATATGAACCGATTGCATCACGTATAGGACGGTCGTATACAGGACGAAAAAATTTAAAGACGGACCGACCGACCAAGTAACCAACCAGGGAAGCCTTAACGCTTTTATTATTAGGTAAAGATATGGGACTTCAACGTACGTTGGTACGTCGCGTGGTCTGCCTCACCCCTTCGCCCGCTCGCTCCCTCGCGCGTACGTCCGCGTTGGCCCATCTACTGCTGTGCGCGACTGCGGCCCCAACTAGAGCGCCCAAGGGCCCAAGGCGCCAGGAAACCCGAAGGAAATCGATGCTCCATCCCTACCTCCACTTTGCCCCCCATCTCTTTCCACCGCCGCCTCTCTCCACTCCTCGCCGCATCTCTGCGCCGACCGCCACCTGCTCCAGCGCCGCCCCCTCCGTCCTCCTCCCTTCCCCTGCTCTCCCTTGCTTTGCGTCTCCACCTCCTCTCTCCTGGGAACTCGATTTGCCTTCTCCTCTCGTGTGTACTGCAGAGCAACAAGCGGCTAGGGTTCCGGATTGGGCCATGGCCGCCGCCGGGAGGGCGCCATTCACGCGCCATGTTCCCACGCACCGCCTCCGACGAGTTCCCCTCTCATGGCTACTGCCTCAAAGTCGCGAGTGACGTCCCTGCGCCCACAAGATCACCTCCAACTCTATCTTTGGCCATGGATGCGCTCGCCATCGCTGACGCCTCCATCTCCCCTCATCAGTGAATTGCGCATCCATCTGCAATGATTTCCCAGAGATGCGGCCTGGTCCCATACTCCTGTATAGGTTCCTGCGAACGACTCAACGACTGCTCACTTTTCATGGAGATCCCTGCGCAGCCCACCCTCACCGGCCCTCTAGAGCCTCTCGCTGCGTGGCCTCGTGGTCTCCAGCCTCGACTGCATGATCGTGCGCATGTGCTTCACTCTCGAGGTCGTCCATCTCCACGAGAGGATGGAGAAACAGGTCGCGGTCGGGAAGAGCCACCCGCACTGCGTCTACCACCGGCAGGAGTCTCACCTGCCATGTAAAATACACTCACGTATTCAAGGTGCGCACCGATATAAATTTTTTATCTCTTTCTTTTCGTTACCTGATGCACATCATCTGCTTGATGAAATGGCTTAATGACATAATGTTTTTTGAGGTGGTTGTTTTATCTCTGGTTGTTGCCTATTTTCTCTTACAAAAATATATAACCTCCACCGACCTGTGGATATTTTTTTTAACTTGCACTCCTTGTGTTTGTTAGAATACTCCTATGAGCATCATTCTCCTTTAATAAATTGTTGAAAAGTTAACCAATGAGATATGTTTTTATTTGCAGAAACTA
The DNA here is from genome assembly GCA_028641055.1 of Alopecurus myosuroides. Lineage (NCBI taxonomy): Eukaryota > Viridiplantae > Streptophyta > Magnoliopsida > Poales > Poaceae > Alopecurus > Alopecurus myosuroides. Next base: position 130,118,808 of record CM054063.1, read on the forward strand.
AGATGATTTAGGCAAGACTTGGACTAAACAAAAAGATAAGGAGCTATTGTTGATTAATCCAGCATTTCTTGTTCTGCCTGCACTGTAGCGTTTCAGCTGTTTTCGACAATGGTCTGAAACTCGTCAGTTAGCTGTTATTCATTTCTGAATAAAGCGTGTGGTGATCAGTTGTGATTCCACGCGTGTAGATAGGCTAGACTTTTTCTTTCCCGAAGTTTAGGATCACTAGCACGATTGGTGGAGCATGGGATGGCATGACTCGGTAGTGGCCTGTCGTAGCTAGATTTTAGGCCCTTATGTTGGGCCTTCTCTCTGTATTCCGTTTATATTCAGAGTTAACACGAAAACGCAGCTACTGCTTGCGCTGCACAAAAACTCTGTCCTCTCTTCTCTCTTGTCAGAACACACACTCGAGCAGAAGAATCACAGATCCACAACAACATTTGGTATCAGAGCGTGTAGGTGCTGATCGCCATGGCCGACGACACAAAGTCATCGTCATCGAAGTCACGGACGCCGTCGCGCTCCCCTTCAAAACCTCCTGCGAGAGTCGCAACACCAGTTTCCCAGATTCGTGAGCGAAGCCGTGGTCGTAGTCTTGCCCGGCGCGGCGAGAACAGCGGCGGTCGCGAGATCGTGGTGCGGGAGGTGGTGCGCGAGGGCGGCGGTGGCGGCGCGATGCACCTCCCGATGCTCACTCGTACAAATTATACTGAGTGGGCGATCCTGATGCGTGTGCAGCTGCAGGGAGCACGGCTCTGGGACACGATCGATCCAGGGTTAGGCGAGGAAGAAGACGATCGTCTGGAGTGGCAGGCCCTGAGCGCGATCCTTCGCTCGGTGCCGCCCGAGATGGTGCCCGTCCTCGCCGCGAAGGACAACGCCAAGGCGGCGTGGGACACTATCAAGACCATGCGCGTCGGGGTGGATCGCGTCCGCGAAGCCCGGCGGCAGAAACTGCGGAAGGATTTCGAGAACCTGGTGTTCAAGAGCAGTGAGGCGGTGGAAGATTTCGCACTTCGTGTCGCCGGCGTCGTCGCCGAGCTGCATTCGCTTGGAGATGAAGTCACCGAGCTCGCCGCCGTGCAGAAATTCTTACGCGTGGTCCCCGCTCGCTACACGCAGATGGCCTGCGCCATCGAAACCCTCCTCGATCTGGAAGGGATGTCCATCGAGGAGCTCAGCGGCAGGCTTGTCGCGTCGGAGGGCCGCGGTGAGCCCGAGGCGGACACCGGCGGCAAACTCCTTCTCACTGAGGAGGAATGGAGTGCGCGGCAACAACAGCGCGCACAGAACACCCCACATGGCGCCAAGGGTGGAGGCAAGGCCAAGGCACATGGAGGGGACAAGGCCAACACGCAGAACGCCGGCGGCGGCGGAAATGGCGGCAGCACCGGCAGCGGCGGAAATGGCGGTAGCACCAGCACCCGCAAGCCTGGCAACTGCCGTTACTGCGGAAAGCCAGGCCACTGGGCCAAGGAGTGCAGGAAAGCTCAGAGAGACCGCGAGCGAAAGGGGGAGGCGGCAAATCTGGCCGAAGAAGCCGGTGACGCGCCGGCGCTCCACCTCGCCGCGCTCGTCTGTGAGGAGGGCGATGACCTCTCGCAGAGCGCACACCTCGTTGAGATTGTGCACGAGCCCACCCCAGCGCAGCTGGCCGTCGTGCCTGCACTACCCAGAGAAACAGTGGAAGAGCATGCTGTTTACCTGAATGAAGAGCGAGTAGTGCCCATGCCCGCCGCCGTGGGAATCTGGCACCTTGATACCGGAGCTAGCAGTCACATGACGGGTGCACGCAGCGCATTCGTCACGATGGACAACACCGTCAGAGGATCGGTGAAATTTGGAGACGGTTCTGTCGTGAAAATTCAAGGGAAAGGTGATGTTTTGTTTCGCTGCCCTGACAGAAATCAGAGACTACTGTCAGGTGTCTACTTCATCCCGCAATTGCGAACCAATATCATCTCCATTGGTCAGTTGGATGAAGCGGGCTACAAGACGGTGGTGGAGGACGGGGAGCTCACAGTGTTTGATCGGAGAAGGAAGCTCCTCGTGCGCGTCAGGCGAACGGCGAATTGCCTGTACGTTCTGAACCTGAAACTGTGCGCTCCTGCCTGTCTTCTGTCGCGGGCTGATGATCCAGCTTGGCTCTGGCATGCCAGGCTCGGACACCTCCACTTTCGTGCAGTCAGCGCGATGTCAAACAAGGGACTGGTCAGAGGGATGCCGGCGGTGAGCCACGTCGACGAGATCTGCGACGGGTGTTCGCTAGGGAAGCAGCACAGGAACCCGTTCCCGCAGGCGAGCGCGCATCGCTCAGAGCGCGCTCTGGACCTAGTCCACACGGATCTGTGTGGGCCAATCAAGCCTGCGACGGCCGGCGGCAGCGAGTATTTCCTCCTCGTCGTGGACGACTGCACCAGATACATGTGGTTGGAGCTTCTGAAATCCAAAGGTGAGGCCTTCGCCAAGTTCAAGCGGATACGCGCGCACGCCGAGGCCAGACAGCAGTGCCACCTCAGGGCTTTCCGATCGGACCGCGGCGGCGAATTCAACTCGACTAAATTCCGCGCGTACTGCGACAGCGAGGGGGTAACTCACTACACCACGGCGCCTTACTCACCTCAGCAAAACGGCGTCGTGGAGAGGAGGAACCAGACTGTCGTTGAGATGGCCAGATGCATGCTCAAGAGTATGGCCATGCCGGCGAAGTTCTGGGGGGAGGCGGTGAAGTGCGCGGTGTACGTGCTCAATCGCGCGCCCACACGCAGCTTGGACGGAATCACACCGTACGAGGCCTGGCATCATCGCACACCCACCGTCGAGCACCTGCGGACATTCGGCTGCGTCGCTCACATGAAGAAGACGGGCCCTGGAGTGACGAAGCTGTCAGATCGATCCGTGCTCACTGTCTTCGTTGGATACGAAGAAGGATCCAAGGCGTATAGAGTGTATGATCCCGCAGGGGACAGACTCTACGTCACTCGTGACGTCACGTTTGAAGAAAAATGCAATTGGCGTTGGTCAGATGCAGACTCGCAGCGATCGGAGCCAACAGCGACAACCTTCGTCGTCACGTACGTCTTGGATGGAGGCGCAACGGTCGTTGACGATGGGATCGGCGGCAGCGTGGAGACGCCAGGCCGTTCTGCATCACCTGATGGACAGACGCCTCCGAGTGCCACTTACACGGCGTCGCCCGCAAGTTCAGTCATGGGGACACCAGAGGGCACCAGCGTGCCAATGGTGGATCTCTGCACCCCGCCCACACATGATGACCATCTGGACGCAGAAGACGATGGTCAGGGACCACGGCGCTATCGACGTGTTTCCAACATTTATGCAACCTCGCAGGCAGAGGGCGCCGCGCAGAGCGCGCCAGCATCGGCATCAGCAGAACCCGACGGCAACAGCATCCTGCACGATGAGCTGCATCTTGTGGCAGCAGAGGAGCCCGCCAGCGTTGAGCAAGCCCTAGCTGATCCATCATGGAGGAGAGCGATGCAGGAGGAGATGCAGTGTATCGCGGAGAACAAGACCTGGACGCTCTGCTCACTGCCAGCCACGCACCGCCCGATTGGGTTGAAATGGGTCTTCAAACTGAAGAAGGACCCTGAAGGCAACATTGTCAAACACAAAGCTAGGCTGGTTGTGAAGGGATACGCGCAGCGTCAGGGGGTGGATTTCGACGAGGTGTTTGCCCCTGTTGCGCGCATGGAAACAGTGAGGGTGCTGCTGGCCCTAGCAGCACATGGTGGCTGGGAAGTGCACCATATGGACGTGAAATCTGCATTTCTGAATGGCGATCTTGCAGAGGAAGTCTATGTTCATCAGGCGTCTGGTTTCATCGACAAGGACAAGCCACATTGTGTCATGAAGCTGATCAAGGCCCTGTATGGTCTTCGGCAGGCCCCTCGAGCGTGGTATGCGAAACTGGAGTCTTCTCTTGTTGATCTCGGTTTCATTCGCAGCCCATTGGAGCATGCAGTATACAGGCGTGGAACAAACGACAGTTATCTGCTTGTGGGGGTGTATGTGGATGATCTGATCATCACAGGCACCAGTATCAGTGAAATTGAGTTGTTCAAGAAGGAGATGCATCGGTTGTTCAAGATGAGCGACCTCGGTTTGCTGTCCTATTACTTGGGAATCGAGGTGAAGCAGGAAGATGGGAAAATCACACTCTGTCAGCGAGCATATGCGGAGAAGATCCTCGAGCGTGCAGGGATGGAGGAGTGTAATTCTTGCCACACACCGATGGAGGTGAGACTGAAACTGTCGAAGAACGACGGTGCACCGAAAATGGACGCCACTAAATTCAGAAGTGTCATTGGCTGTCTGAGATACCTCGTCAATACAAGACCAGACCTAGCATTGGCCGTTGGTGTTGCGAGCAGATATATGGAGTCCCCAAGCACACAGCACTGGGCAGCCGTCAAGCAAATACTCAGGTATGTGCGAGGCACAGTGGGTTTTGGATGCAGTTACTCAAAGGGGACTGGAATGCCAGAACTTGTGGGCTACTCTGACAGTGATCTCGGAGGAGATGTAGACGATCGAAAGAGTACTTCAGGTGTGCTTTTCTTCCTGGAAGGAAACGTGATTACCTGGTCGTCACAGAAGCAACAAGTTGTGGCAGTATCGTCTTGTGAAGCAGAGTATGTCGCAGCTGGAGCAGGGACGAATCAAGGAGAGTGGCTAAGCAGTCTGTTCAGTGATCTGACTGGCCACTCAATGGTGAAATTCAAATTGTTAGTCGATAACAAATCAGCTATTGCTCTCAGCAAGAATCCAGTCCACCACAGCAGGAGCAAACACATTGATATCAAATTTCATCACATACGACAGTGTATTGAAGATGGGAAACTTGAAGTGGATCATGTCAGAACGGATGAACAACTTGCAGACATTCTGACAAAGGCTCTTGGAAGGACTCAGTTCATTGAGTTGAGAGTGAAGCTGGGGGTGAAGAAAGTGCAGGATTAAGGGGGTGAAATGTTGATTAATCCAGCATTTCTTGTTCTGCCTGCACTGTAGCGTTTCAGCTGTTTTCGACAATGGTCTGAAACTCGTCAGTTAGCTGTTATTCATTTCTGAATAAAGCGTGTGGTGATCAGTTGTGATTCCACGCGTGTAGGTAGGCTAGACTTTTTCTTTCCCGAAGTTTAGGATCACTAGCACGATTGGTGGAGCATGGGATGGCATGACTCGGTAGTGGCCTGTTGTAGCTAGATTTTAGGCCCTTCTGTTGGCCCTTCTCTCTGTATTCCGTTTATATTCAGAGTTAACACGAAAACGCAGCTACTGCTTGCGCTGCACAAAAACTCTGTCCTCTCTTCTCTCTTGTCAGAACACACACTCGAGCAGAAGAATCACAGATCCACAACAACAGCTATCACCTTTAATTTGATGGTGAGTCATGTTGTTGTCTGGTTGTCCGGGCCTTTTCTTTTGCAAGAATCTGACTGAATGACACACATTTGCCAAATCTTTCTTTGGGGGTATTAGTCACTTGGAGTTTTTCAAGATTTGGCTTCTTCTAGGAGAGAACGATATGGCTGGGAGTTCTTTTTTTACCTGATATAGATCACTATAAAATTCTGTCGTGCTTAATATCTTTTGGTTAGTTTAGATCTGAATAATACTCCAAATGAATCATGACCAGAATGTTGTCACAGGTGGCCGGCGAGAATTATGCCAACCCAAAAGCCCTCATCCATGTAATCTTCAAGGTATCAATTTGTTCATCCATGAAATTCGATTGTGTTCCATAGAATTACATTTTACATTGGATAATTCTTCCTCTGTTTATCTGCAAAGGTGGCAGCATTTGCGTTCTACATATTTTTCTCAGAGTTTTTTTTTCTTCTATTGTAATTGCTATAACAGAATTTGCAAAACCTGTTTAGGTATGGGCGAGGATTTTTTTTATTAAGGATCATAGACTGAGAACATAAAAATGGTGATGAAGGTAAAGTAATTATGTGTATGTTGTTATTGTCCCATGTGAGAGAAATAGCATATTGATATCATCCTGAACAAAATAGCAAAATTCACTTTGGTGCTCTCCTCTCACAGAAATTGACTCGTTAGTTTAACAGATCATGACAATGATATTTGCAAATTATACCTTCAAAAAGGGAAACCAAATGGGTTTCTCAGTTTAAGCAGGTGCTTCCTCAATATCTGCTCAGAACTTAAATATGACCTTTCATTGTATGGAGCAGCTAACAGCCTAACATCATTATCATCACGTGCAGCCATATCTTGACTGATAATGATAACAACAGCTCGGAGATGCTTCCTTTTGTTTTTGATAACACATTTTGGTAATCATTCATATGAACTACTCGCTCCTCTCTGCCTAAAATGACAGCAATTTGATTGATACCCTCATTTGTTGAAAAACAATTCCTACATGTAACGAGATTTTCCACGTGAACGAGTTCTGATTATAGTTAGTCTTGGTCACAGGTTTTTTGGCACTTCTCTTGCTCACATATTTGAGCAATACCTGGACTATGCATTAGATGTCCCAATGTATTTTGTACACAGGAACAAGAAATACCTTGATTGAGGTTCGATATCTGCCATAAGGATCGATGTAAGAGGCTCACAAGATGTTTGAGGAAATGTCCGTAAGATATTATCGAGTGACTATATACGCAATGCCTTAATATTGTATTTGTATTCCATATTTACGTTCATAGCCCGCACTTTCATGAAAAACTTATGTAATTCCTCCATTCTAACCATATCTCTTTGGCACCTTATGCATTAGCTTTATTCTGTCATATGATTTATGATAAGTTTGCTAATTTCAAATCAAATTTCACTGAAGGGAATCATTTGTATTTTATGAGTACGCGCGCATGTGTATATTTCTATTGGCAGCTGGACCATTCCTCCATTGAATTTCCTACACACGTAATGAAATCCATTCAGGTTCTGGGTTGTTCGCCGGTTCAATTTTACCCCACACTCAACAACGACATCTGATTAGGTGAATAATTTTTTTAAGCTTATATGAAGCTAGATAGCTACTTACTACTTTATTTCAAGGATGTCTGTTGATTGATAACTTGTGCCATTGTTGTTTTTACTAACTAATTTTTTTGTTCAGCATCATGTAATTTTTTAATGAAATCTACAATTATTTTATTCCCACAAAATAACTGTGATAACTTCTGCACAGAACCAGCTTACATGTGATATTCCAAGTTTACCTACCGAAATGAATTTCTACATACAAGTAAGTGACTCTCTCCTACACCATTCAGTTATTCTGTACTATTCAGTTAGTAATAATAGAAGATACTACATCTTGTCCTATTTATCTTTAGAGCTTTGAGGGATAATTCACTCAGCCTTGTTACCTGATATGTGCAAGCTGTCTGGCATGTGGTACCTGAAAGTTCTATGCTTGTTTGGGGGTGATTCTTCATATCATGCAACCTGATCTTATCGACACCTTTTCCATGTAAACGGAAAGTCATTTTTCTTTAAATGAGCCAGCTGTCTGGCATGTGGTACCTGAAAGTTCTATGCTTGTTTGGGGGTGATTCTTCATATCATGCAACCTGATCTTATCGACACCTTTTCCATGTAAACGGAAAGTCATTTTTCTTTAAATGAACTTCATTTATGGAATATATGTCATTTTATATAAGCAAATCTCTAGAAAATACATTAAACATATGTTTCTTTAAGTAGCCACTCTGTGAGCCTTCTGACTTCATGTAAGTCTTATATACTTTACCTTATTTGTACTCTTTCAATATACCATTCTAGGCATAATATGGATGGCGAGGCCAAGGAGTAGAAGAGAGTGGGAAATAAAGCAAGAAAACTCCCATGTTTTCTTGAAAAGTGGCCTCGGAGAGGAGTTGCTCCACAAGAAGAGATAACATCTCTTCTCTACTATATAATACGGGCTAAGGTGATGGTTCCCGATGGTACGTCCTGAACAAAACCAGGGAAACAACAATTAAAAAAACTGTGAAAAGGTAGCGATTAGAATTGGAATAGGTGTCCTGCTCCCAATCGTTCAAAGTCCAAAAGAAAAAGTGGAATTCGCTCTTAACGTACACGACATAGAAAAACAATCGGCTGCGGTGAGTGACTCCCATCCCAATACGAAATACTAGATGGGAATGAATAAAATATCGATTGTCAGATTCATTGTGCGTGACTACTCCATAAGATTCCATCGTCATCGAGTTGTATACCAGTTTCATAGTAAAAGCACTATACCTATTTTCCATCAGATACGTTCCAACGCGACGATGAGGGCTCACCGATCGTCTTGGTTGCCATCCCATGCTTTGATAGACGTGATGAACTTACAGATCGGAAAAAAAAAACGTGTTGGACTTCCGTGAGTTTGATCAACATAATCATACGTACCCTCAAAACACTACGAGAGAGAGCCCCTTTGCCGCGTGCCGAGAACACTCGGCGAAGCCTTTGCTGTCTGACACACTCGACAAAGGGTACACGGCATCCAGATTCACGGCAAATGAATCTTTGCGGTGTGCCAAATATCGGGCACACACGGCAAAGAGTCCAGGTGGGACCCACAACCACTTGACAACGGCGACACACGACGAAGGAGACGTGGGCCCATGGTTAGCTCTTTGCCGTGTGAAAGAGCTCACCTGTGGGCTCCACATGTCATCTCTTTGCCGGAAATCTTCGAGGCTCGTTGTGGCGCGAGTCGCATCCTTTGATCGGCGGGGCCGTCACCACCATATTCATCTTTGTGCTCGACTCCGCGACGGCCTCCGATTGTGAGGGCCTCAGCCAGAGCATGAGAGCGCCACCCGCCTTCTCTGTTGCCATGCACATCAACATCGGCTCATTGCTTCGAGTCATGAAGCTTGCGCCATTGTAGAGGCCTCCAACGAAGGACTGGGATGTCGGAAAAATTGTACAATAGCCGTGACAGTCGGGGAAAGCGACAGAGAAAAATGTCATATAAATGATCCCTATAACACGTATTATGTTGCAAAAAGTTGTCGCCCGTGACAACGCACGGGCATTTTGCTAGTGGGTATAATATGGTGTGTGGATAGTGGGAAGTGAAAATATGTCATAGTTTCAAATTCCACACTAATTGATACCTTTGCAACACAAAATTATTAGATTTTGTTGAATTACAGTTCAAATGAAGTGAAATCTTGATGTCCGTAGCAACGCACGGGCATTCAACTAGTACTGAATAATACAAGACTTTGATAAATACTGGTAATTTTGTACTGCTTGATTTGACGCAAATCAATAGGATAATTATGCAAATGTAACCCGTATATATGCACAGGAGGTGTACTCTTTCCATTAAAAAATCTAAAAAAACACGATAATCAATATTCCAGACAGAACAAGTGCTCAGAGCTAGTAGAAGTCTAAATCTAAATCTAAACGCATACATCCGTCCATATGCTACTACCATAGCAGATCCACACGTTTCACCATCTCCTGGTCTAGGGAATACTAATATGCTTCGATTGATCGGCTTGGATGCAGGTGACGGTGCACCTTTCCACGGCGTTCGGTACTTGTGGCGTCAAGCGCCCAAACGGTCGAATCGTTTTTCTTCGCTAGGATCGAATCACGCGGAGAACCCGTGCAGCGGTGGAAGGACCACTACTCATCTTGTCGACCCATCTTATCAAATTAGAGCTCATCGTTACCGTATATTCACGGCAATTGCAACACGGTGCGCATGCTAACTTCGACATGTGGAGGTTCGCCGTGTTAGAGCATCTCCGCGAGTACCCACCAAATTCGTGTCCGGTACCCCTTAATTGGACCTCCTTTGGGGCGTCGGATCTGTGTCCGCAGATTTCGTGGGTGTGCTTCACAGCGACGCCTTCAACCGGCTACCCCAAACGGCAGCCCTATTTTGTTTTTGATAAAAGTATTTTCTATCTGATGAAAACACTCGATTTATTAGATAAATAATAATTGCACAAACACACAGATAGTTCAACAGTTACTACAATAATTTAAATATTTTAAATTCTTCAGATCCGTGCGAATAAATCTGCGTAATCGAACTACTAGTTAGCTCTTATAGCCCACAAGTGTGCCACAAGATCAGACTGAAGTTGATGGTGAACTCCCTCGTCACGAATTTCCTGATAACACAATGAAAATCATCAAACTCAGCAGACACGACTAGTTGTGAATCCGCAAGAGGGACCTGAAAGTCGAATGGCTCATTGAACACCATTCAATGTCTCGCTCGCTCTCAATGATCATGCTATGCATGATAATACAACAGTTAATGACATCACACATTTGATCTATCGACCAAGATAGACAAGGATATCTTACCACAGCAAACTGTGTCGGAAGTACACCAAATGTCATTTCCACATCTTTCCGGATGGCCTCTTGTTTCTTTGCAAAATAATTATTTTCCTCACCCATAGGGTGGCGGATTGTCTTCACAAATATAGACCAATTGGGGTATATGCCATTCGCTAGGTAGTACACTCTGTCATACTCACGTCCATTGATCGAATGGTTGCAGCCCGGAGTATGTCCTTCACCTAGTCTGAAATATTAGAGAGCGTTGCAACACGTTGATGTCATTGTGAGAACCGGTCATTCCAAAAAAATGAATGTCAAATGCAAAGATCGTAATCAGCCACAGCCTCAAGTACAACAGTGCACTTTCCGTGATGATCATCTTTGTACATCCTTTGCCAAACAAATGGACAATTCATCCAACTCCAATGCATGCAATCGATGCTTCCAATCATCTCAGGAAATCCTCTTACTTCTCCTTATGTCAATAAACGAGCCGTGTCTGCTTCATTTGGTGACCTCTGATACACGGGACCAAACAATGCCACTACTGCCTTGGAAAATTGAAACGTGGCTTGAACGGCGGTGGTCTCAGACATATGAAGATAGTCATCCAATGAACCTGTAGGGGATCCCTATGCAAGACATCATATTGTAGTCGTGCATTTCTAAAGAGATGGAAATCCTAAAAGCCCGGTACAGTCTGTTTTCAGCTCAAATTAGTCGTCATACTCCCGAACACCGTGCACAATTCGCCTGAAGACTTCTCTGTTCATCCGAAAACGCCGGCGAAATTCATGAGGTAGGTTTGCCGGCGTGTCCAAGAAATAATCGTCCCACAAGAGTCTGTGGCCAGTTGCCCTTTGCTGGTTATTGTTCTCCCTGCGCCTTTTTCTTGATCCTCTATGCTTTGGCTCGGCTGCCTCCGCGGCCATCGCCTCTAACAGAGCCGCCATGACCATCTCATTCTTCGTGTCGTCTGCAAGGGCGGCCTCCTCTCCCATCAGTTGGCAAAACATGACCTCTCGTCATTATCCATACTATATTGGACAAAATGTTGGGGCGCGTAGAGATAAACGAAAATTTTTCCTACGCGGTACTCCCAAGATCTAGCCGAGGTAGAAGGCCACGATGATTACAACTAGACGCGCGGTTGCGGATTATCGGTGAAGCGCGTCGGGGCAGTGCAGTCCCACGATCCGATCCGGCCGATCCAATCCCTCGAACGTCGAAGTGCTGAACGTACAGCACCTCTGCCGGTATCCACACGTACGAGGAGGAGCTCCGACGGCAGACTGCTAGGTCTGGTGCGACGGCTGGACTGAGTGGGGCTAGGGTTCCCAACGCATGGGAGAGTGGACTAACGTGCCCGTTGGGCAACCTGCGCCCCTCTATATATAGCGTATGGTAATGGGCTGCACAACACTTGTGGCCCATTCCCTCTGTGAGTCCGACTCACTAACTCAGTCCATTTCCGGTTCGGGTCCAACCCAACCAATACTTGCTCCCGTTCTTAAGTGTGCGACCCTGCAGGCTCATGGCGACTTGGACACGATTGGAGTCCAACTCCCAATCGATCAATCGGTAGCGGCTCCTAGCAGAACGTGCCGACTCCCAAGTACCATTGAGTCATGACGACATACCTTTCAATGTGATATTCATCTTAGTCCTTTTTGCCTCACGATATACCTTGTCGAACTATAGGCGATTTATCGTCATCCCTTAAATAGTTCAACTCTCTTCTCGATCCATGATATGCGATTCATCTGACTAACTCTTAGTCAACCGACACAGTTAACACTTAACTGAGTCGCGCATGGCCATGCTTCCTGAATCATATCACTCGAGAGGGCCCAGAGAATATCTCTCCATTCGGAGGGGCAAAATCCCATCTTGATTATCCACATCACGCAGCTTGCTTCTCATTCGACCCGAACTCTGCCTTTATAGTTGCCTTGTCACATAACAACGTTTGGCAGAACCTAAGTCGGTGATCCACAACTCGGATTGTGCGACAACCTCAGGTCTAAGGATTACATTGATTGAGACATGCAAATGACGACTTGATCGTTGCATCTCAATGTGGGTCAGTCCGACTTGCTAAACTCTTTAGCCAAGTCCGTGAATGTTGGAATGGCATCACCATGCCCATGACAAGTGGAACCGTGTCATCAGCCAACACTCACATTAGTCTAGGATGTGTGTCCAGCACAACCTTAACGACCAAGGACAATTAGTATGAACAACATGAATATATAGTTCCACAATCGAATCACATATTCAATGACATATATCAGATGTTCAAACCAAAGGACAACTTAATAACTTTATGAATACATTAGGAATTACATCATCTATGATTGCCTCTAGGGCATATTCCCAACACAAAACCCAACCATTAATCGTGAGCTAAACAAGTTTAACGGCGGTTCATCGACCTATGGCAAACGGCCGAACACCTTACCTGCGGGGTGAAAGCGAGGAAGAGGCGAATGCGGTTGAATGACCTGCAGCGGCACGTGAAAACAATGGGGAACGGCGACGAGCGGCGGTGAATCGGCCAACGTCGTACGTACTCGACTCCTGCGTACAGTTGGCGATGACAAGGATGCCGGCTATGGTGTGAATCAGCGGCGAGAGGAAACAACAGAAGGATGGGGGCACATGACTATCGGTCGGTGTGGGTTTGTCTCTATGACGGGCGGGGGCCGCCTGTCGGGTGGGGTGACCGGACAATGTCCAGCTCCCCCAGGAAGGCCCCCAAGTTTGGCGGGTGGGTTAGGGGGCCCGGACACAATTTTGGCGGGTGGAGACCTTTGGAGGTTCCCGCTGCGGCGGGTTTTTTTTAGTTTGGACCCCCATTGGGCCTTTAGGGGGCATTTGGGGGGTGCCGGTGGAGATGCTCTTAGGCTGCTCACGGTGCGGCGGTGGATGAACATTCCGCTAAGCAATGAATACAATTAAATCGTTAGATAATAATTTGATAGCTAATTGATAAGCAGAAAGAAAAATAGAATAACTTACTACAATGGGGAGTAGTTCGTATAGCGATTTTTAGAAAATAAGTTTGCAAGCTAATAATAAGACTATCTATGTTCTTTATCGAGAAAAAAGTCAGACTATCTTACTACCTTGTTGTTATTATGATGCATTATGAAGTTAGTAACATACAGTAGTAATATATACTCCCTCCTTATCAAAATATAAGATGTTTTAACGTTTTCTAGACAAAATATATCTAGGCACGTTTTAGCGTATACATACATGTGTATGTTACAATAAAATATTTCTAGATATATGTTGTCTAGAAAACAGGAAAACATTTTATATTTTAATACTGAGGGAGTACATGTTACTAGTATAAATTGCTCCCCATTGTGGCCAGCCTTATTCTCGTTACAACTCGACATTCCTAATGCATCAAACTGATGTAAGACTATACCCACCTTTCCTAATAATTAGAATTAAATCAAGAATACACATGACCAACTATACTTGGTATGTATTCTCAAAGCCGTATTTAACAAGACCCGGACGCAAAGAATAGTCCGTCTGCTAAAGAATAGTCCCAGCCAGGGAGGAAGCGCGGGAGGCCCTCTAAGACAACGTTCCGGCCGTCGACCTCTAGTAGGGCTCGATCGGTCCCCCATAAGGGAACAACCCCCGCTGTTTCCCAATGAGTGTCATTCTATTTGATTGGAACATGCGGGGTTTCAGGCAGGATGACTAGATATAGTTGGCATTCAGGATACGATTCACCAGGACTTCTCGATCCCGGAGCTAGAGAGACTTATCCGCCACAAATTTGCATGGCAATGGCTCCCGGCCACGGAGCGCTTGGGAGGGATTCTCATTGGCGCCAAGGAGGATACCTTTGAGGTAGAGGATATGGACCGTGGTGAGTTCTTTTTGAGAATGTCCCTGGCCCATAGACGGACTAACCTTCGATAGGAGGTGATTATTATCTATGGACCCGCGGACCATCGAAGGTCATCTGAGTTCTTAGAGGAACTCAGGGCAAAGGTGGAACGCTGCCCTATTCTGGTTGTCGTGGCAGGGGACTTTAACCTGGTCCGCTCGTCTGATGACAAGAGGTCAGACAATGTGGACTTCCCTAGGATGCACCTGTTTAATGACTTCATCGTTGATCTGGCGCTCCTCGAGATCTAGCGTGTTGGTGCGAGATATACCTGCTCTAATAACCAGACGGATCCAATTCGCACGGTGTTAGATTGGGTGTTGGTCTCGGTGGAGTGGGAGGCAGCCTTCCTGTTGTGCTCCCTTCGGGCCGTCACACGGGTGTGCTCAGACCACTCCCCTTAATCCTCTCCTCTGGAGGGGTTGAACCTCCTAGGACGAAGCGTTTCTACTTTGAGGACTTATGGTTGGGGCAGACGGACTTTGTGGAAGCGGTTCGACTTAAGTGGTTGTCGGTGGACGCTTCTCCCCCGTGCAACCCCTCCAGAGGACTTTAACCTGGTCCGCTCGTCTGATGACAAGAGGTCAGACAATGTGGACTTCCCTAGGATGCACCTGTTTAATGACTTCATCGTTGATCTGGCGCTCCTCGAGATCTAGCGTGTTGGTGCGAGATATACCTGCTCTAATAACCAGACGGATCCAATTCGCACGGTGTTAGATTGGGTGTTGGTCTCGGTGGAGTGGGAGGCAGCCTTCCTGTTGTGCTCCCTTCGGGCCGTCACACGGGTGTGCTCAGACCACTCCCCTTAATCCTCTCCTCTGGAGGGGTTGAACCTCCTAGGACGAAGCGTTTCTACTTTGAGGACTTATGGTTGGGGCAGACGGACTTTGTGGAAGCGGTTCGACTTAAGTGGCTGTCGGTGGACGCTTCTCCCCCGTGCATGTACAATGCGGTCGATGTTTGGCACTATTGTGCCAAAGTAACCCATCAATTTATGCGTGGGTGGGAGGCCAACCTGGGGACGGACATCCACAAGAACAAATCCTCCTTGCTTGGCCAAATTTAGACGTTGCATTTGGCTTCTAACATAGGGGGTCTTAGCGTGGAGGAGTGGGTTCAGTGCTATGCCCTTGAGGCCTCCCTTATGGAGACCTACAAGGGGATGAGGTGTTTTGGCGATGGCAGAGTCGCCAAAATTGGATTCTCATGGGAGACTCCGATACCGCCTACTTCCATGCCATCGCTAATGGGAGGCGACGGAGATGCTTCATCCCGCTCCTTTGGGCGGACGACATCCTCTTGGAGGTGGCAGAGGACCTTTCCGCCCATATCTACTCCTTCTATAAGGAGTTGTTTATGGCGGGCCTCGTTCTGGGGTTGTGTTGGCTGAGGCCTCATGGCCCCTTGGGGCCCTAGTTACTTCAGGGGAGAACGAGAAGCTCACACTTCCCTTTCTCCCCGAGGAGGTTCGACGTGCTGTGATGGATATGGAGGCTAGCTCGGCTTCGGGGCCGAACGGTCTCCCGGTATCCTTCTTCCAGTACTTTTGGGAGACTATTGTAACATCCCAGTGTTTGGGAGGTTATAAGGATCTAAATATAATATGTGCATTTGCAATGCATGCATCTAAAAGTACGGGAAATCTTGGCGCGAAAGTTTAAACAAACCAAAGTGACCAATGCTTCACTTGACATGATGAAATAGGTTTAGATCATCTGGCTAGGAGTACATTTGGAGTGATCTTTATAACACAGTATCTCTACAAACTAGATCATTTGAAAAGACAAACCATAATTGGTTTTGACCAACACAAACTCTCAGCAACTTTAACCACAAGTCTTTAAGTGACTTGGGATAATTCATTAGATATCTACAACTCAAAGAGGGGTGAGTACCCAAATCACACAATTGATGATCATACTTCCACCAATGAGTAATCCACAATTGGACCACCTCATCAACAGAGATGTATGTCCTCTCAAATAATAACTCTCTAAGTTATCAACCATCCACATCACCCTTTTATAAATTATCTCCTAACTATTAAGTGCACCTTCACAATCAAATAAAAACTGTTAAATAGAACATAAGTGATACAAACAAGTCATAACTTAAAACCCACAAGTGGGAAATTACATAATAATTGTATTAACATATTTATTGAATATGTACATATCTCATCCATCATAAAAGAAGTACCTAAATGAAGAAATAAATCTTCTTAACCTACTGTTAAAACCTTGATCATCACATATGATATTTTCAAACTTCTATATCTGCATTAAGAAAGACAAAGGTCATTAAGAGAAGAATATAAAAGTGACAACATGACACCAGAGAAAATAAATAAAAACTATGACATAAGTCCTTAAAAAACCCCCAATAACTTTCTTATGCTCATTGTCTTATTCATCTTATATCAGTGAGCATATGAGCTATGAACACATCAATGAACCATTTGATCAACTTCCTACTTTAAGTCAGCACTCCATAAGCATTCGACATCTCTATTCAAATTAACATTCAAAAACTAAAGCATCTCTAGATACAAGTAATGACTAACAACAAGATATAACCTCTATTAGAGGAGTTGGATTGAAAGCTAAATAAAACCAATCATGTATGAACAAGTATCTATCTTTTGGGAGATAAAATAAGAAATATATGGAAGGATAATAAAGCATGAACTAACTCTTAATCTAGATCTTGTTATGTTGCTAGACCAATGTATCTTGTTTCTCCAATCTCCTCCAAGATATTCAGCAAGAGAAGAATCCACAAGAACAGAGGACCTACCACATGAAGATCTTCAAGAAGATTATTTAGAGTGTGCTAGAAGTGCTACTCTAAGCTACTATAAGAGTACTTGGAAACTCTTATATATTGATCTGATCTTATTAACACCCATAAAATAGTGTGATACTCCAATGTTAGTGTTATATAAAAGTAGTTTGGTAACAAGCCTGTACACCTTGTTAACAGATCACTTTTGTATACTCAAACAATTGAGTGTCATGCACAAACAAACAGAAGGTTGAATAACCTAGTACATCTCAGCCTCTTGTATATGAAAAGTAATTTGGGGACAAGACTTGCAAACTTGTCAACAGATTCTTCTTATATGCTTAAGGCTAATTGATGTCATGACACAAACTCACCTACTTTTAGAATCATCTAAGTAAAATCCTTGCTTGGAATAACTGGTTGTTTTCACCACAAGGGTGAGATAGTTGAAGATGGAATCCAAGAGCTAATATTTCTTTCAAATGACAAAGGGGTACCAGAAGACTAGTAGCAACTAGAGAGAAGAACATCAAGCAACAGAAGACCACAGGAAGCAACACTACCTCAGTAAGGGAGCATAAGGATTTATCCAGTGAGTCATTAGGATATAATAGAGAATCATTAACCTCTGTCAAGATGAGGAACTCATAATAATAGCTTTAATGGAAACAACTATCAAGTATGGGATAATAACAAGCCATTATATCCACATGTCCTGATATATGGAGGTATATGAAAACAAGCTTAAAACCTTGTTTTCCAAATCCTTTTCACATGTAAGACTTACACATGATAACAAAAACTCATCTATATATAACCATGTAAATGATTTCATGCCCTAAAACAACATGTAATAATATCTATACTTGAAAACAAGGTTGGAAAACAAACATATACTATCTTGATATTGGGAATCAATGTGAGCATCCTAAGCCACTTATGTTCTCCACTTTATCAAGAACTAAAACAGAAAGCATGATCTACACACACTTAAGTAAAATGTCAACCAAACTTTCTAAGAGTTTCAAATATGAACATAGCAAAGTCACACAAAGGAAAGAAATTCCATTTGAGATCCAACACCATTTGGTATGTCATAGAATAACATTCCCTATTTGTTGATTTTGTCAATATGCATAAAAAATCAAACACTATAAAGTAGTTTTACCAATTGTTTCCCAAATGACTTATACCTAAAAATTCTCAATGGAAAACATACCATTATATCCATAACATGTTAGTGGTGTTGTTTTCATGACATAGCATACACAAAGTAATTTTTAATTCATATGAAATTTAAATAGAGAGAAAATAACAAAAACCACTTAATCTAGCAATTAAATAAAAAAATACAAATATTCTTCAAATTCACCAAAACAAAACATGACGAGTTGTGAAATTTGATAAGGAATTCAAATATATTTTTTATTAATTTTTCTGTTCACAAAAAGGCCCTGAAAACATTAATTTACTCTCAGTTTTAGTAACAGAAGGACCTAGTGGTAATTTATAGAAACTTCCAGGGGGTTTTCTTGGAAATGTTTATTTCCTTTCTTCTTCAACCTCGTGCCGGAAGGCAGAGAAGAAGCCGTCGTGTTGATGCTTGCTCTGCCACGTCCCGCTTGGCCGCTCCTCGTCGAGGATAAGAAGGAGAAGACGTCTGCGTCGAGCTCTCTCTCTCGCTCATTCTCTCGCTCATTGCTTCTCTCTCTGTGTACTGAACCCGAAAGGAAACCCTAACCTCTCGGCCGCCGGCCATTCCCATCGATTCCGGCCACGCCGAGACCAACCGAGGCCATGAGGAGAAGCGCCATCCTCCACTCTCCCTCCTCGTCGAGCCACGCTTGCTGGGAAGATGGGAGACGCCTGCAATCGATCGTTCCCTTTTCTCACTGTTTCCGGCCGCCGCGAAAGCGCGCCATCGCTGTGGAGCTTCCCGTGCCAATTCGTCTGCACCAACCAACTCCTGGTATGCTGCTGCACCCCTAGGTGCTTTTGCCTTCAAAGTTCATCCACGAAATCGGTCGAATCTCCGGAGTC
Organism: Alopecurus myosuroides; assembly: GCA_028641055.1. Classification (NCBI taxonomy): domain Eukaryota; kingdom Viridiplantae; phylum Streptophyta; class Magnoliopsida; order Poales; family Poaceae; genus Alopecurus; species Alopecurus myosuroides. The sequence continues at coordinate 130,137,868 of CM054063.1, forward strand.
CGTACGTCGTCGTCGCGCCCATGGACGCCGGCGAGCCGCCGATGACCATTTGGTCACCGCGCCGCTACTCAATGACTCCCCGTGAACCCCTCTACCTCACTGGAGGAATGAATTGCATCAATTTGAACTCAATCTTCGAATTCGAATCCATCTGAGGAGAGTTCCTCTGTTGCTGACGCAGTCGTGATGTCACCATGACGTCATATTCCATTTTCTTTTTATTTTGGTTTAAAAATGATTATGACAGGTGGGTCCCACCTGTCAATTTGAATATTGGCAGAAAAATAATTAAACTTGTTAAATCTATAACTTTAATTCTATTAATCAAAAAAATAAAACTAATATACCAAATTAATCAGAAAAATGTAATTTAAATGATTATGAACTTTTCAAAAATGTTTGATAAACTTTAGAAATTAAATATTTTGAATTTAAATTAAATCATTTAAAATTGTGAAAAATAATAAATAATTCATAAAATCAGAAAAATACAAGTTATATACCAAAATGCTCTAAATGACTAATGCAACTCATCTATGATGTTTTCATGGTCATTTGACCAAGTTTTCATGTGTGTAATGTTTGGACTAGTCATTTAATTCATTTATATTTAATAAAATAATAACTTATTCAAATATTTTCAGAACACTTCAAATGAGATACCAAATTAAAGAGAAAGGCATTTCCAACTCAAATATGTAAAACATAAAACATTTTGTTTCACTTATAAACTCGTTACTAAACATATAATGGAATTCTATTATATTGCATTATGACAAGAAATAACTGCCAAAACATAATTTTCCTTACTAATAAAACCCTCATGTTTTCCCAACTACTAACCCTATCATCACTAGTCACTAGCAAGCATTGTGATGATAGAGTAGTTGTATTAGTTCATCATTCTCAATTAAACTCTTTGTCATATGCTCTACATTTCTTGAATATAAAATAAAATATGACTGTTATCTTTTCAATAAGTGTTTTCCATGGTCTTATTACCTAACCAAGTAATAACCCCTTCTACCTAAACACGATAAAAATTGTTTGCCAAGTAAAAGTGAAACACATGTAACTCTAAAAGAAGTAACAACCTTATCACCTCAAGTAATGAAACATTTCACCTAAAATCTGTGTGATTAAGATATCGTATCAAACGAGGCTTACACTTGTAAGCTGGGGTGTTTTCTAGGGTAATTCACGATGCATCTCATTACTATGCATGTATCATCCTTGCCAGTGTTTTCTGTAGTCCTTACCGGGACTACTTTGTTATCTTTCAGATGTCGGGATTTCCTACGAGACCCTTGAACCCGAAGACAGGAATTATTATGGTTATTTCAATCTCATGCAAGTTCATCACTTGCTCATATCCTTTGCAGTACTTCATAACAAACTATTTGCAAAAACCCTATCGTATTACCACCTGTTCTCAAAAGAATGCATGATCCTATTTTTATAATAATATGACTAATTGAATGACTACCCGAGTGGTAGTGTTCTGTTTGGTGGGCGGATGGAACCATGGTAAGATGAATAGGTGAACGGACAACGACGTCGCCTAGAGGGGGGGGGTGAATAGGCGATTAAAACTTTTCCGGTTAATGCTTACTAAATGCGGAAATAAACTAGGTGTTTAAATTAACAAGCATACAACCTAAATATTCTAGGGTAAACTAGATGAACAAACAACTTATGCTAAGCAAGACAAGTAACAAGGTGATAGCAAGATATATAACTTCAAGCTCGAAGGCTATCACAATGTAAATTGCATAAGTAAAAAGCTCGGGTATAGAAATAACCGAGGCACACGGAGACGAAGATGTATTCCCGAGTTCCTCCCACAAAGGGGAGTACGTCTCGTTGGAGGGGTGTGAGCTCACCACGAAGGCCTACTCAACGCCACAAAGGCCTCACCCTATTCTCCGATGAACCCCGCCACAAAGGCCTAGTTCACCTTCCACTATTGGCAACCTTCAAACCCGAGGCACGCATCCACAACTCAATTGGAGGCTCTCGGTGTCACCACAATCTTGGGGCACGCATCCACAACTCAATTGGAGGCTCCCAAGAACACCACAAGTCGTCTAGGGTCCAAGACCCAAGAGTAACAAGCTCACAATCTTTCACTTCCACGAATCCTCGTGGAGAGACCAAACCGATGCAACCGATGCAAATGGCAAGAGCACAAGTGCTCAAATCCTCCACTCTCAAATTCCAACAAAGCAACAAATGCTTATGGGGGAATAAGAGAGGAAGAACAATGGAGAAACACCAAGAACTCCAAGATCAAGATCTACTAGGTTTCCCTCACTAAGAAGGAGGATGGATTGGTGAAAATGTAGATCTAGATCTCCTCTAACTTCTCCCTCAAAGATATGCAAGAATCATTGGAGGGATTGAGAGAGGAGCAAGCTTTCCAAAGTCAACAATGGTGTGGAGAGAGAGGGAAAACGGGCTGGGAAAGACTTGGGGACTTTGGGGAAGAAAGCCCCTTAAATAGGTGCTCAAAAAACTAGCCGTTTGCCACTTTTTCCGTCCATTCCGGAATGGTCCGGAATATTCCGGACCCCGGAATGACCCGGAATGGCCCAGAATCGATTCCGGAGCGATTCCGGATGGAAACAGAGCCTTTTCCCGTTCTGGCCGGAATATTCCGGAATATTCCGGGGATCCGGAATATTCCGGAGCCCAGAAAAATCCGGATTCCGGAATCATCCGGAATATTCCGGATTGCAAACCGAAGACAGAAAACCGATACGAGAAATGCAATAACTTTTGCATATGAACTCCGTTTTCGATGTTCTTGGGCTCGTTGGAATCGCAACGACGAGCACTACAAGAATATGCAGAGAAACATCATTGTCCATAAATGGAAGATAAAACCAAATGGGTAAAGGTTTAGACCACTCAAATAGGAACACCCGGTAAAACCTCCAACACGAAAACACACATAACTTTTGCGAATGAACTTCGAATAAGGTGAATCCAAAAGGGTTGGAAAGGTAATAACAAGGACTATCCAAACAAAAAGGAATGGAGAAGTTACCACACATGGAAGGTGTGGAAACATTCTAAAAACTGAACCGGATATTTTCACCACCGAAATCGCAACAAGTTTTTCTTACCAAAACCGTTTTCGATAAACCTTGGCTTGCCATGAAGATCATGACAAGCAATAAAACCCAAAGGAGACAAAAGCCAAATAAGAACCAAGAAAGATGATATGCAAGTATGCAAAGGTTTGAGCTCTCCACAACAATTCGATCATGTTACTCACTTGAGAGCCCCTCTTGATAGTACGACTATCTATCCTATAACCCGGTCTCCCAAAGACACGAGACCGGTAAAATAGAAAACCTATCAAGATTATACCTTTGCCTTGAGCATTCCACTTGAGCTAGATGATGACGATCTTGACTCTCTCAAGTTGGATCTTCTTTCTTGATTGCGCTTGCTAGCACAAACTCCGCTTGATGAAGACTTGCAAGTTGCTCCCCCAAACACCATTATGGGAGAGACTAGCTCCCCCATACACCATTATGGGAGAGACCCTTCGGCAAATCTTCACAAGGCCACAATCTCCAAAAGGGTGGCAAGCATCAAGCATAGGATATCTTCTAGATGCTTCACTTGAGCTTCCACGTCAAGCTAGATGACAAACACCGCCTGACGACGACATAGACCATGGGCTATATGAAATCTTCCTTTTGGTTCATGCCCATGGAAAGATACCTAACCACACATAGAGATGCGACACACACATATCATGGGTTAGTTCACAATGCTAATTTGACAATTGCTTACCATACCATGAGATACACAATCCCACTTGGTACAACTTGTAGCTTTGTGTGTTGATCGCTTGCTTGATCAACCTTGTATCTTTGCTTCTCACTTCTAAAGGTGATGTCTTGAAGATGATAATGAAAGATCACCTAATCCTTTTCTTCAAGACATACTAGCAATAAGCTCAACTAAAACCATGACCATTCTTGATATAAATCCTTGAATGTAACAATGGCCATCAAGGAAGCTAATAGAGTTCAACACATGAACTCCATTATTTCCTATGGACAAGATCTACAAAGATAACTTAATGCAAACATTAGTCCATAAGGATTGTCATTAATTACCAAAACCACATATGGGGGAACCATGCACTTTCAATCTCCCCCATTTTGGTAATTGATGACAATCCCTTTTTACGAGGGTTTATATGATGAATAAAGCAAACATGCTAAACAAGAGCAAGGATGCAATAGCATGGAAAGGAAAATGCTTAAGAACGAAACTAAAGCATAAACCAAATTCCCTTAAACCCTCTAAACTTCTCCCCCATTGGCATCCATTGCCGAAATGGGCAAAAAGATTAGAAGGCCAATATAGTAAGAGCTCCCCCATAGTGTATGCATTCCTCATGATATGAGTGAAATCAAGTGCATATCTCCAACTATGAATAGATGGAGGGAGATCAAACTATATTGAGGATCCAAAGATTTATAAGCAAAGTAAAATTGAAGGATACTTTCACAAAGAAGCAACCAACCACAAGGATCCGAAAAACCGATTGACCAACATCAATATTTTGATAGGATCAACCAAGTGTTCTAGAAAATCAAGAGGGAACTCCCCAAGGTACATGCACAATGTTAGATTTGAATTACTATATAATGTGCACAACATGGAATCATCACTCCCTTCTAGATAATTTTGAACAAAAACAAGAGCAAGATAATAGATTGGAGATGAAGCAAAGCAACTTGCAAACAAACAAAAGTTGAGCAAAGAAGATCTAGAAGTGACAAATAAATACTTACTCAACCGAAATAGATGCGTGTGACAAGGGAAAACATTTTTAGGAGACTAATAGAATGATAAATCATCAACATAGTCTTTCAATATAAGAAGCACCTAGTGCATATCATGTCTTTCCCATACACACAAACCATCAAATGATAAAACACATAGGTCCACAAGCTTATTAAGATGCAAAAGGAATACCAAAACAAAAGCAAAGCTTGTGCCTTTTAGGAACCACCAAGGAATATAAAGCAATAAAAAGTGATCACTAAAGAAATAGAATATCAATTAAAGATGTAACTATTATCGTGTGTATAAGTTTCTAAGTGAACAACAATCACAAAGATATATATATCCACAAAGAAACATGCACACACAAAATAGGTACAAAGGTGAAAACATGATATCCAAGAGAGGTTCATTAATATACCAATAAGATTTTTGCTTGAAAGCAAAGCACTAAGCTTAGTTTAATCTTAAGGGGATATAGATGAACACACAGAACTCATCAACGCATCACAAATATCACAAGGGAAAAGTGATAGTTGGAATGCTTCGAGAAAGGTAACGCATATCAGAAAAGATTCAAATGGTTTTTTTTGAGAATTCATCAATATTGCATATGAGAGACTTCAAGTAGAAGTTGCTAGATTAATATACTCGGGATTGGTGAATCATGAAAATGACTATAAATATCCCCATAGTATGTAATCATCCCGGCTTACTCATAGTTGCAATTAAGATGCTTTTGATAAGACATTTGCAAGAACCAAATGAAATGCAACAAGGGGAAATCATGCCAAGAAGCAACCTACACAAGGTTGAAAGCTAGAAATGTATGCATGAGATAGATACTTGTTACCGAGACGACATTGGTGATGAAGAGGATGCGAGTTTGATAATCATCGAAGCTTGACTCCTATAATACCATGGTGAGAACACCTTCCTTATGAATGGAGCAAGCAACCAATGTATCTCCATTGTACCTAAAACAAAATTCAAGTACAAAATGGTACCCAAACTCATTGGGTCCAAAGTAGTTAGAACAACTACAATACATAGGACAAACTCCAAGTAAATATGTGCATATTAATATGAATTTGAATTTCATGCACATCTTAGCCAATTAGGATTTGATGGAGTTTATCCTATTTATTGGATCAACGAAAGTAAGCATGCCAAAAGATATATAGTAAATATGCATGCACAAAACTTTCAAGAACCAAAACAAGATACAAATGGGACAAAGAACTAATCAAACCAAGAAGCCACTTACAAGAGTGAAAAGAAAGAGAATTGTCCAAAATATATCAAGACCCAAATCAACACATGATTGAGGAAACCAAATAGAGAAGATACCAAAAAACATCAAGAATAAACAAACCCTCTACACTTTTCATGATAGCACACATAGTACCAAGACGAAAAATGTTCGTCTTCCAAAGAGACAAGTCATTGGGATAAAATACAAATTTAAAGACAACAAGTGTTCAAACGCATATTGGATAGTTCTTCCAATAATAGTGCATTATTTATGATCTTGCTTTTGAATACAAAATGCACACAATGGAATCATTACTCTCCATATATATTATTCAAACACTAGTCATGTTTAAATAAAAACAAATAGTTGCAATACCAATTTAAAGAATGGTGATCTACTCAATGTAGGATAGCTTCCCCAAGAATAGTGCAACCCAAAGAAGTATGACTTTGAGCATAAGTTCACAAGTATGGGATCATTGCTTTTCCTAACTCAAGAAAGCATAAAACAAATTTTGAGAAGAGCAAGGAAGACACAAAGGAGTTTGAACCAAACAAATCATTGGCAAGAAACAAGGAAATTTTAGAGCAAAGGCCAAAGTAAATATGATCAATAAACTTACCACAAATTATTATCACTTGTCAAAGACAAGAGATGTATGGAGATATTTCTCGGTGGTAGAATTGTTCACAATCATATTCACAAAGCATAAGCATGTGGTAAAAGATAGGAATAAAAACATGCTTAGATAGAGATTCTTGAAGGCTTCAAATAAAACTCGAAAAAGCAAGGCAACAAGAAACTCTCTAACAAACAAGATACCAAAGAAGAGAGACACAAGATATTTTAAGTAAAAATGGAACTTGTTTGAGCAACATGCCACTTAGGAACAAGATAACTAACAATATCAACTCTAGGTGGCTATACCTCAAATGTTCACATTTTCTAGGCTTGTAATATGCACATAGCTTATTACTCCCCCATAATGTGATAATCCATTTTTTTTAACAAGAGGCAAAGAAAATAAATCCAACTAGGGAAAGCTAATGGACATTTAGAAATGAATTTCTCATGAGAAAGAGATACCATATAGAGACAAGATAATATTGATATATCAACACTAAGTGGTATTCCTCATGTACACACATTTTAGGATAGTAAAGTGCAAAGCATATTACTCCCCCAAAATGGGATAGTCCATTAATCTCCCAAAGAGCCAACTAAGATAAGCAATGAAAGCAATGAAGGCTCAACACAAAGAACACAAGTACATGGAGTGCAAACCAACAAGCATAACTAGATTACTCAAGATAGGTAAGAAGGAAGCACAACATATACCAACACATGCTAGAAACAAAACTAACATATGCAAGGGAGCAAGCAACTTTCAATGTATATAGAATTAAATACAAGTTACCGCTTGGAGGAACATAGGGTAAGAGATATATATAATCCAAGTGACTTGGCTTGAGGAAATATAATTGATGAAGATCCCTTAATTCTTCATAAAATATCCAAGTCTCCAATGCCCTCCAACTCCACCTATTGATCAAGTTTGAGCTTGTTGGTCCCCAACCAAGTTGGGTCCTAAGAGGTTAGCCACAATAGGTTTGGCAACCCAAATGGTTCTTTTCTTGACACCACTTGGAGTACCAACATACTTGGCAAACACATTGCCCACATTATCCTTCCTAATAGAATACACATCATCAACAAGGATAGGGTTGGATAATGTACCATTAGTGCATGAAGAAGCAAAGTGTCCCTTCTTGCGACAAAGGTAGCAACATCGACTCTTTTCTTTCTTCTCAATAGGCTTCTCATCAAGAGGAGCATTGGCTTGAGTCTTCTTAGGAGGTGGCCGTTGTTCAACTCGTGGTTGAGCATGAGATTGAACAAGAGGCCTCTTCCCTAGTTGCTTCTCACTAAGAGGCTTCTTCTTCAAAGGGCAAGATCTAACATGGTGCCCTTCAATCTTGCACTTGAAGCAAATAATCTTGGCCGAATCTTTGACTTGTTCTTGGCCCTTCTTCTTGTCAATAATGGACTTGTTCTTGAGATTGGAGTTGAATCCAAGTCCACTCTTGTCATTGGGAAGTCTTCGCACTCTCAACATCTTGTCAAGTGTGGAACTCCCTTCATGACACTTTTCCAAGTCTTTCTTCAAAGAAGTGACTTGGGCCTTGAGCTCTTTAATTTCCTCTACATGGTTAGAATCAACACAAGAGCTAGAGGAAGTATATGCTTCATTGTTAGAGCAACAAGGCAAGGAAAGCAATTCATCACAAGATGTAGAAACATTATGGGAGGATGAATTACTAATACGAGCACAAGTCAATATAGCATTATTAGAAGATATTGTGCTAGTAACCACATGAGGCTCACAAGATGTTACCTTTGTAGTGATAGCCTCAAGAGCTAATTTTAGCTTGGTATGAGATTCTAGAAGATCCTCATGAGAGCTAGATAGCTTTTCACGACTTTCTTCCAATTTCCCATACTTGCTAGTCATTAGCTCAAGTTGAGCCCTTAGCTCAACATTCTCCTTCAAAATAGATGCTTCACAAGATGTGGAGTTAGTAGCACAAGCATCAATTGAAATAGAAGAAGATAACTTGGCAAGCTCATTATTTAACCTAGAGTTTTCTTCAATTAGATTAGCATTGCCAACAACAAATTCAACCTTTTCATTTTTAAGCACTTTATATTTAGCATGGGTATGGTCACGTGCTTTAGTGAGATAGGCTATTTGTTCATTATAGAGCTCCTCAATAGATTCAAGTTTCTCCTCAAGAGTAACTCGGAGCTCATACTCTTCCTCAAGAGACATAGTGAGGGATGCCTTTTCATTGGCATCACTTCTTTCAATCTCACCTTTCTTTTCAATGATTTTAGCGCTATAAATAGCAAAAGCCAATATTTCACTAAAAGGAGTGATAGCTTTACTACCTTTAGGGAGATCAAGAAGAACCAACTCACCCTTCTCCATTAAAGAGTCTTCGTCCTCATACTCTCCATAAAATATATCCTCATCCTCATCATGACAAGATGTAGTGGGTTCCAAAGGTGGTGATACCTTTGAATCCCTAGCCATAAGGCACATATGAGAAATGGATGGCGATGATGAAGATATACTAGAAGAGCCATTAAGGTCCATGTCTTGTTCCACAAAAAAGTGGGATTCCTCTACATTGTTAGCCACACAAGTACTAGAGGAAATGGAAGCATTATTTTCATGAAAACAAGACATAGGAAGCATATCATCATGAGATTTAGTTAAACAACTATTACATGATATGCAAGGACTATCAACACTAGCATGTATGGAATTTTGAGTGCTAGAAGATATTAAGTCCAAAGATAGATCATTGCAATGGGATAGAGATGAAGTATAGTCAATAGCAAATTTACTATTCACAATGCAATTTCTATCACCACTCACCATATCATTACCTTGTGACAAATCACATGTTGGTGGAGTGGAGAAAGATGTGAACTCATCACGGCCGGAAGTGGATGGAGAACAATCATCCTCAATAATATTGGACACATCATATATATCTTGAAGTTTTGTCCATAGCTCATGAGCGTTCCGAAAAGGCTTGATTGATTCAATGACTACATCGCTCAAAAAGCACAAGAGACCATTAGATACAAGAGTATCGAGATAAGAGTTTTCCTTATCCTCTAAAGATAAATCTTGAGAATCCTTTGGAGGAGGAAAATCCATATCTACAATTCTCTTAACATACTTTGGACCCATGTCCGTAAGAAATTTAAGAATGCGAATTTTCCAAACATCAAAGTTTCTACCATAGAATATAAAAGCGGGATCATGTTCTATTTCTCTAAACGACATCGTACTCTCTAGGAGGTAAAGCCTAATAAAGAGAGACGAGGCTCTGATACCAATTGAACGGACAACGACGTCGCCTAGAGGGGGGGGGGGTGAATAGGCGATTAAAACTTTTCCGGTTAATGCTTACTAAATGCGGAAATAAACTAGGTGTTTAAATTAACAAGCATACAACCTAAATATTCTAGGGTAAACTAGATGAACAAACAACTTATGCTAAGCAAGACAAGTAACAAGGTGATAGCAAGATATATAACTTCAAGCTCGAAGGCTATCACAATGTAAATTGCATAAGTAAAAAGCTCGGGTATAGAAATAACCGAGGCACACGGAGACGAAGATGTATTCCCGAGTTCCTCCCACAAAGGGGAGTACGTCTCGTTGGAGGGGTGTGAGCTCACCACGAAGGCCTACTCAACGCCACAAAGGCCTCACCCTATTCTCCGATGAACCCCGCCACAAAGGCCTAGTTCACCTTCCACTATTGGCAACCTTCAAACCCGAGGCACGCATCCACAACTCAATTGGAGGCTCTCGGTGTCACCACAATCTTGGGGCACGCATCCACAACTCAATTGGAGGCTCCCAAGAACACCACAAGTCGTCTAGGGTCCAAGACCCAAGAGTAACAAGCTCACAATCTTTCACTTCCACGAATCCTCGTGGAGAGACCAAACCGATGCAACCGATGCAAATGGCAAGAGCACAAGTGCTCAAATCCTCCACTCTCAAATTCCAACAAAGCAACAAATGCTTATGGGGGAATAAGAGAGGAAGAACAATGGAGAAACACCAAGAACTCCAAGATCAAGATCTACTAGGTTTCCCTCACTAAGAAGGAGGATGGATTGGTGAAAATGTAGATCTAGATCTCCTCTAACTTCTCCCTCAAAGATATGCAAGAATCATTGGAGGGATTGAGAGAGGAGCAAGCTTTCCAAAGTCAACAATGGTGTGGAGAGAGAGGGAAAACGGGCTGGGAAAGACTTGGGGACTTTGGGGAAGAAAGCCCCTTAAATAGGTGCTCAAAAAACTAGCCGTTTGCCACTTTTTCCGTCCATTCCGGAATGGTCCGGAATATTCCGGACCCCGGAATGACCCGGAATGGCCCGGAATCGATTCCGGAGCGATTCCGGATGGAAACAGAGCCTTTTCCCGTTCTGGCCGGAATATTCCGGAATATTCCGGGGATCCGGAATATTCCGGAGCCCAGAAAAATCCGGATTCCGGAATCATCCGGAATATTCCGGATTGCAAACCGAAGACAGAAAACCGATACGAGAAATGCAATAACTTTTGCATATGAACTCCGTTTTCGATGTTCTTGGGCTCGTTGGAATCGCAACGACGAGCACTACAAGAATATGCAGAGAAACATCATTGTCCATAAATGGAAGATAAAACCAAATGGGTAAAGGTTTAGACCACTCAAATAGGAACACCCGGTAAAACCTCCAACACGAAAACACACATAACTTTTGCGAATGAACTTCGAATAAGGTGAATCCAAAAGGGTTGGAAAGGTAATAACAAGGACTATCCAAACAAAAAGGAATGGAGAAGTTACCACACATGGAAGGTGTGGAAACATTCTAAAAACTGAACCGGATATTTTCACCACCGAAATCGCAACAAGTTTTTCTTACCAAAACCGTTTTCGATAAACCTTGGCTTGCCATGAAGATCATGACAAGCAATAAAACCCAAAGGAGACAAAAGCCAAATAAGAACCAAGAAAGATGATATGCAAGTATGCAAAGGTTTGAGCTCTCCACAACAATTCGATCATGTTACTCACTTGAGAGCCCCTCTTGATAGTACGACTATCTATCCTATAACCCGGTCTCCCAAAGACACGAGACCGGTAAAATAGAAAACCTATCAAGATTATACCTTTGCCTTGAGCATTCCACTTGAGCTAGATGATGACGATCTTGACTCTCTCAAGTTGGATCTTCTTTCTTGATTGCGCTTGCTAGCACAAACTCCGCTTGATGAAGACTTGCAAGTTGCTCCCCCAAACACCATTATGGGAGAGACTAGCTCCCCCATACACCATTATGGGAGAGACCCTTCGGCAAATCTTCACAAGGCCACAATCTCCAAAAGGGTGGCAAGCATCAAGCATAGGATATCTTCTAGATGCTTCACTTGAGCTTCCACGTCAAGCTAGATGACAAACACCGCCTGACGACGACATAGACCATGGGCTATATGAAATCTTCCTTTTGGTTCATGCCCATGGAAAGATACCTAACCACACATAGAGATGCGACACACACATATCATGGGTTAGTTCACAATGCTAATTTGACAATTGCTTACCATACCATGAGATACACAATCCCACTTGGTACAACTTGTAGCTTTGTGTGTTGATCGCTTGCTTGATCAACCTTGTATCTTTGCTTCTCACTTCTAAAGGTGATGTCTTGAAGATGATAATGAAAGATCACCTAATCCTTTTCTTCAAGACATACTAGCAATAAGCTCAACTAAAACCATGACCATTCTTGATATAAATCCTTGAATGTAACAATGGCCATCAAGGAAGCTAATAGAGTTCAACACATGAACTCCATTATTTCCTATGGACAAGATCTACAAAGATAACTTAATGCAAACATTAGTCCATAAGGATTGTCATTAATTACCAAAACCACATATGGGGGAACCATGCACTTTCAATAGGTCAAAGGAAGGTTCCATCTGCACGAGAACGTATTACCTAGGATTAATCACAACTGCCGTCAGGATTCTTGCGCCGTAAATTCGCGTTAACCATGGGTCTTCTATGGGGGGAGTAAGTCAGCCGTGATACGTTTCTCGTTCGCATGTCAACGGGCTGCCAGAGACGTACGCTGTAGGTTCTGCGGGACTACATGCACATGGGTGGGATCCCTTAATTCCCACAGACTCTGCGGATCTATGATGGTCTGCCAGGGGCGCGTAGATATCCATCGTGAGGGGTGGAATCAGGCGTTCAACCTGCTGGCAGAAATGGGTGGGCATGCGTTGTGCGGAGAAGCACGGTTTGGCTTGGACCAACAACCGGGCCCCACACCTGAGTGGGAGTGGACAGGATCTCGAGCCTGGTTGTGCAACATGGTCTTGGTCGTCCATGGGTAAAGTAACGCACCTCTGCAGAGTGTAAAAGGACGTGACATGTTACCCCTTGTTCCGGGAAGGAGCTGCGAACGCCGCAGGAAAGGCAACTCCATGAAGTTCTAGTCCTGTGAAGATCTGGCGGGCATAGTCTTCAGAATTAAAAGCAACCTCTTGAAGAAAGATTTACAAAAACCTTGCATTAGCTTATGACTCTTTTGAGTCTAAAGCTGTAGTTAGTGCATCAAACTATCCCCTATATCATGAACTTGCTGAGTAACGCTCGTTACTCATTCGTTCCCGTTTGACCCCCTGCTTAGAGTTGAAGCCTGAGGGAAGTCGTCATCATGAAGCCATCACTACCTCATGAAGACAGATGGAATCATCTCTTACTTAGCCAGGAAAGCATCGTCATCAACAACGCTGATGGAGGAGAAGCTATCAAGGTGTAGGTGGAGTCCATTCTCGGACTTAGTGTTCAAGCCATAGATTAGGGCTGACATCAGCCATAGTAGATTTAGTTCTGAGCTAGAGTTCTTCTCCAGCTTGGATCTTCGAATTGCTTCTTCTGATGTTTCATTTGTATGAGATCTTCTTGATTCATCAAAGAGATTCTCAAGATTTTGTAATGAGGTTTGTATCCTATAGTTTTGCCTGGTCCCGCTGTGTTTCTGTTGTACTACTCTGAGGGATGTAATATTCATGGATAAGTCCTTCTGTGAGTATTATGTCATCGACTTGCGCACTACACATGCAGTGCTGTGTTGGGTCGCCACAGATGGTATCAGAGCGAAGCGACCTTAGGTCTAAAACCTTTTAGGAGATATGTAGGTTGGTAAAGATTATAGGAAGCCATCTTATCTAAACCACACTTCCTACAACTATGATGATCATCCACTTGAGGATGATACGATCATACTTGTATAGAATCTTCTTACTCAACTTGTGTAAAGATACTTATCTATTTTCTTAATACCTAGGTATGAATAGTTAGAAGTCTACCATGTGTCAGTGTTATTGAGAAAAAGAGTGTTCTGACATAGTCAGAAATGATTAAGTCACATATATGATTACCCCATTCTAGGAAAGAATAGGATGGAGTAGAACATGGTATAGCGTAAGCATAGGAGTCATTAAGAAGGGATATTTCAGAATCATGAAGAGTCATTAGACCATGGTATCTATGGGGTAAATACCATACCCTCAGCTATCAAGTCTAGAGGTGAATCATGGTAGTATGGTATAGTGTTGAATTAGGATAAATCATAAGCATTGATGGAAGCTACATTAATACTCCGAAGGCGTGATCAACAACATGAAGGATCAACAGATGCCACGAGAAGCCTATCATAGTGAAGATTAAGTGATTTAGTTGTCATGGTACTCAGTTCTATTTGGAAACAAGTTAAAGAACAACTACCATAGGCTCATTTTGTCTTGGTGTATTCCATTGCAGTAAGGCATGCAATTGGAGTAATTACCGAGGCAAAGAGTGGTTGTGTAGTATAGGATTACAGGGTACTATATACCTACTTGTAGTGTATAGCATTTAAGAGCCTTGGTACTTGAGATGTTTTACTCTAAGTATCTTTACTTCACAGGCTTTTGATGCATGAGTGATAACTGCATTTGGGATTTATTGGATTTTATTTGGATCTTTGATTAACTAGATCTATACATGAAGATGGAACTTGATGTGCAGATGCATGTGCAAACACTGAGTTGTATCTTGATGTTACTGATCTAGAGGGTATAGGATTAGAATGAGAGCGGTCTGAGTTATCAGCAGATTGAAGCAATCACCAAAGCTCTGGAATTCCTTGAAGTCAAGAAGGCAGAGATCAATAAAGCCACTGATGGGAATGGACCACATTCCACATTTTGCTTGGAGTTGGTGATATACTTCATCAACGCATGGAGATCTACCACAAGCGATGCCGAGAAAATCACATGAGTAGTTATATCCTAGAAGGAAACATGTAGAAGTTCGATGAATAAACTCATAGAGTCACCCCTTAGAAGTTGAAACCCAAAGATATAGAAGGATCATACGAAGTAACCAGTGGAATAGGTTATAGTCCTCTATAGGAATAGCTAAAACTCGAGGAAACTCAAAGATATTTTCACTAAATAGATGAGTCTAAATCAATGTACACTAAGTTGTACAAGTTTCTTTGAGCCGTATTCCTCTTGAGACCATTAGATTGAACCAAATGGAGTCCTAAACATAGACAGTAACTAGTGTGCTGGAAGAATCTTATTGGTTATTCATCACCTAGTGGATGTATCAAATGTTCTCCAGAAAGTTGTGAGAGATAGGAAACCATACCTATTCCTAGAAAAATGAAACTTGGTATCCACTACATGGTGGAAATACCACGTGTTCTCCGTAAGACCATTAGGAAGGCCTAGTAACAAAACAGAGTTGCCATAACAACAGGCTTAGTATTAGGTTATTATGCAAGACAGTGGAAGGTGAACAATCTAGACAAGAGGCTACACATGCCAAGGTCAACACAAGAAACAGATGTGAAGATTCAACGGTCTACAGAAGTTCTCTCTACCTATCTTTACGTGAGAGAGGTTGAACTTCGGGACGAAGTTCTTGTTAAGGGGGAGATACTGTAACATCCCAGTGTTTGGGAGGTTATAAGGATCTAAATATAATATGTGCATTTGCAATGCATGCATCTAAAAGTACGGGAAATCTTGGCGCGAAAGTTTAAACAAACCAAAGTGACCAATGTTTCACTTGACATGATGAAATAGGTTTAGATCATCTGGCCAGGAGTACATTTGGAGTGATCTTTATAACACAGTATCTCTACAAACTAGATCATTTGAAAAGACAAACCATAATTGGTTTTGACCAACACAAACTCTCAACAACTTTAACCACAAGTCTTTAAGTGACTTGGGATAATTCATTAGATATCTACAACTCAAAGAGGGGTGAGTACCCAAATCACACAATTGATGATCATACTTCCAGCAATGAGTAATCCACAATTGAACCACCTCATCAACAGAGATGTATGTCCTCTCAAATAATAACTCTCTAAGTTATCAACCATCCACATCACCCTTTTATAAATTATCTCCTAACTATTAAGTGCACCTTCACAATCAAATAACAACGGTTAAATAGAACATAAGGGATACAAACAAGTCATAACTTAAAACCCACAAGTGGGAAATGACATAATAATTGTATTAACATATTTATTAAATATGTACATATCTCATCCATCATAAAAGAAGTACCTAAATGAAGAAATAAATCTTCTTAACCTACTGTTAAAACCTTGATCATCACATATGATATTTTCAAACTTCTATATCTGCATTAAGAAAGACAAAGGTCATTAAGAGAAGAATATAAAAGTGACAACATGACACCAGAGAAAATAAATAAAAACTATGACATAAGTCCTTAAAAAACCCCAATAACTTTATTATGCTCATTGTCTTATTCATCTTATATCAGTGAGCATATGAGCTATGAACACATCAATGAACCATTTGATCAACTTCCTACTTTAAGTCAGCACTCCATAAGCATTCCACATCTCTATTCAAATTAACATTCAAAAACTAAAGCATCTCTAGATACAAGTAATGACTAACAACAAGATATAACCTCTATTAGAGGAGTTGGATTGAAAGCTAAATAAAACCAATCATGTATGAACAAGTATCTATCTTTTGGGAGATAAAATAAGAAATATATGGAAGGATAATAAAGCATGAACTAACTCTTAATCTAGATCTTGTTATGTTGCTAGACCAATGTATCTTGTTTCTCCAATCTCCTCCAAGATATTCAGCAAGAGAAGAATCCACAAGAACAGAGGACCTACCACATGAAGATCTTCAAGAAGATTATTTAGGGTGTGCTAGAAGTGCTACTCTAAGCTACTATAAGAGTACTTGGAAACTCTTATATATTGATCTGATCTTATTAACACCCATAAAATAGTGTGATACTCCAATGTTAGTGTTATATAAAAGTAGTTTGGTAACAAGCCTGTACACCTTGTTAACAGATCACTTTTGTATACTCAAACAATTGAGTGTCATGCACAAACAAACAGAAGGTTGAATAACCTAGTACATCTCAGCCTCTTGTATATGAAAAGTAATTTGGGGACAAGACTTGCAAACTTGTCAACAGATTCTTCTTATATGCTTAAGGCTAATTGATGTCATGACACAAACTCGCCTACTTTTAGAATCATCTAAGTAAAATCCTTGCTTGGAATAATTTCACCACAAGGGTGAGATAGTTGAAGATGGAATCCAAGAGCTAATATTTCTTGCAAATGACAAAGGCAGTACCAGAAGACTAGTAGCAACTAGAGAGAAGAACATCAAGCAACAGAAGACCACAGGAAGCAACACTACCTCAGTAAGGGAGCATAAGGATTTATCCAGTGAGTCATTAGGATATAATAGAGAATCATTAACCTCTGTCAAGATGAGGAACTCATAATAATAGCTTTAATGGAAACAACTATCAAGTATGGGATAATAACAAGCCATTATATCCACATGTCCTGATATATGGAGGTATATGAAAACAAGCTTAAAACCTTGTTTTCCAAATCCTTTTCACATGTAAGACTTACACATGATAACAAAAACTCATCTATATATAACCATGTAAATGATTTCATGCCCTAAAACAACATGTAATAATATCTATACTTGAAAACAAGGTTGGAAAACAAACATATACTATCTTCATATTGGGAATCAATGTGAGCCTCCTAAGCCACTTATGTTCTCCACTTTATCAAGAACTAAAACAGAAAGCATGATCTACACACACTTAAGTAAAATGTCAACCAAACTTTCTAAGAGTTTCAAATATGAACATAGCAAAGTCACACAAAGGAAAGCAAGTCCATTTGAGATCCAACACCATTTGGTATGTCATAGAATAACATTCCCTATTTGTTGATTTTGTCACTATCCATAAAAAATCAAACACTATAAAGTAGTTTTACCAATTGTTTCCCAAATGACTTATACCTAAAAATTCTCAATGGAAAACATACCATTATATCCACAACATGTTAGTGGTGTTGTTTTCATGACATAGCATACACAAAGTAAATTTTAATTCATATGAAATTTAAATAGAGAGAAAATAACAAAAACCACTTAATCTAGCACTTAAATAAAAAAATACAAATATTCTTCAAATTCACCAAAACAAAACATGATGAGTTGTGAAATTTGATAAGGAATTCAAATATAGTTTTTATTAATTTTTCTGTTCACAAAAAGACCCTGAAAACATTAATTTACTCTCAGTTTTAGTAACAGAAGGACCTAGTGGTAATTTATAGAAACTTCCAGGGGGTTTTCTTGGAAATGTTTATTTCCTTTCTTCTCCAACCTCGTGCCAGAAGGCAGAGGAGAAGCCGTCGTGTCGATGCTTGCTCTGCCACGTCCCGCTTGGCCGCTCCTCGTCGAGGATAAGAAGGAGAAGACGTCTGCGTCGAGCTCTCTCTCTCGCTCATTCTCTCGCTCATTGCTTCTCTCTCTGTGTACTGAACCCGAAAGGAAACCCTAACCCTAACCTCTCGGCCACCGGCCATTCCCATCGATTCCGGCCACGCCGAGACCAACCGAGGCCATGAGGAGAAGCGTCATCCTCCACTCTCCCTCCTCGTCGAGCCACGCTTGCTGGGAAGATGGGAGACGCCTGCAATCGATCGTTCCCTTTTCTCACTGTTTCCGGCCGCCGCGGAAGCGCACCGTCGCTGTGGAGCTTCCCGTGCCAATTCGTCTGCACCAACCAACTCCTGGTATGCTGGTACACCCCTAGGTGCTTTTGCCTTCAAAGTTCATCCACGAAATCGGTCGAATCTCCGGAGTCCGTACGTCGCCGTCACGCCCATGGACGTCGGCGAGCCGCCGGTGACCATTTGGTCACCGCGCCGCTACTCAACGACTCCCCGCGAACCCCTCTACCTCACTGGAGGAATGAATTGCATCAATTTGAACTCAATCTTCGAATTCGAATCCATCTGAGGAGAGTTCCTCTGTTGCTGACGCAGTCGTGATGTCACCATGACGTCATATTCCATTTTCTTTTTATTTTGGTTTAAAAATGATTATGACAGGTGGGTCCCACCTGTCAATTTGAATATTGGCAGAAAAATAATTAAACTTGTTAAATCTATAACTTTAATTCTATTAATCAAAAAAATAAAACTAATATACCAAATTAATCAGAAAAGTGTAATTTAAATGATTATGAACTTTTCAAAAAAATTGATAAACTTTAAAAATTAAATATTTTGAATTTAAATTAAATCATTTAAAATTGTGAAAAATAATAAATAATTCATAAAATCAGAAAAATACAAGTTATATACCAAAATGCTCCAAATGACTAATGCAACTCATCTATGATGTTTTCATGGTCATTTGACCAAGTTTTCATGTGTGCAATGTTTGTACTAGTCATTTAATTCATTTAAATTTAATAAAATAATAACTTATTCAAATATTTTCAGAACATTTCAAATGAGATACCAAATTAAAGAGAAAGGCATTTCCAACTCAAATATGTAAAACATAAAACATTTTGTTTCACTTATGAACTCGTTACTAAACATATAATAGAATTCTATTATATTGCATTATGACAAGAAATAACTGCCAAAACATAATTTTCCTTACTAATAAAACCCTCATGTTTTCCCAACTACTAACCCTATCATTACTAGTCACTAGCAAGCATTGTGATGATAGAGTAGTTGTATTAGTTCATCATTCTCAATTAAACTCTTTGTCATATGTTCTACATGTTTGAATATAAAATAAAATATGACTGTTATCTTTTCAATAAGTGTTTTCCATGGTCTTATTACCTAACCAAGTAATAACCCCTTCTACCTAAACACGATAAAAATTGTTTGCCAAGTAAAAGTGAAACACATGTAACTCTAAAAGAAGTAGCAACCTTATCACCTCAAGTAATGAAACATTTCACCTAAAATCTGTGTGATTAAGATATCGTATCAAACGAGGCTTACACTTGTAAGCTGGGGTGTTTTCTAGGGTAATTCACGATGCATCTCATTACTATGCATGTATCATCCTTGCCAGTGTTTTCTGTAGTCCTTACCGGGACTACTTTGTTATCTTTCAGATGTCGGGATTTCCTACGAGACCCTTGAGCCCGAAGACAGGAATTATTATGGTTATTTCAATCTCAGGCAAGTTCATCACTTGCTCATATCCTTTGCAGTACTTCATAACAAACTATTTGCAAAAACCCTATCGTATTACCACCTGTTCTCAAAATAATGCATGATCCTATTTTTATAATAATATGACTAATTGAATGACTACCCGAGTGGTAGTGTTCTGTTTGGTGGGCGGATGGAACCATGGTAAGATGAATAGGTCAAAGGAAGGTTCCATCTGCACGGGAACGTATTACCTAGGATTAATCACAACTGCCGTCAGGATTCTTGCGCCGTAAATTCGCGTTAACCATGGGTCTTCTATGGGGGGGAGTAAGTCAGCCGTGATACTTTTCTCGTTCGCATGTCAACGGGCTGCCAGAGACGTACGCTGTAGGTTCTGCGGGACTACATGCACATGGGTGGGATCCCTTAATTCCCACGGACTCTGCGGATCTATGATGGTCTGCCAGGGGCGCGTAGATATCCATCGTGAGGGGTGGAATCAGGCGTTCAACCTGCTGGCAGAAATGGGTGGGCATGCGTTGTGCGGAGAAGCACGGTTTGGCTTGGACCAATAACCGGGCCCCACACCTGAGTGGGAGTGGACATGATCTCGAGCCTGGTTGTGCAACATGGTCTTGGTCGTCCATGGGTAAAGTAACGCACCTCTGCAGAGTGTAAAAGGATGTGACATGTTACCCCTTGTTCCGGGAAGGAGCTGCGAACGCCGCAGGATAGG
This sequence comes from Alopecurus myosuroides, assembly GCA_028641055.1. NCBI lineage: Eukaryota > Viridiplantae > Streptophyta > Magnoliopsida > Poales > Poaceae > Alopecurus > Alopecurus myosuroides. Next base: position 130,158,843 of record CM054063.1, read on the forward strand.
CAACTCCATGAAGTTCTAGTCCTGTGAAGATCTGGCGGGCATAGTCTTCAGAATTAAAAGCAACCTCTTGAAGAAAGATTTACAAAAACCTTGCATTAGCTTATGACTCTTTTGAGTCTAAAGCTGTAGTTAGTGCATCAAACTATCCCCTATATATCATGAACTTGCTGAGTAACGCTCGTTACTCATTCGTTCCCGTTTGACCCCCTGCTTAGAGTTGAAGCCTGAGGGAAGTCGTCATCATGAAGCCATCACTACCTCATGAAGACAGATGGAATCATCTCTTACTTAGCCAGGAAAGCATCGTCATCAACAACGCTGATGGAGGAGAAGCTATCAAGGTGTAGGTGGAGTCCATTCTCGGACTTAGTGTTCAAGCCATAGATTAGGGCTGACATCATCCATAGTAGATTTAGTTCTGAGCTAGAGTTCTTCTCCAGCTTGGATCTTCGAATTGCTTCTTCTGATATTTCATTTGTATGAGATCTTCTTGATTCATCAAAGAGATTCTCAAGATTTTGTAATGAGGTTTGTATCCTATAGTTTTGCCTGGTCCCGCTGTGTTTCTGTTGTACTACTCTGAGGGATGTAATATTCATGGATAAGTCCTTCTGTGAGTATTATGTCATCGACTTGCGCACTACACATGCAGCGGTGTGTTGGGTCGCCACAACTATCAAGGAGGTCATCATGCCTATGTTCCAGGAATTTTATATTGGGACCCTAGTGATGTCTCGCCTTAACTTTGGCGTGATAACCTTGATCCCGAAAGTTTCCGGGTCACGGATATCCGCCAATTTAGACCCATCATGGTTATAAATGTTATCTAGAGGATCTTCTTCAAGGTTTGTGCAATGCGTCTGGCTCTTGTGGTTGAATATATCACACATCCCTTTGAGTTCGCTTTCCTCAAGGGATGTTTTGTCCATGATGGGATCCTAGCACTTCATGAGATTGTGCATGAGGTGAAAGTTCGCCACCATAAAGGGGTCTTCCTTAAGTTAGACTTCCATGAGGCATATGATCAATTGGATTGGTCGTTCCTCCACCAGGTCCTCCAGCGGTGAGGTTTTGATGACCGGTTCGTCACGTGGGTTATGCAACTCGTCATGAGTGGCAATATCGTGATTAACATAAATGGGGACATTGGGACCTATTTTAGATCGTCTTGCGGGGTTAGGCAACGAGATCCCATTTTCCCCATCCTCTTTGATCTTGCGGTGGATTCCCTTGCAGCTATCTTGGATAAAGCCAAGGTGGCCGACCATATATCCGGTGTGGTAGGGAATCTCATACCACGGGGCGGCATCACCCACCTGTAATATGCAGACGACGCCATGATTATGGCGGAAGGCTCGGGGTTGGATATTGTCAACCTCAAGTTCCTATTATTGTGCTTTGAGGCAATGTCTGGCCTCAAGATTAACTTCGACAAGAGCGAGGTCATTGTGCTTGGATTCCCTTCAGATGAGCAACAACGGATAAAAGAGAAACTTATTAACTGCAAGTTGTCCGCCCTCCCTGTTAATTATCTAGGGGTCCCGCTGAGCGATTCTAGGATCCTAATTAAGGACCTGGATCCCATGCTGGGGAGAGCCAGGCAGAAGGCGGAACCCTGGCGTGGGCGCTTCACCTCCAAGGGGAGCAAGTCCGTGCTAATTGGGTCATGCATGTCTAGTATCCCCTCCTATATGATGGGGAAGCTTCACCTCCAAGGGGAGCAAGTCCGTGCTAATTGGGTCATGCCTGTCTAGTATCCCCTCCTATATGATGGAGATCTATTCCCTATCGGAGAGGGTACACGCTGCCTTTGACAAGGAGCTTTCTCGTTTCTTCTGGAAAGATGCTAAGGGCGGAAAAAATACCATATGGTAAAATCGGAGGACGTGTGCGCCCCCAAGGACATGGAGGGCATAGGGATTGTGGCGTCCCGAAAGATTAATGTTGCCCTCATGCTTAGATGGGTCTGGCGCATTCTGGGGAATGAATGGGGCATGTGGTTACAACTCATCAAAGTGAAATATCGACAGGAACGCCCGCTTCTTGCCTGCGAGAGACAGGACGAATCTCTGTTCTAGAGGTATATCCAGCCGCTCAAACAGGAAATCAGGAAAGGGGTCCGGTTCACCATTGGTGATGGACGGGGCATCATGCTTTGGCTGGATTCGTGGCTTCGTGAGAGACCGTTACAGCTGGAGTTTCCGAGGCTCTTTGTTATTTGCTCTGATCCCCCTTAGTGGTGGATTCGGCGGTCCAAAGCGGGACTTGGAACATCACGTTCCGATGAGCTTTTGGACCGGCTGAGGCCGTGGCTTGGGAGAAGCTTCGGGGTGCTATCCCTGAAGCTCTCCTAGGGGGGGGGGCTGACCAGGTGTCCTGGACCTTGGCCCCCTCGGGGTCTTTCTCGGTCAAGTCTACTTATCACACCCAATTTTCTAGGCCTACTAGACCTTGGGCTTCTCCCCTATGGAAGGCCCTGCTACCTTTGAAGATTAAGATCTTTGTGTGGAAGTTACTCTTGACAGGCTACCCTCGGGGATCGAGGTGGTCAAACGCCACGGTCCAGGGGACGGTTTGTGTCCCCTCTGTAGGATCCCTGAGTCGAGTACCCACATCTTCTTTGTGTGTCCTGCTACCCGGGTTCTGTGGAACTTTGTGCATGAGGCTCTGGGTCCTGTGTGGTAGGCCTCGGACCTTGGCGAGTTCCTAGAAACCCAGGCGCACCCAGCCGGGAGCGGTTGACGCCTCTTTTGGCTGGTGTTTGTGATATGGGGTGGCCCGATCTTCTCTATGAGCAACTCAACATTTGGTTGATGGTATGATAACTAGTGCTACACTGAAAACTCTCCTTGGCTAATACCTGATGCCAATGCAACAGCAATCAATCCCTTTGTATATTCTCAACTACACACTCTTGCACAAAGTAGACACTGACTACGAAGTGGTCATGTATCTTCTTATTCCCAATAGAACAGAAGATAGCACGCGGAATTTGCAAAGGGGTAATTCTTCAAGATGAATGCTTAAGCAATTTCAATCTATGAAATCTAGGGTTTATTTTTAACGTAATCTCATCTAATAATTTCGTGGATCCTAGGTATTTATGAGGGGGAGGTGCGTCCAGACAGCCCCAATGCGCCCCCTAGCCTATTCCTACTCGGTTTGGTTCAGCCAACTCATTACAAACCAAACCCAACATGGGTGCAGTCTCATGGACTCGCATGCCCTTGTCTACTCCTACTAGGACTCCTTGTATGGCGCCTTGTTGCCCTTGTCTACTCCTACTAGGACTCCTTGTATGGCGCCTTGTTGATGTTTTCCGATGCAAGAATAATGTTTTCCACGCCTCCTTCTTGTGCTCCTTACTCCCTCTCCTCCATCAAGCACTTGTGATAAAATGTCTTTATTGTTTTCCACTTGTTTCCTGCTGTTTTCCTCAAATGCTTCCTTGTTTTCCAGCTTGTATTGGTTGTTTTCCAGCAGGTACTTGTTGTTTTCCAACATGTCTTGAGGTCCTGCTTCACCAATGTTTGTGTTATCAATAAATCTGATCATACATAAATGCATAGGCTTAGGTAGTATAGCATTCTCATAAACACAAACATCACATTCGATTAAGAAGGAATTCACTTTATAATAATCATCAATTAAGTTCAATATTTATTTCCAGCTCAAGCATGCACAAGCATCATATTTCCCTATTATATCCTCATTAGTTTGCGGGAATGGCATGGTCCTTGTGGACTGTGCGCAATAAAATGGTGATTGAGAAGATTTTCCTGAGATGCGCTTCTGGCTATGTATTCAAATTTTTGGCCTTCTTGCAGTAGTGGCACCCGTTGTGTAGGCCGCGGGACATGGATCGGATAGACGACTCAACCGATAGACTTCTCGTAGTCATGCGCCACGTCTCCTATTCGGCACCACCTTGAGGATTCCCCCTTCCCGCTCGGCGCTTCCTCTACCCCCTCCTCCCGCCGCTGCCCCTTGATGTTTTGTGTGTGTTGTTTCTGCTTTCTTGTACTTTGGGCGTTGTTGTGTTGTTGCCCCCGGCGAACTATGTCTATGTGGGTGTTCTATCCGGTACTCTGTATAACCGTTCTGGGCGGTTTCTTTATTTATAAAGCAGAGCGAAAGCCTGTTTCGAGGTAAATTCTAGATCAAAGAATTTTACCTCATGCATCAAGTTCATGAGAAAAACAAAATTATCAGATTTGCGTTTGAAGACTTCGCAAAGTCAAACATTATATATATGATTGAAATGGAGTATTTTACATCAAATAAATTTCAAGTATCAGGAAGTGCATAATTCATAATAATTTTAAAAAGACTTCAGTGAATCAGCCAAATTCGCATATAAGTAAATCGGTCACCGAACTTTTTTTTCCTAATATAGTTCGGCTGGCATGCAAAGTAGTATTAGAGCAAGTACAACGGGAGTCGCTTAAGCAGACAGTAGGCTTGTAATTCCTGCGGTTATGGCAAAATCCTGGTTGATCCTGGGAATTTGGCTTGTTTCGCCGCTTGGAGTTACAATGTTACATCGGGCGCTGGCGCTCCTTTTTCTCAGCACAAGATTGTTTGACGAGGTCACTTGCGGAGCTTAGGGGAGGCCAACATGGGCCATGCCCCCCCCCCCCCCAAACTTAATCAAAATTTGCATATTAGTACTATGTATTTACCGCTTTTGACCATGTAAAACACAAAATACTTCAAACTGACCCCCTCAGCTCTCATCTGATCTCTTTTGGCCCCTCCTAATATGTTGGTCAAGCTCCGCCACTGACGAGGTACCCACGCTACCTAGGCGACCCGAATAAGCCATAAATCTAATTTTATTATATTTTGTTTTTTCACTTAAACGTCTAGTTTAGCGCCTAGTGTTGTACATGCCCTAACCGTAATTACAAAGGAAATGAAGATACCATGGCCTGTCGAATCCGATGAGAACGGAACATGCATAAATCTGCAGAATTGGTTGTTAGGATGCCTTGAAAGAATTTTATGGGAGAAAAAAACTTCTTGGAAACACAAATGTTTGCCGTATAAATCCCAAGCTCGTTTATGTAAGAATTCGCACGGCTCGACACACGAATGTCACATAATCCAGCGTCCTCACTTATGATCCAAAGGGTTCTACGGAAAATATTGTGTAGAGTAAAATCCTCCATAAGAGATCTCCACTCGTTCGGCTCGGGGGTTTTCTTTCCTCTGCTACAGTAACCCTAGCGGATAAGGGAGAGGAAGGGAGGTCCTCGTTCTCGGGCCCGGGCCGATCTCGGTCCTCCGCCGCCGGCGTCGTCGGTTGGGGTAGGGACGGGAGAGGCGTTCGGTGCTCCGCTGTTTATAGTAGGCTTAGGATCTAGGTTTCAGTTCAGTTTTTCGAGTTGCTTGGTTGTTTTAGTTGTCGGCGTCTTGCCGTGGAGGTGGTGCGAGTTGGTGCCTGCGGGCGGTGCTGGCTTGCCGGCGTTCAAGCTCTTCCTCGCCGTGGTGCTCTGGAGGCCGGAGCCGAAGGCGGCAGGTGAGATCTTCACGCCCCCTCCTCTCAATAAGCTCGTGCGGGGGGCTCCGGTTTCGGATTCCTTCGATGGTTCTCTTGATTCGGCAGTAGCTGGCTGGTTGCGGTTCCTCTTGGGTCATCGTGGAGATGACGTTTGGTGCTGTGGTTGGCCTGATTTGCTTGTGGAAGATGGAGAGCTTGGTCCGGTTCTTGTTGGCAGTGAATCTTCCCTGGTTTCTCTGATTCCCACTGGCAGCAATGGATTATATTTTGTGGGATTGAAGGAAGATTCAATTGATATGGAGATGTATATCTTAGGGGTCTGTGCGCTGATTGATTTCTACAGGATGGAGGGGAAGTGTTCCTCCACAGATAGCAGTTTGGGCAGCACAATGAACATCTCTGTAAGTTCTTGTTGGATGCGAGTGCTTCTTCACAAATTCTGTTGCAGGCATCCAAAATCATCCTGTGAGATGCATTTTCATACATCTACATGCCATACATCAGTTTTATTGTCAGCTATCGAGCATGCCAATTGTGCCTCTTTGCTGTTCGGGACAGGCCGGAGGCAGGTGAGATTGCCTCTGCAGCGGTTGCTCAGATTCAACGGCAAGGATCCTCCTGTTCTCGGCTCGGTGATGCACCCTCCATATCTACAGCCCAGTTTTCCACCTCGTACTTCCCTGCCAATGCGATTGCTGATTGAGCCGCTAGCTCTACGATTGGACAGGGTGATTGAGGCCTTGAAGAGTACGATTGCAGGTTTTGTGAGTCCGAGTTCTCGCCGGACCCCCTGGAAGGCTCCTTTTGTGCTCTTCGGCAGAGTTGTCATGTTACTCGCATAGCTCATCTTCGATGTATCTTTTTAGGGTTCCTTTATGAGGATGTCGTTTGTAATCACTATGTTGTACTTCTTGCTTATCTATGGAAGTGATTGCAGCCCTTTGTTCAAAAAAAAAAATCCTCCATAAATGAAATAGAAATGTTTAGCTCGGGGAGACACGAAACTCTCGCATAAACATTGAGCTCATACTTTGAAACGAGTCGTACTACGTGTCCTAGTCTAGTTTTGTCCGGTCGGCCTCTAAACCCTCTCTTGGGCGGCGTGCCTACCGATACCAGCTCAAAAGCCTGGTAAAAATTCAAAGCTTGGCTGCGTCTCTACTAGTATATCTGCTCTATCTCTACAGGCTACAGCACTGCTCCACACAACGATGGCGTAGGCAGCTGCACGTGACGAGAAGAGGCGGACGCACTGCGCTCGCTGGCTTTCTATTCCTGCTCAACACCGTCTCAGTGCCGTCAGTACTCGACGAAACAGTGCACACCAACGGTTCTCTCGTGCTATGGAATGCACCACACCATCTCGCACTACTTTCGAATTTGGTACAGTACAGGTTACACCACGGATTCTGCCGCCACAGCCAAGCCAACGGTTCGATTCCCGTAAGAAACTGGAAAAACTTGTGATGAAGGTGCAGCTAGGGCTCGATTGAGGCGTTTTCAAAAGATAAACATTTGGGCGCTGCTAGCTTCCGTCACCCGTGGGCAAGGTCACGGTGCCTTCTTTTTTTTTTTTTTTTGCCAGACAGAAGCACTACTACTACCCTCCTATGGATTGTACCGCCTGATCGGCTGCTTCCTTGCTCCTCGCTTGTCATACAGATAGTTCAAAAACTACAGCTTACAATGCAAGCCAAAAGGGTGGAGATGCTCCCTGAACAGAGACGAGAGCAAAATCAAATCAGTGCTTGCACTTCTGCAGCGCAAGAAGCATGAATCAAAATCGCTAGGATAAAAGTCTGCTCTTCAGAACATTACCTCGTTATTATCTACTTCGTTTGAAGGGGACCATCACAGCAGAGCTTCTTGAAATTTTGGCACTCGTCAGCAAGGAAGTCGCTGTAAATTTGTTGAGGAAACGTTTAAATTGGATTCTGAAGGAAATAAGGGGAAATCACTGCAGATGCAAGACAGATAGAACGCGGACTTACTAGATGCGGTCCACCATTTCCCGTGGATCCCATCGAGGACTCCAGGGGTAGTCATTTATTTGAGCTGGTGTAATAGGCATCCCTTGTGAATTGATGTGCTGCGAGGAATTAGGGATAAGAATGTTATTGCACAAACAGCAAAAGGAGACAAACTAAGTCACTTCCACCACCCATCTGAATCTATATGTACAAACAACAAGAATATTAGTGATTCAAGGGGATACCTGACAGCTCTGCAAAGTTAGGATAGGTTGTTGTCTAGGAAACTGAAGGGGGATGCTAAAACGAACCTGCAACATCGCATTGCGTCGGGTCACTGTTTTCAGTACAAGAAATGGATGTGGCTGTGGTTCAATGTGACAGCCAAAAATAATTCTAACCAAGAATTGAGTTAAGAAATAGCAATGTTTGACTTAAAAGTTCACTCTGATCGAATTAATAGTTTAGATGTGCACTGTTCAAAGTTGGTGCTTTAGAGGCCAAAGCTGGGATCACAAGTTCAAAGTTTGTGACTGTTCGAATTAAAAGTTAGTCATTGTGTCTGTCAAAAGATATATTGCTCGAGTTAAATGTTGGATTTCTTTTCTGTTTAACCTCTCGAGTTAAATGTTGGATTTCTTTTCTGTTTAACCTTGCCTCCAGGGATGGTGGCACCTGCTGCTGGCAGCAACGCCATCACCGGGGACAAGGGGGATGGGGCACAGAGCACACACGGGCAGGTCACCCAGCGCGCTCGCTTGCTAGCAACCCCCAGTCCCCACACAATATTACAGACAGCTACGTGCAAATGCATACTACATATCCAGCACATAAAAGAGGCCTTAATGTTATTTGGCAGACACTAAATGAAAATAATGACAGACATGAGGGGAAGCCCACACTTTTAATTAACAGAGAACCTCCTGGTACTTTTTAAGGCGAGGCACCCCAAAATTTAACTACAGGGGTCGATCCTTGGCTGGCAACCCGCACGCCTGTGTGGTTAACCATTTGAACATGCGCTCATTCTCTTGGAGGAAAGGTAATGAATCTATTTCTTTATTAGTTCCACGCAATGCAGAAAACGGAAAAGTGGTAGAGTTGCGCATTTATTTGATATACCAGAAAAGTGAAAATCCCTGAAATGCAAAGAACTGTAGCTTTCCTGCAAAGAATCTGATGCATAGACAGGGTTGTTAGACAACATGGCAAAAACCATTATAAAAGGAAAACCATGACAAGTACCGGATCAGCCTCTAATGGTCTGCCAAAAACAGGAGCTAGGGCCTCAATGAAACGTCTTCTGGAACCAATTGAAGCTGATGCAGCGACAACCTTGAATATAGTTCAGAAACATAAGGTTGTACTCTAAAAACAATTCAGCAGTGCTGTTAATAGTATCCTAAAAAAACAAGCCCTTTTTAACCAATTAAATGCTTCAACCATAGTGAAGTTTCAAGAATCTAGTGGATTTAACATGCTTGAATAAATGAAAAATTGCATGTCTGATGTCTGTCCATAAAGGTTCAGAAGCAAACGGTACAATACGGCAGGTGGTCTCCTGCTCACAGATACTACCATGTAAGGACATGGCCAACGCGTCACCCTAGCCTACTGCCACGCAGGTCAGATGCCAGGGTGGAGCAAAAGCGGGTGCCTCGCAAGTGTCAGTGCAGCTTGCAGAGGAGGTGACCTCTCTAGTGAAAAAAAGGCAGGAGAGAGAGAGAGGCCGAACACAAGCCACGCAGACAGCCTCCCATCCAACCGTGCTTGTTCTGGCACCTCCCCGTCGATCTGATTTAATTAGGAAAAGCACCAGCCCGATGATTGATGCGTAGGGCTCAGCAACAGGCCATCTTCTTCTTCCTGGTTGATGTGTGGATGGATGAAATGGAAACCTCGCTGTTTAGGAAAGCAAAGTAGAGAAATGGGGAAGTATGAGAGAGAGAGAGAGAGAGAGAACATGGGCTCCGCATACTACTGCTCCCGTTGGATAATAATTGCATGGAACGATGGCCTTAGAGCTATACAAGACTATGTGGAGGGGATGAGACCACTGTTTGGTACTGCTTTCTTTGCTCATGCCCTAACTAATATCGTAAAACCTACTGTCTTTTCCTGATTCTCACAGCTTTTACATGACAGAACTAGTACACATCGCACATTCCCTAACTAACTTCAATGTGAATGGAATTGATTTGACAACTGAAAGATACAGCAAAATAACACCACAAACAATAACAATAATTTCAGATTAAGACAATTACTAGAAAATGCACAATAATTTACCTGGCTATGAAGATCATCTTCTAAATAGGGAATATATTCGGCCATGCACCTTTACATAATTAGGCCAAGAAAGAGAGATCATCAGTGACAAAGAGATACTGCTTCTTTTGGTAAAAATGTTACAAAGAAGATGATAGCACATGTGAGTCTGTTTTGACATATAACACGCTACAAGAGAAAACTTCATTTAACCATTTACTCAGGAGTGTGGCTGTGTTGGCAATTTGACTTACATCCCATCTACCCATGCAGGGAGCTTGACATCATCCACTGAGAAAAATGATTTCATTTCAGGGGTTGAGATTAGTTTCAGCAGTGGAGCAGAAGGAACAGAAGTGTAACTTCTGCTAACCGGAAATATGGCCTGCAAAATAACCCAGCAGTCCATTTTCAAATGCACAACAAAAATCCTAAATTCCATCAGATTATCCAAATTATAAAACATATAAAATGAGCAGTTGTGTCTACTGCCTAACAGTATATATAATTGCTATATATGTGCACCGCAATTTGTGTGCCGCTATCTGGAAAGTATTTGGAGAGCAAATGGCAATCATATCATATACTTCCAATTTACTACTTGACTGAAATCTGTTGACAACGCAAGACATTCCTATATGCAATAATGGATTGTTGACGGCTGAAACTCCTGATGCTTTTCTTTTACAAGAACCCCCCCCCCCCCCCCCCCCCCCCCATTTTGCATGTCATATGATAATACAATGCTCTGATAATCGTAAGATCCAATAGCTAGAACATTGTAAAGCAGTACATATTAGGGGTTTGTTTTGTTTGAATTGAAGGTTACTGTACCCAAAATTTGGCTATCCAAAATAGAAGTCAAGGTTTTGCTTACCCATGAGTTGGCCAATGTTGGCAATGAAGATCAACTAGAATTGGCAGATGGGCATTGGCATGCCAAAAAGTTGTCTTCCATCCAAACAAAGACCAATTTTTTGGTCATATGACCAAAAAAAATTGGTAGGGTGTGTTTTGACAACAATTCAAACATGTGCCCTAGGTAAACAATAGCAGTAACCTTCAAATGATTTGCTATGCAGTCATCTTAGTTGGAGAAGATGCAGACCTTCTTTGTTACAAAGATGTGGTAAGTACTAATCCAGAATGAAAAAATGAAACAGTGTGATGAATGTGCCTGTAAGGGCTGATTTGGCTGTGAGGAAAGGAAAATCCAGGGAACACGGGAGTTTCCCTTGGCAGGTGGGATCCCGCTGCCACCCTGGGAGAAGTCACCGCACACATTTGGAGAGACAGAAGAGGCTCAGCCTCGCACCCAGCGCCGCCGCCTTCTCGTGAGAGAGATCGCGGATTTCCTTCCGCACCTGTGGACTCGTGGAATGAACACCCAGGGAAATGACGAGGAAGGCCCGGTTTCCCCCTCCCACGCGGGCCTCCAAATCTTCCGATGGATTTCCCTGGGCTAGATTAGCCCGCGGAATGGCAAACCGGGGAAAGGGCTGGGATCCCCTTGTTTTCCCTGCGCACCAAACTAGCCCTAAAGGGACTGCAATAGGAATTGCAACAGAATTGTCAGTTGCTAGCTTATGAGTCGTTGCTATCTTGTGGGATTAGTTGCTATATTTAGGTGATTCATCCGTATCATTCATATGGTAGCATGTTCTGGCCCTACATAAGGAGCAACGTGCATAGATTTCAAATTGAACAAGCAGTAGTTAATCTATTCCTAGTCTCTTTCATCCCTGCCCTTGTGGTGCGGCTGCCGCGTACCACCTGTGTCCTGTGTGACCTCAGTCAGGCCTTAGGGTTCCAGTCCTATCACGATTGTAGTAATACAATTTCAAGGAGCAGCAGGGCATAACCAGCTGAAACTTTGCTGATATGAAATATTTCTTAATTATTATCATCATCCCTGCTACTGTTTTTACATGTCCAAGTTCGTGTAAGGAGTGGCTTTAGAGGTTAACCTGCAGATGGATCTTTTGAGGAAATTTCCAAGGACATCCAGGCACCAGCTGTTTTAAGTCTAAATCCAGAAGCGGGACAGCAAACTTCACCTTGTCTGGCTATAAAGAATATGAAAAATACAAGATGAGAACAACATCAATTTTTTTTAACAGAAGAAAAATGTTATGGGCGTTGTGAAACTTACCTTATCAGTCGATGATACCATGCAGACCTCAATCCACTGTTTGGACGCAAACACTGATAAGTTCTTTCTCAGCCAAAATGGATTTTAACAGTCAAGCTGATAGAAGCAATTGGTAATAAGATAGTCAAATCCCTCAAGCTTCGTCTCATTCGCATGATCATGTTTGTCTCTAACTATATTAAAACCACATTATAGCAAGAAAACCTTTCTAGTTACTTCTGACATTTAGATATGCAGTCAATGCAACAGAAAAGCCAAATGTGGCAAAGGTAATGTGTTTACCTCCTTAGCAAGAACTGTGTCTATTTCGAACTTCAGTCTGGCATCATCCACCTCGGCAACCCCCTTCTTTTGGTATTCAATGTATAATAACCTGCAGCAAATGAAGCCAGCAGCAAATAGCTTAGAAGCGAGTTAACCACAAAAGCCAACAGAACAGTCACCAGTATGCTTTGTGCAACGATAATCTGCTCAACTCATGACACCATTATTTCAAGTCAACAACGTCACTGGCCCTCCTAACTCCTCTTATCATAACAGTGCATTATGTTATTGAACCACCACTATCGTCACTATATGATGCATTCATTGTGTATTTGGTAATTTCTGGTCAACAATGGCTAGCCCAACCAACATCAAACTGCTGACTTTTTTTCTCAGCTTGTTTTGCTTCATAAAGTTGAGTGCCCTTCTTTAATTAAAGACAGCAAAAGGAACCTCACCTGAGCTCTTCCACGAGGTTTAGGAGTCCCCGCGGGTCGTCGAAATCCCATTGTGCCAAGCAGCTCTTGTCCCCATCCCCAGCGTCATCATAATCGACCAGCGGCTGGAACCCCTCGTCGCCCGGCCCGAACACCACGTCGGGCGCCACCTTCGGGTACAACGCATTATACAGGAAATCCCCTGCGAAACAGCAGTCAGAGCCACCAACACGAACTCTAAACCATTACAACAAGCGAGCGAGCGAGCGGGTGAGGTGCGTTACAGTAGACGTAGTCGAGGCAGAAGGGGATGCCGAGGGTGAAGCGATCGGCGTACCGGCCGTTCCGGCAGCCGGACCAGATCCGTCTCACCTGCAAGCGGCCGCGGAGAGACGGGTGAGAGGAGCGAGTGGAAAAGGTGGGGCAGTAGTGGGTGCTCTATTTACGTACCTTTACGGGGAGACTGGAGTTGGAGAGGAGGAACTTGAGCTGCGCGGCGATACGGGGCGCGAACGGCGGGCCAGATGTGGAGGCGGGCGCGGCGGTATCGGCGGATGGAGACATCGCCGGCGGCGGCGGTGATTGGCGATGGATTCGGCAGCTCTCCCCTGTGCTGTTTATCCCTCGGGCAACTCATATGTAAAACCAGTTTTTGGTATGCTGTGTACTCCTAGGCCCGCGGGCTTTTTTATTTTCTTTTGCCGTTTGGTTGCGCGGCTCACCTCGCGTTTTTTTTTTTTTTTTGGCGCGCACGAACGACGAACATAGTCCTCCGTCAGGCCCGATAGGAACGCTTTACCCGCGGTGTGGCTGAGGGCAATCAGAGCATCTGTAAAAGACACCGTGTAACGCCGAACTACGCCGAACCGCAAACCGTAGATAATGGACGTGGAAAACATAATTTGGAAAACTAGGAATAGGGTCTGTTTCGAGGAGAAACTCGTATCTTCTCCTGTGGATATTGTTTGTTACATGTGTGCTTTTCTTTGTTATTGGGCAGGGCTTTAGAATGTTGATGATAGAGCGACCGTAGAGGAGGGAGTCAGGATTATTCAGGAAGCTGCGCTGGCGCAACATGCTAGCACGCGCTCCCGTCTGTCAAGTCACCAGGAGAAGGATGATGAAGATGATGTGGACGTTGTTGGTTGATCCTCTCGTGAGGAAGTTGTTTCCAGTTTCCTGCTGCCACCTGCGTGTGGATTGGTGTTTTGATACTTATCTTCGCCTCCATTAAAACTTGTCAATCCTCGCCCTGCTGTGGCTAGTTACATTCTGTTAGGCTTAAACTTTTAGCTGGGATTTTAGCTTTTGCCAGTTTGCTTGGGGGCTCTCCTCCCCCTCTGTGGGTGGAGATGTCTGTTTCCAAGTTTAGACTTTCGTTTTTTACTTCCTTGCGTTTTGGACTGTAAAAAAGACTTTGTTCTGTTGTCTCACGATAATGTAACCCGGCTTGTGTCGTTTGTAAAAAAAAATGGACGTGGAAAACGTGTTTTAAAGGCCGATTACGAGAATAGTTCAAATCGAAGAATTACAGATATAATTATTGTCCAAATGCAAAAAATGATTGAAATCACACAACAATGAAATGAAATGAATGAAATTAGGAAAACTTTACTTCCCATGCAACTGTCATATATGCTCAATGAGATCATGGTGCAGCTGGGTGTGTACATGAGCATCCTCTATCTCCCGTAGATCTGCAGGAAAGCTGTAATGTGGTCAGGGTGTCTAGCCGGCTTCACACGCCTACGGACATTGTCGTAGAAAAACTCCAAGTCCAAGTCCCTCTCATCTTCAACGATCATGATGTGAAGAATCACACAACATGTCGTTATGTTGTTAGGAGTTTTCTTCTACCAAAATCGAGTTGGTCCACAAACAATGGCAAATCTAAATTGCAAAACACCGAAGACTCTCTCAATATCCTTTCGGCATGCCTCTTGTGCCTTGGCAAACTCAGATGGTTTCCTATTCACCGGATTTGAGATAGTCTTTATAAATGTACCCCAAACAGGATAAATACCGTCGGCAAGGTAGTACCCCTTGAGGAAGGGATTACCATTGACGGTGTAATTGCATGCGGGAGCATCTCCACTAGCTATCCTCTTCAAAAGATGTGACCGCTGCAACACATTGATGTCATTGAGGGTACCCGGCAACCGGAGAAGCAATGCCATATCCACAAATCCTCGGACCCTACGGCCTCAAGCACAATTGTTGCATCTCGGCTTTTGCCACAATACTGCCCGTGCCATACTTTGGGGAAATTTTTCCAAGTCCAAAGCATGCATTCAATACTGCCTAGCATACCGGGCCAACCTCGTCTTGCATTTGTCGCCATCAACATATTTGTATCTTCTTCATTGGGTGCTCGAAGATACGTAGGAGCAAAGACACGGATCATCACCTTGGCGAACCTACGCGCGGACTCTATTGTAGTATCTTCACAAATGCGGAGATACTCATCGGTGTAGTCCTCCGAAATGCCATACGCAATCACCCTCATCGCAGCAGGCATCTTTTGATATACGCTAAATCCAATTAAACCGGTAGCGTTCCTTCGACGAGTAAAATAGCGGGAATTTGACTCGCAAGTTTGCACTATCTTTACGAAGAGAGATCGGCGCATTCGATACCTTCGATGGAAGAGGTGGGCGGGGTATGTAGGGCACTCGGCGAAGTAGTCTTGCATCAAGAGTTGGTCACCGATGAGGCGGTTGCGCGGGATGCAAAGGCGGCCAACCTTCGATCTTTTACGCCTCTTTCTCTTTTGGTCCTCGTGCTGCTTCACGGAAGAACCACGACAACCGTTTGTTGCCGGTGTTTCACCAGAAGCGTAGTGGTTATTATCTTATTTCTTATTTATGATAAATGTTTATTTCTCATGCTAGAATTGTATTAACCGGAAACGTTGATACATGTGTGTTTGATAAACAAACAATGTTTCCTAGTAAAGCCTCTCTTTTAAATATCTCGTTGATTAATAGATGATCAAGGTTTCCTGATCATGAACATTGGATGTTGTTAATAACGAGGTCATATCATTAGAAGAATGATGTGATGAAAATAGACCCAATATCAAGATAACAATACGATCAAGTCATTTAGTTTATATTGTTATATCTTGCATACGAAGTAACTTATTTCTTAGACCATGAGATCATGTCAATCACTGATACCGGAAGGGTGCTTTGATGTCATCAAACGTCACACCGTAACAGGGTGACTATAAAGGTGCCGTTAGGTATTCGGAAACTATTAGTTGAGGCTCATGGATCAAGAGTGAGATTTTTCCATCCAAAATGACGGAGAGATATACTTTGGGCCCTCTCGGTGATATCACATCGAAACCGCTTGCAAGCACGTGATATGATCACAAGGATGTTATATCACGGGAACGAGAAAAGAATACTTGTCGGTAACGAGATTGAACAAGGTATGGTTGATACCAATGATCGAATCTCGGACAAGTAAAATATCGCGAGACAAAGTGAATAGTTCACGACGTTGTTGGTTCACACGATCACGAGAGTCATCGTTGAATAAATAGGAGTCATCACGGATTTCCAGATCCCGCTGTTGATTATTGATCGGAGAGGAGTCTCGATCATGTCTATCTTATTCGCGAACCTTATTCGCGAACCGTATGGTGACACACTTAAGCCTCGATGACGCGTTTGAGAGGATACGGAATATCGAAGAATATTTTGGGCATCACCGAAATTGTTTCGGGGAAAATTGAAATAGTTCAAGGGGTTTTTCGTCGAATGGCTGTTAATAGAATTAACAAATGATTCGAGATGCTTTATGCAAAATGTTTGTTAATAGAATTAACAAATACTGAAATAAAGAAATAAAAATGTTTTATTTATTTATTAAAGAAAAACTCTTGGATTTTCTAAGTGGGGTTTAAAGGAAAATGAGTGGGTGTGAGTGGAGTGTCCACTCACATCATGAGGGAAGAGGTGGGGGCACACCATGGGTCTGGCCGCACCCCCCTTGGGCTGCCTCCTCCTCTCCTATAAAAGGAGGGTGAGAGCTCTCCCTCCTCCACACACTTGCCCACTAGATTTTCCCTCCACCCGCAGCTTCATTCCATGGTCTCCGACTTGGCGAAGTCCTGACCGTGGGATTCTTCACCACCACCACGCCGTCGTGCTGCTGGAGTTCCGGGGATCCTCTACTTCCGCGCCCCGCTGGATCGAGGGAACGGAGGTCGTCACCAACCATACGTGTGACCGATCGCGGAGGCACCGCCGGATGCGGTGCACATCTTCTCGCTATCAGGATCGGTGTGAGTACGACTACGCCAACAACGAGATTTGATCTCGTAACGCTTTGTGTCTTCGAGGGTATGTGTTCTCCTTAACCCTCTCGTTGCCCGTTGCACTTTGTCTCCTAGTTTAGATCTTGGCCTTTCGGGTGTCTCTCGCGTAGGAAATTTTTTTTTTCTATGCAACGACCCCTTCAGGTGGCCGGATGCGAAAGTGGTGAGGAGAAAGCGCGGGCTGAAATATCCCTCCCGCCAAGGGGATCGACGCAATACAGGGCACCGTGGGTTTGGGCACCGAAAACTTGTTTTCGTAGGTCGAGGGGTCGATTTTGTGCCGCCCTCCAAAAAAAATTCACGTTTGCGACTTTTACGACTTCGGTTCTGGTCGCGTTTTTCGACCAAAACCAAAAACTGGCGGTTATTTTCGAGGTCGGGAGGATTTGCGGGGTGTGTGCTAGAGGTAACCTCCAGTCTCCTCGCCTTCCTTAAAATGTAGCACTTAGTCACTCTCTAATCTACATAATTATACCCCGATTCAAAATAAAGTGTGCATGAAAAATATGTGCGTTGATGAGTTGGTTCCATTCCCATACTCGGTTTCGAGTTTCGTCGACTTTAACTTCTCAATTTCAACGATGTTCAAAATCATTTTGGACGAATTTTGTCAAATTCGTCGTACTCGGTTGACGGTTTGAAATATTCTTCGACGAGCAGGTTAATATCGACGTTGCGCACGACTTTTGTGTTGTATATTTTTTTTGTTTCGACGGACATATATGCATAGATCTTATACTGTATAGACACACGTATTTACAGTGTGGTTGTTGTACGTGTTCATGGTGTGCTACTTCGTTGGCGCCGACGTCAAACCTGTCGCTGCACTGCGCAAACATCACCGGCACCGGCACAATTACCACTGCTAACTGCTACGGACTTCGCCGGCGTCGGCACACAATTGATTGGCGTTGGCGCTGATCCTGTCGCTTCATTTGCCGCTGCACCGCGCAAACATGACCAGTTCTTGCGGTGGGCTACTTCACCGGTGTCGGCACACAATTGACCGGCGCCAGCTCGCAGCCATGGTGGGCTACTTCATCGGTGCCGGCCAACTGCTACCGCCACCTCCTCTCCTCCGCCGTCACGCCATTATCTTGCTCGGGGCACATCATGTATCTATCACGAAGATGCTTTGGTATGATATAAATTCACCGAAAATACAAGAGGTGAGGATAAATGATCACACATTTACAACCAAATAACAGTGTAAAAAAATAGCAAAACTCAAACGAGACAACCAAACGGGCTGCAAAACTTGGCCCAATCCACGTTGTCACTCAGCCTAGCTGTGGTGAGCCACGGATGTAAAAGTCCAAAAATCCATCCGGGTAACCAAACACGTCCCAAGGCTCCCACGGGAACCAAGCCGGAGCAGGTGGTGGACTTGCTAACTTGACTACCAGCACTTCCTCCTCCGGTACGGCCACCGGTGGCTCCTCCTCCCGGTTCGCCGTGCTCGACGAAGGCGCATTGTGGCGGAGCAAGGGGTTCGGAGGAGACTAGCCGGCGGGAGGCCCATCATCTACCCGTCATAAATTGGGAAAGTTCCCCGGTGGGACTCCAAAGGATAAATCCAAGTTTTTTCATAGCTAAAACGGACGCATTACATAATATTTCCGTACATGCCTTGAGGAACTTGCATGATGTTGACCGGTGGTGTAGGAGCGGCCCCACGGGCTCCAGCCTTGAGGAACTTGCTGCATCTTCGTCTGGCACGACCAGCGCCAGCCATGCACTCGTTGACTCCTCCTCCACACCTCGTTAGTTCCTACCGACTACTTAGTGGCTCCGGCTATTTTAACAAAATTGGTCGTGTGTAGACGGTGCCGCCGTATATATTAAATCTTTAGGGCGAACTACTCGCCCCAGCCTCGCATGCGGCCGCCGTGCACGCATGCCAGCGGCGGCGCACGCGCTCCGCGGTGTCTGGGTCGCATTCTCCACCATGGCCTCTTCCTTGTCCTTCAGCTCTCGGGCGAGCGCAGCGCGAAGAGCATGGTCGTGGTTAGAGCGTTTTCTGCGAGCGTTGCTTGGCTTCTTGCATCTATGGGTCGCCGGCATCCTCCTCCTCCTCACAGCTGGTACAGGGGCGGGAGTTTTTGCCCCCCCCCCCACGGCGTACGCCTCCTCGTCGAGGTCGGGGACGTCGAAAAACGCTACTGCAAACGTCCTCCTCTTTCGTGGCTGATGTTCTGGCAAAATGACGGCCCAAACCAGGCTCGTGGCCATGCGGCAAGGGAAGCTGCCGTGCTAGCACCCGAGGGCTCGATCCGGTCAAGAAGGTGTTGGATCGGTGGCGGATCCATCCCGGACCTTGAAGATGGCGGCCGTAGTTGGAGAGAAGGAGGCTTGAGGTGGGATAGGGTTTTCCTTACGACGGTCATTTAAAGAACTCTCTCGCCGCATTAAAATTGGTAGTTGGCCATTGGGAGAGGTTGAAAGCTAGGCAATGTGCGGACATGGGCCATACGGTTGCTGCGTCCGCCCGTGTCTAGAGCTCACGCAAACCCGGCCCAAATTTTGGCTAGCAATGAGTCAAAGCGGGCAGAAAATGGATAGCGGTCTATTTGCGTCGTAGCATTGGGCCTTAATTTTTGCCCGCATGAATAGAGACGGATACGAGCGGACAAAATGGGTCGCCCCGTTGGAGTTGCCCTTAGGGTTTAGAAAAGGGTCAAACAAGGTAGCATGGGCCTACTGATCCGCCATTTGTCCATAGTCGAGTTTTATTTACCAACACAAAATTCCATATGTGAGATCTATGAGCATCTCCACCGGCCCCAATCTTTTTTAGGACCTATGAAACTATATCCGCTATATGGGATGCTGAAAGTACGATATGGTCAACTAGAAGAAGGGGATGAATAGGTGACTAACATTTTTTATTTTACTTTTTAATTAGGGCTTATCAAATAATCACAAGGTTGTCTAGATGCGCAACTAGGTGAACAACCTATGTGACAAGATACAAAGTACGATACGAAACAGAAATAAGTAAAGACACAAGATAAACCACAATAGTGAAGGCACGATGACAAGAATATGATCACGTAATTCCTTCCAATGAAAAGTACATCTACGTTGGAGGGGTGAGGAGCCACCAAGACACTCCAATAGCACGGAGGTGCACATCCTATACTCCGTGAGTTTCTCTCGTGAGGGAGGACCTCGTTCCTACTATGAGGTCGGTTTGAAGGCGATGACCAAACCTAAAAGTCAGGAATTAAACGACTATATAAAATCTGTTGGACGTCCAACATAGTGTTGGAGCCGTAAAGAAATTTATCTTTAGGTTTTCTAACTTGACAGAACTCTATTTGAAAACTGACAGAAATAACTTTCGGTCTTGTTTTGGTCACCACGCCCTGTACAAGTCGAACCGGTGCATGGGGGCGGATCCATTGGAAAGCTCTTGAAATTTCCTTTTCAAAAGGTGCTCCTTTGCTATATTTGGAATCTGTATGAAGAAACTACGTCTGTTTCAAATTCAGGACTTTTGGCAGTCCAAACCGAATTTCTTGTCCTTGATAGCTTCACTTCCTCCCTCGCCTCCCTCGTTCTTGCCATCCTCTTCAACCAGTTCCATTGCTCCTCCAATGCTTGTGTTATCGATAAAATCTGATCATACATAAGTGCATAGATTTAGGTATATAAAATTCTCATTTACACAAACATCATATTCAACTAACATTAAATTCACCTTATAATAGTCATCGGTTAGGTTCCGTATTTCTTTCCAACTCAAACATGTGCAACAAGCATAATCCATGAATATATTCTTATCATGTCGATGTCGAGTGAGAAAAAGGTCACCGCCGCACGAGGGAGAAGTCCCCGCCACCATCGTCGCCACCTGAGTTTCTGCCGGCAATGGCGACGAGATAGGGAGGGGATGAGGGGAGGGATCCGGCGAAGGCGTCGCCGCCGTGTCGCCTAGCGTTGGGCGAAGCGGGGATGGCGGTTGCCTACTAATTTTTCAATGCCCATGTTCTAATTTCAGTAGTTTGAAGGGGCTCTTTGCAATTGTATCCCACCATTACAAATGAAGCTTCCTCTAGACTCTTTTCCCGATCAAAAAAGAAAAGGAAAAAAAACTCAGACGAAACGGTGCAAAATCAGCGATACTCTCGTGAGTTTGGGACGAGTTTACACGACGGGTTCTGCTGCCTGCACGAGTCTCACAAGTCACAACTTTGGTCCAATCCAATTCGGCAATTCATAGGCCCAGACGTCCTCTTTCTTAAAACACAATTCATATAATCAAGCAGAGCGCTCGACTGCGTTGCGTCTATACAGAGGGTTCAGGTTGAGTAGGAATATCAGAAGGCAAACTCTTTCCCCTCCTCCCCTCTCTAAGGCTGGTGCCAACGCGGGCTGTTGGGGGGGCGAGAGCGGGCCTTATCGCCCCGCGCGGGGCGACAGCGGACGAGACGGGGGCGAGAGGTGCGGGCCGGGCGGCTGCAGGCTCGCCCGGCGAGAGGGGGCGAGAGGGCGCCGTCTCGCCCGCGCTGGCGGGGCGGTAGGGAGGTAGCGGGGCGAGAGGGAGGGCGAGAGGGCGAGAGGGTGGGGCGACGCGAAGGGGGGGCGAGAGCGCGGGGCGAGAGGAGGGATCCGTTGGGGGGAAACGGCTAGCTGACGTGGCGCCCCCCCCCCCCGATTGGTCCACGTCAGCTAGCCGTTGGGGGGTTACCGTTGCTGCCCCAAAAAAATCGAAAAAAATTCCAAAAAAATGAAATTTTCATCTCATCCCTCCTATAAATACCCCCTCATATGCTGCACTCATTCCACACCAAATTCATCTTCTCCACTCTTCATTTCCACCCTCTCGACGCCATGTCTTCTTCCAGCAGCAGCGATTCGAGCGAGGGAGTGGAGGGTGAGATGCTCGCCGCAATGCAGGCCGCAATGCAGGCGGAGTACGAGGCGGCGATGGTCGTGCCAAGACCGCCGCGACGCCGTCGAGAGTTCATCAGGCGTGATCGTGTGGGCGTCCACGATCGGCTCTACGACGACTACTTCGCCAACAACTGCGCTTATCCTCCGAGTTTCTTCCGGCGAAGGTATCGGATGAGGCGATCCCTTTTTCTACGCATTGTGGATAGATCGGGTGAATACTCTCCGTATTTCACCCAAAGAGCTGATGCTCTCAACCGTACTGTTTTTTCTCCCCTACAAAAGTGTACTGCGGCGTTGCGTCTGTTAGCTTTCGGAGCCGCTGCTGATACGATAGATGAGTGGCTTAAGTTAGCTAGACAAACTTCGTCAGACTGTCTAGATGAATTCTGTGAGGGCATCATCAACTGTTACGGGGAAGAGTTTTGCCGTCGACCTACTGTCGCGGATACTCAGCGTCTGTTAGCGAAAGCCGAGGAGCGCGGCTTTCCGGGCATGATAGGGAGCATCGATTGCATGCATTGGCAGTGGAGGAACTGCCCAGTTGCGCATGCCGGTCAGTTCACAAGGGGAGACATCAAACACCCTACCATAATCTTAGAAGCCGTTGCGTCGTATGATCGTTGGATCTGGCATGCTTTTTTTGGAGTCACCGGGTCCAACAACGACATCAATGTGCTCAATCAGTCGCCATTGTTCACCGATGTGCTTAGAGGAGAAGCACCCATAGTGAACTTCACGGTGAATGGACACGAGTACAACAGGGGTTACTACCTTGCCGACGGCATTTACCCCTCCTGGCCGGTGTTCATGAAGGGTGTTACTCTTCCACAAAGTGAAAAGCATCGTCTGTTCACTGCTGCTCAATCTTGTTGGCGCAAAGATGTCGAGTGTGCATTTGGAGTGCTGAAGTCTAGGTTCAACATTTTAGCAGTTCCCGGACGCTCCTACTCCAGGCGCACTCTTGGGTTGATCATGCGTGCATGTGTCATTCTGCACAACATGATCGTCGACTATGAGCGTGGTACCAATTTGGAGAACATCTATGAGACAGTTACTTCCAATGTGGGCCCTCCAATACATACCAATGCACTACCAAGCCTAGCAGCAAGGATTCAGATGGACAACGAAATGAGGGACTCGCCGATGTATACACAGCTCCAGCATGATTTGATTGAGCATGTGTGGGCTCATTCCTAGATTATGTAATTTTTTAATTTTTATGTAATTTTTATTTATTATTATGTAATCGGTACATTTTTAGTTAAATAAAATAATTTCTTCCATTATTTGCAATGTTTTTAATCTTCAAAATAAATGTTGACGTGGAGGAGAGAGAAATGCTGACGTGGAGGAGAGAGGTGTGATAGTGGGGGCTATAGCCCGTGCACTAGCACCGTGCCGTGAGAGTGGCGTGAGAGTGGGAGAAAAAGCTGACGTGGCGGCGTTATAGCCCGTGAGAAGAGGTGATGCATTGGCACCAGCCTAAGCACGAATGTTATAGTAACATGCTGATATCAAAAGGTCAAACTAGCTATAAACTACACATGACCAGGTTCTGTATAAACTTGAAAGAATGAACATTTTCAATGGCAATATAACATAAAAAAATGACATAGCTTCACGGATTACTTGGGAGATAAGAGGAATCAATCAAATCTAGATGGGAAGGATTAGAAACTGCACCCAAAAACCTTGAACATAAAACTTAACAAGTTTTCATCATGACATGAAGGTTCAATACATAACTGTAGCATAGATTCTTCAGGTTACGGCCCACCTGGACAGACAACCCCATAGATCAAGCAAAAGTAAGATAGCTTCAACCGTTCGAAACATAGATGACCTAACCTAATCTAAATTTGTTTATGCCGCTTCACGGGTCTAAGTTCAGCGTGGCATCTGCTTTGGCCTCGACCTCGCTCTTGCTCCTGACGACGCATCTCTTCTTCGTCTCATCGTCCAGGTACCCGAGATCTTCAGCGAGTGCAATGTGTGCATACAACAGCTCTTCGAGTTTGTCAGCAGGAGCTGCCCTCTTACCTTTCGCACCTTTTATCTGCTCGAGTTCTTCCTTGCCATGCTTCTCAGCGCTGAAATGGTCGTTAGTTCTCACTGCTTCCTGAAATCCAGATATCGTTGGTGGGAACTTCACCACAAACACGCTCTGATTGGCTGGTTTTCCATGCGTTATCTTTGCCTTGTCACATGCAACCCCGATATCTGGAGACACGAGGTGGTGATGTAAGAAACTTTGAAAAGTCCAAATCCAAACAGAAGAAACAGCACGAACAAAACATAGCAGAGGGTTTCCTCTTCAGAACTAGTACTAGCAGACTAATAACGTATATATTCTTCACTAACCTGCAAGTACACCTTCGATTTCTTCTACTGACACAATCTTTGCTTCGGCAACCTTTGACTTGTTTGCAATGGAGCTGTTATGTATCACGACAACCGGAGGCCATAACATCAGATCTCCCTTCATGGCATTTACTTCCTCTGTGGGAAAGGACTGGTATGCTTTAGAAGAGTCTGGAGCAACATGCCAATTCCACCCCATCAGAACACAGAGTGCCTTGTGAAAACCTAAATGCTTTGTTCTCAAACCCGGTTTGCATGTATCGTAAGCATGTGACGTCAAGGCATCAATGTCTTGAAACTTCCTTGCGACACTGTTGTAAGAAAAAAAGTGAACAAAAAGGAAATAAACGAAGCATTTCTTCAGGTCTGACATTCTATATTCAATGGCACCAAAATTGTACAGATACAAGAAATTTTGTTTTTTACTACTAATGACAAGATGGAAACAATCTCACATGACGTAGAAATCACATAGAAAAAAAAAACTAACAAGGTATATGGCGAGATATAGGATTTGGAAATTATATATTTCATAGAAAAATTAGTTGGGAACACCCAAAAAATAAGTTAAGATGCTAGAAAAACTCATCTGAAATTCTGCTGCATTAGCCCAGCAAAGCAAATGAAATGCTCAGCTGTTGCTTCATGCAAACACATCTTAATGGAAGTGTAGAGAATACATTTAAGGACAAAATCTGAGAAAGCGAAGTGGGAAGTCTGATTTAGACAAGAAAAGTAGAGAGCTAACCTATTTGCAAGTAAGATAGCATTCGCAAACTTACTAACAAGATTGAAAATAGGTCAAAATCTAATCCATCCTAAAGGATAACTATGTCCCAGGAACAATATTTCCCTCAAAATTTTAGTTAAAGCAAATTTCTGGTCTAAGCAAACAACAAAGTAACTAAAGCTTATCGACAAACATATTTATAGATACCTCTTCATTCAAGAATGAAAAAGTCGGTTGCTGACAAAACTCAAGCAGCGAATAGACACTACCCATACTGATACAATTATGAAATGCAGAAGTAGAATTCAAGCCAAACTTCCTCACCAGGATGGAAAGAGTAAATACACTAAATAATACTCCCTCCGTTCCTAAATATAAGATGGTGTAGCTATTGTTCATGTTGTCTAGATACGTACTAGTATGATTGAACATATACACTAAAAGTTGTCTAGATACATGTAGACATATGTGAATGTAGAAAATGGATAAAACATCTTTACATTTAGGAACGGAGAGAGTAATAAATAGATAATAATATTTCCCGTGTAACTTATTTTAAATTCTAAGCATAACTGTTTGTTCAACCTACAGCCTCTAGCAGCATATTAATATTCCCATATGTACGTACAACTACAGTGGAGCCAATGCTACTGGCATGCGTCATACTTACAAAACTAATACGTGCCAGCCAGTCCTCAACATCTTAAGTTCACAAAATGGCACGTGGTAAACAGTCTTCAGCTTGCCTTTTAGAAGAGCACACGTTTTTACTTGATTAAAGTAAAACATCACACGCACTATAGCCTGCCGTGTTTATAATCCTGGTCAAGAGAGTAACAATATTATCCAATCCCGAACTAGCTCAAATGTGGCCATCGATGCATCTGCATTCATATGATATGATGCAGATTCTGGTGATACCAAGACATAAACAAACCAGGAGTTCCAATCCCGAACTACCTCAAATGCAGCAATGATTTATGAAGCAAAAGTCTCAGGAACAGCACCACATTGTTACTCTTTACTTTCAGCCAGACATCTTGCCCCAATACATTTGCAATGTATCTCTAATGAAGCTTCATCATCCATTGTTTGCATCTGAGGAATAATTCACATCATAGACCAATGCTGATGGTGATGAGAGCCTTTCATCCAACATTTCACTGCCTGAAACCTATAAACAGAGCCAAGAATCCAAGATGCCATGGTGTATCGTGTCTCTCCTCTGAAACATTAACTGACAATGTTGGCGTCATCTAGTACGCTGAACCCCATTCGATCCAAAATATAGGTTTTCGCGGGGAGGTTGGTGGGCGTGGGCATACCTCTTTGGCCATTAGTACAAGTCTACAACGAAGTTACTAATATACTTCAGCTATTTTGTTAATCTAAACTACCGAATCTAAGACAAGGTATGCTAAAATACGACCAAGCGAAATTTGAAGGATTCCTTCATTCCAGTTACCAAATCAGCAGTAAGCCAGTTAGCTACTGCTGAAATGACCAGAATCTAACGCAATGATAGGAGGAACTAATTAGCTGGTAGTGTTGGCACAAATGAAGAAACACAAACCTGCAACATACACAGCAAGATAAAGATCCTTTTGGTGCCTCGCGGTATTTCTTCTGCACGGTCCGGCTCTCGTTTACTATCTTTGAGTACTTGAGGAAGGCTTGGTGAACTTGTTTACTGAATTCTTCTGAACCTTCTGGCGGATCTTGCTGCACAGAAAGATCCTCTTCATCAGGTGCATCCTCATAGTTTGGTTGGGTGCCTTTCTGATTATCTTCTGACGGCTTTGAAAATTTGTTTGGCCTAACAAATTCATTTCTCTCTGATGTGTATCCACCATAGAATTGAGGAAGACCAGCTCTCAGTCTCTTTTTCGCACTTTTCGGCCACCCTCCTCCCCTTCCACTTCCAAGCATGGCAGATCCCCCAATTTGTGGCTGGACTACAGGTCTGGACAGCCTCTGAGATATAGGTTTGTATTTTGAACGCCCATGAACCAACGTGTTAAGACGAGGATTATTTCCTTGATCTGCATCAGCCCATTCATCATTTATGTTATCTGGCAAAGCAATCCTTGAGAAAACATTCCGACTCGTCGGCATATCATATCTTGCCTGATATCCATGTCCATTGTCAGCAATATCACAACTTCTTTGTGAAATTGGCTCAGGGGATAGGTCATATGCATCAATTTCATCATTGTAATGCTCTAGTTCATTTTGATCATTGTAACACTCTCCTCCTAGAGGACCATCATCTTGGTACATATCCATATCATAATTATGATATGCAGCACCTCGAGATCTTCTATAAGCAATGGGAGAAACTTCCTGGTCACTTAAGTCATCTTCAAAAGAAGCTATCTCATGTTGACGAATTGGGCGCCTAGCAAGTTCAAGATGGTAAGTTTCAGGAGAGCGTGAGTAGCGTATACGAGCATCCCTTGGCTTGTGATGACGTGTGGGTATATCTCTATGGTATTCGATGGCATCCTCTCCCATCCCGGATAGTCTCACATCTCGGATACTCCTTTCATCCTTGAGGTCTCTCAAAGGTGAATGACCTGATGTGTATCTGTTTCTTGCCCTTGAATCCCATGAGCCATTTCCTTGTAAGTTCCCAGATGCAAGATATGTGTCATTTATTTGACCCCTTTGGCCATATCCACCTGCATCATATTCCAAGGATGCACTTCTTGGTCGGCCCTTAGAGTGTATCTGCCTTGTAATGCCCAGTGATATCTTGACATCTTTACCACCGCCGTGCTCTAGTGAACTTTCCGAGAACCTGTGAGCATGACCACTCCTATGTCCTAAGGAGTCTGGTCTACTGATGCCATCCATGGTGTAGCCATTGCTTGGCTCATAACCTTCACCGAGCACTCGGTATGGGCTATCTGTGTCAAGTACAGATTGCGAAGAGCCAGCATACCGCTTCGACTGCAAAGATGGTGCGATGTTAGAACCAAGCGCGCCCCTACCGGGGTAAAGCCTATCCATTTCCCCATCCCTGTCACTAAGCAAGTCTCTACCAGGGCCAAGCCTTCCAACATCTCTGCTCCCAACATACGGGCCAGGCAAACGGTCCTGGTACTGAAACCCACTGTCATTGTGAGGCAGCCGGGTACTAGTGCCAAAGCTCTCCCCGCCCTTCACAGTTGACCCCCCTGTCAGGAATCCAGTCTCTGTAAGTGGCAGCGAGGGGTACAGCGTCCTAGGGGCCAGTGAAATCGGAGATGGTGGAGGCGGAGGCGACCTGCGGTTCAGGTACAGTGAGCTAGTCCTTCCCAATCCCGTGGAACTGATTTTCAGACTGGCGTCTCCATAGAACACGTCCTCTTTGTTAATGCTCCGGCCACCAGGGCCTCCAAAGAAGTCACTTTGATTCTTGGCAGCACGCCCCAGGTCGGATGGATGTTCCCGGAGCGTGTAGTCTGGCGGAGTATCATACCTACCATTACCACGACCATCGTAGCTTGCTCCTAAACCACGGTCGCCGCCTCCTCCGGGGCTGCGTCCACCACGAACAGTGTAGTCATAGCGATCGCGCTCCTGGTGATAGGGCGCCTTCCCTTGGCCCCCTTGCCCGGGGCGGGGCAAGCCACGTCCGCCGTCGTCATCTCTCAGGCGCCTCGCGCGCTGGTCCGGAGAGCGGCTGCGGCGCGGGCGGTGGTGCGGTGATTGGACTTGAGGACTGTGTCGACGACGGTAGCCCGGGGAGGGGCTGCGAGAACCGCGGCGAAGACGGTAGCCAGGGGAGGGGCTGCGGCCAGGGCTGTAGCGGGGACGGTGTTCGAGCCGGCGGTCCCCCATACCCCTGTTTTCAGGGCGGCGATCGCGCATGCCCCTGCCGTCGCGGGAACTTCCCGGTCGCTCATCCATTCGTCCGTGACCTCCCCTCCCTCCACCTCCTCGTCCGCCTCGGCGTCCCATGACGTCGAGTGCGGCCACCGGAGAGGTTCGCGGGGGCTGCGCGGATTTCGACCGTGGAGGTGGATGAAGAAAGGCGCCTCAGAGAATCCACGTTCTGATGCAGATGCGAGATGACGATGGTGGAGGTGACGAGCGGGAAGCGGCGGCGGCGGCGGCGGCGGCGGCGTTTGTGATTTGGGAGGTTTGTGCGGCGGCGACCGAAGGGGAAGTGGGGGGAGGGAGGCAGCGATGCGGTTCGGATGTCAATTTATGCCGCTGTGCTGGGCCTGCGCAGTTTGGGCCTACCGTCTCCAGCTCCAAGTACACACAAATTGGCCACAAGAAAAAAACTCGGGGATAGTGAAAAGACTGAGAGCATCTCCAGCCGTTCGCCCTAGATCCGATTTTCGGCGTAAAATAGCGCCTCCTGGGGCTTGCCCGGCGGTATTCTCGTCCTGGGGGCGAGGGTTTCCAGCCGCGTACCCAGGCGACACGGCGAGATTTGCCTAAAAATTAACAAATTCGAATAAATTTGGCCGAAATTTAGAGATTTATATTAATAGCGTCGAATATAGGGCGAATTTTACACGGGGGCGATTATACGACTTAAAATAACTACTAAACTAGGCGTCTGACTCCTTCTTGACGGCGTTGCTCGGACCTGGCGCGGCGTCGTCGTCGTCCAGCACGATGACGCCGTTCTCCTCGCGGCCGCGTCTCCGGGCGGCAAACTCCTCCAGAGCGCGTCGCTGCTTCGCCACCTCCGCGGCGATGTGCTCTTTGCTGGACCAGTCGAGCACCGCCGCCAAGTCGATCTCCAGCTCGTCGTCCTCCTCCTCCTTCTTCAGCTTGACTAGCCGGCCGTTGCCCCTTGGCGGCGACGGGGCGCGGCGTTCGCCGATGACAACTCCCCGGGCTGCGCGAGCAGGGGGATCAGAGTACTCGGTCTTCACCGGGCGCAGCTCCGGCGTTCGCGCGGCGCCGGAGGATTGCGAGGAGGAGGACGACGACTCTGTCGCCATCCTTCTCGCCGCCCGCGGGCCACCCGCATGGCGCCGAGAGAAGCTTGGCACCCGCGGCGGGGGCGGGGGGTACTCCAGGCGAGGGACGTTGCCGTTCTCGATGTGCGCGAGAACGGCGTCGAGGGTGCGGGCCAGGACGCCCCACCACCAGCGACGTCCGTCGGAGTTGCCACGCGGAGGCGCTACCGGCCCCTCGTAGGCCACGAGCTTGTCGTCGCACCGAACCTGGAAGTAGGCCACCCACGCGTCGTAGTTCGAGGGGTGGAAGCGAGGCTCGGCGCGCTGCGTCGGAGTCAGGCGGGTGCGCTCGTCGTGGATCGTGGCGACGAAGTCGTCGCCTTCAAGGACGGGGGGCACCGGCAGACCGCCCGCGCTCAGCCTCCAGTCGTCGGGCAGGCGCATGTCTGGGGGCACCGGGTAGCCCGCCGCATACAGGAGGCATGCCTCCTCCTCGCGCAGCCACCGCCTTCCGAAGCCGTTGGCCGCGGCGCAGTCTCCAGGGAAGCGTGCTGCCATCGTCGGGGAAGAGTGGGTTTGGGCGAGAGGTTTAGGCGAGAAGGTGGGGATGGGGCTGGTGGGGGCGAGAAGGACGGCGGTGGGGGCTTTTATTTGGGGGAACAGGCGCGGCTACCGGCGCACCGCCATTACTTAGCCGCAGGCGATTCGGCCGCTCAGTCAGTCGCAGCGGCCGCATTAACGCGCGCGAGAGCCGAGGAGGGAGAAGCTCTCTCTCGCCGACAACGCGGGCCCACGCGGCGAAAAAAAGACGCGGGAGCTCTTTCGCGCCTTTTCCCTTCATCCGGCGCCCCCAAGTGCGCCCCGACGCGTTGGGTTTGGCCTGGATTCGCCGGGCGATAATTAGGCCCAATCCGGCGCTATTTGGGCTCGTGGAGGGCGAGTGGGCGGAAAACAACGCCCTGGCGCAAAAAAAGGGGTCCTGGGGGCGGCTGGAGATGCTCTAAGAGCATCTCCAGCAGCCGCGCGATCGTTGCGCGCGCAAAACAACTTTATGCAATGACTTGCGATCGCTGCTCCAGCGCGGCGGCAGAAAGCGTGAATGCAGACACGCCTTATTTGCCCACATTTGCAGCGCGCGCACGCGCAGAGCACAACTGCAGCCGCGCGAAAACGAGGCGCGTGCGTCCAGTCGGGGCTCATCAAACATAGCAAAATGCATAAATTTCAAACATAGTTTGTCTCCATAGTCTACAAAACAACCACATGGTTCAAATAGCTAAAACTCAACATAGTTCATAGCCTCCATGGTCTACGAACAAGCACAAACGGTAACTTGAAACAAGTAATTTATTCTTCTTCTTCTTCATTGGCATCATCATCATCACCATCTTCCTCATCTTGATGGTCGGCGGTGAGACTCGAAGAAGGCATTTAGGACATCAAGGAAGTCATGAATGTACCCGTGTGGTGCCGCGTGTACCGTGGTACCAATGCCACTCCTCATGCCTTCACCGCCATCGCTTGGTCCTCCCATAATTGCTCCAATGCCCCCAAGTGGAGGTGCTCCCATGGCACCAAAGCCCCCAAGTGGAGGTGCTCCCATGCCTCCAAATCCCCCAAGTGGAGGTGCTCCCATGCCTCCAAATCCCCAAGTGGAGGTGCTCCCATGCCACCAAAGCCTCCATATACCATGGTACTCGCCATTTTTTGAGCTAGGGTCTCTTCACGGCAAAGCTTGACATATTCTTTTTGCTCGGCGTCAAGTTTGGACATGTCAAGGAAGATGAAGCTCCTCTCATACTCTTGACGGCGAGTAGCTTCCTCCATTTGAATCTTCTTTTCCTCCATCGCCACCCTCCTCTCCTCCTCCGCCACCCTCTTCGCCTCCGCCAACGCCACCGATTCCTTTCTTGTCCTTCTCTCCCCGTTTGCTTCCAATCTTGCGGTCGTCATTACTTTCATGTGTGACTCAATGGGATCCTTACTGCCCCTCTTCTTGTTCTCCTTTGATTGCTTTCTTCCAAGTGGCCTCTTTGGCGGGGCAACCGAGTTTGGAGTGGGGCTTTGCTTGCCTTCCTCACCACTTGAGACATCATCTTCATCTCCACCTTCTAGTTGCTTGTTCTTCTTTGCTTCAATCTTGCGAATAGCCAGACGGGCCCTCCACTTCTCCTCATTCTCTAGCGCTGTATATGTATGATGCAAGGTGAATGCCTTTCCATGGCATATTTGCCCCTTCTTGTTCTTCTTGCCAGCTCCCTTGTATAGGTTCTGTGCAATGTTAGCCTACAAACAAGAAGAGGAAAGTTAAGCAAGATAGCCAAGAGAATGCAAGATCATAGAAAGTGACCATATAGAAGTATTCCAAGCGTACCCTATCAACATCGTTAGCTCCACTTGGATTCATAGCATCCGTTGCCGCCAACACCCCCCGCCCACTTTTGACACTCCGCCGAAATAAGTGACCAACGCGACCGAAGAGATCTATCGGAGCGATCGGTTCTATCCTCCTTCGAAATCGTGTTGATACTATCGAAATACTCCTTCATCCTCGTCCAATAGGTGTCTCTAGTTTGGTCCGTGCCAACGGATGCATCCAATCGAACAACGCAATAGGTTTTGCATAGCCACACATCTTCTTGCGAAATGTAGCTAGTGCCCCTTCCTTTCCCTTCAATGATATTCTCACCTTCTTCATAGCCATATGCTTGAGACCAATCTTGTTGGGAGCCATGTTCTTGAGTCCAATTGTCATGATTTGATTCAACATTCATAGTTGCCAAGTAGGACTCATCATCAACACTACACCAAATAAGAAGAAACACGCAACTAGATGGCGACAAGTTCATCGTACACTCATTTCACCGAAGTTTGTAATCGAAAATACCTTTCGGTCATTTCCTCGAACACGTTGCGCGCGGGCGCATACGCTGCGAAGCCGGTGGCGCGCTCGCAGGCGGCGGCAGCAGCTTCGCCGCCCCGACCGCCTTGCGCCCCTGAAAGCTCGCGTATTCTTTGCCATGGCAGACGCGGTCGGCGCGACGACGGTCGGGCGCTTTTGCTGTCCTCCGCGCGCGGTCCTTGAGCCGGGCGCCGGCGGCGGACGGCCGTCTCCCGAGTTCATCCTAGGCGCCATGAATAGCCCGCGCGCGACGCCTTGCCCGGCGGCGGCGGCGGCCCTAGGGTTAGCGAAACCGTCGATGTACGGGGGCGTTGGCGGCGTGCCGGAGTAGTTCTCTATCGCCGGTGCCGAGCAGAAGGTGACAGCGGCGAGCGCGCGCGGAGATTTCCGCTCGGCGGTTGGGATTCGCGGGCGCTGTCGCCTGGTCGCGCGCGCTGTACGGGGAGCTGAAAATTAGCAGCGCGGGTTGGGGCTTTTGGCCGCGCTCTAATTTTTTTCGCGTGCGTGCCCTTATCGCGCGACTGCTAGAGCACGCCGCACTGGCCAGCGCGCTGTATAACTGGCGGTTTTTCGCGCGGGCGCGCGGGATAGCGCGACTGCTGGAGATGCTCTTAGATCATCTCTAGTTGTCCTTCGAGATCCCCCGGAGTCGCCGGCGTAACAAATTTCGTCCAGTCACGCCCCTAGAAACCCAAATAGCGCCGGATTGGATCGAAAATTAGAGTCGACGCATCCAGGCCGAACCCAGCGCGTCGGTGGTGGGTGGGGGGGAGAGGACAATTTTTTCCGGTGGAAGCGCGAAAACCATTTCGCTCGCCCGTGGGTCCGCTGAGTCAGCGACCGTGTTAGTCGGCGTCCTCATCGCCTCGATTCCCGTGTTGTTCAATACTCGCCGGCGGTCTTTCAGACTAGCCGAGGCGTCCAATCGACCATGCGACAGCGTAATGGCGCTCCACCGCTGAGCTTTCCGCCCACGCGTCTACACCCTTCCCGCGCTGTCGGCCGGTATAAAAGTCCCCTGTCCTTCGCCTTCGGCCGCCACATCCCCGCCCATCAGCTCCTCTCCGGGACCATCTTTGTAGCGCCCTCACATTTAGTAATGTAAGTACTACTGTGTTAAGTGCTAGTCCCTGGATTAATGCTAGCACCACAGAACAAAATGTAAAGTATCATTGCAGAAGTATCAAAATTATTACAAAAGATCCAGAATAGCCAAGTATAACTTTATTACAAAGTGCATAGTCTTGAAAGACTAGCAAAACTCAGAGTTTCTAAACAGCAGAAATAAAGGTAGCAATGAGCCTACATCTTCAATCATGCGCCACATGCATTACATGTTGGGTGTAGACTCGAGTCCAAGCAATTGATCAAACCTTATCATCAGAATTTCCTGCATGTTGGAATATGCAGCCCCCCGAAGGAGGTCAGTACAATTTGATCTATTGGCAAATGACACTATGGTGGATATAAAATGGAAAGTCTAAACTACATGCATATCTAGCTTGGTGGAGTTTAGACTATTTGCAAAAAGCAAGTTTTTCCCTAACACTTCTGAAAAAGAGTTTTCTTTTCAAAGATTGGCACCATGGGACACACCCATGAGCACCACAACTAATATTTCCTTAGACAAATTTTACTTCTTCAAAACGATGTTGAGATTCTTCTGTCCATCCTTGTCCAGCTGCTCGAAGTCGTCCATTACCGGGGACACGACTATGATCATAGTTTCTAACTCTACAGAGGTTGTGCACTTTCACCCTTTGTCTTCAATTATCCCAAACATCCTATACACCCGGAGTGCATCATGGAAAGGAGAGAATTGAGACGAGACCTTTCAGAAGTAAGAATTCAACCCAGACAGCAAGACCCGTTCCACCTACAATTATGCTACATCTTCATGTCAAGCATGGGCTGAACTCTCACAACTTAATTGATCAAGACAGAGCCCATATGTTAAAGGGTTGCACGGGAAGCTACTAAACTTAGAGGACTTGGTAATCTCTTTGTTTCCTGGGTGGCATTCCTCAAGTGAACTCCTTAGGAGATTAAAGGCCCTAATGAGACACTCAACTTTTGACAACCACGCAATACCAAACCCACCTAGGTGGTTCATTGAAGTTTATACTTAGAATTTTTGACAACATTGAGTAAAACAAATTTGTAGCAAGGCTAAGCATCTACTAAGTACTAAGTCTCCAA
The DNA here is from genome assembly GCA_028641055.1 of Alopecurus myosuroides. Taxonomy (NCBI): domain Eukaryota; kingdom Viridiplantae; phylum Streptophyta; class Magnoliopsida; order Poales; family Poaceae; genus Alopecurus; species Alopecurus myosuroides. The sequence goes on from CM054063.1 coordinate 130,193,759, forward strand.
AATAACAAGTCTAAAGGATGGCTAAACAGTACTTGGGATTTTGCATAGCATAATAATAACTTAGTAAAAATTTCCTATCATGCATACTACTCAAAAACACTAGTAATGCATAGTGAGAATATGGGAGATTTGATGGTGTGTGATACGTCATAAATGGTATCCTTAATTTCTGATGTTCCATGTTGTTTTCTACATGTTTTCTATACACTTTATGTTATTTTTATCGATTTTCCGGACTAACCTATTGACAAGATGACACAGAGCCAGCTCACTGTTTTCTGTTGTTTTTAGTTTCAGAAAAGTTGTTCTAGAAATATTCTTGGAATTGGAAAATTCGAAGTCCGAAGGTCCTAGAATTCCCAAAGGTTCCACGGAGTCCAGAAGAGGCCCGTAGGGGGGCCACAGGGGGCCACACCATAGGGCGGTGCACCCCTAGCCGCGCCATGGGGTAGTGTGGGGACCCTAGGCCTCCACCGTCTTTGCCCTTTCGCTTATTTATACCCCTCGACTTATTAACCCTAAAAATTATACATCTTCGTCCCGAGAAACACCCGAGGCCGCCGTCATCGTCATCCCGAGATCGGGAGGGTTCTGGAGCTCTCCCCGGCACCCTGCCGGGAGGGGAATTCATCACCGGAGGTGTCTACACCACCATTCCCTCCTCCGAAGTGATGTGTGAGTAGTTCATCCCTAGACTACGGGTCCATAGCAGTAGCTAGATAGTAGTTCTCTCCACTTTGTACCTCATGTTTAGATCTCGTGAGCTTCCTCACATGATCGAGATCATCTTTCTGTAATGCTACGTGTTGTGTTTGCTGGGATCTGATGAATGTTGAATGCTATGTCATATGATTATCAATCTATCATATTATCTTCATGCTTATGTTATTTATGGTCTTGCATTCTCTCTGTTATTAGTAGATGCTCTGGCCAAGTAGATGCCAGTAAGTCCAAGAGGGAGTATTTATGCTCGATAATGGGTTCATTTTGTTTTATTTTGTTTTCCTTTGTTCTCTTTTGTTTTCCTTGATGCAATAATATAGTTAGACCATAACATTTATTGTTCGGGAGAGAGACATGCTCCGCTTTTTCGTTTGAATACTTGTTATGCTAGTATTCTTAGTTTTTCTTCTAGCTGCTGCAAAATTCATGTTCAGCTCTTGTTTTCGTTGCATCTCTTGTTTAGAGCTGTTAGTTTTAGTAGTGTTATGTGAGTACTCTCATGTTTTCTTGTTGTAGCATTTAGAGAGTTTTTGTTAAAGCATGTTTTGTATGGTGCTTGTTGGGAAAAGAAACTGATGCTTGTGGTAGAATTTATAACGGTGCAAGTAGAAGCTTGTATAGACTGTGGCTAGACTTTTTCATATCATGCTAGATGTTATTTTAATTCTAAATCCTTGTGGTTATTTAGTAGCATGATTAGCCTCAAATATCTAAGAGTTTTTAATGTTCCATAGAAAGAATCATGAGTTGTTCTTGTCATATTGAGGCATAAATTTGTGGTGTTCTCCTTTAAATGTTTTATTTGGTTGACTTGGCGCATGCTCACACCATGTTTATGACTATGAACCAGTCACTTATAGCCTCCATGATAATTTAGTTTTTGAACTTGTGGTACCACTTATGCTTTGATTAATTATGTTTATGTCGCTATGCATGATTATGGCTCTTATGCTCTCTTGATTTGTCGCTCCCAGTCTTTTGCTAGCCTCCACCTATACTGAGTATGAGCTCTACTCGTGCATCCAACTCCCAAAAACCAAAGTATGCCCAATGTGTCCACCATACCTACCTACATGTGGTATTTAACCTCCACTCCAAAGTAAATTTCTCATGAATTGCCTTTAAAACTTTCAAAATTACTACTGTTTTAGCTCATGAGGACGTAAATAGAGAATCTTTATCTCACTTGTTGATTGGAATTTCACACCCTGCACTAGTGGCTTCATCCAGTTATCTAATGATAGAAGAGCTGGCAGCGAGGTGCCCAGCCCGAAATTAATAACAACAAATTCTCTTCACTATTTCCCCCCTGATTTATCAGTCAAAGCATAATTTTGTAAAAAAAGAGAAAGAGGGATGACCTTCTACCCAGATGTGTCCTTCTATGGGAGCCGCTCTTGTGAAGTATAGTTGTCTTGTGATGTACTGTATTTTCTGTTTACCATTCGTTGACATAAGCATACACCTCTCTTAAAAATGGTTTCAATACCTTTGTTTAATAAAATAAAAATCTCTAGCACATGAGTTGATCCCTGTTTCCCTCTACGAAGGGCCTTTCCTTTACTTTTATGTTGAGTCTCCATCTTCTAACTTTATGCACAGTTGAGAGATCATAGTTGTCATTCTGAGTTTTATGTGCATTTGTCCCAGAAACATTATTAATTGATTCAATATGTGTTATTGCTTGTTCTCTAATTATTTGTTCTAGTATTCCTCATGAACTTTGAAGGTGTCCTGGCATTTATGTTTTGCCCCGCTCTTAAGGACTAGCGAAATATCACTTTTCCACGTTTTCTCTATACTTGAAACACATATATCTTCTGTTGCATTGTTATTCATGATCTTTTTATTTGTGTTACTTCTCCTGATACAAGGTGATTGCTATGCTTTATTGTTAAAATTCTATTTATCATGCTTGTGTTGAAGTTCTATGATCTCAGCTTACTTATGCTTTTACATTATTGATGATCAAGTTTATGTTGGTAGCATGTCACCTCAGAAATTATGTGTTTTTATCGTTTACCTACTCGAGGACGAGTAGGAACTAAGCTTGGGGGTGTTGATACATCATAAACATATCCTTAATTTCTGATGTTCCATGTTGTTTCCTACATGTTTACTATACACTTTATGTCATTTTTATCGATTTTCCAGACTAACCTATTGACAAGATGTCACAGAGCCAGTTCCCCGTTTTCTGTTGTTTTTAGTTTCAGAAAAGTTGTTCTGGAAATATTCTCGGAATTGGAAAATTCAAAGTCCGGAGGTCCTAGAATTCTTGAAGGTTCCACGGAGTCTCGAAGAGGCCCGGAGGGGGGCGACAGAGGGGCCACACCATAGGGTGGTGCCCCTGGCCGCGCCATGGGTGGTGTGAGTCCTCAGGCCTTCACTGCCTTTGCCCTTTCGCCTATTTATACCCCCGATATATTAACCCTAAAGAGATACCACTTCTTCCCAAGAAACACCTGAGACCGCTGTCATCGTCATCCCAAGATCGGGAGGGTTCTGGAGCTCTCCCCGGCACCCTGTCGGGAGGGGAATTCATCACCGGAGGGGTCTACACCACCATGCCCTCCTCCGAAGTGATGCGTGAGTTGTTCATCCCTGGACTACGGGTCCATAGCAGTAGCTAGATGGTTGTTATCTCCACTTTTTACCTCATATTTAGATCTCGTGAGCTGCCTCACAAGATTGAGATCATCTTTATGTAATGCTACATGGTGTGTTTGCTGGGATCTGATGAATGTTGAATGCTATGTCTTCTGATTATCATTCTATCATGTTATCTTCATGCTTATGTTATTTATGATCTTGCATGCTCTCCGTTATTAATAGATGCTCTAGCCAAGTAGTGCTCGAGTGATAGAAACGTGACGGATGGAGGATGTGATGTTGCCATTAGGGATAAAACAATGGTGTTTACCTAGTTTACATTGTTTACATTACACACTTTTCTTTTTGCGATAATCTGTTGCTAGCAACTTCATACCCAACGTTTGTTCAGATGATATTCGGAGGGTGGATTATTTGACATAGATGCAGTTGGATGACGGTCTATGTATTTTGTTGTAATGCCCGCATGAATCACATAGTAATCTTTATGTCTTGCATATGCACTACGGTGCAGCCTTCATTTCTGTCAATTGCCCAACTGTAATTTGTTCACCACACATGTTATTTATCTTTCACGGAGAGACACCACTAGTGAAGTGTGGACCCCGGTCCATTTTATCATACTGATAATACACATACGCTTTCACACTGCTTTCATACTGCTGCTACTGCTTTCATATTATTTTCCACGCCGTACGTTTAACCTCTTTGTGTTCAGCAAAACCGGTGAGATTGACAACCTCACCGCTTCGTTGGGGCAAAGTGATTTGATTGTGTTGTGTAGGTTCCACGTTGCTGCTGAACCGGTAGTGCGCCCTGCAACCTCAGCTGCATCAACCTTCAGAGATTGGTTGTCCTCGTACTGGTCGATTCAACCTTGGTTTCTTTTCTGAGGGAAAACTTGCTGCTGCACTCTTCACACCTTGCGGTTAGGGGTCTCTCAACGAGCGTGTTCCACACTCCATCAAGCTTTTCTGGCGCCATTGCCGGGGAGGAAGATAATTTCTGCAAGGGGAGTCTCTCACTTCCATTCTCTTTACTTTTTTTTTGCTTAGTTTATTTTATTTTGTCTTGTTTGCTTCTCTTTATAAAAAACACACCAAAAAATAGTTCTTATTCTACTTGTTACTTTTGTTACCTTGTTGTTATTTTTCATCATGTTGTTCCCTAAGTTTACCCTGAATTTCTGCTAGTAGGAAGTGGTTCTATACTTGTAAAGGATACCATTAAAGGATTATTTGATCATGTTAGTAAGTATGATAATTTTGAGGAGAAGTCCATAGTAGAACTTGCTCCAAATTATGAGACTACTGCAAATTCTTTAGTTCACATGTTAGAAGCTAGGTTTGTTAACCTCCATCCCATACTGCAGCATACGTTCCTCAACTTGAATGACATTGAAGATATTGAGAAAAGGAATCTTATCTTAGAAACCATGCTTAAAGAATTTGGAGATGTTGCTATAGAAGCTAGAAAAGTCTTCGATCGTTTCAATATGCTAGGCTCATGTGTAGATGTTGTTGGTGCTCTTGAAAAAAATGAATCTAATAATGAAAAGGAGGATAAAATACCCACCCCCTTTAAATTGGTAGCACCGCATGAAGCCCAAGAAAATAATTTTGATTGGATTGTTCCTGAGAATTTATTTGATGAGAATACTAAGCCTAAAAGTTCTAAGAGAGGAGCTTCTGAAACTCACTTAGATAAAATACAATGCATTACTAAGGAATTTCCAAATCTTGATGTGAAGGCTTATTCACTTAAAAACACTTGATTCCACTTTTCTCGGCCTAGCTAAAAGGCGTTAAAGAAAAGCACTTATTGGGAGATAAACCATGGTTTTATTTTTGCTTTTTTTTTCTCTGTTTTCTTTGAGTTAAGGGGATGTATACTTCTGTAGCAACTCCTTTGTATCTTTGTTTTCATGTTTTAGTTGTGCCAAGTAAAGTTCTGACGAGAATTGGAGTTGGTTTTTGGATTTCTGTGCAGGAAACAGATTTTTCCTGTCCACCATAAAAAATCGTATAATTCACAGAAAAATCAGAATGACCTGAAATTTCGTGTGCTTATTCGACGACTAATTCCACAACTGTTTTTTTCTTTAAGTTTTTCGATCTGAGCAACATAAGTGCCCTGAAAAAATTCGTCTTTAAAGACTGTTCTGGTTTTGACAGATTCTGCCATTTTTCTTGCATTTGCTCTTGTGCGATGTCAAGTGGATTTATTTGCTTCACGAAACATAATTGGCTGTAGATAATATTTAAAAGTACCAATATCACTTGTTCCCTTACATACCCATGGATTTTTTATTGTTTCACTAACCCTCTAATGCGAATTACTCTTTGAGTGTGGTGTGAAGGAAGTTTTCAAGGGTCAAGAGAAGAGGGTGATATATGTGATCAAGAAGAGTGCAAGGTCAAAGCTTCGGGATGCCCCGTGGTTCATCCAAGCATATTTTTAGAATAATAAAGCATCTAAGCTTGGGGATGCCCAAGGCATCCTCTTCTTCATCAACAATCTATCAGGTCACTTCTAGTGAAACTATATTTTTATTCGGTCATATCGTATGAAGTTTACTTGGAGCGTATGTTTGTTTTTATTTTGTTTTATTTTTTTCTTGCTGCAATCATATAGTTGGACCATGATGCTGGCAAAGCGTGTTGGGAACCCCAAGAGGAGGGTGTGATGAGCACAGCGGTAGGAATTTCCCCTCAATTAAGAACCAAGGTTATCAATCCAGTAGAAGAAAGAGGATCTTCGGAAGGTTGATGCCACTGACGGTGCTGATGGCGTCTCACCGGTGTCAGCAACAACGCGGAACCTGCGCACAACACAACCAAAATACTTTGTCCCAACGGTACAGTGAGGTTGTCAATCTCACCGGTCTTGCTGAAAACAAAGATTAGACGTATAATGTGGAAAATGGTGTATGCTTGCAGTAAACAAAGAAAAGCAGGATATTGTAGAGGTTTGTTTAACAGTGTAGGAAAATGGACCGGGGTTCATAGGTTCACTAGTGGTGTCTCTCCATAAAAGATAGCATGATGTGCGAACAAATTACAGCTAGGCAATTGACAAATAGAGGTTGCACCGTAGTGCACATTCATGACATGACGACTACTATGATATTTAGTGCGGGCATTACAACAATATACGTAATCCAACTGCATCTATGACTAATAATCCACCCTTAGGTTATCATCCAAACCCCCTTAGGTATTAAGTTGCAAGCAACAGATAATCGCATTAAGCAATGTGTGTAATGTAAGCAATGCTTGTACACGTGGGCACTCACACCGCTATTTTCTCCCTAGTGGCAACAACACATCCTCCCCCGTCACGTTCCTATCACTCGAGCACAGGCGAAAAGGAGGCATGAACCCACTATCGAGCATAAATACTCCCTCTTGGAGTCACTAGCAACTACTTGGCCAGAGCCACCACAAGCAACGAAAAGCATGCAAGATCACAAATAACATATGCAATAAAGACTATAATCAACTTGGCCTAAGTTAAATATTCATCGAATCCTAGCAAACACAGCACATAGAATTACATAAGAACAATCTCGATCATGTTAGGCAGCTCACGAAATCTAAAGATTGAGGCATAGGAGGAGAAGACAACCATCTATCTACTGCTGTGGACCCGTAGTCCAAGGATGAACTACTCACGCATCACTCCGGAGGAAGGAACGGTGATGAAGAGGCCTCCGGTGCTGATCTCCTCTCCGGCAGGGTGCCGGGAGACTGCTTCAGAACCCCCTGATCTAGGGTTGACGACGACGGCGGCTGCGGAACTTTTCGGGGATTTTTTATCAGGTGCCTAAGGGTTTTCCTTTGGAGGGGATTGAATAGGCGAAAGGGCAAAGGCGGTGGAGCCCTGGGGGGCCCCACACAACCCCCCGGCGCGGACAAGGGGGGCGCGCCACCCCATGGTGTGGGCCCCCTGTGGCCCCTCTCCAGGTCTCTTCGGGACTCCATGGAACCTTCGGGAATTCTAAGACTTCCGGGCTTCGAATTTTCCAATTCCGAGAATATTTCCAGAACAACTTTTCTGAAACTAAAAACAACAGAAAACAGGGAACTAGCTCTCTGGCATCTTGTCAATAGGCTAGTCCGGAAAATTGATAAAAATGACATAAAGAAGGGGGAAAACATGTAGCAATTGGCATAATATCATCATGGAGCATCAGAAATTATAGATACGTTGGAGACGTATCAAACATTCCCAAGTTTAGTTCCTACTAGTCCTCGAGTAGGTAAACGATAAAACACAATAATTTCTGAGGTGACATGCTACTAACATAAACTTGATCATAAAAATGTAAAAGCATATGTAAGCTGAGATCATAGAACTTTAAACACAAACATGATAAATAGAACTTTAATAATAAAGCATAGCAATCACTTTGCATCATGAGAAGTATCTCAAATAAAAGATCATGAACAAAGAAAGATATATGTTTGTTTCAAGTATAGATAAAACATGGCAAAGTGGTATTTCGCTAGTCCTTAAGAGTGCGGCAAAACATAAATGCCAGGACACCTTCAAAGTTCATGAGGAAGACTAGAGCAAATAATTTGAGTACAAAAAAATAATACATCATGAATCAATTAATAATGTTTTTGGGACAAATGCACATAAAACTCAGAATGGAAAAAATGCTCTCTCAACTCTACGTAAAGTTAGAAGATGGAGACTCAACGTAAAAGTAAAAGAAAGGCCCTTCGTAGAGGGAAGCAGGGATCACTCATGTGCTAGAGATTTTTATTTTACTAAACATAGGTATTAAAATTTTGACACTCCTCCCATCCATCTTTCACAAACCATGGCTAACCGAATCCTCGGGTGCCTGCCAACAATCACATACCATGGAGGAGTGTCTATATTTTTGGAGATGTATGCTAATGTCAACGAATGGTAGACAGAAAAAACAGTACGTCACAAGCAACTAGATTCCACAAGAGAGGCTCCCATATGAAGGACGCAACTGGTATAGAAGGCCATCCCTCTTTCTCTTTTGTGTACACAATTATGCTTTGACTGATAAATCAGGGGCAAAAATAATGAAGAGATTTTGTGTGTATTATTTGGGTCTGGGCACCCCGCTGCTAGCTCTTCTCTCATTTGTATAAGCGGATGAAGCCACTAGTCCAGGGTGTGAAATCCAATCAACAAGTGAGATAAAGATTCTCTATTTACGTCCGCATGAGCAAAAACAGGAACACAAAGCAGGAGTAATTTTTGAAGGTTTTAAAGGTAACACATGAGCAATTTACTTGGAGTGGCACTTAAATACCACATGTAGGTAGGTATGGTGGACACAATGGCAAAACTTTAGTTTTAGGGAGTTTGATGCACGAGTAGAGCTCATACTCAGTACAGGTGGAGGCTAGAAAAAGACTGGGAGCGACAGATCAAGAGAGCATAAGAGCCATAATCATGCATAGCGACATAAACATCATTAATTAAAGCATAAGCGGTATCACAAGTTCAAAAACTAAATGATCATAGAGGCTATTAGTGACTGGTTCATAGTCATAAACATGGTGTGAGCATGCGCCAAGTCAACCAAATAAAACATTCAAAAGAGAATACCATAAACTTATGCTGTAATATGACAAGAACAACTCATGAATCTTTCAATGGCACCTTAAACACTCTCAGATATTTGAGGATAATCATGCTACTCAATAACCACAAGGCTTTAAAACTAAAATAACATCTGGCATGATACGAAAAAGTTCTAGCCACAGTCTATACAAGTTTCTACTTGCACCATTAAAAATTCTACTTTAAGCAGCAATTTCCTTTCCCAACAAGCAATGTTTTAACAAAAATACTCTTCATGATACAACAAGAAAACATGAGAGCACTCACATAACACTACTAAAACTAAAAGCTCTTAGATAAGAGATGCATGCAAAACAAGAGCTAAATAAATGCAGCAGCCACACAAAGATTAAGAATACAAAGTATTCCCATGAAAAAGCGGAGCGTGTCACTCTCCAATAAAAGAATGCTGGGGTCCAACCAAGATTATTGCAAAAATAAAAACAAACTGAAAGCAAAAAATAAAAGATGCTCCAAGTAAAGCACATAAGATGTGACCGAATAAAAATATAGTTTCACTAGAAGTGACCTGATAATTTGTCGATGAAGAATGGGATGCCTTGGGCATCCCCAGGTTTAGACGCTTGAGTCTTCTTGGAATTTGCTGGGATGTACCACTGGGGCATCCCCAAGCTTAGGCTTTTCACTCTTCTTGATCACTTCATATCATCCTCTTCTCTTGACCCTTGAAAACTTCCTTCACACCAAACTTCTCACAATCTTCATTAGCAACGTTAGTGCAATCGAAATAATAAATTCACATGGTTCAGTTTCAACACAAGCCTAACACTCATAAACACATTGGCTACTGTCATAACTTATTTTAAAACTCCCTTCCCAAAAGAAAGAAATTAAGATGCAAATGCAATTATTGGTAGAAATCTGTCAAAACAGGACAGCAGGTAAAGATGATTTTTTTCGAAAATCTTCTATTGCTCAAATAAAAAAGTGTTCAACTAAGAAAAGTTGCGTATATAGCCCAGGATTACGCACAAAAGAACTCAGGATATTTTGAATTTTCTGTGATTTTATACGTATTAAACAGTGGACAGCAGAAATCTGTTTCCTGCGCAGAAATCCGAAATATAGTCTCAACTTTCCACTAGAGGCTTTACTTGGCTCAACAAAAACACAAAAGAAAAGATACAACGGGGTTTCTAAGAAAATAGAAAACACCCAGGTGCAAAGAAAACAACGGAAAACGGGTTGAAAACAGAGAAATAAAATGTGTTGTCTCCCAGTAGCGCTTTTCTTTAACGCCTTTCAGCTAGGAATAGAAAGCAACTCAAGTATTTTCAAGTGAGGAAGCATCAACATCATAACTTGTTCTAATAATAGAGTCAAAAGGTAGCTTCATTCTCTTTCTAGGAAAGTGTTCCATACCTTTCTTGAGTGGGAATTGATATTTAATACTCCCCTATTTCATATTGATAACATCACCAACAGTTCTAAGAAAAGGTCTCCCCAAAACAATAGGACAAGAAGCATTGCATTCAATGTTCATAATAAAAAATCAACACAGACAGGGTTATTGTTAACCATAATAATAACATCATCAATTCTACCAAAAGGTTTCTTCTTAGCATTATCAGCAAGATGAACATCCAAATAACAGTGTTCCAACGGTGGTAGATCAAGAATATCATAAAGCTTTTTAGGCATAACAGAGATACTAGCACCAAGATCACACAAATCATTGCAATAAAAATCATTTACTTTTATCTTAATGATGGGCTCCCAACCATCATCTAATTTCCTAGGGATAGATCTTTCAAGTTTCAGCTTTTCTTCTCTAACTTTCATGAGAGAATTGGTAATATGTTTAGTAAATGCCATATTCATGGCACTAGCATTGGGACTTCTAGTAAGCTTTTGTAGGAACATAATAACTTCAGAGATATTGCAATCATCAAAATCAAAATTATTATCATCAAAAGTAATGGGACCATTATCTCCCACATCTCTAAAGATTTCAACACTTTTATGAGAAGCAATTTCAGCAATTTGAGGCAATTTAGCACGTTTCACCGAAGGGGTTGAGACTTTGTTAACACCAACTACTTTACCATTGATAGTAGGAGGTTTACTAGCACTTGGAGCTTCAGTTTTACTAGTGGTGGTGATAGTGCAAACTCTAGCAATATCATTCTTTCTAGCCAATTCATCTTCTCTTTCCCACCTAGCACGTAATTCAGCCATCAACCATTATCATCAATTCGAACTTGGATGGCATTGGTTGCAGCAAAAGGATTATCTTTAATGGTTTCAGTTTTAGCAGCCATTTTATTGATCAAAGAAAATTGTGCCTCTGACAGGGCCTAAATACTAACCTCGGCACTTGAAATTTTACCTTGCAAACCAGAGATTTCTCTATTTAAATTCCCAGTTTGTTGGCTAATAGTTCTCAACATAGCAGATTGTTCTTCCATAGTTTTAGTAAACAACTTATTTTGTTCATATTGCATTTGCATAAAGTTCTTAGTTGCTTTTTCAACTTCTACAATCCTTTCCTCACTAGGCATTCCAGATCTACCATAAGAATAACCACTACCACTATTAGGAGGATAGGGCTTATAATTGTTTCCACCAAAATTATTTCTATAAACATTGTTGTTAAAATTATTATTTCTAATAAAGTTCGCATCAACATGCTCTTCTTGAGCAACCAAAGAGGCTAAAGGAACATTATTTGGATCAACTTGAGCTTTACCATTAACAAGCATAGACATAATAGCATCAACCCTTTCACTCAAAGGGGAGGTTTCCTCAACAGAATTTACCTTCTTACCGTGCGGAGCTCTCTCACTGTTCCACTCTGAATAATTTATCATCATATCATCAAGAGCTTTGTTGCATTGCCCAAAGTTATGGACATAAAGGTACCTCCAACAGCTGAATCCAATAGGTTCCATGAGGAGAAATTCAGTCATGCATAAAAGGTTTGTATAATCATCCAAGTAGTCAGTCCATGAGTGGGACAATTCTTCACCATAGTTTTCATTCTTTCCCAAGCTTTAGCAACATGTTCATTATCAAATTGTTTAAAATTCATTATGTCACTTCTCAGGGATATAATCTTAGCAGGAGGATAATATTTTCCAATGAAAGCATCTTTACACTTAGTCCATGAAACAATACTATTTCTAGGCAAAGATAGCAACCATTCTTTAGCTCTTCCTCTCAAAGAGAAAGGAAATAATTTTAGTTTAATAATATCTCCATCCACATCTTTATATTTTTGCATCTCACATAGTTCAACAAAATTATTAAGGTGAGCAGAAACATCATCAGTATTAACACCAGAAAATTGCTCTTTCATAACAAGATTTAATAAAGCAGGTTTAATTTCATAGAAAGCATCAGTAGGAGCAGGTGGGGCAATAGGTGTGCAAATAAAATCATTGTTGTTTGTGCTAGTGTAGTCACACAACTTAGTATTCTCGGACGAACTCATTTTAGCAAAATAAAAGCAAGCAAATAAATAACAACTAGAAAGTAAACTAATTTTGTGTGTGTTTTTGATATAAAGAAGAAAAACAAGACAAAAATAAAAACAAGACAATAAACAAAATAAAGAGGTTGAGAGTGAGAGACTCCCCTTGCCAGAAGACTTTTTTCTCCTCGGCAACGGTGCTAGAAAAAGTCCTTGATGCTGGCAAAGCGTGTTGGGAACCCCAAGAGGAGGGTGTGATGAGCACAGCGGTAGGAATTTCCTCTCAGTTAAGAAACAAGGTTATCAATCCAGTAGGAGAAAGAGGATCTTCGGAAGGTTGATGCCACTGACGGTGGTGATGGCGCCTCACCGGTGTCAGCAGGAACTCGAAACCTGCACACAACACAACCAAAATACTTTGTCCCAGCGGTACAGTGAGGTTGTCAATCTCACCGGTCTTGCTGAAAACAAAGATTAGACGTATAGTGTGGAAAATAGTGTATGCTTGCAGTAAGTAAAGAAAAGCAGGAAATTGTAGAGGTTTGTTTAAAAGTGTAGGAAAATGGACCGGGGTTTATAGGTTCACTAGTGGCGTCTCTCCAAAAAAGATAGCATGCTAGGTGAACAAATTACAGCTAGGCAATTGACAAATGGAGGTTGCACCGTAGTGCACATTTATGACATGATGACTGCTATGATATTTAGTCCGGGCATTACAACAATATACATAGACCGTAATCCAGCTGCATCTATGACTAATAATCCACCCTCAGGTTATCATCTGAACCCCCTTAGGTATTAAGTTGCAAGCAACAGATAATCGCATTAAGCAATGTGTATAATGTAAGCAATGATTGTACAGGCGGGCACTCACACCGCTGTTTTCTCCCTAGTGGCAACAACACATCCTTCCCCGTCACGTTTCTGTCACTCGAGCACAGGCGAAAAGGAGGCATGAACCCACTATCGAGCATAAATACTCCCTCTTGGAGTCACTAGCAACCACATGGCCAGAGAAACCACTAGCAACGGAAAGCATGCGAGATCACAAATAACATATGCAATAAAGACTGTAATCAACTTGGCATAAGTTCAATATTCATCGGATCCCAACAAACACAACACATAGAATTACATAAGAACAATCTCGATCATGTTAGGCAGCTCACGAGATCTAAACATTGAGGCATAGGAGGAGAAGACAATCATATAGCTACTGCTATGGACCCATAGTCCAAGGATGAACTACTCACACATCACTCCGGAGGCAGGCATGGTGATGAAGAGGCCTCCGGTGATGATCTCCTCTCCGGCAGGGTGCTGGGAGACAGCTTTAGAACCCCCCCTGATCTAGGGTTGACGACGACGACGGTTGCGGAACTTTTCGGGGATTTTGATCAGGTTACTAGGTTTTTCCTTCGGAGGGGATTAAATAGGCGAAAGGGCAAATGCGGTGGAGCCCTGGGGGCCCCACACCACCCCCCGGCGCGGCCAAGGGGGGCGCGCCACCCCATGGCGTGGGCCCCCTGTGGCCCCTCTCCTGGTCTCTTCGGGACTCCGTGGGACCTTCGGAATTCTAAGACTTCCGGGCTTCGAATTTTCCAATTCCGAGAATATTTCCAAAACAACTTTTCTAAAACTAAAAACAGAAGAAAACAGGGACTGGCTCTCTGGCATCTTGTCAATAGGTTAGCCCGGAAAATCGATAAAAATGACATAAAGAAGGGCGAAAACATGTAGCAATTGGCATAATATCATCATGGAGCATCAGAAATTATAGATACGAGACGTATCAGACCCTAGCATTCCTTGTTTGGGAGAGAGACACGCTCCGTTTTTTCGTTTGAATACTTGCTATGCTAGTATTCTTAGTTTTTCTTCTAGCTGCTGCAAAATTCCTGTTTAGCTCTTTTTTTCATTGCATCTCTTGTTCAGAGCTGTTAGTTTTAGTAGTGTTATGTGAGCACTCTCATGTTTTCTTGTTGTAGCATTTAGAGAGTTTTTGTCAAATCATGTTTTGTATGGTGCTTGTTGGGAAAAGAAACTGCTGCTTGTGGTAGAATTTGTAAAGGTGCAAGTAGAAGCTTGTATAGACTGTGGCTACACTTTTCATATCATGCTAGATGTTGTTTTAATTATAAATCCTTGTGGTTACTTAGTAGCATGATTAGCCTCAACTAGCTGAGAGTGTTTAATGTGCCATTGAAAGAATCATGAGTTGTTCTTGTCATATTGAAGCATAAATTTGTGGTGTTCTCCTTTGAATGTTTTATTTGGTTGACTTGGCGCATGCTCACACCATGTTTATGGCTATGAACCAGTCACTTATAGCCTCCATGATCATTTAGTTTTTGAACTTGTGGTACCACTTATGCTTTGATTAATGATGTTTATGTCGCTATGCATGATTATGGCTCTTATGCTCTCTTGATTTGTCGCTCCCAGTCTTTTGCTAGCCTCCACCTGTACTGAGTATGGGCTATACTCGTGCATCCAACTCCCCAAAACCAAAGTATGCCCAATGTGTCTATCATACCTACCTACATGTGGTATTTAACCGCCACTCCAAACTTTCAAAATTACTCCTGTTTTCTACTCATGTTTTCTACTCCTGTTTTAGCTCATGAGGACGTAAATAGAGAATCTTTATCTCACTTGTTGATTGGACTTTCACACCCTGGACTAGTGGCTTCATCCGCTTATCCAATGATAGAAGAGCTGGCAGCAGGGTGCCCAGCCCCGAATTAATAACAACAAATTATCTTCACTATTTTGCCCCTGATTTATTAGTCAAAGTATAATTATGTAAACAAAAGAGAAAGAGGGATGAACTTCTACCCAGATGCGTCCTTCTATGGGAGCCGCTCTTGTGAAGTCTAGTTGGCTTGCGACGTACTGTATTTTTTGTTTACCATTCGTTGACATAAGCATACACCTCTCTTAAAAATATTTTCAATACCTTTGTTTAATAAAATAAAAAGCTCTAGCACATGAGTTGATCCATACTTCCCTCTGCGAAGGGTATTTCCTTTACTTTTATGTTGAGTCTCTATCTTATAACTTTATGCACATTTGAGAGATCATCAGGGCCGGTCCTGAGATTTGAGGGGCCCGAGGCGAAACTGAAAAATGGGCCCCTTTAATACATTAATTAAATAATCATTATTTGTACTATATAATAATTACTATTAGCAACCTTATGGTTCTTCAATCTTGGACCCTCTAAGCATTAAAATATCTATTTATAGCTTTTGCTAATTAGTGCTCGGTCGACTCAACTGAGAGAGGGGAAGTGAGAGGAAGCAGAGCTCCCCGTTGGTGGCGACGAAGACGATGCTACCATGGCAGCGAATACGATAGTGATGACGAGGAATGGAGCGATCCGGGGTGGCTGATGAAATAGTCGGCCTTGGCAGAGGCATGCAACTAACTTAGAAGGGGTGGGGGTGGTATTGGAGAAGACATCAAATAATTGCTAGAATTAGAGCGATGGTCGGGGACGACGGAGGTTTGGCGAAGGCGAAGCTTGGAACAAGCCGGAGCAGCGAGGCATCAAGGTAGCGTGCCAGACACAGGCAGGGAAGATGGTGGTTAGGGCAGTGGAGGCAACGTGGGCGAGCATTGGAGAAGTTAACAATCAAATGGAAAATAATGTGCGTAACATTTTTTTACGGAAAGAAATGCGTGGACTATGTAGCATTTCTTGGATCGGCTTCCTATTTAGTTCCTACCAAATTGTTTCGAGGGAATTCGGCCGCACCCTGTTAAACCTATTTGTAGACTCTTTTTTTTTTGGGATAAACCTATTTGTAACTTTTTTTTATTTATAAACAACGGATTTGTAGCTAACAACAAGGAAAAAAGTGTATTAATAATGGATTAAGGCCCAAGATAACGAAAGAGGACCAATATATAGTCCACTTAAAGCAGCATAACGGTTGGTTGATTCTTCTACAGCCTATCGTCCTGGTTTGAACTAAACAAGAACTCCTACGCCTGCTAATGGTGCAGCCGTAAAAATTTCTTCCGCTGGTGCATATGCATAGCTATGCTGGGAATCGGGGGCCCCTTGATCCCGGGGGCCCGGGGCGGCCGCCCCTCCCCCCTTAGGACCGGCCTTGGAGATCATAGTTGCCATTCTGAGTTTTATGTGCATTTGTCCTAGAAATATTATTAGTTGATTCATGACGTGTTATTGCTTGTTCTCTAATTATTTGTTCTAGTCTTCCTCATGAACTTTGAAGGTGTCCTGGCATTTATGTTTTGCCCCGCTCTTAAGGACTAGCGAAATATCACTTTGCCATGTTTTCTCCATACTTGAAACACACGTGTATCTTTTGTTGTATTATTATTTATGATGTTTTATTTAGTTACTTCTCATGATTCAAGGTGACTGTGATGCTTTATTGTTAAAATTATATTTATCATGTTCGTGTTGAAGTTCTATGATCTCAGCTTACTTATGTTTTTACATTATTGATGATCAAGTTTATGTTGGTAGCATGTCACCTCAGAAATATGTGTTTTTTATTGTTTACCTACTCGAGGATGAGTAGGAACTAAGCTTGGGGATGTTGATACGTCATAAACGTATCCTTAATTTCTAATGTTCCATGTTGTTTCCTACATGTTTGCTATACACTTTATGTCATTTTTATCGATTTTCCAGACTAACCTATTGACAAGATGCCATAGACCCAGTTCCCTGGGTTGTGCTGTTTTTAGTTTGAGAAAAGTTGTTCTGGAAATATTCTCGGAATTGGAAAATTCGAAGTCTAGAGGTCCTAGAATTCTCAAAGGTTCCACGGAGTCCCGAAGAGGCCCGGAGGGGGGCCACAGGGGGCCACACCATAGGGTGGCGCCCCTGGCTGCGCCATGGGGTGGTGTGGGGCCCCCTGGCCTTTGCCCTTTCGCCTATTTATACCCCCGACATATTAACCCTAAAAGGATACCACTTCGTCCCGAGAAACACCCGAGGCCACCGTCATCGTCATCCCGAGATCGGGAGGGTTCTAGAGCTCTCCCCGGCACCCTGCCAGGAGGGGAATTCATCACCGGAGGGGTCTTCACCACCATGCCCTCCTTCGAAGTGATGCGTGAGTAGTTCATCCCTGGACTACGGGTCCATAGCAGTGGCTAGATGGTTGTTCTCTCCACTTTGTACCTCATGTTTAGATCGCGTGAGCTTCCTCAAATGATCGAGATCATCTTTATGTAATGCTACATGTTGTGTTTGATGCGATCTGATGAATGTTGAATGCTATGTCTTTTGATTATCAATCTATCATGTTATCTTCATGCTTATGTTAGTAGATTCTCTGGCCAAGTAGATGCTAGTAACTCCAAGAGGGAGTATTTATGCTCGATAGTGGGTTCATGCCTCCTTAGCATTTGTGCTCGACTGATAGAAACGTGACGGATGGAGGATGTGTTGTTGCCATTACGGAGAAAACAATGATGTTTGCCTAGTTTACATTGTTTACATTACACACTTTGCTTACTGCGATAATCTGTTGCTAGCAACTTAATACCCAACGTTTGTTCGGATGATATTCGGAGGGTGGATTATTAGACATAGATGCAGTTGGATGATGGTATATGTATTTTGTTGTAATGCCCGCATGAATCACATAGTAATCTTTATGTCTTGCATATGCACTACGGTGCAGCCTTCATTTATGTCAATTGCCTAGCTGTAATTTGTTCACCACACATGTTATTTATCTTTCACGGAGAGACACCACTAAGGGACACTTCTTTTAAGTTTCTGGGCAGATTCTGGGTCCAAATAAGCAAAAACTGAAAAGAACTGTCCAGTTTCTAGTCAGCTTCTCCCCACCGAGAAACTGCATTTGTACAGGGAATGAGAAACTGCTCGGGAGCAGATTCCCGAGTTTCTGGCCTCCCACCCGAATGGGTATTGCTAAAGGGACATGTCCTTGCTTGTTATTTACAGCAAATTGCCACCAGTTGGTCCACCCTTCCACCGAACAGTCAACCAGGGAAAAAAATGGAACCCCCCCGTTCCCTCGACCCCGACCTTCCCAGGCGACCGTCGCTGCTCGCCTCCTCCCGCCACCGCTCGCCTCCTCCCGCCGCCGCCCCAAGATCCGGCCATGAAGCCACCGGATGCGGCCAATTTCATCCTCCCGCGCCGCCCCTTCCCATTCCCGCCGCCTCCCCATCGAATCCTCTCGGACCAGCCGCATCGAGCTCGTAACGTCCCCGACCGCCGGCGATCTTCGACGACTCGGGACGTCCCTCCCCGCCCTGGCCGCGGGCGAGCTCCTGCTCTAGCACGTCCCGCTCCTATCCGCAGGCGAGCTCCTGCTCCAGCCCGTCCCGCCCCTAGCTGCAGGCGAGCTCGGCGGCCTCCTCTTTTCTGATTGACGCGTTCCCGCCGCCGACGCCAGTCTCCTGCCCCTGCTCGCCCCGGATCCCGCCGCCGCGCCCCTGCTTGCCCCGGATCCCGCGCCGCCGGAGCTCCTGCTGCTTCCTCCCGTGGAGACCGAGCTCATCTGCCCAGGTGAGGATTGCTGCGTGCGTGCTGCGTGCCGTATGGCCTCGATGGAAATTGCTGCGTGCAGCCCACGCCCATCCAGGTGCAGGGGCTTCCCGTGGTGCTCTCTGGGCGTGACATGATCGGCATCGCGTTCACAGAGTCCGGGAAGACGCTGGTGTTCGTGCTGCCCAGAAATTCGGCCATTGCTTTGCATTAGGAGTATAGACATGAGGACGCAGCTCGAAGTGGTGAAGAAGGGTGTACATATTGTGGTGGTGTGCTGCTGTGATGTATGCTTGGGTATGGAAATTGTTGTGTGTTGTATGTACTTGCTATATGTATGCTTGTTGTACTTGTTGTATGTATGAAAATTCATCTACAGATGGTACACACAACAGAGAACCAAGTACTTGCTCTACTTGTTGTATGTATGAAAATTCATCTACAAATGATACAAACAACAGAGAAACCGAGCTAGTGCTTGTTGTACTTGTTGTATGTATGAAAATTCATATATATCAAATTTGGGGGTATATCGGACATATCACAACGCAACCTAACAAATAAGCAAAATCTGTAGAAGTCAAAAGAAGTCTCCTGAGGAGTTTCTGGAGTTTCTCCCCACAACAGTTTCTACCCACCACAATCCAGAAACTGGCTTCTGCATAAGCAGAAACTTAAAAGAAGTGTCCCTAATGAACTGTGGACCCCGGTTCAATTTCTCATACTGATAATACACATACTGCTTTCACACTGCTTTCATACTGCTGCTACTGCTTTCATACTGTTTTCCACACCATACGTTTAACCTCTTTATGTTCAGCAAAACCGGTGAGATTAACAACCTCACTGCTTCGTTGGGGCAAAGTGATTTGATTGTGTTGTGTAGGTTCCACGTTGCTGCTGAACCGGTAGTGCGCCCTGCCACCTCAACTGCATCAACCTTCGGAGATTGCTTGTCCTCCTACTGGTTGATTCAACCTTGGTTTCTTGTCTGAGGGATAATTTGCTGCTGCATGATACGTCATAAACATATCCCTAATTTCGGATGCTCCATGATGATATTATGCTAATTCCTACATGTTTTCTCCCTTCTTTATGACATTTCTATCGATTTTCCGGACTAACCTATTGACAAGATATCACAGAGACAGTTCCCTGTTTTCTGCTGTTTTTAGTTTCAGAAAAGTTGTTCTGGAAATATTCTCGGAATTGGAAAGTTCGAAGCCCGAAAGTCCTATTTTCCCCGGGAGCATCCAGAAGACCGAAGAGGAGTCGAAGAGGTGCAGCAGGGGGGCCACACCATAGGGTGGCGCGGCCCACTGGCCGCGCCAGCTATAGTTGTGGGCCCCCTGGAGCTCCACCGCCTTTGCCCTTTCGCCTATTTAAGCCCCCCGGATGGAAAACCCTAAACACGTGATAAAAATCTCCGATAAAGTTCCATAGCCGCCGTCACTGTCAACCCTAGATCAGGGGGGTTCTGAAGCTGTTTCCGACACCCTGACAGAGCGGAGATCATCACCGGAGGCTTCTACATCACCATACCTGCCTCCGGAGTGATGCGTGATTAGTTCATCCTTGGACTACGGGTTCGTAGTTGTAGCTAGATGGTTCTCTTCTCCTCATATGCCTCCATGTTTAGATCTCGTGAGCTGCCTATCATGATCGAGATTGATCTTATGTAATTCTCTATGTTGTGTTTGCTGGGATTCGATGAATATTGACCTTATGCAAGTTGATTATAGTCTTTATTTGCATATGTTATTTGTGATCTTGCATGCTTCTCCGTTGCTAGTGGTTATTCTGGCCAAGTAGTTGCTAGTGACTCCAAGAGGGAGTATTTATGCTCGATAGTGGGTTCATGCCTCCTTGTTGCCTTTCTCGAGTGACAGAAACGTGAAGGGGGAGGATGTGATGTTTCCATTAGGGAGAAAACAACGGTGAGAGTGCCCGCGTGCATAATCATTGCTTACATTACACACTTTCTTTAATGCAATTATCTGATGCTTGCAACTTAATACCTAAGGGGGTTCGGATGATAACCTGAGGGTGGATTATTAGTCATAAATGCAGATGGACGTCAGTCTATGTCTCTTGTTGTAATTCCCGCACTAAATAGCGTAGTAATCTTCATGTAATATTGTGCACTACGATGCAACGTCTATTTGTCAATTGCCCGGCTGCAATTTGTTCACCCAGCATGCTATCTTTTATGGAGAGACACCACTAGTGAAACTATGAAGCCCGGTCCATTTTTCCACACTGTTAAACAAACCACAACAATTTCCTGCTTTCTTTACTTTCTGCAAGCATACACTGTTCTTCCACACTATACGTCTAATCTTTGTTTTTAGCAAGACAAGTGAGATTGACAACCTCACTCCACCGTTGGGACAAAGTATTTTGGTTGTGTTGTGTGCAGGTTCCACGTTGTTGCTGACACCAGTGAAGCGCCAGCACCACCGTCAGTGGCATCAAACTTCCGAAGGTCCTCCTTCTCCTACTGGATTGATAACCTTGGTTCTTAACTAAGGCGAAAACTCCTACCGATGTGCTCTTCACACCCTCTTCTTGGGGTATCCCAACGAGTGCAAGATCCGCACCATCGAGGACTTTTCTAGCGCCGTTGCCGGGAAGAAGGAAGTCTTCTGGCAAGGGGAGTCTCTCACTCTCAACCTCTTTATTTTGTTTATTGTCTTATTTTTATTTTTGTCTTGTTTTTTTTTCTCTAAGAACAAACACACACAAAATTAGTTCTTATTCTAGTTGTTATTTTTGCTTTATCATGCTTGCTATCAATGTTTGATGTCTTTGAAACTAGATCTATTAGGCAAGGTGGGTTCACGGATGAAAAACAAAAACATTATAAGGAACACCTCTTGTCACAAAAAGGATACACTTATGGGAGCGAATTAATAAATCGCATGACTATGCTAAAAACTTGTGCTCCACCTATAATGTTACTTATTGCTTTGATAAATCTTGCTGCTGTAGGAGGTATAAACACCTTTCTTTTCAGTGTGAGTATAATGATAATGTTACCATATATTCTTATGTTAAGGGAAATTATGAATTATATGATGTGGAACAAATTGAAGAATTTATTGCTTGGAAGGGTGCATTCGAAATTGCCTATTTGCTTGAAAGTATTGATGATGCATCTTATAAATATGAGATTTTTGCTATACTTGAATATTGCTTTGATAATTACAAGGATTGTAATTACTACATAATGGAATATCTTAATAAATACTCTCAACCTGAGGAAGTAACTGACGCCTTGCATGAGCCTATGGAAGAAGAAATTGCTAAATCTGGAAGCTCATTGGATGAAAAAAAGGAGGAGAGTGATGATCAAGAGGAGGAAGAATGGAGCTACCCATGTCTACCTCCCAATGATAGTAACTCTTTAACTCATACATTATTTGATGAAATTGATACTTTCTATACTTGTGACCTTGATACTACTATGAATGAAACTTGTGGGAATGATATCGCTACTGTTATATATGATAATCCATGCTACTTGGATAAATCTTATGATAATGCTCTTGATTATGGTCCCATGTTACTTGATGTTATAAATCATAATGATACTGAAAATAGGATTGATATAATGTGTCCTATACCTTTTAAGAGTGACCAATTATCTTGTTTTTCTATTGCTAAAAACGGGAAAAAAGAGGAGCTGATTTTAAATTTTGATCCCACTATTTTTGAGCTTGATATGAATTGTGTGCTTTTAGACCATGACAAACATGCTTTATGTGATAATTATATTGTTTAGTTTGTTCATGATGCTACTGAAAATTATTATGAGAGAGGAAAATATGGTTTTAGGAATTTTCATTTTACTAAAACACCCCTCTTTTTGTTTAAAGTTTTGAAGTTGCTCTTGTTCTACCTTCCCATGATTTCTAGTTTGAGATTATTTAATTTATTTCTTTATAAGATTCCTATGCATAGAAAGTGGGTTAGACTTAAATTTATTTTATACTTTCTTCTTGATGCTCTCTTTTGCTTAACTCATATTTCTTATGTGAGCATCTTCTGGCTTTATGTGCCTAGTTGAAAGGCGTTAAAGAAAAGCGCTACCGGGAGACAACCCGTTTTATTTCGCTGTTTTCAACCAATTTTCCTTTGTTTTCTTTGGTGTGCTTTGCACCTGGGTGTTGCCTATTTCTTTAGAAACCCCTCTATATCTTTTCTTTTGTGTTTTTGTTTATCCAAGTAAAGCCACTAGTGGAAAGTTGAGCCTATACTTCGGATTTCTGTGCAGGAAACAGATTTCTGCTGTCCACTGTTAATCCCGTTAAAAATCACAGAAAATTCAAAATGACCTGAGATTTTTTTTGCTTAATTATGAGTTTTACGCGCAACTTTTCTTAGAATACAACCTTTTTATTTGAGCAACAGAAGATTTTTGAAAAAATCAATCTTTACCCGATGTTCTGTTTTTGATAGATTTCTGCCATTTATCGCATTTGCATCTTAATCTCTTTATTTTGGTGTTCTTTTGAGAAAAAGAGTTTTGAAAGAAGTTGTGAAAGTAGCTAATGTGTTTTTGAGTGTTATGCTTGTGTTGAAACTGAACCATGTGAATTTATTATTTCAACTGCACTAACGTTGCTAATGAAGATTGTGAGAATTTTGATGTGAAGGAAGTTTTCAAGGGTCAAGAGAAGAGGATGATATGATGTGATCAAGAAGAGTTAAAAGCATAATCTTGGGGATGCCCCGGTGGTACATCCAATAAAATTCCAAGAAGACTTAAGCATCTAAGCTTGGGGATGCCCAAGGCATCCCCTTCTTCATCAACAAATTATCAGGTCACTTCTAGTGAAACTATATTTTTATTCGGTCGCATCTTCTGTGCTTTACTTGGAGCGTCTTTTATTTTTTGTTTTCAGTTTGCTTTTTTTTTTGCGTTCACTTTGTTTTTACTTTCATAATAATATTGGTTGGACCCCAGCATTCTTTTATTGGAGAGTGACACGCTCCGCTTTTTCATGAGAATACGTTGTATTCTTAGTCTATGTTTGACTGTTGCATTTATTCAGCTCCTATTTTGCATGCATCTCTTATTAGAGCTGTTAGTTTTAGTAGTATTATTTTAGTACTCTCATGTTTGCTTGATGTATCATAAATAGTATTTTTTAAAGCATTTTTTGTATGGTGCTTGTTGGGAGAAAGAAAATTGTTGCTTGAAGTAGAATTTATAACAGTACTAGTAGAAGCTTTTATAGACTGTGGCTAAGACTTTTTCATGCCATGCTAAATGTTATTTTAGTTTTAAAGCCTTGTTGTTATTGAGTAGCATGATTAGCCTCAAATATCTGAGAGTGTTTAATATGTATTGAAAGATTCATGAGTTGTTCTTGTCATAGTAGAGCATCAATATATGGCATTCTCTTTCGAATGCTTTATTTGGTTGACTTGGCGCATGCTCACACCATGTTTATGACTACAAACCAGTCACGAATAGCCTCATAACCACTTATTTTTTGAACTTGTGATACTGTTTATGTTTTCATTAACGATTCTTATGTCGCTATGCATGATTATGGCTCTTATGCTCTCTTGATTTGTCGCTCCCAGTCTTTTGCTTCTCCACCTGTACTGAGTATGACCTCTACTCGTGCATCCAAACTCCTTTAAACCAAAGTTTTTACCATTGTGTCCACCATACCTACCTACATGTGGTATTTAACTGCCATTCCAAAGTAAATTGCTCATGTGTTACCTTTAAAACCTTCAAAATTACTCCTGCTTTATGTTCCTGTTTTTGCTCATGAGGACGTAAATAGAGAATCTTTATCTCACTTGTTGATTGGATTTCACACCCTGGACTAGTGGCTTCATACGTTTATCCAAATGATAGAAGAGATGGTGTAACATCCCAGTGTTTGGGAGGTTATAAGGATCTAAATATAATATGTGCATTTGCAAAGCATGCATCTAAAAGTAAGGGAAATTTTGGCGCGAAATTTTAAACGAATCAAAGTGACCAAAGTTTCACTTGACATGATGAAATAGGTTTAGATCATATGGTCAGGAGTACATTTGGAGCGATCTTTATAACAAGTATCTTAAGAAACCAAATCATCTGGTTACACAAACCAGAATTGGTTATGATCAAACACAAACTATCAACAACCTTAACCACAAGTCTATAAGTGACTTGGGATAATTCATTAGGTAATTACAACCAAAGAGGGGTGAGTATCCAAATCACATAAGTGATAATCATACTTCCACCAATGAGTAATACACAATTGAACCGTCTCATCAACAGAGGTGTTATGTCCTCTCAAACAATAACCCTTTAAAGTTATCAACCATTCACACCACATCTTTCCAAATTATTTAGTAACTACTAAGTTAACCTTCACATGTAAATAACAATGGTTCAATAGAACATAAGTGATACAAACAAGGCATAACTTAAAACCCACAAGTGGGAAATGATATATTAATTGTATTAACATATTTATCGAATATGTACATATCTCATCAACTATAAAAGAAGTACCTAAGAGAATAATCAAATCTTCTTCAACCACTGTTAAAACCTTGATCATCACATATGATCTTTCCAAACCTCTATGTATGTATCAACAATACAGATGAATAATATAAAATAACAACATGACACCCTGAGTAACCAAGTAACAACCATGATCAAAGTCATTAAGTTCAATCACTTTCTCATGCTCATTGTCTCATTCATCTTATATAAGTGAGTATCTGAAATCTCAACACATCAATGAACCATTGGATCAACTTCCTATATTTAGTCAGCATTCCATAAGCATTCCACATGTCTATTCAAATTAACATTCAAAAAACTAAAGCATCTCTGGACACAAGTAATGAATAACAACAAGATATAACCTCTATTAGAGGAATTGGATTGAAAGTTAAGTAAAACCAATCATGTATTATATAAGAGCATAACTTATGGGAAGCAAAACAAGAAGTATATGGAAGGATAATAAAAGCATAAACTAACTCTTAATCTAGATCTTGTTATGTTGTCTAGACCATTGTATCTGGTTTCCAAATCTTCTCTAAATCATTCTGCAAGATAAGCAACCACAAGGAAGGAGGACTACCACAGGAAGATCTCCAAGAAGATTATTTAGAGTGTGCTTGAAGTGCTACTCTAATCTTCTATAAGAGTACTTGGAAACTCTTATATCTTGATACGATCTTATTAACTCTCTTGAAAGAGTGTGATACTCCAATGTTAGTGTTATATAGAAGTAGTTTGATAACAAGACTAGCTACCTTGTTAACAGATCACTTTTGTCTACTCAAACACTTGAGTGTCTTACACAAATAAACATAAGATCATATAACCTAGTACATTTCATCCAATTGTATATGAGTAGTAATTTGGAGGCAAGTCTAGACCACTTGTTAACAAATTCTTCTTATATGCATATGGTAACTTGATATCATAAAATGAACCTACATTCTTTTATAATCATCTAAGTAAAATCTTTGCTTGGAAACACTGGTTGTTTTCACCACCAGGGGAAGATAGTTGAAGGTGGAATCCAAGAAATGATATTACTTGCAATTGACACAAGGAGAAAACATAAGACTAGTGGCAACTAGAGAAAAGAACATCAAGCAACAGAAGTCAACAAGGAGCAACACTGTCCCAGGAAGAATTTATTCAGTAAACCATTAGTTAATGTTAGAGAATCCATAACCTCTATGCCTTGTCAAGCTCAACAGAGATGAGGAACAAATAGTAAATCTCTTAGATGGAAACAAGTATCCATTAAGAAATAACAACAAGATTTTGCATCCACATGTCTTGATATGTGGATGTAGAGGAAAACAAGCTTAATACCTTGTTTTCCAAATTCTTTTCATAGATAAGACTAACTGATGATAAAAAAAAATCATCTACATATAACCATGTAAATGATTACATGTTCTAAAACAACATGAGATAGTATCCACATTTGGAAGCTGGTGAAAAACAAACAAATGAGGTTTCAAAGCCACTCATGTTTTCCATTTGATCTAGTACTGAAATTAACAAACATGGTTTACATAAACCTAAGTGTGATGTCAACCAAAAGTATAAGAGTTTCATTGGTGAAAATAACAAAGTTATATTAAAGAAAAACAAGTTTATTCACCCATTAAAAGCATTTGGTTTGAGATGGAATAAAATTCCATATTGGGTGATTTTCATGACAGTGCATAGAGATATTACTACTAGTGTTACCAAATGATTTTCTGAAAGATGAATATCTAAAATTGTTCACCAATATTTCAATAACATGATGGTTGTGCCATATTCATATGTTAGGATGTATGAAAGAAATTTAAAACCCATTTGAAGTTGAAATGGAGTTGGAAATCACAAAAACCCCTCAATAGAGCACCCTAAGGATAAAATTTAAATCTTGTCCAAAATTGAAAAAGAAAAACATGGTGAGTTTGGAAATTTAATCAAGATTCCAAAACTGATTTTTATTATTTTTTATGTTTACAGAATGGCCCTAAAAAGAGTGGTTCTTTTAAACAGAAGGACCTAGTTGTAAAAATTAGAAACTACAGGGGGTTATTGAAATTTGGCATTTCTTTTCCTCTTCTTCCTCTGCCAGAAGGCAGAGGAGAACGTCGCCGTGTCGATCTCGCCGCTGCCACCTCCTTTCCGACCGCTTGCTGGGGAGGATAGGTACACCAAGTCGACGCCGTGGTCCTCTTCTCCTCTCTCCCTCGCTCTCCCTCGCTCACTCGTTGCTCTCTCTCTATAACCGAACCGGAACCTAACCCTAACCCCACGGCCACCGCTCGCTGCCTTCAACTCCGGGCATCACCGGAGGAGCTGAGGCCACAGGGAGACGCGCTTGCTCCTCATCGACCTCCTCGAGCACGAACGCAAGCTGGGAGAGCCAGGGGCCGCCGGAATCCGCCGTTACCCTTCCTCTCCGGTGACGGACGGCGTGCAAAATTCTCCGTCCTCCGGCCGCGCCTTGCCTCACCAACACCTCCACCGTACTCCTGGTGAGCCCGTGATCGTCGTGATACCTTTAGATTAGAGAATCGTTTCCATTCTCATCGCTACCGTCGTGGGCTGCCGCCGGCCACCGTGCATCTAGATGACGGTGAGTCTCCGGCGACTATTAGAGAGCGGCGCCACCTCCAGTAGGTTCATCGTCGTCTCCTCTATGCACAGGTGGGGAGCACTTGGAGAATCGGGGGCGCAATCCATCAATTGCTCATTGGATTGATCTGCCGAGGTTGTTGCTGACGCAAGCCTGACGTCAGGGAAGATTTTCCATTTTCTTTGCTTTATTTATTTAATTAATTCGAATATGACAGGTGGGTCCCACCTGTCAATTTAAAATAGGCAGAAAAATGATTAAAATTGATAATTCAATAACTTTTAATCTAATAATCAGAATAATACAAATAAAATATGGAAATGTTTAGAAAAATATAGTCTAAATGTTTATCAACTTTTAAAAAATGTTTAATAAAACTTAAAATTAAATATTTTCTTTAATTAAATTAAATCATTTAAAATTAAGAAAAATAAGAAATAATTCATAAAATCAAAAAAATACAAGTTATATACCAAAATGCTCCAAATGACTTATGCAACTCATCTATGATGTTTTCAAAGTCATTTGACCAAGTTTTTATGTGTGCAATATTTTGCTTAATCATTTAAGTCATTTAAAATTAATAAAATAATAACTTATTCAAACATTTTCAGAAAACATAAAATGTTATACCAAATTAAAGAGAAAAGCATTTCCAATTCAAATATGTCAAGCATAAAATATTTTGTTCAACTTGTTAATTTATTTCCAAAGGTATAAATTGAATTCTGAAATATTCCATTATAACCTGAAACAATTACCACAAAGTTATTTCTTTAATAATAAAAACTCTCATGTTTTCACACCTACTAAACCTATAATCACATAGTCATTAGAAAGTATGTGATGATAGAGTTAGTTGTATTAGTTCATCATTTTCAACTAAACTCATTGTCATCAGCTCTACACTTTTGGAAAATAAAATCAAACATGTTTGTTACCTTTTCAATAATTGTTTTCTATGTGCTATTATCTTGTTACCTCACCAAGTAATCAACACTTCTATTTAAACATGATAACAATTGTTTGCCATGTAAAAGTGAAACTCATATAACTCTAAAACAAGTAATAACCACATCACCTCAAGTAATGAAACCATTCACCTAAAACATGTGTGATTGAGATATCGTATCAAACGTGGCTTACACTTGTAAGTTGGGGTATTTTCCAGGGTATTTCACGATGCATCTCATTACTATGCATGTATCATCTTGCCATTGTTTTCTGTAGTCCTTACCAGGACTACTTTGCTATCTTTCAGATATCGGGATTTTCTACGAGACCCTTGACCCGAAGACATTGATTATTATGGTTATTTCAATCCCAGGCAAGTTCATCACTTTCTCATATCCTTTGCAGTACCTCATAACAAATTAATTGCAAAAAACTCTATCGTATTACCACCTAGTCTCAAAAGAATGCATGATCCTATTTTTATAATAATATGACTAATTGAATGACTACCCGAGTGGTAGTGTTCTGTTTGGTGGATGGATGGAACCATGGTAAGATGAATAGGTCAAAGGAAGGTTCCATATGCATGGGAAAGTATTACCTAGGATTAATCACAACTGCCGTCAGGATTCTTGCGGCGTAAATTCGCGTTAACCAAGGGTCTTCTATGGGGGGAGTAAGTCGGCCGTGATCTTTTCTCGTTCGCATGTCAACGGGCTGCCAGAGACGTACGCTGTAGGTTCTGCGGGACTACATGCACATGGGTGGGAGCCCTTACATCCCACAGACTCTGGGGTCTATGAGTGTCTGCCAGGGGCGCGTATATCTCCATCGTGAGGGGTGGAATCAGGCGTTCAACCTGCTGGCAGAAATGGGTGGGCATGCGTTGTGCGGAGAAGCACGGTTTGGCTTGGACCAACAACCGGGCCCCACACCTGAGTGGGAGTGGACAGGATCTCGAGCCTGGTTGTGCAACATGGTCTTGGTCGCCCATGGGTAAAGTAACGTACCTCTGCAGAGTGTAAAAAGATGTGGCATGATACCCCTTGTTCCGAGAAGGAGCTGCGAACGCCACAGGAAAGGTAACTCCATGAAGTTCTAGTCCTGTGAAGATCTGGCGGGCATAGTCTTCAGAATTAAAAGCAACCTCTTGAAGAAAGATTTACAAAAACTTTGCATTAGCGTATGACTCTTTTGAGTCTAAAGCTGTAGTTAGTGCATCAAACTACCCACTATATATCATGAACTTGCTGAGTAAGCTCGTTACTCATTCGTTCCCGTTTGACCCCCTTCTTAGAGTTGAAGCCTGATGGAAGTCGTCATCATGAAGCATCGTCATCAACAACGCTGATGGAGGAGAAGCTATCAAGGTGTAGGTGGAGTCCATTCTTGGAGTTAGCTGTTATAAGCCATAGATTAGGGCTGACATCAGCCGTAGTAGATTAGGTTCTGAGCTAGAGTAATTCTCCAGCTTGGAGCTTCGCATTGCTTCTTCTGATGTTCATTTGTATGAGATCTTCTTGATTCATCAATGAGATTCTCAAGATTCTGGAATGAAGTTTGTATCCTATAGTTTTGCATGGACCTGCTATGTTTCTGTTGTACTACTCTGAGGGATGTAATATTCACAGATAAGTCCTTCTGCGAATGTTATGTCATCGACTTGCGCACTACACATGCAGTGGTGTGTTGGGTCACCACAGCTGGCAGCGGGGTGCCCAGCCCCAAATTAATACAAATAAATTCTCTTCACTATTTTTGCCCCTGATTTATCAGTCAAAGCATAATTGCATAAACAAAAGAGAAAGAGGGATGACCTTCTACACCAGTTGCGTCCTTCACCATGGGAGCCGCTCTTGTGAATCCAGTTGACTTGTGACGTACTGTATTTTGTTTTTACTATTCGTTGACATTAGCATACATCTCCCAAAATATAGACACTCCTCCACGGCATGTGATTGTTGGCAGGCACCCGAGGATTCAGTTAGCCATGGTTTGTGAAAGATGGATGGGAGGAGTGTCAAACTTTTAATAACTCTATTTAATAAGATAAAAGCTCTAGCACATGAGTGATCCCTGCTTCCCTCTGTGAAGGGGCCTTTCTTTAACTTTTATGTTGAGTCTCCATCTTCTAACTTTATGCATAGTTGAGAGAGCATTTTTGGCATTCCGAGTTCTGTGTGCATTTGTCCCATAAGCATCAATAATTACTTCATGATGTGATATCATTAGTTATTAAATTATTCGTTCTAGTTTTCCTCTTGAGCTTTGAAGGTGTCCTGGCATTTATGTTTTGCCCCACTCTTAAGGACTATCGAAATATCACTTTTCCATGCTTTCTCTATACCTGAAACAAACGTTTACCTTTCTTTGCATTATTATTCATGATCCTTTATTTGAGTTACTCTTCGTGATCCAAAGTAATTTCTATGCTTTATTATTAAAGTTTTATTTATCATGCCTGTGTTTAAAGTTTTATGATCTCAACATGCATATGCTTTTACATTAGATTGATCAAGTTTATGGTAGTAGCATGTCACCTCAGAAATTATTGTTTTATCGTTTACCTACTCGAGGACGAGTAGGAACTAAGCTTGGGGATGCTTGATAAGTCATAAACATATCCCTAATTTCTGATGCTCCATGATGATATTATGCCAATTGCTACATGTTTTCTCCCTTCTTTATGTCATTTTTATCGATTTTCCGGACTAAGCTATTGACAAGATGCCACAGAGCCAGCTCCCTGTTTTCTGCTGTTTTTAGTTTTAGAAAAGTTGTTCTGGAAATATTCTCGGAATTGGAAAGTTCGAAGCCCGTAAGTCCTATTTTCCCCGGAAGCAACCAGAAGACCGAAGAGGAGTCGAAGAGGGGCATCAGGGGGGCCACGCCATAGGGTGGCGCGCCCCTGGCCGCGCCAGCTATATTTGTGGGGCCCCCTGGAGCTCCACTGCCTTTGCCCTTTTGCGTATTTAAGTCCCCCCGGATGGAAAACCCTAAACACCTGATAAAAATCCCCGAAAAAGTTCCGCAGCCGCCGTCACCGTGAACCCCAGACCAGGGGGTTCTGAAGCTGTTTCCGGCACCCTGCCGGAGAGGAGATCATCACCGGAGGCTTCTACATCACCATGCCTGCCTCCGGAGTGATGCGTGAGTAGTTCATCCTTGGACTACGGGTTCATAGATGTATCTAGATGGTTTTCTTCTCCTCATATGGCTCCATGTTTAGATATCGTGAGCTGCCTATCATGATCGAGATTGATCTTATGTAATTCTCTATGCTGTGTTTGCTCGGATCCGATGAGTATTGACCTTATGCCAAGTTGATTATAGTCTTTATTTGCATATGTTATTTGTGATCTTGCATTCTCTCTGTTGCTAGTGGTTATTCTGTCCAAGTAGTTGCTAGTGACTCCAAGAGGGAGTATTTATGCTCGATAGTGGGTTCATGCCTCCTTGTTGCCTTGCTCGAGTGACAGAAACGTGAAGGAGGAGGATGTGTTGTTGCCATTAGGGAGAAATCAGCGGTGAGAGTGCCCGCGTGCATAATCATTGCTTACATTACACACTTTGTTTAATGCAATTATCTGTTGCTTGCAACTTAATACCTAAGGGGGTTCGGATGATAACCCGAGGGTGGATTATTAGTCATAGATGCAGATGGATGTTGGTCTATGTATCTTGTTGTAATGCCCGCACTAAATAGCATAGTAATCTTCATGTCATATTGTGCACTACGGTGCAACCTCTATTTGTCAATTGCCCAGCTGTAATTTGTTCACCCAGCATGCTATCTTTTATGGAGAGACACCACTAGTGAAACTATGAACCCCAGTCCATTTTTCCACACTATTAAACAAATTACAACAGTTTCCTGCTTTCTTTACTTTATGCAAGCATACACTGTTCTTCGACACTATACGTCTAATCTTTGTTTTCAGCAAGACCGGTGAGATTGACAACCTCACTGTACCGTTGGGGCAAAGTATTTTGGTTGTGTTGTGTGCTGGTTCCACGTTGTTGCTGACACCGGTGAAGCGCCAACACCACCGTCAGTGGCATCAACCTTCCGAAGGTCCTCCTTCTCCTATTGGATTGATAACCTTGGTTCTTAACTAAGGGAAAAAATCCTACCGATGTGCTCTTCAGACCCTCCTCTTGGGGTATCCATACTAGTGCAAGATCTGCACCATCACTGCACTCTTCACACCTTGCGCTTGGGGTCTCCCAACGAGCGTGTGTCCACACTCCATCACACCACTAGTGAACCATGGACCCCGGTCCATTTTCTCATACTGATAATACACACACTGCGTCTACTGTTTTCACACTGCTTCCACTGTTTTCATACTGTTCTCGTATTGTTTTCCACACCATACGTTTAACCTCTTTGTGTTCAGCAAAACCAGTGAGATTGACAACCTCACTGCTTCGTTGGGGCAAAGTGATTTGATTTTGTTAGGTTCCACGTTGCTGCTGAACCGGTAGTGCGCCCTGCCACCTCAGCTGCA
Source organism: Alopecurus myosuroides (assembly GCA_028641055.1). NCBI lineage: Eukaryota > Viridiplantae > Streptophyta > Magnoliopsida > Poales > Poaceae > Alopecurus > Alopecurus myosuroides. Next base: position 130,227,245 of record CM054063.1, read on the forward strand.
TCAACCTTCAGAGATTTCTTGTCCTCCTACTGGTCGATTCAACATTGATTTCTTTTCTGAGGGAAAACTTGCCGCTGCACTCTTCACAACCTTTCTCTTGGGGTTTACCAATGTCAGCCTCCCATCGAGGGACACATCAAGTTTTCTGGCGCCGTTGCCGGGGAGGAAGAGAATTTCTGCAAGGGGAGTCTCTCACTTCCAATCTCTTTACTTTGTTTTAGTTTTGCTTAGTTTATTTTATTTTGTCTTGTTTGCTTCTCTTTATCAAAAACACAAAAAAATAGTTCTTATTTTAGTTGTAGTTTTATTCCTGTTTTTAGTCTTGCTAAAATGAGTGTTCCCGAAGTTGAAGTTCGTTCTTTTAAGCAACAAGGTGGAGAAAGTTTGAAATATGATTGGTATAGGATAAGTGATGCTCATCATAGATGCACTAAGAAATATTCCACTTTAATCCTTCTTAGAATTTTTTATGTTGGTATTACTAGCCAGTATAGGTATGTTCTAGACACTCTTACAGGCGGTAATTTTCTGGGAACACCTGCTTTGGAAGCCTGTAATTTAATTGAAAGTTTAGTTGAAACACCACCTACTAAGGTTGTAAAACTGAAGTCACTTTATATGTTATTATTAAAAAGCTAAACTCTATGGAGAAAAATTTGCCAAATTTCCTTGATAATGCTAGCAAAGCTAATGAATCAATAGTAAGTATCAACAAGAAAGTTACTGTTTTAGAAGCTAGCAATATCCATGATAGTCAAAATATGAGGATTGGTAAATTAGAGGAGGCTATGGAAACTTTAAGCTCAACTTTTTATTCTCTTAAGTTTAAAAAGGAGAAGCCTTCTATGGGAAAAGAGAGAAAAAATATGTATGTCCCCAAGGTGCCTAAACCAAAATCCCCTAATGTGCTTAAAATTAATACAACTTTTAGTGAAACTAAAAGTGATTTGCATGTTGAATCATCTTCAGGGGTGTATAAGGTACCCATTGCTACAATTTGTGTTTTGGAGAAAATTATTGATTTGGATGCTTCTTCACTTGAAAACACTTGATTCCACTTTTCTGGGCCTAGCTAAAAGGCGTTAAAGAAAAGCACTTCTTGGGAGATAACCCATGGTTTTATTTTTTCTTTGTTTTTCTCTGTTTTCTTTGATTCAAGGGGTTGTATACTTATGTATCAACTCCTTTGTATCTTTATTTTCATGTTTTAGTTGTGCCAAGTAAAGTTTCTAACGAGAGTTGGAGTTGGTTTTGGATTTCTGCGTAGGAAACATATTTCTGCTGTCCACCGTAAAAAATCATATAATTCACAGGAAAATCAGAATGACCTGAAATGTTTTGTGATTATTCCTCAGCTAATTACGCAACTTTTTTGTTCTTTACGTTTTTTGATCTGAGCAACGTAAGTGCCCCGAAAAAATTCTTCTTTACAGACTGTTCTGGTTTTGGCAGATTCTGCCATTTTTCTTGTATTTGCTCTTTTACGATGTCAAGTGGATTTTTTTGCTTCACGAAACATAAGTGGCTGTAGGTAATCTTTAAAATTATCAATAACACTTGTGCCCATGCAAAACCCATGTATTTTTTATTGTTGCACTAACCCTCCAATGCGAATTACTCTTTGAGTGTGGTGTGAAGGAAGTTTTCAAGGGTCAAGAGAAGAGGGTGAGATATGTGATCAAGAAGAGTGCAAGGTCAAATCTTGGGGATGACCACGTGGTTCATCCCGGAAAACTCTAAGAAGACTCAAGCATCTAAGCTTGGGGATTCCCAAGGCATCCCCTTCTTCATCAACAATCTACCAGGTCATTTCTAGTGAAACTATATTTTTATTCGGTCACATCATGTGAAGTTTACTTGGAACGTCTATTTGTTGTTCTTTTGTTTTATTGCTGAAATAATATAGTTGGACCCTAGCATTCCTTGTTTGGGAGAGAGACACGCTCCTCTTTTTCGTTTGAATACTCGTTATGCTCGTATTCTTAGTTTTTTTCTTCTAGCTGCTACAAAATTCATGTTTAGCTCTTGTTTTCTTTGCATCTCTTATTCAGAGATGTTAGTTTTAATAGTTTTATGTGAGTACTCTCATGTTTTCTTGCTGTATCATTTAGAGAGTTTTTGTTAAAACATACTTTGTATGGTGCTTGTTGGGCAAAGAAACAGCTGCTTGAAGTAGAATTCATAACGGTGCAAGTAGAAGCTTGTATAGACTGTGGCTAGAATTTTTCGTATCATGCTAGATGTTATTTTAATTCTAAAGCCTAGTGGTTATTTAGTAGCATGATTAGTCTCAAATATCTGAGAGTGTTTAATGTGTCGTTGAAAGAATCATGAGTTGTTCTTGTCGTATTGAAGCATAAATTTGTGGTGTTCTCCTTTGAATGTTTTATTTGGTTGACTTGGCGCATGCTCACACCATGTTTATGACTACGAACCATTCACTTATAGCCTCTATGATAATTTATTTTTTGAACTTGTGGTACCACTTATGCTTTGATTAATGATGTTTATGTCGCTATGCATGATTGTGGCTCTTATGCTCTCTTGATTTGTCACTCCTAGTCTTTTGCTAGCCTCCACCTGTACTGAGTATGAGCTCTACTCGTGCATCCAACTCCAAAAAACCAAAGTTTGCCAAATGTGTCCACCATACCTACCTACATGTGGTACTTACCCGCCACTACAAAGTAGATTGCTCATGTGTTACCTTTAAAACTTTCAAAATTACTCATGTTTTGTGCTCTAGTTTTATCTCATGAGGACGTAAATAGAGAATCTTTATCTCACTTGCTGATTGGACTTTCACACCCTGGACTAGTGGCTTCATCCGCTTATCCAATTGATAGAAGAGCTGGCAGCGGGGTGCCCAACCCCAAATTAATAACAGCAAATTCTCTTCACTATTTTTGCCCCTGATTTATCAGTCAAATCATAATTGTGTAAACAAAAGAGAAAGAGGGATGACCTTCTACCCAGATGCGTCCTTCTATGGGATCCGCTCTTGTGAAGTCTAGTTGTCTTGTGACGTACTGTATTTTCTGTTTAACATTCGTTGACATAAGCATACACCTCTCTAAAAATTAGACACTCCTCCACGGTATGTGATTGTTGGCAGGAACCCGAGGATTCGGTTAGTCATGGTTTGTGTAAGATGGATGGGAGGAGTGTCAAACATTTTATACCTCTGTTTAATAAAATAAAAGCTCTAGCACATGAGTTGTTCCCTGCTTCCCTCTGCGAAGGGCCTTTCTTTTAGTTTTATTTTGAGTCTCCATCTTCTAACTTTACGCACAATTGAGAGAGCATAGTTGCCATTCTGACTTTAATGTGCATTTGTCCCATAAACATTAATTGATTCATGATTTGTTATTGTTTGTTCTCTAATTATTTGTTCTAGTCTTCCTCATGAACTTTGAAGGTGTCATGGCATTTATGTTTTGCCTCACTCTTAAGGACTAGCGAAATATCACTTTGCCATGTTTTCTCTATACTTGAAACAAACGTATATCTTTTAGTGCATTGTTATTCATGATCTTTTATTTTTGTTACTTCTCATGATGCAAGGTGATTGCTATGCTTTATTTTTAAAACTTTATTTATCATGCTTGTGTTGAAGTTCTATGATCTCATCTTACATATGCTTTTACATTATTGATGATCAAGTTTATGTTGGTAGCATGTCACCTCAGAAATTATGTGTTTTTATCGTTTACCTACTAGAGGACGAGTAGGAACTAAGCTTGTGATGTTGATACGTCATAAACGTATCCTTAATTTCTGATGTTCCATGTTGTTTTCATGTTGTTTCCTACATGTTTGTTATACACTTTATGTCATTTTTATCGATTTCTGGGACTAACCTATTGACAAGATGCCACAGAGCCAGTTCCTAGTTTTCTACTGTTTTTTGTTTCAGAAAAGTTGTTCTAGAAATATTCTTGGAATTGGAAAATTCGAAGCCCTGAAGTCTTAGAATTCCCGAAGGTTCCACGGAGTCCCGAATAGGCCCGGAGGGGGGCCACAGGAGGGCCACACCATAGGGCGGCGCCACCCCCCGGCCGCGCCTGGGGGTGGTGTGGGTCCCTCGGGCATCCACCGCCATCGCCCTTTCGCCTATTTATGCCCCCGATATGTGAACCCTAAAGATATACCAATTTTTTCCTGAGAAACACCCGAAGCCGCCGTCATCATCATCTCGAGATCGGGAGGGTTCTGGAGCTCTCCGAGGCACCCTGCCGGGAGGGGAATTCATTACCGGAGGGGTCTACACCACCATCCTCTCCTCCGAAGTGATGCGTGTGTAGTTCATCCCTGGACTACGGGTCCATAGCAGTAGCTAGATGGTTGTCTTATCCACTTTGTACCTCATGTTTAGATCTCGTGAGCTGCCCTACATGATCGAGATCATCTTTATGTAATGCTACATGCTGTGTTTGCTGAGATCTGATGAATGTTGAATGCTATGTCTTCTGATTATCAATCTATCATGTTATCTTCATGCATATGTTATTTATGATCTTGAATGCTCTCTGTTATTAGTAGATGCTCTGGCCAAGTAGATGCTAGTAACTCTAAGATGGAGTATTTATGCTCGATAGTGGGTTCATGCCTCCTTTGCATCTGTGCTCGAGTGACAGAAACGTGACGGATAGAGGATGTGATGTTGCCATTTGGGAGAGAACAACTGTCTTTACTTAGTTTACATTGTTTAGATTACACACTTTTCTTACTGCGATAATCTGTTGCTTGCAACTTAATAACCAACATTTCTTCGGATGATATTCGGAGGGAAAACTTGCTGCTGCACTCTTCACACCTTGCTCTTGGGGTCTCCCAACGAGCATGTGTCCACACTCCATCACACCACTAGTAAACTGTGGACCATGGTCCATTTTCTCATACTGATAATACACACACTGTTTCTACTATTTTCACACTGCTTCCACTGCTTTCACACTGTTCTTGTATTGTTTTCCACACCATACGTTTAACCTCTTTGTGTTCAGCAAAACCGGTCAGATTGACAACCTCACTGCTTCGTTAGGGCAAAGTGATTTGATTTTATTGTGTAGGTTCCACGTTGCTGCTGAACCAGTAGTGCGCCCTGCCACCTCAGCTGCATCAACCTTCAGAGATTGCTTGTCCTTCTACTGGTCGATTCAACCCTAGTTTCTTTTCTGAGGGAAAACTTGCCGATGCACTCTTCACAACCTTTCTCTTGGCATTTACCAACGTCAGCCTCCTGTCGAGGGACACATCAGCGGCGTTGCGCCGCCACAACCGAGGAGTGGGGCGTCATCCTGCTCGAGGACAACAAGAGGTGGTGTCCACACCGCCCAAGAAGTCCAGTGGCAGCGACCCAGGGGCGAGCTGCAGCTACGCTGCCCCAAAGAAGGATGGGTCGCCGAGCACTGACAACGCAGGCGACAGCGACTACGCCGACTTCTACCACCTCCTCGGCATAAACTAGTTTAAACTGCCTAGGTATTCGGCTATATTCGGCCAAATATTGTAGAATCGTAAGTGCTCGTCCAAATTTGTGCAAGTTTGGTTGGTTTTCACCTGTTTCCCTTGGGATCGCGACTGGGAACTATCCCCCCCCGGACGAAAATAGCGTCGGCTATCCCCAAACGACGCTATTTCCGCCAAAAAACGGCATGGGGGAGATCCTCATAGTATTGGTTGCTGTTGGTGTCATTGGGGAGGAGTTTCATCTATGGTCCATAGCTGGGCAGCCGGCAGTACATCGGTGCTATTTTGTAAGCTGCAAAACTCTTTCTATCTTAATGACGTGTCATGCAAGTCTTGCATGTTCTAGAAATACTCCCTCCATTTCTTTTTACTCTGCATATTAGGTTTGTCAAAGTCAAACATGCTAAAATTCAACTAATTCTGTAGGAAAAAATATCAACATTCACAATACAAAATAAATAGCATTCAATTCACCATGTAATATACTTCATATTGTATCGATTCGGTATTCGAAAATTTAATACTTTATTCTATAAATTTGGTCAAACTTTGCAATATTTGACTTTAGACAATTTTAATACGCGGAGTAAGAACAAACAGAGGAAGTACAAATTAGTATGCATGTATTTTATTGTGTGACACATGCTCCTAATCCTTTTATCTCATACACTACAGGCCGACAAAGTACTTCCATTGGCTCACAAAATTTATAGTACATTCAACAACTAAATAGAGTAAGCGTCTTCAAAAGACATACGATATGGAGTTAATTCAAGAGTAACTAGAGGAGAGAGAAAACAATTTACACGAGTGAAATCGATAAATTCTCAAACAACAAAAAGAAAAATTCATCTTTTAGAGACTAAGATCTTGTTCGGAACTTCTTTGTTCCTCTTTTAGGTCCTCTGTAAGCTGGGCTTCGGGCCAAGGTTTTGCGAACTGTTCGCGATCCTCCTTTCCATGATGAGCACTAGGGCATAGTGGTTTGGGTGCCCCTAACCTGGCCCATGTAGCCACCAGCCTCGGGGTGCATGGTTGTGGAGGATGTGCATTGATCTCTTGCGATCTTGGCGCGGGATCGATATGCAATTCTTAGGGGAAGAACGGGGGATCTTTGATACATCCACCTATATGGTGGTGGGTAACGGGACCTCCGCACTCTTATGAGAAGATAGATGGTTGGATGGAAAACCTATTCGGGAGATAGGGCTAGACCTATTCACCCTAATCCCTAGGCTACCTAGGTGTTATTTTGTTGTGATTCAAATTTATTTATGCTGATAAAAGGTCATACTTATGACGAGAGTTGTTGCCGAGTTGGATTTGAATTCTAATTTGTTTAGCGTTTTACCTATTTATATACCTCAACTAAGCCACCGCTTTGGGGTAAGTCTCAAGTTGTAAATTTCCGGTGTTTGTAACCGCACCAGATATAGTGAACTTCTGCTGGCTGGCGGCCGTGGTTTTTCTCTTCCTCATTGTAAGAGTTTTTCACGTTAAAAATCTCGTGTCCCCTATCGTGCTAGATCTCTTTTGTTCGTTGTTTTTGTGCTATGGTTTATAACACTAGGAAGCAGCGCACGGTGCAATAGGTGCTGGATGAGCGCAGCTGGATCACCGACATTGCTAGCGTCCTGTCCTGAGCCCCCTGGCCCTCATGCATCACCTCATGCACTACGTCCAACTCTGGAGCCTACTACAGGAGTACAGCTATTGACTGAACCTGAACCTGATAGGTTCATCTGGCAATGGACGACAGATGCCTTGTACTCCTCACACTACGCTACAACATCTTCTTCCAAGATCAATGGTTTTGGGCTCCTGAAGTCTCAACTGAAAATCATGGGCGCTCCCTAGGGTGAAATTCTTCATCTGGCTAGCTTGGCAGGACATGCGCCGGCCGGCTAAGTGGCTAGCGCGACACAATCTCCCTGCATGGCGTGATGTGCCCTATGCGACTAGTATTATGATGAGGACATGACAAGGCCGGATGCGACCAAGGATAATTCCTATACAGTTGATCAAGAAATGAAGAAAAATAACGGTACATGATTAGATGTTGTTCAAGGATTTCTTCCACGTCACCTTGGGCCGAAGAGCAATTATAGTCCATGTTCTCCATGTTCTAGATGCAGATTAGGACTACAGAAATATAGGTGAATTCAGAAGGTTGTAACTTTTTCATACAGACTCCGAATTGGGTGATTTTTTTGTTGGAAAATACGTGATGCAGCACACCCCATTCCACCAAGCTCTACGCCAACACCCATTGGTCCAATGAAAAGATCACGTGCAAAGGCGATACAAGATAAGGTGAACTCACTCCTCTCTCTATGCCTTCGGTGACTTGGTGAATGATGCGCTACCTCATGGAACTACCCTATGCGTGCTCAGTTTTGATTTCACAATGGATCCTCAGGATGATGCCCATGCAGCTATAGAAAATTCCCAAGAAGTTAGAAAAGAAGTCCAAGAAGAAGAAGAGGAAGAAGAAGGTGAAGGCCAGGAAACCCGGCCTGACACCCTGGCCAGGCCAGCCTCCTTGCTCCTCAGGCCGGCCCCCAGCCAAGCTAGCCGGCCTCCACCCTGGCCTCAAGCCAGCTTCATCGCGCCTCAGGCCGAGTGGCCAACAGACGAGCCCGGCCTCCACCCCGGCCTCAGGATGGCCTTCCTGCATGCGCCTTAGGCCGGCCTCCCTACCGAGCGCCCCGGCCTCCCAGGCCGGCTTTCCTGCACTACAGGATTTAGGGGTTTTCTCCCCCTTCTCCACCCCACCTACCTCCTTGGCTATAAAAGGGAACCCCTTGGAGCCAGATCTAGGTTAGAGATGAATTGAGATTTGAGCTTTGCTCTTATACCCCTCTTGTGAGGCTACTCCTTGGACGTGTATCTAGGAACGAATCAAGACTACTCCATCTATGTGTGTATTTGGATCGAATCAAGTTTACTCCGAAATAGCCATCCTTTCCCCTTGGGAATCAGTTGGTGTTCTCCCAATCTTCCTTGACTGACCCTCGAGGATCTATTCCTGCGGTGGACCAGCGGCAGGTTTGAATTGGTTCCAATCAAGGTGAGTTCGAGTGGATTGTTTGCCGGAGGCGGCCTCGGGTTTAGTTGTCGGTATCTCGAATCCTCTAGTTCCCACTAGTTATCCGGTTTCAATTAGCGTGTTGTTGACTTGGGTTTGCGGTCCCTCGTATGCTTCACGAGTTATCTCCCCTTTGTTTTCCCATGAATCCCCCTTGTGTTCTTCCTCGTGTTCTTCATTTTCCCCTTCGTGTTCTTCATGTTCTTGGTCAATTCGTGAGATCGGACCACCCTAGAGGTTAACACCTACACCATATGGTATCAGAAGCCTCGTTCCCACGAATTTGACTCCAACAACCCCCCTTTTCCACCAGATGTTTTTCTTCCCCAACCCTAAATTCCAAAATTCCACCAAAAATAGCCTCAAAAGAAATTTCGACCTATCTATCGATTTGTTGAATTTTTCGTAGTTTTGATCCATGGATTTGTTGCTTAAGACAATTTCCCACCCTTCTATTCATCCATTTCCCCCAATTTGTCCACGAATTTGCAAAATCGGAGCAAGAAATTTCGCCGTTCTTGACGCCCAGGATTTTTTTTCTGATTTCGATTTCTGGAAAGATTTTGAAAGTTGCTTTTCTTTGTCGTTGTTGGTCCGATTTGAGTGATTCAAAGTGCTCCGCGAAGCCCACAACAACATCTACAACACCATATCGATGGATCATCACGACATCGACATCCAGCGGCCGCAAGTCCGCGTTCATCAATTCCAGAGGTATAACTTGCTTCCACTTGAACTAACCCCTCTTTTTGTGTACCTTGCCCATTCGGACTAGCTCTTTTATATCGCTTGGCATTGCACTAGTGGAACCGAGAGTGCATGTTTGGCACTTGTGAGAGCATAGTTTAGAGTAGGCATTGGCATTTTAGAATCATAAAAAATCAAAAAAAAAGATCGATGTCAATTGCTATCCATTGTAGGAACGTGTAGCTTCACGTCGCAAAAGAGAAAAGAGTGACCGGTTGCCACGGTGTGAATCATGTTGCCTTTTAAAGTTTGCGGTTTGATCTATCGTCCTCCTTGTTTTAGTGTGGCAAATTTTGTTGTTAAACATAGAAATGAACCCCAATGAAATGTTAGCACAAGAACCAAATTCCGAGGGGTGAAAACAAATGGAACACACACAAATGATTAATGGGGTTAGTGACACATATCCACCAGCAACATATCCATTATCTTGGTACCTCTTGTGTGCTTTTGCAATGGCTAGGGAAGGTGACTTCACGAGTCCGAGTTCGGAGGAAGATGGCAACCCCTTCTACGTCGACAACGCCAACAACTTCGTCACCCACCGTGAGCATGTGAAATTCCGCGCCGTTGTGCGTGATGGATTGGAACGCTATGAGCGTCGCCTACGTGAGAAAGATGCAAGATTCAATGATCAATTGGCGCGCATCAACATCAAATTAGCAAATCTTGCTAAACGCCCACGATCATGTTCATCTTCACACCGAACAAGGAGTTCCTCAAGGTCAAGCCATCCAAGTGAGCAACCTCATGCTCCTCACCAAGCTCGTCGACATGATCGTCATCACCACATGCAAGATGGTGGACTTCACCGCCAAGAGCATGAACCCCCACCTTCTCCACAACATCACCGCCACAATTGGTATGATGAAAGATCGCCACCTTCACCACCTCACGACATCAACAAGGACGTGATGACCCTCTTCAATAACAACCTAGACGCCCGGACATTCGTCAACATCATCCATCACCTCCTCCAAACGCCGCAAATGACTATGGTCTACATGACTTCGTGGAAGGTGCTCGCCCACATCGAAGGCCTACAAGGCATAATGCGCGTCGCCACCATAACGACTGCGAAGATCAAGACCTTCCTCAACACCGTAATCATGAGCAAGACCATCCTCCACACCGTCACCATGAACAAGACCGTCCTGAACACCGTCACCGTGAACAAGACCATCCTCAACACAATGAGCATGATGATAGTGAACTCCGAGAAGCAAGAATCCATCATCGACACGAAGACCCTCATGGAAATAGGAGACATCCTCCACAAGGTTTTAAAGAACATGATGGTATCGACCCATATCCTTCTTAGCTACCCATCTGTGATGAAGACCCAAATGAGAACAACCATCGTCACAATGAAGATAACAGCATGAGCACTATTCGAGTCAATGTCCCTAAGTTCCATGGAGACTTTGACACGGATGTTTACCTCTCTTTGGATCTCAAAGTTGACAACATCTTCCTCACTCACAACTTTAGTGATGAGAAAAAGGTAGCAGCGACTTCTCTTGAATTGGAAGGTTACGCCCTCTTGTGGTGGGAACAATTGCAAAACCAAAGGATAGCCAACCACTTACCTCCTATCACAACTTGGAATTAGATGAGATAAGTTATGCATGCACGTTTCATACCTCCTCACTACAAGCGAGATCTACTCAAGAAGCTACAAGAGCTCAAGCCAGGATTGAAAACGGTTGATGAGTACTACAAGGAAATGGAAATCGCCATGACAAAAGAAAATGTGATGGAACCTCAAGACCACACAATGGCTCGCTTCCTCAATGCACTCACCCCATCAAGAGAATTGTGGAGTTTCAACCATATGACAATCTTGTTGGCCTTGTTCATCAAGCTCTCAACGTCGAGCGCCAACTATTTGATGACATCGAGTATTCAAAGCAAAATGCCTACTTCGCCTCTAAGTCTTCAACCTCAACGCCTCCTATGGCTCAAGATTCTACACCAAGTGCCTCCAAAGGTAATCCAAGAGCTCAAAATGCAACAACAAAGTCTCCTCAACTCTTCAAGAAACAAGTGTCTACCACCAACACAAGTGCTCTGCAAGTCAAGTCTAGCTCAATAACTTGTTTCAAATGTGGTGGTAACGGACACAAGTACTTTGAATGCTCCAACAAGATGATCATGATTGTCAACCAAGATGGTGAACATGACTCCATGAGTGAAGATGAGTACTATGCTATGCACCAAATTGTTGCCAACCCCTTGGATGAAGAACAACTTGACAACAAAAGTGTCTATTGTGATGTGGACAAAAGCCCATCCTTGGTGGTTACACGAGTGCTAACAACATCCCCTCAAGAAGAGCAAGATCAACGTTGCAACCTCTTCCAAAAAAGAGCCGGAATAAATGGAAAATCAATCAAGGTCATCATCGATGGTGGAAGTTTCCATAACAAAGAGCTTCATGACAAGTTGAATTTTCCATACAAGAAACGCCCTCATACCTACCCTTTGCAATGGCTTAGTGACTCTGGTACCTTCAAGATACAACAAATGGTCCAAGTTTCCTTGAAGATTGGTCCATATGAAGACACCATGGAGTGTGATGTGGTTCTAATGACCGTGTGCCATCTTCTACTTGGAAAACCTTGGCAATATGATAAGGGTGCAATGCACGATGGACGCACCAATCAATACTCCTTCAAATGGAAAAACAAGAACCTTGTGCTCCGTCCTATGTCTCCAAGCCAAATTATCGCCGACAATGCAAAGAAGCTTGCCCGCACCCAACAAGACAACAATTCTAGTGAGATGCGTGGAGAGAGAGCGATCCACCAAAAAGAGAGTGAGAGCCACAAGCCAAATATGAGTGAAAAAATCATGAGTGTTCCCAAAGGCCTAGCCTTACTTGCCACAAAACGTGAGATGCGAGATCTTCGAGAAAACCCATCCATACTTCATTGTGTCCTCATGTGCAAAGGACAAACACTTCATACTAACACCATAACAAGACTTCCTCCATCTTTGTCGCCATTATTGCAGGAATTTGAGGACGTGTTTCTCGAAGAACTACCATCGGGTCTACCTCGTCTACGAGGCATCGAGCACCGCATTGACCTCATCCCGGGTGCTCCACTTCCAAACCGCGCTCCTTATCGCACCAACCCCAAAGAGACTAAGAAAATTGAGCGGCAAATCCAAGAACTTGTAGAAAAAGGTTTCATTCGCGAATCCCTTAACCCTTGTGCCGTTCCGGTTATCCTTTTCCCAAAACAACATGATACTTCTCGTATATGCATGGATTTTTGCCTTATAAATGCTATCAGTGTTAGATATAGACTTCCCATCCCTAGGCTCGATGATATGCTTGATGAATTGAGTGGTGCCACAATCTTTTCCAAAATTGACCTTAAAAGTGGATATCACCAAATTCGCATGAGTATAGGTGATGAATGGAAAACTACTTTCAAAACAAAACTTAGTCTCTATGAATGGCTTGTTATGCCCTTTGGTCTTTCGAATGCTCCTTCAACATTTATGCGTCTTATGAATGAAGTTTTGAGATCTTCCATTCGCAAGTTTGTCATGGTTTATTTTGAGATATCCTTATTTATAGCAAATCTTTGGAGAATCACCTTGAACATGTCTCTCAAGTCTTGTTGGCTCTTTGCAACGCAAAACTGTTTGCAAATTTTTCCAAGTGCAATTTTTGCACCAACGAGCTTGTTTTCTTGGGTTTTGTGATTTCCTCCAATGGTATTGAAGTTGATGATAAGAAAGTAGAGGCAATTAGAAATTGGACTAGCCCTACTTCCGTGGGTGAGATAAGACGTTTTCATGGTCTTGCGGTTTCTATCATCGCTTTGTGAAGAATTTTTCAACAATTGCTTGTCCTTTAAATGAGCTTACGAAAAAGAATGTACCGTTTGTTTCAGGCAATGCTCAACAAAAAGCTTTTGATACTCTCAAGAAATGTTTGACCGAAGCACCTTTGCTTGTCTTACCGGATTTTGAGAAAACTTTTGAGATTGAATTTGATGCTAGGGGTATTGGTATTGGTGGCGTTCTTATACAAAATAGACGTCATGTAGCTTATCATAGTGAGAAACTTGATGGCGCTAGATTGAACTACCCCATTTATGACAAAGAACTATTTGCTTTGGTTAGAGTTTTGGAAGTTTGGCAACACTATCTTTGGCCTAAAGAATTTTTTATTCAGTCCGATCATGAATCACTAAAATATTTGAAGAGTCAAGCTAATTTGAACAAAAGACATGCTAAATGGGTCGAATTCATAGAATCTTTTACTTATGTCATTAAGTACAAGAAAGGTAAAGAAAATGGTGTAGCGGATGCTTTGTATCGTAAAGAATGTCTTCTTACACGCCCTGAAATCAATGTGATTGGTTTGGATGAGATCAAAGACTTATACCCTTCCGATGCTTTCTTTGGACCTATCTTTGCTAAGTGCTTGCCCAATCGAGGTTTTGAAGATTTTTACTTGCATAAAGGTTTCTTGTTTAAGACTAACAAACTATGCATTCCCGAGTCCTCTTGTTTGTTGTTATTGAAGAAATCACATGAAGGAGGCCTCATGGGAAACTTTGGTCGAGACAAGATCTATGATATGATCTCCACCAACTACTATTGGCCTAAGATGAGGCACCAAGTGCAAATACTCATCACAAGATGTCCAACATGTCTCCGAGCTAAGTCTACTTCTAACTCTCATGGCCTTTATATGCCATTGCCTACACCACACGTCCCTTGGAGTGACATTAGCATGGATTTCGTGTTAGGACTACCATGCACACAAAAAACATGGACTCTATCTTTGTAGTTGTTGATCGCTTTTCTAAGATGGCTCATTTCATTCCATGCAATAGAACGGATGATGCTTCACATGTCGCAATATTTTTTTAGGGAAATTGTTTGTTTACATGGAGTGCCCAAGACAATTGTGTCGGACATAGACGTAAGTTCACCTCCTACTTTTGGAAGACATTGATGGCCACGCTAGGAGTGAAACTCCTCTTCTCCACCGCATACCACCCGCAAACCAATGGGCAAACTGAAGTGGTGAACCGCACACTATCTACGCTCCTTCGTGCTTTGATCAAGCCCAACCTAAAGAATTGGGAAGAATGCATCCCACATGCTGAGTTCTCCTACAATCGAGCACTTCGCCAAGCTACAAAGAGAAGCCCCTTCGAGATCGTCTATGGATTCAACCCCAACATCGCGCTTGACATCCTACCACTACCTCTCTGTGAGCAAGTTAGCATGAACTTCGACAAGCGCATTGACTACATCAAGAAACTTCATGAGAGCACACGAGCTACACTTGAGAAGCACTATGAACACCATGCCATCAAGATGAAAAATAACAAGAAGCCCATGGTGTTTCTAGAAGGTGACCTTGTTTGGCTATATCTACGCAAAGACCGTTTTCCCCAAGAGCGCAACTCCAAGATCAAGACACGAGGTGACGGTCCCTTCAAGATCCTCAAGCGTATTGATGGCATGTGAACACACGTTTGTTGGGAGACCCCAATAGGAAGGTATGATGAGTATAGCAGCACGTTTTCCCTCTGTAAGAAACCAAGGTTTAATCGGACCAGTAGGAGAAAGAAATCACTTCTGAAGGTTGTTGACAACTAATGTTTGCAGAGTGCACTACCAGGCTTAGAAGCAACATGGAATCTACACACAACACAACCAATATACTTTTCCCCAATTAACAGTGAGGTTGTCAATCTCACCGGTCTTGCTGAAAACAAAGGATTATGCGTATAGTGTGGAAAATGATGTTTGTTTGCAGTGAATGAAATGAGAACAATGTTTGCAGTGAAAAAGAACAATGTTTGTAGTAGGTTGTACTATCAGTGTAAACAAATGGACCGGGTTCCACAGTTCACTAGTGGTGTCTCTCCATAACAGATAAATAACATGCTGGGTGAACAACTTACAGCTGGGCAATTGACAAATAGAGAATGCATCGTAATGCATATACATGACATGATGAATACTATGATATTCATTTGGACATTACAACATGATACATAGACCGTTGTCCAACTGCATCTATGACTAATAATCCACCCTCACGGCGTCATCCGAGCAAACTTTGGGTATTAAGTTGCAAGCAACATATTATTGCATTAAGTAAAATGCGTAATGTAAACAACACAATTATCCTTAGACAAAGCATTGTTGTTTTACCACTGTGGCAACAACACATCTACAATCTTAGAAGTTACTGTCACTCTTCCAGATTACTGGAGGCATGGACCCACTATCTAGCATAAATACTCACTCTTGAAGTCACAAGCATCTACTTGGCCAGAGCATCTACTAGCAATGGAGAGCATGCAAGATCACAAACATACATGATAGATCTATAATCAACTTGACATAGTATTCAATATTCATTGGATCCCAGAAAACACAACATGTAGCATTACAATAAGATGATCTTGATCATGTTAGGCAGCTCACAAGATCTAAACATGGTTGCACGAAATTGGAGAAGACAACCATCTAGCTACTGCTGTGGACCCGTAGTACAAGGATGAACTACTCACGCATCACTCCGGAGGCAAACATGGTGATGAAGAGCCCTACGGTGATGATTCCCCCTCTCCAGCAGTGTGCTGGGAAGAGCTTCAGAATCCTCCCGAACTAGGGTTGATGACAGCAGCGGCTACGAAACTTTTCGTGGATGGAGGCTCGGGTACTTAGAGTTTTCTCGAGGAAGGCAATATATAGGCAGAAGGGCGATGTTGGTGGGCGACCAGGGGGCCACGTGGACGAGCAGCCAAGGGAGGGCCGCGCTGCCCTATGGTGTGGCTGCCTCCCTGGCCCTCGAGTCTCCTTCGGACTCCGTGTACGTGACAGGAAAATAGGGACTTCGGCTTTTGTTTCGTCCAATTCCAAGAATATTTCTAGGACATCTTTTCTGAAATACAAAAAGAGCAGAAAACAGGAACTGGCACTATCGCATCTTGTCAATAAGTTAGTCCCAGAAAATGTATAAAAATGCTATGAAGTGTATAGAAAACATGTAGCAATTGGCATAATACTAACGTGGAACATCAGAAATTATAGATATGTTGGAGACGTATCACGTATCAATGACAACGCATACAAACTCAACATATCGCAATCCAAGTACCTTGCACACAACTCCTTCAACATGCGAGACCTATCTCCCTTCCATGGAAATCCAAGTGATAACAATGGTCACGGGTCGAGGACGACTCTCTTCGAAGGGGGGGGAGACGATGCAGCACACCCCATTCCACCAAGCTCTCCACCAACACCCATTGGTCCAATGAAAAGATCACGTGCAAAGGAGATACAAGATTAGGTGAACTCACTCCTCTCTATATGCCTTCGGTGACTTGGTGAATGGTGCGCTACCTCATGGAACTACCCTATGCGTGCTCAGTTTTGATCCCACAATGAAACCCCAAGATGATGCCCAAAGAGCTCAAGAACATGACCAAGAAGTTGCCCAAGAAGCTAGATAAAAAGTCCAAGAAGAAGAGGAATAAGGAGGTGGGAGCCAGGAAACCTGGCCTCACAGCCCGGCCAGGCCGGCCTCCCTGCTCCTCAGGACGCCCCCAGCTGAGCCAGCCGACCTCCACCCGGGCCTCAGGCCGGCTTCACTGTGCCTCAGGTCGGGTGGCCAACAGACGAGCCTGGCCTCCACCCTGGCCTCAGGTCGGCCTCCCCGCGCTGTAGGCTGGCCTCCCCACCGAGCGCCCCGGCCTCCTAGGCCGACTTTACTGCACTACGGGATTTGGGGGTTTTATCCCCTTTTCCACCCCACCTACCCCCTTGGCTATAAAAGAGCACCCCTTGGACCAGATCTAGGTTATAGATGAATTTATATTTTAGCTTTGCCCTTGTACCCCTCTTGTGAGGCTACTCCTTAGATGTGTATCTAGGAACGAATCAAGGCTACTCTATCTACGTGTGTATTTGGATCGAATCAAGATTACTCCAAAATAGACATCCTTTCCCCTTGGGAATCAGTTGGTGTTCTTCCAATCTTCCTTGACTGACCCTCGAGGATCTATTGGTGCGGTGGACCAGCCGCGGGGTTGAATTGGTTCCAATCAAGGTGAGTTCGAGTGGATTGTTTGCTCGATGCAACCTCGGGTTTAGTTGCCGGTATCTCGAATCCTCTAGTTCCCACTAGTTATCTGGTTTCAATTAGCGTGTTATTGACTTGGGTTTGCGATCCCTCGTAGGCTTAACGAGTTATCTCTCCTTTGTTTTCCCACGAATCCCCCTCGTGTTCTTCCTCATGTTCTTCGTTTTCCCCTTCATGTTCTTAGTTAATTCGTGAGATCGGGCCACCCTAGAGGTTAACACCTACACTAGTACGTCTCGTGCACTTTCCAACAAAATTAGTCTCACCTCAAAATCCGTTCCGAGCCAAAATTTATGTCCAAAACAGTCCGACCCTATAGCTGAAACTGGGCCAGGAATCCAGAAAAAGGTGATGCGCCACCTATAATTGGGCCCAAAGGCCTTGTAAGAATTAGGGTTGGTTTTTTGGTTCCTTGGGACGTCATTCCACCTCCTTGGCCGCCATCCAAGCCTCTCCTCCATATATACCCCCCATAGGTCTCAGTTTAGACTAGGATTTGCTTTAGTTAAAAAGAACTCAGCTATATTTGCTAGTCTTCGCCATAGGCACGAGTGTCGGATAGACCATATCAATATACTTTATTTTTTATTCGCAGTTCTTGATTGCATTATTGGTTCTTGCTTGTTCTCGATTGATTGCATGAGCTAGACCTTAGTGGTTGGGTCGACTGTGCTACGACGCTATCAATAACCTCCCGGAGTTGGTGTAGCGATTGGTAAGACGCAACGTACTCGCATATTTGTAGTTGGATTGTCAACGTCAATGCCACCCAAATCGTAGTTATCATCTCATCGAAAGATCGGACACTCCTGCCTCTATCAAGTGGTATCAGATTTTAGGTTGGTGAGAAAATTTATCCTTATGTTCGTTTTGTTCTTCACACCTAAAGTCCAAGAAAAAGTCATACAAAAATATATAGATTAGATCATCTCGTCCTACAAATAGTCCGTGTCTCTCGCATTTTCTTTTCGGTGCATTGTGCCGTTGAATTTTTGTCTGAATCGTCATGTCAAGTTGCCAGTCTTAGCGTCTAGTCCCGTAGAGTTTCGAGTTCTTTGCATAATTTGTCATCGCCGTTGCCGCATCAACTTGCACGCTTGCAGATCACCATCGTCCACCACCACTTTGGCGCCTCCATCTTCATCCACCGCTGCTCGCGCACACCACATATCCGCTGCTAGCATCTACCACCACCGCATCACCATCTACGCTGCTTCCTCGTCCGTGTCTATCCATATAAAGCCGCCATTGCCATACCTTTGCCGTTGTTCCGTAAACATCCATCGCGTCGCTGCCGCCACATTCTTGCAGCACGCCTCCGCCACACAGAGGCCTCCCATCCGCCACGCCACCACAGCTGCTGCATACGCCGCCGCCTCAGATTAGGATTAGAATTTTAGCTCTTTCGGTCCTTTTTCCTTGCAAGATTTCCGTGATCTAATAGAGTTCTACTAGGTTTGGTCTCCAAAATTCGCGACCTACTGTAGCAAAAGAAAAATCAGGATCACTCATAACCTCACACATACTCTGTGGTTGTGTGAGAGAGAAAAATATCCGAAAAAAAACAAATTCGCCCAACCATAGACAACCTCTGTCCTTTGGCGAAAATTTGTCCTATTTTTTTTTCTCTCGTTCTTCCTCTTCGGTGTTCTAGTGTAGTTTCTTTGCCGCGTTTGATCCTATTTTTTCTTGTTTGCTTGTTGTTGCCGCGCCATGACCTCGTTGGTGCTATAGACTCGCGTCTCTAAAACGGCCTAGCCTTTGACTAGTACAATATTGTTTTTTAGTGTTTATTCAACTTGCATTCCTGATTTGATTATTGCTAATCCTTACTACCATATTTAATCCTACCTAAAGCTCCATGGATTCTACATCGTGCATTGTGATTTTCACATGGCAATCTCTCCAACTACAGATGAAGCTCAAGAACATCGAGGTCCCGATCCTGCCATGATTAGTAGAGGACAAGAACAAATCACACGTATATGTTCCTATTACTACTAGGATGTGGTGACAAGTCGCATAATCCTTCAAGCAAATATAAAACTCTTGCAAGTTTCTTACATGCAGGAGGTGACTCGAAAGCTACAACACGTGAACCACCACCATGGGAGGTACAAACACGTACCCATGCACATGATCATGTTAATGTTTCTATGCCATCTTTTGAGGGTCGTTATAAATATTTTTCGTACATTTAATGAGAATTTGACATAAATTCTATATTTGTTTCCCATAATTTTTCTGAGAATAAAAAAAAAGTAAAATTTGCAATTTCTACATTTACCGGTTTGGCTTCTATTTGGTGGAATGAATATTGTCATTTATATCCTGATTATATACCTACTACTTGGCATGACCTAAAACTTGCTATGAGATATACATTTGTTCCATCATACTATACTCGTGACATGGTTATGAAATTGCAAAAAATTTAAACAAGGTAATAACCATGTAAAGGAATATTATGGTAATTTAGAAACTACATTGTTGCATTCATTTTTAGAAGAAAGTGAAGAAGGTTTTATAGATAGATTTTGGAGTGGTTTAAACCATGATATTTAGGAAATATTACTGCATGAAGATGAGATATATTCTGTAGATATTTGTTTTGTCTTGCTTGTAAAGCTGAACAGGAAATACAAAGACGTCGCAATAAGACTGGCAAGAATACGATGGAATTTTTATCATCAACAACTAAGAAGGTTAACCCCTCAACTGTTGCACCTACCATGCCAACACTCATGCATTTGTGGGGATCACACCACCACAAACTTGGGATGTGTCTGCATCAATAGTACCTACATCATCTGAGTTGGACATATATGGTAATAATTTCTTCCACATGATATTGATATATTCCACGATGATCTGCATACATCATGCGTTGAGTTACCGGTTGTTTTGGTCACAACACCTATCTTAGAGAAATATGTTGTTGATTTGACGTTACCATGTGATCAAATAACCCAAGTAGCTACTGTTTTCAGTGCACCTATTATTGATTTTAATTCATCTATTGATACGAGCGCCCCCACTAAAATAATCGTTAATGATAATAAACCATATAACTTGATAATTAATTCTGAATTGGATCATATGTCGAATTGATTAGGAATGACGAAGTCTTGGCTATAATTTCTCATGCTAATACTTTGTTTTGTGTTTCAATGGATCCACCTATGTCTTTGTCACATGCTAAGAATAATTTTTTTGAAATCACATGTTTGCGTACGTTCAAAAGTGTTTATGCCCCTGATTTAACATTTCAACTGATTGATGATTATGATATTAATAATAACTTTTGGGTGCATACAATTTATGTCACGTTTGATGATATTGTTGTTTTCAGCAATCTATGCTATGAGCCGATGCATTGTTGTTATGGGATAGTTTATAATTTTCATGATCATATGATGCATTCTCGTGTACTTGATACATTAGACGCTAGTTTTTCATATTCATTATGTTTGTCCCATAAGTTCTTACCTAGTTGTGCTACTGGTTTTTACCTCACATATATTTGCAATTTAAGTTACATATTGGACATGTGATTGATAAATTTGGTGTCCATCCATTTCATGTTCATAATTATCAGAGTAGCGCAGTTGAACCACGGTTTAAGCCTATTTTGTTCTCACATCTTATGCATTGGTTTGACCTTGTTAATCACAAATTTAATCATCGATCTTCTGAGAGGACATTGAATTTAATATTGAACAATATGAAATTATACATATGTTTTTCTCATCATGATTATGATTATATGAACTTCACTTACACTTGCAATTATGATTGCCTCTTACCGAGATATTATTTGTTCCATTATGAAAATTATGTATTCTATACTTGCAATGTTAGTTGCCTTTTGTCTTTTGGAAATAATAATTGTGTTGTTTTCAATGAAAATAAACTCTTGCATATGTTCAATCATTTTGATATGACCTCCAACTATGGTACTTATTTTATGCCAAATAGCTTGTTGCATGATTACTTATCTAAACAAGTTGTGGTTAGAAATTTTGATACAACAATGCTTTGTTTACCAATATTGGGATGGTTTAATGATGAACATTGCAATATACATGATATGAGTAAGTGCTTCACTTATATATGCAAACTGAGTTGCATTAGTTTCATGTGTTATACTGTTTGTGATGATTATTTAGTTTTCATACCGCATGAAAATTACCCTCGTATTAATGTGGCATATGTGCATCAACTAAGGAAAATAAAAATGGATCACATATACATCTATCACGCGTATACCTTGTATCTTCTGATACTCCTATTTCAGAAGAAACAACGTCGAGAACGGCTTATCTTTCAAGAAAGGGAGGATAATGAGGATATGACAAGGCCGGATACGACTAAGAATAATTTCTATACAATTGATCAAGAAATGAAGGGAAAACAAGGGTACATGATTAGATGCTATTCAAGGAGCTCTTCCACGCCACCTTGGGTTGAAGAGCAATTAGAATCCCCGTTCTCCATGTTCTGGACGCAGATTCGGAGTGCAACAAAAGTTTGTAACTTTTGCATACGGACTCCGAATTGGGTGAATTTTTTGTTGGAAAGTAGGTCTCGTGCACTTTCCAGCAAAATTAGTCTCACCTCAAAATTCGTTCCGAGCGAAAAGTTATGGCCAAAATAGTCCGACCTTGTAGCTGAAACTGGCGAGAAATCCAGGAAAAAGGTTAGGTGATGCGCCACCTCTAAGTGGTCCCAAAGTCCTCGTACGAATTAGGGTTCGTTTTTGGTGCCTTGGGACGTCCTTCTACCTCCTTGGCCGCCACCCAAGCCTCTCCTCCATATATACACTCCATAGGTCTCGGTTTAGACTAGGATTTTGTTTAGTTAAAAAGAACTCACGTATATTTGCTAGTCTCTGCCATAAGCACCAGTGTCGGATAGACCTCTTGTACTGCGCACTTGCAAAATCCCACCTATCAATATACTTCATCTTTTATTCGCAATTCTTGATTGTATTATTGGTTCTTGATTTGTTGTCGATTGATTGCAGGAGGTAGACCTGAGTGGTTGGGTCTACTGTGCTACGACGTTGTCAATAACCTTAAGGAATTGGTGTAGCGATTTGGTATGGATATTATAGGGGTACATGGTGATTGTTCATGCCTGAGTTGGAAGGAAATATTGAAGTTAATTGATGATTACTATAAGGTGAATTCCTTCTTAATTGATCGTGTTGTTTGTGTTTATAAGAATGTTATACTACCTAAGCATATGTATTTATGTGTGATAGGTTTATTGATAACACAAACATGGATGGAGGAGAGCATCAAGAGGAGTTGGAAAACAAGCTGGCAATAGTGGAAAACAAGTGTGCACACATGGAGGAAGTCACGAAGATTGTTTCCCACAAAAGCTAAAAGAGCCATCCACACAATAGGCGCATTGGAGGTTGATATGGGAGCAGCAAGGACATGTCCTAGGCTGTCCCAAACGTTTTTAGTAGAGGAACTGCGACTCCAATGGGCTGAACCCATGTTGGGTTCGGTTCGTAACAGTTTGGTTGCACCAAACCGAGTAGGAGTAGGTTAGGGGGCGCATCCCCTCTCTTGGCCGCACCCCTCCCTCATGTATACCTCTTAGCCACGAATTTAGAGGTAGACCAAGTTAAAATTAAACCCTTGATTTTCAGACTTGAACAATGTTCATCTGAAATTATCCCCACCGGATTGGTGGTGTTACCCCTTGCAAATTCTGCATGCGATCCGCTGTTCCATTGGGAATTAGTAGATACAGAAGCACTCGTAGTCTATAATCACGTTGTGCAAGTGTGTGAAGTTGAGAATATCCAACGGGTTGCAAGATGTTGCATTGGCATCAAGGATCAGCCGGAGAGGTTTCAGCGAGACAGAAATTATCCATCAAGTTATCGAGAGTGCTCAACGAGAAGATCGGGCAACCCCTTATCACGATTGCTGAGGCGCAACGCCCTCGCACGTTTATAGTCGGATCGTCAACGTCGATGCCACCAAAATCGTAGTTATCATCTCATCGAAAGATCAGACACTCCTGCCTCTTTCATATTAGGAGACTATGGCGCATATCCTTACCGACTGCTCCTTCTCACGGGCGGTCAGGCATGATGTGTTGTCTTCAATTCGATCCACTTCACGGCCCCCGGGGATGAGGGTGTCTTTGCGGATTGGTGGGCACTGGTGATACGTGCCACCCTCATCCGTTGCGCAAGGGCACCTTGTCATTGATCATGCTCACGACATGGTGTATCTAGAAACACCGGAACGCGGCAGTCTTCGACAATGCTCGTCCCTCGATGACCTCCCTAATCGACACGATCAAGACTGAAGCGCATGCGTGGGCGAACGCTGGAGCCCGTGGTATTCGCCAACTTCTCCTTGACATGATCAAGGCTGAAGCGAGTGCGTGGGCGAACGCGGGAGCCCGAGGTCTTCACCAACTTCTCCCCTAAACTAGGTTTTAGGATGAGTTATATGGTGCGGTGTTAGTCCTCTTTAGGACATACTTCTTTTCTATCAATGCATTGAAACAAAAGTCTTTTGCGTTTTCAAAAAAAAAAACTAATTGTAATAGCTAGTATCAAGATTAATGTAAGATTTTGTTATCCGAGAGGTTGCAACTACTCCCTCCGTTCCACAATATAAAATGTTTTTGACATTTTCCACATTCACACATACATACATGTATCTAGACATGTTTTAGTGTATATGTCCACTCATTTTTAGTTTGAATATAGACAATATGTGTAACACCTAAAACATCTTATATTATGGAACAGAGTGAGTATCGTACAGCACGGTTCCTCAACTGTGCTCCCGGAGACCAACTCCCCAAGCTTCGTGGAGCGGAACGGGATGCAACTTATTTTCGGATTTTTTTGATGATTTGCCACACTTTACGTGTGAAATTTGATTATTTGACCTGTGACCACCACATGTCAGTGAGACATGATATGGCAAATAATCAAATTTCAAAGTAAAACGTAGCAAATCGTCAAATACCCCCTTATTTTCACGCTCCGTGGAAATTCTGGAGTGCTGAGTGGAGCAGGATTCAGTGGAGTGGAGAGATTCCAAACAAGCTCTGAAAGAAAGATTACAAAGTAACAAGAAAGATACCAGCAGCCAAGAGCGTTCCCATTGGACCATTGTCATCTCATCGCATGCTGGAACATTAGGTAATACCAACATTAAACTTGTACTAATTATATTGGAGTATATGTATCTGTACAGGGGACATGTTCCGTTATTCTTTTGTGCCACACAAGTGGCAGCACTAGCAACGCTGTTACAAAGGAACATCTACATATATATGTGTGCCTTCATCACCATCAGCCCCTATGAGTCCGTCCAATCAATCATGGCCTTAGTGAGACACCAGATCACCAACAAACCAGGTAAACGAAGGGAAAGGCCCACAAGAAAAACACACGGTTATGTCAAGAGAACGGATGAAGGTTGCTTGAAGCTGGAACCAGTTGCTTTATTCAAGGATGTAATGGCCCTATCCTTTGAAACAGTATTGCATAAAGCTAGCTCGGAGGATTTTGACTGTTGATTGTTTTCACTGTGGTCGGGTCTGGCCCAGATTTTGATTAGTCCCTCGCGGCAAATGGTAAGGATTGATTCCGTGCTGAACACCAGACCAGACAGGGGATCCGCGTGTACTCGATTGGCGATAAGGGGTGAAAGCTTCGGCACGTCTTGCATTCTTGGGGAAGGTTGAAGAATACCTGTTGGAGGGCATACATTGTCCCAGTGCGCAGAAGGGCTCCCACAGCTAAATGTAGGCGAACCACCTGAAGGATGGCGTAGTGGGACAACAATCTCATCCATTGCCAAATCCCACAGAAGCAATTGGGTATCCTAAGAGTACGAGACCGTGGAAATTTATGTCAGCAAAAAGCAAAATCAATGAAAACTGGCATATTTATCTGACAGTTGATAACAAATCACCTAGTTCTATGACATGATAAGTTGATAACAAATCACGTGGTTCTAACAAAAAACAATTCGGTCTTCTAAACAAAAACATGATAGGGTAAAATAGCATACATTAGTTAAGTTCATCGACATGCATCGGAAATATTGGCATAGGTCACAGCAAGAAAAAAGTATCTTACTGGTTACTACTACAAAGGCAGCGCGATCAGTTTAATGCCCTACAAGTGCAATAAGCAGTGAACAGCAAGAACATGCCAACGATTCATTAACTGAAGATCTCGCAACAATCCAGTAAGCAAGGATAAAAATGAAAAGGTAAAGTATTTTAAGGTACTCACACACTTCACTTTCATCTGTTTTTTTTTGTTTTTTTTTGAGAACTATCTGTATTTAGAAGTTACAAGGTCAGATATGCACGCATCAGTTTTGCTTATTAACGATGAGTAGTACATATTTTCAAATAATGGATATGTCATATAAGTTTAAACTACAATTCAGCTGTATAAACTTCAGATACCTGACCAACAGAACCAAAACGATATACAGCATTTTCTTCTGTCCCATCAGAATTTGGTGGGGACCAATATGGATCAAAAGCAACTCCACTAACCTGTTTACAAACAAATTACCCTTGTCCTCAAATCAGAACTTCTGAAATCAAACATTAAGACATTGAAAAAGTTCAAGGGAAAATAAATTAATACCCAAGAATTATGCCCTTCACCCCATGCAACAATCTTCCTGTCGTCCATGCTCCATACCTGCACAAGATCATCTTCCCCACCGGTCAATAGATATTTGCCATCCGAGCTGTAAAAACAGACCACAATCAACCAAACTAGGTCAGAAACTGGCCATACTCATTTCTGCATCATTCTCCATTGATCCACTGAAATAAATACTCATAATTGACAAACCCATAGAAATGTGAAAAAATAGAAGATAAAATTAGAGATCAGAGAACTCATAAGATGGTACAGGGACACTTCAATGCATAGCTCACGGCCTAAGCAATTGAGCAATAAGCTACCTTTATTCGATATCACCAAGGAAACTACCAGTTTTGCATTCTAATCACCCAGGCAGATTTTAGAGTTTAAAGTATTTTAAACAAAGGGTAACAAACAGAATATATTCCACACAAACAATAGCCAAAAAAGGCTCAGAGTAAAATACATAAGTATGGCAAAAAAATACTCCCTCCGTATCAAAATATAAGATGTTTTAGCTTTTTCTAGACAACACATATCTAGATAAATTTTAGTGTGTAGATTCATGTGCATGTTACACTAAAACATGTCTAGATACATGTAGTATAGGAAACGTTAAAATATCTTACATTTCGATACAGAGGGAGTAACTAGCAGGGCAGCCAAACAGCAGCCAATATACACCATAGAACTAACTGGGAGAAAACATGGCAAAACACATCAAATCATTCAAAGTTAGATCGATACAGGTACCTCCAGGTGCAACACAAAAGAGCGCCATAATAACTTTTCCCACCAAATATTAGCTGTTCCTTTGAAAAGTCGAACACTCTCAAATAACCTGCATATGGTTCATTGATGTTAGTCTAGCTACCAATATAGAATGAGTGGACTTTACGGGGAGTAACAAATTCTCTAGTCTGGGTCTAGGATAAAGCAAGTACCATCTCGCCCAACCGTTGCCAAGTATGCCCCATCAGGAGAAAAGGAAATTGCATTGATCGAACCATGACAAACATGCCACCTGGCAATTGGGTTACTCTGTAATTTTTTTGAGATAAGAGCAGTAATTTAGCGTCTAGGAATCGGGTGTCCAATTTGCAAAAAAGGGTATTTCATAACAAATGTCCAAACAAATTCATTAAAATTCATGGAAGAGCATGACAAACTGCTAGTGCTGTTAGTTTCGATACTGAGGATTGAAATCCTACTTTTTTTTTCTAGCACAACCATAAACTTTGCCAGTGTCCTTGAAACATTATATCTTGCACTTTCTCCATTCTGAAATCTGGGCGCAGGCTCTCCTGGGCACCAACTAAATTTCCTTGAGATATGTTCAACGATAATCATGGTTCCGGATTCTTTTAGGGGGAAACAAGCCCAAGAGCTTGATAGAAACTCATCTACCAAATGCTATGCAGCAAGAATCATTTGCAAAATATAAAAAATCATAACTAAACGGAACTATTTTCCATATCCCAAGATTCACAGTGCAATGTATCTAGTGAGGAGATCTCTTTAGTGAGCTTACTGGTATGATGGTACCTGTTGCAAACGTACGCGGTA
The DNA here is from genome assembly GCA_028641055.1 of Alopecurus myosuroides. Classification (NCBI taxonomy): domain Eukaryota; kingdom Viridiplantae; phylum Streptophyta; class Magnoliopsida; order Poales; family Poaceae; genus Alopecurus; species Alopecurus myosuroides. The sequence continues at coordinate 130,254,914 of CM054063.1, forward strand.
GAGTTCTTATTACGGAAGTAAATTCTAGAGATGAAAACCATAAGACTGTTCGCAGGTAGAGACTAACAAGGGGACACTGCATAGGTTGGAGCCAGCTAGCTCATTTCATTTTTTATTACTCTGACCCGGCCTCTTAAATGCAAGTGTACAGCAAAACGTGTACTTCTGAACTGACTAATTTAGCATGTCTACTTTGTGCACTTAAGCATGCATGGGTAATCAGAATCTTAGAAGTCACTTTAAATGGTGAACTCTCTTTAAGCAGTTCAAATTTGTCTGCCCTTGCCTGGACTTTTTCTGAATAATGGCAAATTTATATCGATAGTATTGCGGTTTAGCCATTTACATTTCTACCTCCATGCTTTACGTAAGAAAGAACAAGGATGCTCAACTGCATAAAGATATGCTTAACATTAAGAATGTTAGACTAAAGTCAGGGGCGGAGCTTCAGCCCGGCATGCCCGGGCAGACATGGTATCATTGGGCGTAATTAGTGGCAAGCCGGCTGTTTTGCCCGGGCAATAACTTCAAATGACATGGCCTTTTCCGAATATCCTGTCCCACCCAACGTATAACTGGCCCAAGAAGCTGGCCCAAGTAGCCAATCAGCCTAGGACCCTATCCACACATGTACTAAAACAAGTCACGATCGTTCGGTGACTCTGTTCGTCTCCTCATCTCCTCGTAACTGGCATACGGCGGCTGCAATAACACGCCGACACGATCACAGGAACGGCTCTTGACGATTTCCGCTGCAGACTGCAGCTTCTAGATCGGGACGGTAACTGGCTCGCCTCTCAATTCCTCTCACTTCCGGCAGCTTTATTGTAATCCTCTAGTGCTGAATTTAATCTACAGAGGGGAACAAGATTGTTCTATATACTATAGTTTGACTCCCCACTTTAGATAAATTTATGTTGCTGAAACATTGTATTGCGTATATAATTTGAGAAAATGCTGAGGTTTTTGGTTAAAAGGCCAAGCCAGGGAACTGAGGCAAGCCCTAGCACCGGGTCAGGCCATAGTTCTGTAGTTTGAATGGGCATAGATATCTAGACTTTTATTCGTCTCTCATATTGTTAGTGAGCTATTATAGATAATATTTTATCCAGTCTCTTGTGCTTCCAAACAATTATGAATGTACGATTCTCTAATTTAGTACTTATATTTAGATTATATACATATCAAATATCCGGCTGTGATTCTCGCCTTTTTCTTAGATTATGGTTCGCCCAGGCTCCTATTTTTTCCTGACTCTGCCACTGACTAAAGTCAACAAACTATAGCGTATGTAACAAGAAGGCCCAGCCACAGTTTCATGCCAACAGAGAAGGCTAAAAATGCACTTTTTGTAAACGTTAAGAATGTAGACTAAAGTCAACAAACTATAGTGTATGTAACAAGAAGGCCAGACCACAGTTTCATGCCAACAGAGAAGGCTATAAATGCACTTTTTTGTAATGAACCAACTAATTAACCAAAATAATGTGGTTTGAACCGATATTGAAATGCCTAAATACCTTACTCGACTTTGCATGTGAAACCATCAACTGAGCTGGATCCTTTATAGCAGGAAATGTACACTCAGTGTTCCCATCTTTGCACTGAATGTAAAGAACATACGTCAGTTAAAACATCCACCCAAATATTTTAAAATGCCAAATTCCATGACCATCATGCTCACTTTATCATACACATACAAATTTCCATCAGAATGGCTAACAACAAAGATGCCTTCCTGCTCCGGAACCCACGCAACAGAAGTGCAACGACTGCAAAAGCAAGTATTGAGAAGTCAAACAGGAGAGTTAACTAATAAAAGTAAGAGGCGGCAAGCATTTGTAAGAACCAATATCCAAGCAGTATTCTGCTGATATTGCAGTCATGCAGACTAAAGTCAGAAGTCCCCTGCCCCTTAAAATAATGCACTAGATTTCTGAGTTAAGAAAATGAAGCTCCAGGGCAGCAGTATAAATTGAACTCCCCTTCACCTTTCACTTCTACAAACTATATGAATTCATAGGTATGCAATTATATGCCATGGGACACCAGATGAACACACAAGGAAATTATGCCGTTCTCATGTCTCCAGAATATGATGTGTACTACAAGACAAGCTCGGGCTTCAAGGCAATACCTGACAGCAGAGCCAACAAATATAAAGACCATTGCCTTACCATAGATTGGTGGAGTCAAATAACACTCAACTGTTGATGTGTTTCAGTGTCCCAAACAAACTCTATTGTATTTTAAATTCTTTCAATGCTTTGGGAGTCCTTGTGAGGGAAGATAACTTCGCTAACTGCACTTTTTCCCATCTGTCTGATACTTAAAACCGATGTGACCAAATTGGGAACATGATGGGTTCTCGTGCCATCACATTATACCAGAGTACTGTATTTCTATCTATGCATACTTGATCTTATATGCTAAATCGCAGAGATAGTAAAATAAACAAGCAAGAGTACTGTATTTGAAGACAATGCTGATTCAAATCAGAAAGCGCAAATAACCTCTAAATTCCATATATGACATGGATGGCATGAATGAATGATGAAAAGTAAAACATGCCTGCTGATGTTCATTCCATCTTTATCACCCTTATTATAATGTTGGGCTGCAACAGGCTTCCTTCCAGGTTCTTGTAACTGTTGCCTCAGCGACATTGAATAGACTGCATAATAAACACAAAATAAAACCTTTTATTATACACAGTCCACTTTGAAGTGGAAAACCAAGCTAACAATTATCACTAACCATCCCCTGATCCCATCCCAACGATCAAGTCATGCCCCTCCTTGGCCTCCGAGTCAAATGCGTGGCACAATGGGTTGGAGTTGCTAAAATGCATGGACTTTAGCGGATCCTAGTAAAAGTAACCAGCTAATCAGAACCAACAGTAAAACTGCTTTCAGCATGCATCCAATAAAATAATTGAAGACCTTATCCTGGGAATTTAGGTCACTGATGAATAGCGTATCGGCAGAGTTGAAGATGATGTATGCACCCTTGCCATCGTAGTTTGCTACCGCTTGTGATCCACTAAGGCTTGTAGATGTACCCAGGCTTCCTCCCATACGGCTGCTTCCAGACACAGCCCGGCTGACACCATTGCCCCCAACAAAGCTAAGTGTCCGGCCACCATTCCCGGTGCCCAGCAGCCTTGCTGCTGCCGATCGCATCCCACTGCTGGAGCTTGGAGTTGATGGTGTGGAACCTTGGCCAGTTGACCTCTCCTTCAGGTACGCCACCGTCAACTGCCACAATCGATAACCAAACTTACAGCAGTACAAAACAAGAATCCAGAACTGCACCAATTGGAAACGCAGCTCGGCCAAAGAAGGCATAAGCCACCGCTACAAATAATAAAATGTGAAGTAATAGCACCAAAATTTAAAAATTAACTACAGAAGTAAGAAGTAAGACAGACAAATTATCAACATCGGTAGAGTACTAACTAAAGAGATAACTGCAACCCATACTAGAAATAATAGAGATTCCAATATAGTAGCAGTGAAGCGCTCATGATAACAACTCTAGCTATAAGCCAACAGCATACAAAAAGGTGTGGTGGGAAACTAATACCAATCGAAATCCTAGCAATGGAGCACCTGAGTAGAAAGGGACGCCGGTCATATTTCACCTGAACACCAGGCCAAAGCCACTCGAAATATCAACAAAGCTACAAACCCGCCGAGATACTCGACGAGAACAACCCAATTCCCTACGCCTCGAACTCCAACCTAGATCCCTCAAGTTCACGCCAGAACCGCGACGGTGCCGACTAATACCTGAGAGACGGTCTTCCCTCCGTGGTTGTAGTGAAGGACAGCGGATGAGTGCGCCTTCTCGTACTGCAGCTTGTACCTCCCCTCGGGCGTCTTGAAGTAGGTCTTGAGCCCGGCCGCCGCCGCACCGCCACCCCCGGCCGCCGTCGCCGACGACGAAGAATACGATGTCGCCGCCATGCCCCGTGCCGACGCCTTCACCAACTAACTCCCCCCTGGCGATCGCCTCCCACAGAGCTTGCTAGTCCCCCGGGAGAGACGATGAGCGGTGGCTCGATTTGTGAGAAGAGACGAAAACGAAAGAAACGAACAAAAAAAAAAGTAGAGACCATAAAAACCTTAACTGTAACTAACCCGATAGATACGGACCCGACCCGTATGGCCTCTTCCTTCTTTGGGCTTCAAGTTTTTTTTTTTCGAAAGAACCAGTTTCAAAATGTAGGCTTATACTCCTTCCATCTCAAATTAATTGTCACAATATAGATAAAAGTGGATATATTTAGACATAATTTAGTGTTAGATGCATCGATTTTTTCATCTTCGTGACAACTAATTTGAAACGAAGGAAGTATCTTACCGTGGTACATAGTACCATAGGCATTTTGATTATATGACACCCTATCTAAAGAAAGAGATTATAGTGGTACTCCCCTTGTTCACAGATAAGTTTATGTTTTTCTTTGTAGAAGTCAAATACTTTAATGTTTGACTAGCTTTATAGCGAAACGTGATAAATGATTTATGACACTAAACTGGTATCATCAGATCCGTTGTGAAATATAGTTTCATATTATACGGATTTTATATCATATATATGAGTATTATTTTGTATAACGTTGGTCAAAATTTAAAAAGTTTGACCAAACTCAATGCTAGAGGTACACTTATTTGAGGACGGAGTAGTACTCCTTATAGGTCCTGCGTGTGTCCCTAGATTATCAATTTGACCAATATAATACTATATAATATAGGCTATTGTAGCCGCGGCCACACCCGAACATGGATGTCCTACGTCAATGACGCAAATGACAAGGATGAAGAATGCACAATGAAGATGAGAGGTAAGAGCTTCTCTAAGAGACACCGCAAATCGACCGGAACTGCAAAATCCCGGCGAGTTTGCGGGTCAGGTCTAGTTCACTGCGCATATTAGAAACCGCAATCGCGGCCCGGCCTGCAACCGTTTTAGAGGCCTCCGCAAATGTCCACCCGCAGACTCTATTTAACCGGTTTGGACGCTAAAATGCAGGCCGAAACCCTCCCCTCCGCCGCCGGACTCTAGCCGCAAATCCCCACATTTCTCGCCGTCGGCCACTCCTCTTTTCTCGCTCCAGTCGTCGATTGACGCCCTCCCGTGGGTCCTATAGGTAGAGCGTCGCCGGTGCGTCGCCGCCGACACCACGCGGAAGCGCTCGTCCCATAAATGGACGAGAAGGGGGCTCCCGGTGCCGGCTAAGCTGTTGCGGCGGGAGACGGAGGAGTTCGACATCCTCCACGGTCTCCGGCCGCCCCCTGCGCCTCCCGTGGCGCCTCCACGGTTCCCGGGGGGGAGCTCCTCCGATAGTCGTACCTTCTCCTACTCGGGCTCGTCACCGCAAACTCGCGTGAAGGCACGTGAGGTCGCCGTGGACGAGGTTGGCTTCGAGGTCTACGATCTGGTCGCGTTCGAGGGCTCGGTGACCCGCGAGGACTTCGTCCCCGACGAGGTCCTCGCCACGGTGACCTACGCGGTGCAGGCGCGCTCCGGGGAGGAGTCCCAAGACGCCGCCAAGCGATGTCGTCGTGAGGTCGACATCGACGAGCTGCTGTTCGAGCAGGGCCTCGAGCAGGACCGCCTCCACCACGAGCAGGAGGCCTCCAAGACGTGCGAGAAGGACAAGGGCAAAGTCATTTTCATCTATGTCGACGACGACTCGGAAGAGGAGTGAAACGCACTCCGGCGACGGCGCGGCCGCACCCTTCGAGCTCCGGTGAAACGATTTTGGTCAGTTAGGGTTAGGGCCGCGTAGTCTAGCTTCATTTTGGTCAGTGAGCGAGCTCCGGTGAGTATAATTCTGGAGCAAGCTATCTATGTAAATGAAGAACTCCGAGATGAAACTCCCGCGTAGTTTGATTTTTAAATTTGTAGTCTCAATTGCAGTGTATGATCTGCGCGCGACTCAACTCGGTCTGCAAACCAGTTTTCAGTAACCTGCATCCGGGGTTTGCAGTTCCAGAATTTGCGGTGTCTCTTAGAGATGCTCTAACTACAAAGATCTACGCACAAGCTCTAGCTCAAATAGCTAGGATACAATATGAGCTGCAAAATCACGAAGCTAACTAGACAGATCTACGCAGCACAAGCATGAAGCACACACCCATTACCATGTTCTACCAACAAATCTACATAACCATATGTTCAGAGATCTACGAAATCACATGCAGATGAACATGTTGAATGTTTGATCACTTACAACCATGGGTGGGGCTGAGCGAAGAAGATGACATATGGAGACGTTGAATACTTGTCGCCGCCGCATCCTCCGCCGCCGCCGTCTGAAGAAAAATTGAGTGCAAGCACTAGCCGCTGCCACATACTCGGCTTCGGCAGTGGAGAGAGATATGCGATTTTGCTCCTTAGAAGAACAACTCACCAAGGACATACCAAGAAATTGGAAATCCCCCAAAGTCGATTTCCTATCATCTTGATCACGAGCCCAATCCAAGTCTGTGTACCCACATAGAGAGAATTGTGCCCCCTTTGGGTACCACAACCCAAACCATGAGGTATAAACCAAATACCGAAAGATCCTATGGATTGTCATCAAGTGGATTTCCTTATGATCCGCTTGATACCTTGTATACACCCCTACACTCAACACAATATTGGGTCTAGAAGCACAAAGATAAACAAAAGAACCAATCATAGAACGATAAAACTTTTGGTCCATATCTTTATCATCCGGATTGCGCTTGAGATGACACTTGGTTTGCATTGGAGAGACCTTGCCTTTAGCATCTTGGAAGTTGAACCTCTTGAGAATGTCTTGGATATATTTGGATTGATAAATGAAATTCGCACGAGCCAATTTCTTAATCTCAAAGTCAAGGAAGAATTTTAGCTCTCCCATCATAGACATCTCAAACCTGTCAGTCATAAGATTTGAAAATTCATCATTGAAAGCTTGATTAGTTGAGCCAAAGATAAATCATCCATGTATACTTGGCATATAAAATCCCCCCCTTAACCCTCTTTGTGAAAAGGTTGGAATCGATTTTCCCAACTTCAAACCCATGGTCTTGCAAAAAACTCTCTAATGTGCTCATACCATGCATGTGGTGCTTGTTTAAGACCATAGAGCGCCTTATCGAGATTGTAGACATGGTTAGGGAAGTTGGGGTCCTCAAACCCGGTGTTTTCTTAACATATATATCCTCTTTCAATGGACCATTTAGAAAAGCACTCTCGACGTCCATCTGTTGCAATTTAAAGTTATGCAAAGGTGCATATGTAAGAAGGATACAGATGGACTCAAGGCGAGCCATGGGAGCATAGGTGTCATGAAAGTCAATGCCTTCCAATTGAGAGAAACATTGAGCCACCAATCTTTCCTTGTTCCTTATGGTAATACTATTCTCATCTTGCTTGTTCTTGAATATCCACTTGGTGACAATAATATTCTGGCAATCTTTGGGCTTGTCAACCAGCTTCCACACTTTGTTTCGCTCAAAGTTATTGAGTTCTTCATGCATAACTTCCACCCATTCCGAATCCTCAAGAGCCCCAAACACCTTCTTTGGTTCCACCATGGATATGTGAGTTTGATGCTCACTAAAGGTTGCCAATTGAGCTCTTGTGGTTCTTTTGCCTCTAAGATTATCCAACCCTTTATCATCGGAATAGCCAATTTTCTTTAAAAATCTAGCAATCCTTGCTTGATGACGGGCTTCGATCTCCGTATTGTTGCAAGGATGGATCATTTGATCATATTGATCATTTGGGTTCCCGTCTTGACCGGTTTGTTGGCCTTGATCATCATTTGGATTACTTCAACTTGAGATGAAGAAGGTTGATCTTGGCCTTGATCTTGGCTAGGTTGAATGATAGGAGTACTTGGTTCTTGCATAGCAACTTGATCAACAAGAGGAGGGTCTCGAACTTGTTCTTAGGTTGGTGCACCACATGCTCCATTGGCATGTTCTTCTAATGTAGACGAGGGCTCCACTTGAGTAGAGCATAGTACTTCTTGATATGCCACAAGGTATCCCTCAATGGGGTGGAAAAATCCCACACCTATTCTTCCTATGGCTTCTTGACATATTTCAACATCTACATTAGAAACATGAAATTGCACCACTTGGGAGCCATCATTTTCCTCGAACACCACACTACTAGCTTCAATGGCAATCCGTGAGGTCTTGTCAAAGACTCTATAAGTGTGGGATTCGGCACCATAACCAACAAATGTACCCTCAAGAGTTTTAGATTGGAATTTAGACAAACAAACACCTTTTACCGAATAGAAACACTTACAACCGAAGACATAGAAGTAGAAGACATTTGGTTTGTTGCCGGTGAGTATCTCATATGGAGTCTTCATTGAGCCTTTGCGAATGTAGAGCCGGTTAGATGAGTGATAAGCATTAGAGATGGCTTCGGCCTAAAGATATTGAGGAGACTTGTACTCCGTCAACATGGACCTAACCATATCCATGAGGGTTCAATTCTTCCTTTCGGCTACACCATTTTGTTGAGGTGTATATGCAGCGGAATATTGATGAAGAATACCCTCTTCGCTAATGAACTCATTAAGGGTGTAGTTCTTGAACTCAGAGCCATTGTTACTGCTAATAGCCATGATGGGAACATAGTGTTGACGTTGGACTTGATTGGAGAAGTCAATGACGGCTTGTTGGGTCTCACTCTTCAACTTGAAGAAATAAACCCATGTGTATCTTGAGTAGTCATCAATAATCACCAAGCAATACTTCTTGCCTCCAAGACTTGACTCAGGCACGACGCCAAAGAGATCAACATGAAGAAGTTCTAGAATACTCTTTGATGAAATAATAGTCTTACTTGGGTGAGGAGAATCGTGCATCTTTCCTTCAACACAAGCCCTACACACACGATCTTTAGCAAAGGAAACATTTTCTTTTAGTTCAAGGATGTGGCCAATCTTGTGAAGGCTTTGCAAAGTTCTCATGTTGACATGGGATAAGAGGCGATGCCACAACCACCTCACGCCAGCCTTGCCGAAGAGACACATCACTTGAGTGTTGGTTGACTTCGAGAAGTCTGCCACATACAACTCTTTTCGACATGCCCAACGTAAGAAACATCGAGATTCTTACTCCACAAGAGGACCACAATGTCAGGTTCAAAGAAGACGGAAAGGCCCATCTCCCTAAAGCACGAACTGAAAGTAAATTGAAACCAAGGGATTCGACAAGCATGACATTTTCACGGGTGATATTAGGAGCAACAACCACCTTGCCGAAACCCGTTACCTCAGATTTTGATTTATCTCCATAATTGAGGGGTGCTTGATTTATATTTGGTCTCAATTCCGTCATAAGTCCTTGCTTCCAGTCATATGACTTGTACACTCACTATCAAGTATTCATTTTGACCCACTGGAAGCATAGTCCTACAATAAATCATTGACTTGAGTTAGGACCCGAGGAGGGTCCTCTCATGTTAGCAACAAGGGTCTTTGGAACAAAAATAGTGTAGTCAATGTAACCCTCAATAGGACAAACATATTTAGCTTGCACAACACCATAATAATCAACAAATAAGAAATGGTGTGGATTGTTAGTTCCCGCGGAGTTGCTACGATTGGTCTCATCCCTAATGACAATACCACTCGCACCAGCTTGTGAATAACATTTGCATGATCACAAGAAGAAGTAGAATAACTAGGCATATTGAATTGATCTAGTTGAGTTTGAAGTTGTTCACGTGACTTGTTGAGGGTAGAGTGTTCACACTCCAAGGCCTTTGAGCCTTGGTGATCTTATCTAGCTCCTTTGTTAGTTTTTCATGACCAACCCCAAACTCAACCTTTTTCTTTTTATCCCTTGTATATTTAGCAATAGCATGGTCACGTTCTTTATTGAATTTAGACATTAGCTCATTATGTGACTCTTCAATAGTCTCAAGTTTCTCCTCAAGAGATACTCGAAGTTCATGTTATTCCTCAAGAGCATTTGAGAGAGACCCTTTTTCAATGGCATATTCCCTCTCGGTACCACCTTTCTTCTCAAGAGCCTCTTGGGCCTCTCCCAATCGGCTCATGAGGAGATCAAAGTACCTCTTGGTCTCACCTTGCAAATTAGACATAAATATACCCAAAGAGGCAATTTCATCTTCAATACTAGGACTAGCAAGGTTGTTCTTTTCATTTTAAGTCTTAGAGTTGAAATAAGATGATACCTCGGTGGCCTTTGCCATGAAGCACTTTGCGGAGGTTGAGGAAGATTCTCATTGGGGGATTCAAAGAGTGATGGAGATGATGAAGATTCAATAGCAATAGAGGCCACTTCACTTGTGGTTTCTTCTTCTTCATCATCACCGGAATCATACTCTTCTTGAGTCACTAACACATATCTTCATGATGGTTTCTTGTTGAAAGGTTTCTTCTTGAAGAAAGGCTTTTTGTTGGGGAGCTTTGACTTATCCTTGAGAATAAGTTTTCCTCCTTCACTTTCCCTATTCTCAAAGGGGCACTCAATAACAAAGTTATACTTTTCTTGACAATTGAAACAAGTCCTCAATTTTTGAGTCTCTTCCTTGCCATAGCTTGACCAGGTCTTCTCCTCAACATATGCCTTGGCCTTGGGAGGGTTCTCCCAAAATTTTGCACGACGAGAGGAATGAAGTCCTTAAGCACTGGATCATACTCTTGAGCATTTATTGGAGTCAAGTCTTCCCTCAATTAAACCTCTTCTTGTTGATCCACTATCTTGGTCACAACCTTCGCCTTCAACGTGACAGAGGGCCCTTTGTGCATTCCAATAGCACAAGCACAAGTGTCTTGATCAATCTTTGTTTGAACTTGAAAGGATGCCATCTCTTTCATAACCTCACTTGAAGTCATGAGATGGTAGTTGTGTCTTCCTTGAAGGCTCTTCAAGTCCACGGGCTCAAATGGCATGAGGGCACTCACATACTTCCTCTTGATCCAAGCATCATCAACATGAGTGGCACCAACACCACTAAATGCGGTAGCAAGGGTCTTGAGTCTTCGATACATGTCGTTGTGGCTTTCACCATCATGCATATAGAACCCTTCGGTCTCATTGCTCAAGGCATCAAACCTATTCCTCTGCATGCTTTCATTGCCCTCAAACACATGGTGATAGGACCATTCCATGTTTCCTTGGCAGTGGAGAATTGGTGAATGTGCGGCATGATCTTCTCACCCGCGGCTTGTTGTATCATGTGCAAGGCGGTGTAGTTGAGTTAGCAATCTACTACTTCTCTTCTTGTCAAGTTCTTGGGGTCATGATACTTGTATCCATCTTCAATGACCCTCCATAGCTCAATGCAAGAAGAGTTCAAGTGAGTATTAATGAAACATTGCCATTGACCAAAGGAATGTGCAACAATTTTATGGGGGTCGCCACGATTGTTTATATGAGGATGTGGGATAGAAGGATCGGGAGAATACCGCCCGAGGACATTGTGGTAATCCTCATTTTCATCCTTTTCTCTTAGAAGATGAGTTTTTCTTAGAGTATGCAGCTTCACTTTTAGTTTCTTCATCCCCATCCTCATCATTCTTATCATCCGGAATTTCTTCCGGAGGAATCGAAGATGCGGATTCTGAACCCTTGGATTTCAAGAGTTGCATCATCAAATCACGCAACTACGTCATTTTGGCATCCATGGATGATGTCAAGTAAGCCTGCATTTCCTTGAGATCATTCATGGTGGACGGTGCCACGGGCTCGGTGGTTTCCCCTTCGATGGCCATATTAAACTCTTAGGCGGTTAAGCCCATAATAAGAGCAGAGGCTCTGATACCAATTGAATGAATAGTACAGGCACCTAGAGGGGGTGTGAATAGGTGCTAATTACAAATTTTAATTCTTTTTCGATTTAGGCTTGACACAAAGGTAAATTCTCTAGATATGCAACTGCGGTGAATTTACCTATATGACAAGAGCAGCACTAAGCAAGATACAAACACAAAGTAAAGGTAAGGGAACAAGGTAACCGATAACGGAAAAACGCGGAGACAAGGATGTATTCCCGAGTTCCTTCTTTTGAGGGGAGTATGTCTCGTTAGAGGGGTGTGAGTTTCGCCACTAAGGCCTACTCAACACCACAAAGGCCTCACCCTATCCTCTGATGAACTTCGCCACAGAGGCCTACTACTATTGATTTCCTTCGAGGCAGAAATCGGTGCCTTTACAAAGAGTCTGAGGCACACACCCACAACCGAAAAGGGGGCTTCCAAGAACACCAACAATCTATCTACAATCAACAATGGAGCCTAGGTTTTCCAAAGGAAACCCTAGACTTGAATTTCTCAAGTGAATGAGGGGGAAATGAAGAACGAGTTGGTGAAGATGTAGATTCGGTCCTTCTCCTTCAATTCTCTAAGAATCAACGAGTTTGGGTGGAGGAAATAGGAGAAATCTAGAATTTTGTGAGCTCCATTGATGGGAACTTGAATGTTGGACGAGCTAACCCTTTGGAGAAAAAAGGGTCTTCTATTTATAGGTTCACCCAAAAAACTAGCCGTTTTTCTGCATCTTGCGAACAATCCGGAATTTCCGGAATCATTCCGGCCAGCCGGAATATTCCGGGGAATTCCGGATGCTAACAGAGGTTTTAATGGTCATTCCGAAATGTATCCGAAATGATTCTGATGGCCTGGAATTGCCTGAAATGACTCTGGATGCTAACAGAGATTTTCACGCCAAATCCGGAATCATTTCGGAATTTCCGGAATGAATCCGGATGCCAAGAGAAACCTCAGCTTGTAGGGAAAAATGGCCAGGATCTTTTTCTCCTTCGCCATAATTTTGATACCGCTTTGTGCTGGTAATAGGTGTACGTTAAACATGCAACACACGGTGAGATATCACTTATGTTGTTAATAAACACACAAAACCAAAGATTAAAAAATATTGTTTCACAAGTTGCAACAATGATAATAAACAACAATAGTGGATACTAGGCATCAAACCATGAATCTCATTCAATCTCTACCATCCCCTCTTCCTACATCAGAGCTACTCACACATCGAAGGGGGGGATCATGGAGGGTTGATGGAGAGGTGATGGTGATGATGATGGCGACGATCTCCCTCCAATCCCCGTCCTGGCAGGGTGCCAGAACATGAACTTCTGTCTCACGAACTAGGGTTTTGGATGTCAGCGGAGCTGTGGATCGTTTTCGGGAAAATCCTTCGGGGTCTCGAGTTTTTGGGGACGAAGGAGTCTTATGGCCAAAGGGGACCCTGGGGGTGGTCCCAGGACCTAGGGGCCCACCAGGCGTGGCCAGAGGAGGGGCCGCAGCCACCACCCTCATGGGGGCCCAGTGCCCCCCCAGTTATCCTTCGGGCTCTGGGTGTTTTTCGGGGAGAGATAATTTTCTGAATTTTTCTGAAATTTTCTGAGGAAATTAAATTTCTGCACAAAACTAGACACCAAGGGTAATTCTGCTGAACACAGCGTTAGTCCGTGTTAGTTCAATCCAAAACACACAAATGTTTAAAAAAAAAGTGGTTGGAAAAGTAGATATGTTTGCAACGTATCATGCCGCACGCCAAACATTTACGCGGGCTGCCGCCGCTTGGCTCCCCAAGCAGCGTCAGGTCTAGCACGCCTGCAGTTGGGACAACCTCTTCGAGCACGTCCTGTCGGCATTCAAGCGGACGGAAGATGCCGAGAACGAGTTTTACATTGCCGGCACCGCCTTCGACGCTGGCGTTCCAGGTGCGGCGGACCGGCTCGAGGTGGCGGCGGACGAGTACGGGCTCGCCTAGACTCTGCGGTTGTGGAATCGGTTATTCTCCGCATTGGGTACTAGATAGGTTTAGCTTAAATTTCCTTGTATGTTGTTCGATTTATTTGTTGAACTTGGGTAAACTTCGAGAACCGAGAGTGTCTGTTGTTTTGATTAGGGGTGAGAACTGATAGCGGATAATCCGAATTATCCGACATTCGTATTCGAGTATTCGAGAAATTCAAAATGGAAGTGGTAAATATCCGAATCCGAACGACATAGAAATAAAAATGGTAAATATATGTATTCATTTTTACAAATACAATACAAATGTGGTATTAAATTTTGAATAAAATATGGATACGAAAATAACGCTGTGAACGACACCCACCAAATTGACGGACGCATGACGAAAGGCATCCTTAGAAAGCTCGCTATGGCATGGCTCAGTCCTGGTTGCACCGTCGTTGCCGCCACCCGATCAAATGAAAAGGTAGAGAGCGTACGAATCAAGTCTACCAACCCATCTGTCCGCTGACTTGACACTCTATCCGTCATCTCTTCCCTGAAGTCTATCACAGAAAAGTTCAAGGAGCAGGTGTCGAGAAACTCCAAATCGTAAACAAGGAATAGCCATGAGGCGGCCGCGCGCAGTAACGCACCACGGCCCGCCGCGCGTCCTCCCACGTGCCCCGCACACCTCATTCCTATCGGCTACGTTGCACACCGGGGTCACATGAGAAAAAACGCATCCTCCATCTTCCAACCAGAAGAAGTCAGGCATCACGGACCTATAAATACAAGGGTAGCTAACTACAGGGCAAGCTGATCTACCATCGTCACTCACACCCTCGGGAAGAAGGCACAAAAAGATACTAGCAGAACTAGTTTCTTTCAGCTCGTGATCGGCCACTTTGATTTTGACGCCTTTGTGAGCTACCGACCGTCTTCACGAGTAACCTGCCGCCATTGCTGCAACTTGCATCGTCGTCTTCTTCTTTTTCTGGTGGTATAAAGGAGCTCGCACGACGGAGATAAGATGGAGAGCGGCCAGCAGCAGCAGCAGGCGAGGAGGAGCGGCGGCAAGACCGTGCAGGTGTTGGACGGGTCGGACATCCGTGAGCTGGTGGAGAACAAGGAGGCGTTCGCCAAGTTCGTGGAGAACAAGTTCCGGCATCTCGACCGGGACGGCGACGGGAGGCTGTCGGTGAGGGAGCTGCAGCCGGCCGTCGCGGACATCGGCGCCGCCATCGGGCTGCCGGCGAGAGGCTCGTCGCCGCAGGCGGACCACATCTACTCGGAGGTATGGTGCCCACTTTTCGGCTGTCCATGGTTAATAGTTTTTTTTTCTGTGGGAATCCCGAAACCAGTTGCTTATGGAATTTGGCGATGCTTAATTTATATGTTCGCGAAAATACACAAATATTACTGTACATATCAGCGAAGTAGTTGCATATAACTACTCCAGCTAGCTATAATCTCTGGTGGTTTTTCGAGATTGGATGCAATCTTTGTGGAAGTCACAGCTCTTTTCCAAAATAGGTTTTCGCTTCGCTTTATTAGTAAAGAAATAAGCCACAGCTCTTTGTGTTGCCACATTCTTCTGTTCAATACATGTCTAGCAGTCTAGGAAGTTCTGTATAGGAGTACTCTGTTTCTTTGGACACGGTTCATGTCCCTGGAATGAGCCACGTGGCTCTGGTCGCACCGACAACATTTTTATATTCTGATGTTTTGTTGGTTTCTCATTTTTAGTAGTACCACTAATAATAATCCTCTTATATGGTGTACGTGGACTATGCGGTGCAGGTTCTAAACGAGTTCACACAGGGGAAGCAAGACTCGGTGAGCAAGCCGGAGTTCCAGGTGGTGCTGTCCGACATACTGCTGGGCATGGCGGCCGGGCTGCAGAGGGACCCTATCGTGATCCTTAGGATGAACGGGGAAGACCTGAACGAGTTCGTTGATAGCTCGGCATACGAGACCGAGGCGGTAGCCATATTCTCGCAGATCCAGTCCGGGAATGCGTCGTTGCGACAATGCTTGTCAGCTGCTCTCCGACAGCTCACGGTCGACCAGGGCATGCCACCGGCTTCCGACTCCCTGGTATTTATTCGCTCTTCTTGCCTGCCTGACCAGAAACTTAATTTGCAAACTACACAAGAATTCATGTCTGACAAACCAGTACCTATTTGTGGTATAGGTTGTGGAGAATATCATAGAACCTGCGACTCAGCAGCTGTCGGCGGATCAGCTTGACCGACCGGCATCGCAGGAGGCGTTCTTCCAGGAATTCAAGAACTATCTGGAGATCATCGCCCGTCGACTCCAAGAGCGGCCTGTAATCGTCGCGCACAGCGAGAACACGTTTGACGGGTCTGGAGTCAGGAGGATACTGTCGAACAAGTCCGAATTCGACAAGGTATGTCTGTCTACATTAGGATTCTATACTTGAGCATTTCGATTTAACGGCAGATTGCCTGTCAGTTGCACCATACTCTGGTCGAGAAACATCGCTGCATTCTTTTTTTTGCAGCTGTTGGATTCCGTGTGGGGAGATGTGCCCAAGGAACACAAGGATAGAACATCGAAGAAGTACCTGCGGGTCGCGCTTGACAGGATGGCCGCCTCCGTGAATCTTCCACCGTATGGAGCTGTTGATCAGGTTGATGCTGTGGTGAATGAGGCGTTCAAGATGGCCAACGCCGACGACGGGAAGACGGTGGACGAGGCCGAGTTCAAGAAGCTGCTCACCGAGATCCTCGGGGCGGTGATGCTGCAGCTAGACGGCAACGTGATCGCAGTCTCCACCAATACCGTCCTCCACGAGCCCATGTCCACTTCCTCCACCTTGTTATCGCCGTCGCCCCCGTCGCCCATGGTGTCATCGCCCAGCGAGTAGGGACATGATTTGGTTACAGTTTTTCGCCGGTTTCCATCTCTGATTACACTGCAATAAGGTCACGTTTTTTATGTATCATCAACATGAGACGTGGTGCTTGTCTGTATATGCTGTGTTGATGTTTGTAAGCGTTGGAATAAGCCTGTCGAGCCAGAAGACAGCGGATGATTGAAAATGACTGCCAAACGAAAAAACGATAAAGATAAACACGACGAGTTTGCTAGTAGTCCTTGCGACACTAGCCCTAGCCACTACATCACGGTTGATTTTAAAAGGCACAAAAAATACCTTAAAAAATTACATAAATTGCCTCAAATAATTTATACTCCCTCCCTTTCATGATATAAGACTTCGTAGCTAGCTAACTAGTTTAGTTTGCTAAAAAGCCTTTTTAGCAAGCTAGTTTAGTTTTAGCTTAGTTTCCTAAAAAGGATTACATTTTGGAACGGAGGTAGTAAAAGGCTAGGCAAATATTCGTAAATAGTGCCTCAAAAATAATTTTTTGAGGCATTTTTTTATTGTGTCTCTCAAAATACGTTTTTTATACAATTTTCAGAGGCACTGTAATTGGATAAACTATAAACGATAATTGGGTGAATTACCTCAACAATCTCTATGATTAGGCACCTGAGCTATTAAGGTGAAACAGATTATAGCCAAAGACCTACCTCGGGCGTCCCCAGCTGCACCCTGTAGGACCATCATGGGGGTCTCTCGGGAACCCCACATCAGTAGCCACCGAGTGACTGATGAAGTCGAAAACTCGATCAAGCGACTCAAATCCGAAATCGAAGCGACTCGAATATGTTTCTGCATCCTATTTGTGCGGCCGATAGATTAAAGGGCTCTTAAGGATATTATCGAACCAATGTATACCAGGATTCCATGGCCCGTCCGTCGCGGGCAGTCCAATTGATGCAGAGAGGCCTCTACAAGGATGCTTTGCGAGGAAACCCTTCCCCGTGAGATTTTCGCCCCTCCCGAGTTGCAGGCAGAAGGAGGCTGAATCCTCCGGAGAGGCGCACTCGTCTTCCCACGGAGAGGATCTTTACCTAGAGCCCTCCGTTCCTCTCCAGAGGACTTTTCCCTCAGGAGGGAACATCCCATGTGTGGGTGAAGTGCGCGGATCTACATGCTAACGAGAGCACGACAGTATCGCAGGGCCACTTTGGCCGCAGTTGCCATTCTCGTGTGGGCGACGACTGCCAGCACCAACGTGCCGCCCAAAGCTTTCCTCTTTGGTGCAAAACGATCAAATCGACGCTAGAAGACAAAGGGAGCGTCATCGAGAGCCCCCACCGTCCTGCCATGAATGGTGGCGCTGTTCCCCGAAGACCAAGACCGCCAGAGGCTGCAGGGCACGATCTGCCTTCTCCTTGTCGTTGTGTGGTGACCCTTTCTCGCCAAGAAAGAGCGAGAAAGAGGGCCGAAGCGAGTACATAAGGAGCAACCCGCTCCCATAGGAGGACACGACTCATTCACCCCCGAACGCCCTTAGTCTGAACTCGAGCACAACCTCGCCCCTTATATTGTAATCAATCGTAGTGCAATTCATCACACAAGCAGGAGTAGAGTCTTACGCCGCAAGGTGGCCCGAACCTGGGTAAACTCCCCCTGTCGCCATTGTTGACTGCCTAGAGCTTTCCTCACCAGGCCTCATGAGAGGTGCAGTGAGTGCGGTTAGCCCCCCCTATATTCGAACATCTTGAGAGCCCCTGTCCTAGGACAGACCACTCTCCGACATTTGGCGCGTCAGGTAGGAGGTCAAGGCACTCCTTCACCTCCTTGTTGCCATGGCACCCACTTGCGCAGAGCACGCTCGCCGCAGGAGCCAAACCAACCCCATCGGCAACAACAACAATGGCGACGACGTGCAACGCGGTCCTGATGGTGTTGGTGGCGCGCCCGATGCTAAGGACCAGACTTCCTCCCAACCATCGTAGCGAGACCCGTCGTGGTCCTCGAAGAGGGGAGTACCTCCGCCGCCGTCGCCGACACCACTGCCACCGCCCCCGTCCAACCCCAACGAGCCATCAGGGTCGTAGGGACGTCGTGGGCAGCCCACCTGCACCGCAGCTCTGCTCCTGGCTCGGGAGCTGCTCGGACACCCGCCCGCGCCGGAAGGGCATGCCGCATGGCTCGCCCGCATTCAGGAGCTCGTGGATGCCGCAGACGTCCCCGGCAACCGTCGCAGTGAGGCGGCACTGGCCAGCCTAGGAGCGCTGGAGCCAATGACACGCCAGTCCCTTCCCACGGTGTCACTTCGCCGGTGCAAGGCGGTCCCTGCACCCGCGTCCCTGTCAAGGCCAACGTCACCAAGGCCCCCGACAAGAGCAGCAACATGTGCCAAATCCTGTGCACCCCGCCAAACACGCGTGTGCAGATCGAGCGCAGCCACGAGCGCGAACGGCACACCATTCACGACCTCACTAGAGCTGGCCGTGCCAACCGCCCGGCGGTCAACGCGACAGGCGCTGGGGTTGTCTCACGTTCACCAAGCAGCTCCGCACGGTAGCGTGGCCACCCAAGTTCAACTCAACGTTGCCCCCTCGCTACGACGGCACTACCCCTTTGCTCGACTTCCTGCAGTTGTACAGCCTCACCGTGTGCCCTGCGAAGGGAGACGGCAAATGCATGGCTAACTGTCTACCCGTAGGCCTCAAGGGGGCTCCCTCGTCTCATGAACCTCCCAGAGGGTTCCATCAGTTTGTTTCGAGAAGTTGTGCCTGCATTTTGTCGCCAACTTCAAGGGCTCGTACGAGCATCCCCTCACCCACAACGACCTCCATGTTGTGCGCCAACACCCAGACGAAACACTTCGCCAGTACCTCCAGCGCGTCAGCCAAACACGCAACAAGATCGCCCGCATCGCCGACACAGATGTCATATCTGTCTTCCGCGAGGGAGTCACCAAAAAGCGCATGCTCAAGGAGCTCGGCACCAGGGACAACCTCGCCTCCGTTGTTGAGCTTGTGGATATGCCTGACAAATGCGCCAAGGCTGAGGAGGGTCGCCTCTTTAGGCACAACATCCCTGACGATGAGTCCAAAGTCGTGGCCCCTGATGTCTATGTACGCTTCTATTCTTGTAGACAATGTTGGGCCTCAAAGTGCAGAGGTTTGTAGAACAACAGCAAGTTTCCCTTAAATGGATCACCCAAGGTTTATCGAACTCAGGGAGGTAGAGGTCAAAGATAACCCTCTCAAGTAATCCTGCAATTGAGATACAAGAAATCTCTTGTGTCCCCAACACACCTAATACAATTGTCAGTTGTATAGGTGCACTAGTTTGGCGAAGAGATACTGAAATACAAGTAATATGGATGATTATAAGTGGTAATTGCAATTTGAAATAAAAATGGAAGAAAGAGAACATGTAGCAGAACTGGTTGTAAACGGTGTTTCAATGCTTGGAAACAAGGCATAGGGATCATACTTTCACCAGTGGACACTCTCAACTATGATAATAATGTAACTGAATAAATAAATATCTTCTCTTCACCGTGCTACTCTGAACCACTCTTCGGTTGGATAACGAACACCAATTCATTGCATAGGGCTATGGAAGCACACCTTACATTCTTATTCCCCATCTAGGTAACCCCACACTGTCACCTTGAGCCCTAGTTGGTTCCAGACAAACACCACAATTTCATAGAGTTATCCAATACAAATTATAACTTTAGCTTAAGAGTCACACATGGTGTGCACACTGTCACCTTCACACCGTGGGACAAGGTGTCTCCGGAGTTCATATTAATAAAACCACTTGATTAGCATAGTAGATGAAGTGTAACATCTACTTATTCAAGTAGATTACAAAGCTCATGATCATATAAAGATCACACCATGAGAGAGATGCACCACATAGCTACCGGTAGAGCCCCCAACCCCGGGGAGAAACTACTCCCTCCTCATCATGGGAGTTAGCAACAACGATCAAGATGGTGGTGAAGTCGATGGAGATGGCTCCGGGGGAAATCCCCCGTCCCGGCAGGGTGCCAGAACAGAGATTTCTGTCCCCCGAAACTTTTCTTCGATGGCGGCGGAGGTATGGAACTTTTCGTGGATGGAGGCTGATTCTTTTAGGGTTTTCCGAGGAAGACCTTAAATAGCCGAAAGGGCGAAGTCGGTGGGTGGCCAGGTTGCCCACACCACCTGGTGGCGCGGCCGGGGGCGCGCCACTCTATGGTGTGGCTGCCTGAGTGCCCCCTCCGGGTCTCCTCCGGACTCCGTGTACGTGAAAGAAAAAGAGGACCCTAGATTTTTGTTTCGTCAATTCCGAGAATATTTCCACAACAACTTTTCTGAAACCAAAAACAGCAGGAACTAGCGCTATGGCATCTTTTCAATAGGTTAGTCTATGGAAACATCCGGAAAACGAAGGAAAACATGTGGAAAACATAAAGGCATTGGATAGAAAATAAGCATGGAGCATAAAAAATTATAGATACGTTTGAGATGTATCAAGCATCCCCAAGCTTAACTCCTGCTCGTCCTCTAGTAGGTAAGTGATAACAAAATAATTTTTGAGGTGACATGAAGCCTACACAATCTTGATCAACGTTATGTAAAAGCATTGCAAGCTGAGGTCAAAGTACTCTAAACATAGGCATGATAGATATAATTCTAGCAATGTAACTTAGCAACTATGTTGCAACATGAAAATTAACACAAACAAAAGATCATGAATAATAATACACTGAAAGTTATACGTTTGTTTTGAGCATAAAGAAAACATATCAAACTGGTATATTCCGCTTGTCCTTAAAGGGATAGCAAAACATAATTGCCAGGATACCATCAAAGTTCAACTATGGTCTCTTAATTGGTGCATAAAGTTAGAAGATTAAGACTCAACATAAAAGTAAAAGAAATGCCCTTCGCAGAGGGAAGCAGGGATTAGTCATGTGGTAGGGATTTTATTTGAGAAAACAAAGATATTGATAACAATTTTGAGGGAGGTGTATGTCTATGTCAATGAATGGTAATGAAAAACTTACCATAACTCATGCCAAGCAAGGTTTTTAGACTTTTGAGAGCGGTTTCCGTTGTTTATTTAGTTTGGCACTTCCCCCCGCCATGCCTTTCACAAACCAGGGCTAGCCGTATCCACGGGTACCCACCAACTTTCATCAAACCATGGGGAAGTGCCTTTTTTGTTATATTAATTGGCACCAGCTCTCTGCAAATTTAGATGAGCACAGATTCCATACTCATCGGGTGAAAGTGGGAGAAGACCTTTGCTTGCCATAAGATACAATAAACTTTAAACTACTTCTTTATGAACTAAAACAGAGCACAAAATAGTTATAATTTTGAAGGTTTTAAAGGTAGTACATGAGAAATTTACTTTGGAGTGGTGGTTAAATACCACATATATGTATGTATGGTGGACACATTTGGTAAACTTCGTGTTTTTGGGAGTTGAATGCACGAGTAGCGCTCATACTCAGTATAGGTGAGGGCTAGCAAGAGACTCTGAGTGGCCAACTAAGAGAGCAATAATGGCCATAATCATGCATAGCGCCAAAACATTATTAACCAGAGCATAAAGTGATATTACATGTCAAAACTAAATGATCATGGAGGCTATAGGTGACTGGTTTGTAGTCATAACATGGTGTAAGCATGCGCCAAGTCAACCAAATAAAGCATTCGAAGGAGAATGCCACAATATTATGCTTCAATGTGATAAAAACAACTCATGATTTCTTTCAATGGCACATTAAGAACTCTCATCTATTTGAGACAAGTCCTGCTACATCAATAACTACTAAGCACATGATTAAAATAAAATATAACATGACATGATAAAGTCTAAGCCACAGTCTAAAGAAGCTTTCCATTGCACCACCATAAGCATGAAATATTCTACTCTTCTCCAACATCCATCAACTTGTTTGAAACAACTCTCATAGATAATAGTCATCAAAGACCAGAGAGCTAATAATATATAACTGAAGTAAACCAACAAGGTATGAACAAAATACGAGTGGAAAACAAGGGCTAAACGCAGTACTAGCAAAAAGTGAACACTCACAGAACAATAACAATGAAAACTAGAGTGTTCTAAGCAATGAAAATGGAGCATGTCTCTCTCCAAAAAAATATGCTAGGATCCAATCATATACTACAGAAAACAAAACAAAACAAACTGAAAGCAAAAATAATTTACGCTTCAAGAATAACACATAATATATGAAGCAATAAAAATATAGTCTCTTGAAATAGGACCTTGGTATTTTTGTTAATCCTGCTGTGCCCTGAGCCTTATATTGAGAAAATACCTTTTCCTGCTAAGGTAAAAGAACACTCTGTTGTAGCTAGTGTGGTTAACAAGAGTATAAAGACATCTATTGAACCTGATGAACAAATAATTGTTGAACCTATAGTAGCTATAGTTAAAGACCTTGTCTGTGGAAATGTAGAGGATGAACATATTGTCTTCTGTGAGGATGCTTCTAATATTGTTTCACATCCAAATAGACCTAAGAAAACTAGTGTTCCAGTTCTGTCTGTTAAGATCGGTGATTATTGCTATTATGGTTTGTGTGATATTGGTGCAAGTTCTAGTGCTATTCCTTATGAGCTTTATAAAGAAATTATGCATGAAATTGGTTCTTGTGAGCTTGAAGATATTGATGTGGTTATTCAGCTTGCTAATAGAAAAACTATCTTTCGATTGGTACTGTTAGGGATGTGGAAGTTTTATGTGGTAAAACTAAATATCCTACTGATTTTCTAGTGCTGGGTAAGGCTGCTAGTAAAACTTGTCCTATTATTTTTGGTAGACCTTTCTTGAACACTTATGGTGATATTATAGATTGTAAGAAGGAGAAAAAAATTGACTAAATTTGATGGAAAATCTAATGAGTTTAATTTTTTCAAATTTGCTAGAGCTCCTTATGAATCTGAATTGCCTAAAGAAATTTTTAGAGTTGAACAGCTTGCCTCATTGCTCTTGGTCCTAACAATGCTTTGCAGAAATATATGGAGGACCATGAAAGTGAGGTATTTATGGAAGTGAGAAATCAGATTGACGATATTCTTCTTCGTCAACCGGTGATACTGAAACATAATTTACCTGTGGAAGACTTGGGTACCACATTACCACCCAAGGAGGATCTTGTTTTTTATTAAAAACCTTTACCTGATGATCTTAAATATGCTTATATTGATGATAAGAAAATATATCCTGTTATTATTAGTTCTAAACTTTCAGGTGAAGAAGAGGAAAGATTATTGGGAATATTGAAGAAACACAGTGGAGCTATTGGATATACTCTTGATGATTTGAAAGGGATGTCTCCCTCTATATGCTAGCATGTTATTAATATTGAACCTGATGCAAAGCCAGTAGTTGAACATCAACGTCGTTTAATTCCTAAGATGAAGGAAGTGGTAAGGAACGAGGAATTAAAACTCCTTGATGCTGGTATTATTTTTCCTATTGCTGATAGTACATGGGTAAGCCCTGTGCATTGTGTCCCTAAGAAGGGAGGAATGACTGTCGTGCCTAATGAAAATAATGAGCTTATTCCTCAAAGAGTAGTAGTTGGTTATAGAATATGCATTGATTTTAGGAAAGTTAACAAGGTTACTAAGAAATATCATTATACTTTGCCTTTTATTGATCAAATGCTAGAGAGGTTGTCTAAGAAAACTCATTTTTGCTTTCTTGATGGTTATTCTGGGTTTTCTCAAATTGCTGTTAGGGAATCTGGTCAAGAGAAAATAACCTTTACTTGTCCTTATGGTAGACGTATGCCTTTTGGTTTGTGTAATGCTCCTGCTATGTTTCAAAGATGCATGTCTGCTATTTTTCATGGTTTTTGTGAAGAGATTGTGGAAGTATTCATGGAAGATTTCTCTGTCTATGGAACTTCTTTTGATAATTTCTTGCACAACCTTAATAAATTTTTACAGAGATGTGAGGAAACTAATCTTATTCTTAATTGGGAGATATGCCATTTTATGGTAAATGAAGAAATTGTTCTTGGACATAAAATTTCTGAAAGAGGTATTGAAGTTGACAGGGCTAAAGTGGAAACCATAGACAAAATGGCCTGTCCCGGGGATGCTAAAGGTATTTGTAGTGTTCTTGGTCATGCTGGTTTTTATAGGAGGTTTATTAAAGGTTTCTCTAAAATATCAAAGTCTCTCACTAATCTTCTTCAAAAATATGTACCTTTTGTTTTTTTATGATGATTGTAAGGAAGCTTTTGAAACTTTAAAGAAGGCCTTAACTACTGCTCCTATTGTTCAAACAACTGATTGGAATTTACCTTTTGAAATCATCTGTGATGCTAGTGATTTTGCTGTAGGTGTTGTTCTTGGACAACGAGTAGATAAGAAGTTGAATGTTATTCATTATGCTAGTAAGACTCTTGATGCTGCTCAAAAGAATTATGCTACTACTGAAAAAGAGTTCTTACCTGTAGTTTTTGCATGTGATAAGTTTAGACCTTATATTGTTGATTAAAAAGTTACTATTCATACTGATCATGCTGCTATTATATACCTTATGGAAAAGAAAGAAGCTAAGCCTAATGTAAGGACCCCCGAACCACTGTTCAAGGACCTCCGATATGCATACATTCACGATCCCAGATCACACCAGTTGTGAACAACATATCAAGTTGGCATTCAGATACAACATCCATTACACGTTTACAACAAGACTTACATAAGGAACATGGTCACATGCCCATGTCTAAGACAACTGCCACGCAGGGCAAACACAGAACACACACGGCGGAAGGCAACACACACACACACACACAACGTAGTAGAGCCCAAGTCACGCCTTAACCTACAGGCTGCTGACCAGGATATGATACGTATCCAACATATCCATAATTTCTAATGGTCCATGTTGATATTATGCCAATTGCTACATGTTTTCTCCCTTCTTTATAGCATTTTTACACGTTTTCCGCGACTAACCTATTAACAAGATGCCAAGTGCCAGTTCCATGTTTTCTGCTGCTTTTGATTACAGAAAAGTTGTTCTGGAAATATTCTCGGAATTGGACCCCACGAATCCCGAAGTTCCTATTTTCCCCGGAAGCATCGAGAAGTCTGAAGAGGAGTCGAAGACGGGCACCAGGGGGCCCTCACCATAGCCAGGCGTGGGCCCCCTTGGCCGCGCTTGGGGATGGTGAGGCCACCCTGGTGGCCCACCGATGTCGCCCTTTCGCCTATTTATTCCCCTCCGAAGGAAAACCCTAGGTACCTGATAAAAAATCCCCGAAAAGTTCCGCAGCCGCCGTCGTCGTCAACCCTAGACCAGGGGGGTTCTGAAGCTGTCTCCCGGCACCCTACCGGAGAGGAGATCATCACCGGAGGCCTCTTCATCACCATGCCAGCCTCTGGAGTGATGCGTGAGCTAGTTCATCCTTGGACTACAGGTCCATAGCAATAGCTAGATGGTTGTCTTCTCCTCCTATGCCTCAATGTCTAGATCTTGTGAGCTGCCTAACATGATCGAGATTGTTCTTATGTAATTATATGTGCTGTGTTTGCTGGGATTCGATGAATATTGAACTTATGCCAAGTTGATTATAGTATTTATGACATATGTTATTTGTGATCTTGCATGCTTTCCGTTGCTAGTGGTTGCTCTGGCCAAGTAGTTGCTAGTGACTCCAAGAGGGAGTATTTATGCGCGATAGTTCGGTTCATTCCTTCTTTTCGCCTATGCTCGAGTAACAGAAACGTGACGGAGGAGGATGTGTTGTTGCCACTAGGGAGAAAACAACGGTGTGAGTGCCCGCGTGCACAATCATTGCTTACATTACACACATTGCTTAATGCGATTATCTGTTGCTTGCAACTTAATACCTATGGAGGTTCGGATGATAACCCGAGGGTGGATTATTAGTCATAGATGCAGTTGCATTACGGTCTATGTATATTGTTGTAATGCCCGCACTAAATATCATATAGTCATCATGTCATGAATGTGCACTACGGTGCAACCTCTATATGGCAATTGCCCAGCTGTAATTTGTTCATCCAGCATGCTATCTTTTATGGAGAGACACCACTAGTGAACCTATGAACCCCGGTCCATTTTCCTACACTGTTAAACAAACCACTACAATTCCCTGCTTTCTTTACTTACTGCAAGCATACACCATTTTCCACTCTATACGTCTAATCTTTGTTTTCAGCAAGACCGATGAGATTGACAACCTCACTGTACCGTTGTGACAACGTATTTTTGTTGTGTTGTGTGGAGGTTCCGCGTTGTTGCTGAAACCGGTGAGGCGCCATCACCACAGTCAGTGGCATCAACCTTCCGAAGATCTTCTTTCTCCTACTGGATTGAAAATCTTGGTTCTTAACTGAGGGAAATTCTTACCGATGCACTCATCACACCCTCCTCTTGGGGTTCCCAACACACCATCCATAGCAAAGAATTTCTGGCGCCGTTGCCGGGGACTTAAAATTCATCATCACCAAGAAGTCTCCCCGGCAACGGCGCCAGAATTTCTGGCGCCGTTGCCGGGGAGGAAGAAGTATTCTGGCAAGGGGAGTCTCTCACTCTCAACCTCTTTATTTTGTTTATTGTCTTGTTTTTATTTTTTTGTCTTGTCTTTCTTCTTTATATCAAAACACAAAAAAATTAGTTTACTTTATAGCTGTTATTTATTTGCTTGCTTTTATTTTGCTAAAATGAGTTCCTCTGAGAATTGTAAGTTGTGTGACTTCACTAGCACAAACAACAATGATTTTATTTGCACACCTATTGCTCCACCTGCTCCTAGTGCTGCTTTCAATGAAATTAAACATGCTTTATTAAATCTTGTTATGAAAGAGCAATTTTCTGGTGTTAGTACTGATGATGTTGCTGCTCACCTTAATAATTTTGTTGAACTATGTGAGATGCAAAAATATAAATATGTGGATGGAGATATTATTAAACTGAAATTACTTCCTTTCTCTTTGAGAGGAAGAGCTAAAAATGGTTGCTATCTTTGCCTAGGAATAGTATTGATTCATGGACTAAGTGTAAAGATGCTTTCATTGGAAATTATTATCCTCCTGCTAAGATTATATCCCTGAGAAGTGACATAATGAATTTTAAACAATTTGATAATGAACATGTAGCTAAAGCTTGGGAAAGAATGAAAACTATGGTGAAGAATTGTCCCACTCATGGACTGACTACTTGGATGATTATACAAACCTTTTATGCAGGACTGAATTTCTCCTCGAGGAACCTATTGGATTCAGCTACTGGAGGTACCTTTATGTCCATCACTTTGGGCAATGCAACAAAGCTTCTTGATGATATGATGATAAATTATTCAGAGTGACAAACTAAGAGAGCTCCACATGGTAGGAAGGTAAATTTTGTTGAGGAAACCTCCTCTTTGAGTGAAAGGCTTGTTGTTATTATGTCTGTTCTTCTTAATGGTAAAGCTCATGTTGATCCAAATAATGTTCCTTTAGCCTCTTTGGTTGCTGAAGAAGAGCGTGTTGATGTGAACTTTAGAAATAATTATTTTAACAACAATGCTTATAGAAATAATTTTGGTGGAAACAATTATAATCCCTATCCTCCTAATAAATGTTATGGTAATTCTTATGGAAATTCCTACAATAATAATAAAATCTCTACCTCTGATCTTGAAAACATGCTTATATAATTTATTAGCACACAAACTGCTTTTAATAAATCTCTTGAGGAAAATGTTGGTAAAATAGATGTTCTTGCCTCTAAAGTAGATAGCCTAGCTATTGATGTTGATTTTCTAAAACTGAAGGTTTTGCCACATGATATTAAAGAAAGTAAAATTTTGAATGCCATCCAAGTTCGAATTGATAATAATGTTAGGTTGATGGCTGAATTACGTGCTAGGTGGGAAAAAGAAGATGAATTGGCCAAAAAAGAATAATATTGCTAGAGTTTGCACTATCACCATCACTAGTAAAACTGAAGCTCCAAGTGCTAGAAAACCTCCTACTATCAATGGTAAAGTAGTTGGTGTTAACAAAGTCTCCACCCCTTCGGTGAAACGTGCTAAATTGCCTCCAATTGCTGAAATTGCTTCTGATAGAAGTGCTGAAATTTTTAGAGATGTGGGAGATAATGGTCCCATTACTTTTGATGATAATAATTTTGATTTTGATGATTGCAATATCTATGAAGTTATTATGTTCCTACAAAAGTTTGCTAGAAGTCCCAATGCTAGTGCCATAAATATGACATTTACTAAACATATTACCAATACTCTCATGAAAGTTAGAGAAGAAAAGCTGAAACTTGAAACATCTATCCCTAGGAAATTAGATGATGGTTGGGAGCCCATAATTAAGATAAAAGTAAATGATTTTTATTGCAATGTTTTGTGTGATCTTGGTGCTAGCATCTCTGTTATGCCTCAAAAGCTTTATGATATGCTTGACCTACCACCGTTGGAACACTGTTATTTGGATGTTCATCTTGCTGATAATGAAGAAGAAACCTTTTGGTAGAATTGATGATGTTCTTATTATGGTTAACAATAACCTTGTCCCTGTTGATTTTGTTGTTATGAACATTGAATGCAATGCTTCTTGTCCTATAGTTTTGGGAAGACCTTTTCTTAGAACTGTTGGTGTTGTTATTGATATGAAAGAGGTGAGTAATAAATATCAATTCCCACTCAAGAAAGGTATGGAACACTTTCCTAGAAATAGAATGAAGCTACCTTTTGACTCTATTATTAGATCAAGTTATGATGTTGATGCTTCCTCACTTGAAAATACTTGAGTTGTTTTCTATGCCTAGCTAAAAGGCGTTAAAGAAAAGCGCTACCGGGAGACAACCCGTTTTATTTCTCCGTTTTGAACCCGTTTTCTGTCGTTTCTTTCTGTGTGCTTTGCACCTTGGTGTTGTCTATTTCCTTAGCAACCCCTCTGTACATTTTGTTTTGTGTCTTTGTTGAGCCAAGTAAAGTCTCTAGTGAAAAGTTGAGACTATATTTCGGATTTCCGCGCAGGAAACAGATTTCTGCTGTCCACTGTTAAATTCGTATAGAATCACAGAGAATTCAAATGGCCAGAGTTATTTTATGCGTAAATCCTGGGCTATATACGCAACTTTTCTTAGTTTAACACTTTTTGATTTGAGCAACAGAAGATTTTCGAAAAAAATCATCTTTACCTGTTGTCCTGTTTTGACAAATTTCTGCCAATAATTGCATTTCCATCTTAATCTCTTTTTTTGGTGTTCTTTTAAGAAAAAGAGTTTTAAAAGAAGTTGTGACAGTAGCTAATGTGTCTATGAGTGTTGGGCTTGTGTTGAAACTGAACCATGTGAATTTATTATTTCGATTGCACTAACGTTGCTAATAAAGATTGTGAGAAGTTTGGTGTGAAGGAAGTTCTCAAGGGTCAAGAGAAGAGGATGATATGACATGATAATGAAGAGTGAAGAGCCTAATCTTGGGGATGTCCTGTTTTGACAAATTTCTGCCAATAATTGCATTTGCATCTTAATCTCTTTTTTTGGTGTTCTTTTGAGAAAAAGAGTTTTAAAAGAAGTTGTGACAGTAGCTAATGTGTCTATGAGTGTTGGGCTTGTGTTGAAACTGAACCATGTGAATTTATTATTTCGATTGCACTAACGTTGCTAATAAAGATTGTGAGAAGTTTGGTGTGAAGGAAGTTCTCAAGGGTCAAGAGAAGAGGATGATATGACATGATCAAGAAGAGTGAAGAGCCTAATCTTGGGGATGCCCGAGAGGTACATCCCAGAAAATTCCAAGAAGACTCAAGCGTCTAAGCTTGGGGATGGCCAAGGCATCCCCTTCTTCATCGACAAATTATCAGGTCACTTCTAGTGAAACTATATTTTTATTCGGTCACATCTTATGTGCTTTACTTGGAGCGTATTTTATTTTTTGCTTTCAGTTTATTTTTATTTTTGCAATAAGCTTGGTTGGACCCCAGCATTCTTTTATCGGAGAGTTACACGCTCCGCTTTTTCATGGGAATAGTTTGTATTCTTAATCTTTGTCTGGCTGCTGCATTTATTTAGCTCCTGTTTTGCATGCATCTCTTATCTAGAGGTGTAAGTTTTAGTAGTGTTATGTGAGTACTCTCATGTTTGCTTGTTGTTTCATGTAGATTATTTTTTGTTAAAACATATCTTGTATGGTGCTTGTTGGGAAAAGAAACTGCTGCTTGAAATAGAATTTTTAATGGTGCAAGTAGAAGCTTGTATAGACTGTGGCTTGAACTTTTTCATATCATGCTAGATGTTATTTTAGTTTTAAAGCCTTGTGGTTATTGAGTAGCATGATTAGTCTCTAATAGCTAAGAGTGTTTAATGTGCCATTGAAAGAATCATGATTTGTTCTTGTCATATGGAAGCATAAATTTGTGGTATTCTCTTTTGAATGTTTTATTTGGTTGACTTGGCGCATGCTCACACCCTGTTTATGACTATGAACTAGTCACTAATAGCCTATATGATCATTTAGTTTTTGAACTTGTGGTGCCACTTATGCTTTGATTAATGATGTTTATGTCGCTATGCATGATTATGGCTTTTATGCTCTCTTGATTTGTCGCTCCCAGTCTTTTACTAGCCTCCACCTGTAGTGAGTATGGAATTCTACTCGTGCATCCAACTCCCCAAAACCAAGTTTTCCCATTGTGTCCACCATACCTACCTACATGTGGTATTTAACTTCCACTCCAAGTAAATTGCTCATGTGTTACCTTTAAAACCTTCAAAATTACTCATGCTTTGTGTTCTTGTTTTTGCTCATGAGGACATAAATAGAGAATCTTTATCTCACTTGTTGATTGGATTTCACACCATGGACTAGTGGCTTCATCCGCTTATCCAATTGATAGAAGAGCTGGTAGCGGGGTGCCCAGCCCCAAATTAATACAAACAAAATCTCTTCACTATATTTGCCCCTGATTTATCAGTCAAAGCATAATCGTGTAAATAAAAGAGAAAGAGGGATGACCTTATACACCAGTTGCGTCCTTCATATGGGAGCCTCTCTTGTTAAATCTAGTTGGCTCGTGACGTATTGTATTTTCTGTTTACCATTCGTTGACATTAGCATACATCTCCCAAAATATAGACACTCCTCCATGGTATGTGATTGTTGGCAGGCACCCGAGGATTCGGTTAGCCATGGTTTGTGTAAGATGGATGGGAGGAGTGTCAAACTTTTAATACCTTTCTTTAATAAAATAAAAGCTCTAGCACATGAGCGATCCCTTCTTCCCTCTGTGAAGGGCCTTTCTTTTACTTTTATGTTGAGTCTCCATCTTCTAACTTTATGCACATTTGAGAGAGCATTTTTGCCATTCTGAGTTTTATGTGCATTAGTCTCAGAAACATTATTAATTGATTCATGATGTGTTATTGCTTGTTCTCAAATTATTTGTTCTAGTCTTCTCATGAACTTTGAAGGTGTCCTAGCATTTATGTTTTGTCCCACTCTTAAGGACTAGCGAAATACCACTTTGCCATGCTTTCTCTATACTTGAAACAAATGTATATCTTTCTTTGCATTGTTATTCATGATCTTTTATTTGATATACTTCTCATGATGAAAAGTGATTTCTATGCTTTATTATTAAAGTTCTATTTATCATGTTTGTGTTAAAGTTCTATGATCTCAGCTTACATATGCTCTGTTTTACATATTATGATCAAGATTGTGTGGTAGCATGTCACCTCATAAATTATTTTGTTTTATCGTTTACCTACTCGAGGACGAGTAGGAACTAAGCTTGGGGATGCTTGATATGTCTCCAATGTATCTACAATTTCTGATGTTCCATGTTGATATTATACCAATTGCTACATGTTTTCTCCCTTGTTTATAGCATTTTTACACGTTTTCTGGGACTAACCTATTAACAAGATGCCAAGTGCTAGTTCCCTGTTTTCTGCTATTTTTTATTTCAGAAAAATTGTTCTGGAAATATTCTTGGAATTGGACCCCAAGAATCCCGAAGTTCCTATTTTCCCCGGAAGCATCCAGAAGTCCAAAGAGGAGTCGAAGACGGGCACCAGGGGCCCCTCACCATAGCCAGGCACGCCCCCCCCCTTGGCCGCGCCTGGGGGTGGTGAGGCCACCCTAGTGGCCCACCGACGTCGCCCTTTCGCCTATTTATCCCCCTCCGAAAGGAAACCCTAGGTACCTGATAAAAAATCCCCAAAAATTTTCGTAGCCGCCGTCGCCGTCAACCCTAGATCAGGGGGGTTCTGAAGCTGTCTCCTGGCACCCTACCGGAGAGGAGATCATCACCGGAGGCCTCTTCATCACCATGCCTGCCTCCAGAGTGATGCGTGAGTAGTTCATCCTTGGACTACGGGTCCATAGCAGTAGCTAGATGGTTGTCTTCTCCTCCTATGCCTCAATGTTTAGATCTCGTGAGCTGCCTAACATGATCGAGATTGTTCTTATGTAATTCTATGTGCTGTGTTTGCTAGGATCCAATGAATATTGAACTTATGCCAAGTTGATTATATTCTTTATTGCATATGTTATTTGTGATCTTGCATGATTTCCGTTGCTAGTGGTTTCTCTGGCCAAGTAGTTGCTAGTGACTCCAAGAGGGAGTATTTATGCTCGATAGTTGGGTTCATGCCTTCTTTTCGCCTGTGCTCGAGAGACAGAAACGTGACGGGGGAGGATGTGTTGTTGCCACTAGGGAGAAAACAGCGGTGTGAGTGCCCGCGTGCACAATCATTGCTTACATTACACACATTGCTTAATGCGATTATTTGTTGCTTGCAACTTAATACCTAAGGGGGTTCAGATGATAACCTGAGGGTGGATTATTAGTCATAGATGCTGTTGGATTACGGTCTATGTATATTGTTGTAATGCCTGCACTAAATATCATAATAGTCATCATGTCATGAATGTGCACTACGGTGCAACCTCTATTTGTCAATTGCCCAACTGTAATTTTTTCACCCAGCATGCTATCTTTTGTGGAGAGACACCACTAGTGAACCTATGAACCTCGGTCCATTTTCCTACACTGTTAAACAAACCACTACAATTCCAAGCTTTCTTTACTTACAGCAAGCATACACCATTTTCCACACTATACATCTAATCTTTGTTTTCAGCAAGACCAGTGAGATTGACAACCTCACTGTACCGTTGGTACAAAGTATTTTGGTTGTGTTGTGTGTAGGTTTCGCGTTGTTGTTGACACCGGTGAGGCGCCATCACCACCGTTAGTGGCATCAACCTTCCGAATATCCTCTTTCTCCTACTGGATTGATAACCTTGGTTCTTAACTGAGCGAAATTCTTACTGCAGCACTCATCACACCCTCCTCTTGTGGTTCCTAACACACCACCATAGCAAAGAATTTCTGGCGCCGTTGCCGGGGACTTAAAATTCATCATCATCAAGAAGTCTCTCCGTCAAGGCACCATCAAGGTGTAGCAACAGGAGACAATCCTAGTTCGCAAGTCCATCATCGCTTCCTTCTTGTAGAACTTCTCCTGAGGCTCCTCCTAGAAGTCTGGCAAGTAAATACCAGGGACGAAACCAATATGAGTATGTTTGAAGGTACTCAGCAAGACACCCATCATGTAGCTTACCAAATGCAAGTATGCTTATATGGTGGAGTAGGTAGGCTATACATAGGGTTCACTATCGATGATATATTAAAGATACATCATAGTTGATTTTAAAATCTCCGTATCTTTGTTGAAGAAGATACTTCAAAAGAAAATAATATAGTTTTCTTTCTCTTGTAGAATATCACATGTACAAGAGGTTTTGTAAAACTTTGTTAAAAAGAAAGTTTTCTCTTTGCAAAACTTCTTGGAATCAACTTCCAGTTTTTGTTTAGAAAAGAAAGATTTTCTTTGCAAAACTCCTTGTAAAACAACTTCCGTCTTTTCCTCATCCGTACCTCATTGGTACAAAGTTCCTTCTTTCAACACTTCACAAGTTTCAACTCCTTTTCAAAACTCCTTTTTGAAAAACATTGACACAATGCTAGCTACATGGCCATTCAACTGTCCATATCTGAGGACGCGGCTATTCCGAATAGTTTGACTCTGCAGAGGTGTACACAATCCACCAGATTTAGTACATCCGCCGTGAACAACCACGGACTGTAACAACAATATGTGAACATCAGATAACTGATCCTAACCATCTACTATGTTCAAGCTAGAATATTCCTATCTCTTTAGTTGGGTCTAATTTCCCTGGCATCCTGTCCACCAGCGCCACGGCAGGAGACCCAACGGTTGCGGCCAGAGGAGAAATTAATCCCACACTTTGTATGTCGCATGTTTCATAACTTGGCAACAATCGGTTCGAGGGCAGAACGACCCTTATAGCAAATTGAGATAGAACACACACTAACAAAAACAAACTTCAAGTTAAGCCCCGTGCCCATGTTGGGGTAGGGTGGCAGTAGGGTAAATGTTGTCCGGCGAAGACTAGGTTATGTGTCATTTTTGTAAAACACCTTTTTCCCAAAAATGACCACTCCAACATTCCTCCAGTGGGTATGGTTTCGCCTTTCCACCGGGTTTTCCATAAAGCCTTTGTTTTGCAAAAACATATTTTTAGGGTGTCCACTTAGGGACTAAACTTTTGGATGGTAATCAATACCATATGGTGGCTATGGGCTTGGTAACACCAAGTATCAACTACTGGCATAGTAATATATAATATTAATAGTAGTAGTACTGTAGTAGTCACTCAAAAATAGTAGTTGGTAATCAAAGTTTTTGTAAAACTTTCAAAAGTAAAACATGCATGATAGATAATGATAAGTGTAGTAAAAGCAAGCATCAGGATGGCTTGTCTTAAAACTCTTTGTGTCCCTGGCCTTGAAGTAGCTTGAACTTGACACACAGCTCTACAACTCGTTCTTCTTCTTCTTCGTTTTCTAACACCGTAAAAGAAATAAAGACACACACTCAGAACCCATAAGGCAATCAAAGGTACAAACAACATATACAACAAGCAAACTTATACTAGCGCAAACACTCAAAAAGTTATTGAGAGAACTATCTCAAAAACTCTCAGGGTACAAAACTATCGTCAGAAATACATATGGTCGAATATGGTTCCACATCCCAATATCATAGGTTGAGTGGGCACCACTCTCATACCAAGATATTAAAGGAGCTAAAAATATAGCTTGTGATCACAAGGGTGAGACTACTACTAAACACAACTATAACACTAGTACAATGCTCATGCTAAGGTAAACACTCAAACAATTCCAAACAGCAAGCAAACAAACCACATATGAATAAGCTAGTCACTGACTATGCTCATGCCTACACAAAATCTAAGGAATCACTCATTCATAAATATTACCAAACAAACCAGTGGCTCAACCAATTGTAACAAGTCATAATACACACACTAAACACAAGCATCATAAGAGATAACAAAACTAGAAAATAACATAATACAGGAGTCTACTAATAGCATACTAGTCATGAAAGATCACTACACAAGCATGTTATAAGAAATAATTGTATTCTACCACCAATCACAACTAGCAACTAAAATATCTATGCCACAATAACAGAAATTAAAACATGCTAGGATAATTATACACTCATAAAAATAAAAAGGACAACAACAATGGAGCAAACTCAATATCTAGTGGTGACACTAGTGCAACACTAGAGAAGCAAACAACACTAGAAGGATGCATTTTCCTAAACAAGCAATACATGAATATCAATACTTACTAACATCGCTTACACATTACACATGCTAGTAAGCAATCATACTAAAATAAATCTATGAAAACAACTACTTAGCAAGAATCGACCAATTCTAATAAATCATGCCTTTCCAATCAATCAAATAACAAGCAATGAAAGTAGCAGCTATACAACCAGTAGCTATGCACTCAATACATGCTTAATAAAACACTTTTTGAAATCCAAACACTCAAGGAATCCTGCTCACACATACTTTACTATCAGTAGGAAAATAATTCTATTTGCAAACAACACTCAAAATAATCAAAACAACAATCAATCATTTCTTAACGTGATATTCCCAAGGGAACACAATATCAATAAATGTAGCACAACTAAACATACTAGGAGCCACAAAGCATTACTAATACCTCAACTAAACAAGTAAAACAAACCTCTATTTTCCTTGGTGGAAAATACTAAACTCACACATAACATTACATGCTCCTGACAAACGAGTGCATGGTAGGAAATTTGTATTCCCAACCAAAATACAATGGGGCCAGTGGGTTATGGGACCACTAATTTACCAAGGAATTTAAGAAGTCACAAAGCCTCTGGTCCTACTTGACAAAATATAATCTACCAAACAATTAACACATCACTACTCATACTAGTGAAAACAACTTAGTGAAAAAAGACAAACAATTGTTACACATGCTTTTCTATAAAGTAAGATGCAAGCTAACAGAGATAATAACATCACAATAACAGTACCAAAATGGTACTGGACACATCCTAGCCACATCAAAACTTAGGTAAAACAAACATACAAAGATAGCTCACAAAATCTATTCAAAAAGTAAACTAGAAAACAATGCAAGGCTATTTCTATTTATATTTGACTTCCAATCATGCACCCACTTCCTAATGTATTTTTTATGCAAGAAAACAATATAATAACAGGTAGCAACACATCTACACATTCTAGGAAACAAGTTTCCAATAAGCAACCATTTAATTACAAACAAGCACACAAGTTTTAATAAAAACAGAAAAGGTGATGTACTAAAAATGCTCACCAAAAATAATCTAGGGTTCTAAAAATTAATCCAAACTAGGATTAGATAGATCTAAGAACACACAAACTCATCCAATTGGATACACATCAAAAACCATTTTTAAACTCCTTCTAAAAATCCTAGAAAAGCCTACCGGTCATTTACCAAAATGGATGGAATTTGCAAATGGTAACTCCCCTTGATGCGAGGTCAAGTGATAATGATAGATCTATTCAATAGATACTCAAAACAATTTGGTTTGACCAATTTGGATACAGGTCCAAAAATTTATGCCCAAAATGGCCTATCAGACAGTCTGTCTCATTTCCATTATCAATGCAAAAATAAGGTAGCAAACACAGATCTACCACTTGGAGGTGGTTAAGAAAAATTAAACCTACTGCCACAAATTTTTGTAGAATATATAATGCATTAAACTATTTTAAACAAGCCTAAAGCAAACCTACCAGTTTCTTTAAAAAATTTAAAAGGAAAAACAACAAACAACACACGGGCTGGATTCTGCTCGCGCGCGGCCCATTTAGGCTCAACGCAGCCCAGCATGGGCGCATGTGATGCCAAGCGCGGGAACGGGGCGGATTTAACCGGGGCCGTTGATCAGAGGATCAAGGTTCCACGTTCATCTTCTTCCCTACTCCCTCTATCTCTCTCATCGGGAACACGCTGGTGACGGGAATCTCTGTGTGTGCTCACAGTGGGGACTACGACGTCGAGACACGGAGTTGGGGATGTTGCAGAGCCCATGGGCAGTCGAGGGGAGCGAAGAACTACGACGGACGCGGCTCCTGGCGGTGGCAAGCGGCAGAGCGCCTGCGGCGGCGAGCTTGACAGCGGGACGGCTCCTGCAAACGTATGAACACGAGGGGTGGTCCGTTAGGGTCTAAGGGTCACAGGGATCTCGCTGGGTAAGAAAAAGGGAGATGGGAGGGCACGGGTGTGAGGGGAACTACCTCGGGATACTGCGGTGGCCGGCGGCAAAGTTCGTGCTCGTGGGGCTTGTAGGAGGCTCGGGGCTTGTTTCTTTTGCTCGAGGCGAGAGTGGAGAAGGTGGGGGAGCTAGTGGCGAGAGGGACACACACGGGAGGGCTTATATCCACTGCATCGGTTCGATTGGCACGGGGGAGCTCTCGCTGTGGTAGAAAATGGCATGGGAAGGCGCTCTACTACGTGTCCACGATGTTCCAGGGCATGGGATATTGTCTGGGAGCTAGAGGGGGTTGGGGGCAAGTCAAATGTGGCGTTTGAGAGGTAGAGAAGCCAAGGCATGGCCACAGTGCAGACAGGGCAGTGCCCACACCTCACTGTCCTCTCTTATCTCCCACTCGATTTCTCCCTCTCCAAGCCTTCTAGAAACAAGACCAAAGCTTCCAATGCTAGTCCACGCTATGGTCAGCACAAATGACAAGTGGCATTTCAAAATTTGAACAAGAACCAATTGAAAACATCTGTAAACTTTGTAAAAACAACTGTTTCTGAAAAATTCAGAAAATTCAGTTAGCAAAGACTTAGAAAAATTCTAAGTGTTGAAAACAGATAAAAACATCAAAAAGTACAGCTTGTCTTCAAAGGTCAAATGAATTCCAAATTTAGTTTCAAAGTTGGAGTTTGTTAAACATGTTTTATACTTTCAGAAACATATTTTGAAAACAATTTTGGAATAGTGGAAGGCTATGAAAACAAAGTGGGAAAGGGGTACTTTCTGGTTTTCTCTGTTTTCTAAAAATGCCTTTTCCTATCTTATTTTTCTTCCACAAAAACAACAAACAAAAGTAGTTTTTATGATTCCAAAATTCAAATCAAACTTATGGATTTGTAGTCCATATATCAAGGAACCAATACAAGTCAAGAAAAAACAAAATGGAATATTATAGCCTAGTGAAAACAAGTGTGGAAAACAGGTACTTGGCTATATTTTCAGGAAATAGTTTCTATATAAAACTTATCAGAAAATTTCCATAAATCATTTTGAAATTTTGTATTCTTGGATCCAACAAAGCTAAAAGTTTATTTCAAGATTCAAGCAAGCATGATCCAAGTCTTGGAATAAAAATCACTCAAGTAACAATATGGAAAACATCAGGGAAAACATAAAGGTGTTTCCAGGAAAATGGTTTTGTGTTGGTTTTTCAAATGAAACAAATCTTGCATTGCATATATGACTATTGTCACATACACATGTTGGTTAAAAAAACATGTTATTGTAAGAAAAAATTGTTGGCCCACATTTTTGTCTCCTTGGTTCCAAAAACTGGATGTGATAGACCTTCCCCCCTTAAAAGAATCTCATCCCGAGATTCGGAGGCAAGCAAAAAGAGGGTGTGGTCAAAACAACAATGTTAGAACATTATTGTACAAAAACATGTGCTGGTGGTTGGTAACATTAAGCACATGTGCTTCCCCCTTTGATTAATCTTACAAAAAATCCACCGGTAGGTTAGCTTTCCAAAGGTTAGGGTGCCATGTTCTAAACCTTGAACTTATCGTTCCTCAAAACCATAATACCCATTGAATTACTACTTTCCAACCCATATTTCTGATTGGGTTTCCAATATCAACTAGTTACTAGAATCATCACTGGAATATTGAGCTAAGATCATCATTCCACCAATTATACCCTTTGGGGTATGAACTCTCTCATCAGGATATAGATCAATCCATAGGATACCCACCAATCTATCTTAAACAAGAGCTTTCCATTGCTCCTTTCCTAAAATCCAAGAAAATCACTATGTTTCTTTAAATCTAATCTACTTCTAGAAAACAATCAAGTCCCAAATCATTTGTCTCCCTCAAAGGTTATTTTCTCCACGCTCATATTGACAAAGCTAAACCAACAATTCCAATAATCACATACCCATAACTTTGGGATCTGATTCACTTCCTGACTACATATATAAATC
Organism: Alopecurus myosuroides; assembly: GCA_028641055.1. NCBI lineage: Eukaryota > Viridiplantae > Streptophyta > Magnoliopsida > Poales > Poaceae > Alopecurus > Alopecurus myosuroides. Next base: position 130,295,207 of record CM054063.1, read on the forward strand.
TATTCAGACTCTCCCAACTCTTATCTTATCATAAAAGCTAAACCATTTTCCTCAAAACAATCTCAACAGAGCGTGACAAGCTCCAAAAATATATCACCAAGAATAATCATCTACTATCTCCAAGCCACATTGATTTTTCCTCAAATCCAAAAATCATCGTTTTATGTCCACCAATTCCTCTCCTAGCTATGATAATCCAATCTTTCTCCAACCAAAATCAAAATATCCATACCAATCCAAAATTTCGCATAAAGCAAGGCTTCCTAAAAATCCAATAGTTCCTACCATAAATTTCTAAACCTCAAATCATTTCTTCTATGCTACATATTTCAATTCCAGATAACTTCCAAAGTTTTGGGGTCCACAACTGGTTATCCCCAGTGTATATCTACTATAATTCAACTCAAACAATTTCCATAATCTCCTCCAACTTTCACTCCTAAGCTAAACCTCAAATAAATCTCCACAATTTTATAACCTAAAATCTGGTTCCTCCAAAATAGATACACGAGAGATCTTACTGTCTAGTAAAAATCATCACTCCAACTCCAATATTCCCTTCAACTTCCTCTTTCTGTCAAAAAGCTAGAAAACATCCTAAGGCACCTTTCTCCTTGGTTATCAAAAAAATTGTGAGTATTTTTAAAACCGAGTTAGGTGTTAATCTAGAGTTAGATATAGTATGTTAGTATCGTTAGTTTTAAAAGATACTTATTACTAGTCCGACGAGACACTACTAGAGTTCCATCACGTCGGATTTCTCAGCGTACGAGGTCAAACAAAACTAGGGTGGTCACAGATCTGGTTCAAAAACGTGCCAATAACTATGGCATGAGTCTCAGGTACTTTCTCAACGTCTTCTTGGTCTAGGGGTCCAGTCATCAAACTCTTGCGCTTCTTCAGGGTTGGAATCAGGGTCTCTTGGGTTTCATTAGGACAAGCGAGATCATAATTCCTCTGGGAACAATCACGAGCGTAATGTCCGTCCTTTCCACAGATAAGGCAACATGTGGTTTTAGGCCTGACATTCACGCGCTTCCTTGGAGGTTGTGGCATCGTAGGCAAGGCACTGCGATTCACATATGAACTAGGTTCTCCTGTTGTCACCATCTTCCTTTTGCGACTCTCACTAGCAAACAGGTGTGGGTGTGCTCTCATAAGGACAACATTTTTCTCAGCATTAGCAATGCCAAGATGAGTCAGGTTCTGCAGGGCAACACGGGTGGCTTCGCGGTCTTCCATTATCATTGCAAAAAGTTGCGCAACTGTCGGCTTAGGTGGTGGAGGTAAATCGCTGGCCATACTGCAGAGAAAGAATGGTATAAGATGAGAGAAGACACAAGGGGGTTTTTGTTTTGAAAAACTTGTGAACAAACCGAATCATAACAGAGATGAGAACGGTTGAAAACACAACAACAAACAAGCATCTACGAAGCAATCACTAACAAGACTAACAAACACATGAGACAGAGTCTCCACAAGCATAACACAAACTTAGGTTTCACATAGCAAAGACATAGGTCTTACAACACATCTAGCACACACTTAGTTCTAACAGAGTTCACACAACACACACACAAATAAGCGCCTTGGGTGGGGATAACATAACTCCTAACAACATGCGGCAATCCTAAGTGCTCGAGGATGCACATAGCTGATCCTCCAACTCTTCGATTCTAGCCTGGCTGGTTGCAAGATGTAATTGAAGGCTTCTCACTTGTGCACGAAGGTGGGAGTCAACGTACTTCATGGTCTTCTTTAGTGCTTTGAGACGACACTCAGTAGCAGAAGAAACTCGTAGTTCTTTCTTCAGCTGGGCTATCTTTCTTCCTCGGGTGTCGAACTCTCCTCTGAGTCTATCAAGGGAAAACTGAGTGTTGTACAGCTGTCCCTCCATGTGCTGGAAGTGACGAGCAAAGACAAAGTCTTCTGTGGCATCTACCGGCTTGTCATCCTCATCACGCCTCCCATAGTATCTATAGGGGGTGCCTTCAAACTTGATGCGAAAGAAGTTCGCGAGCTTCGCGATAGTCAGCTGCATTACTCTAAGCATACCATCTTCCCAACTGTTCTCCACTACTTCATAAGTGATCTCCGGGGTCGACGGTGCTAGCAAGGGTGCACGAATGGTACAGACCACCAACCAGGACAATTCTCGTCCATCATGGTGAATCTGAGCTCCCTTCAACTCAGGTACTGGGCGACCGATAAGACGAGTCATCTTGATCAAATACTCCTCAAAGCGGCGGTACCAAGGTGCATGCGATCCCAGCCGGAAGGACTTGGTGAAGACAACTGCCATCTACACCAATTGTTAAGTGTAGTTTAAGTTAGGTAAGAGTGTGCAAAATTTTAAGATGCTCAAGGTAACTTAGTATAAGTAGAGTTTTCAAAAACACAGAGGGGATGGAATATGTAGAATATTTTGGTCCATAGTCATCTTAATACTTAGTTTTATAGACTAACCTTTCAGAGTACTAGCTAACGTCCATGCTAGCTAAGGTCTCCTAAGGTCAGGATAGCTCTGATACCAACTCTGTAAGGACCCCTGAACCACTGTTCAAGGACCTCCGATATGCATACATTCACGATCCCCGATCACACCAGTCGTGAACAACATATCAAGTTGGCATTCAGATACAACATCCATTACACGCTTACAACAAGACTTAAACAAGGAACATGGTCACATGACCAAGTCAAACACAACTGCCACGCAGGGCAAACACACAACACACAAAGCGGAAGGAAACACACACACAACGTAGTAGAGCCCAAGTCACGCCTTAACCTACAGGCTGCTGGCCGGGAGACGATCCTAGTTCGCAAGTCCATCAGCGCGATACTCCTTCTTGTAGAACTTCTCCTGAGGCTCCTCCTTGAAGTCTAGCAAGTAAATACCAGGGACGAAACCAATATGAGTATGTTTGAAGGTACTCAACAATACACCCATCATGTAGCTTACCAAATGCAAGTATGCTTATATGGTGGAGTAGGTAGGCTATACATAGGGTTCACTATCCATGATATATGAAAGATACATCATAGTTGATTTTAAAATCTCTGTATCTTTGTTGAAGAAGATACTTCAAAAGAAAATAATATAGTTTTGTTTCTCTTGTAGATATCACATGCACAAGAGGTTTTGTAAAACTTTGAAAAACTTCTTGGAATCAACTTCCAGTTTTTGTTTAGAAAAGAAAGATTTTCTTGTCAAACAACTTCTGGATTTTCCTCATCCGTACCTCATTGGTACAAAGTTTCTTCTTTCAACACTTCACAAGTTTCAACTCCTTTTCAAAACTCCTTTTTGAAAAACATTGACACAATGCTAGATAGATGGCCATTCAACTGTCCATATCCGAGGATGCGGCTATTCCGAATAGTTTGACTCTGCAGAGGTGTACACAATCCACCAGATTTAGTACATCCGCCGTGAACAACCACGAACTGTAACAACAGTATGTGAACATCAGATAACTGATCCTAACCATCCACTATGTTCAAGCTAGAATATGCCTATCTCTTCAGTTGGGTCTGATTTCCTCGGCATCTTGTCCACCAGCGCCACGGCAGGAGACCCAACTATTGCGACCGGAGGAGAAATTAATCCCACACTTTGTATGTCGCACGTTTCATAACTTGGCAAAAATCGGTTCGAGGGCACGATGACCCTTATAGCAAATTGGGATAGAACACACACTAACAAAAACAAACTTCAAGTTTATCCCCGTGCCCATGTTGGGGTAGGGTGGCAGTACGATAAAGGTTGTCCGGTGAAGACTAGGTTATGTGTCATTTTTGTAAAACACCTTTTTCCCAAAAATGACCACTCCAACATTCCTTCGGTGGGGAAGGTTTCTCCTTTCCACCGGGTTTTCCATAAAGCCTTTGTTTTGCAAAAACATATTTTTAGGGTGTCCACTTAGGGACTAAACTTTTGGATGGTAATCAATACATATGGTGTCTATGGGCTTGGTAACACCAAGTATCAACTATTGGCATAGTAATATATAATATTAATAGTAGTAGTAGTCACTCAAAAATAGTTTTTGGTGATCAAAGTTTTTGTAAAACTTTAAGAAGTAAAACATGCATGATAGATAATGATAAGTGTAGTAACAACAAGCATCAGGACGGCTTGCCTTAAAACTCTTTGTGTCCCAGGCCTTGAAGTAGCTTGAACTTGACACACAGCTCTACAACTCCTTCTTCTTCTTCTTCTTCTTCTTCTTCTTCTTCTTGTTCTTCGTTTTCTAACGCCGTAAAAGAAATAAAGACACACACTCAGAACCCATAACGCAATCAAAGGTACAAACAACACATACAACAAGCAAACTTATACTAGCGCAAATACTCAAAACGTTATCGAGAGAACTATCTCACAAACTCTCAGGGTACAAAACTATCGTCAGAAATACATATGGTCGAGAAACCATATTCCACCTCCCAATATCATAGGTTGAGTGGGTGTACCACACTCATACCAAGATATTAAAGAAGCTAAAAATATAGCTTGTGGTCACAAGGGTGAGACTACCAAGGTACTACTAAACACAACTATAACACTAGTACAATGCTCATTCTAAGGTAAACACTCAAACAATTCCAAACAACAAGCAAACAAACCACAGATGAATAAGGTAGTCACTGACTATGCTCATGCCTACACAAAAGCTAAGGAATCACTCATTCATAAATATAACCAAACAAACCAGTGGCTCAACCAATTGTAACATGTCATAAAACACACTCTAAACACAGGCATCACAAGAGATAACAAAACTAGAAAATAACATAACAACAGGAGTCTACTAATAGCATACTAGTCATGAAAGAACACTACACAAGCATGTTATAAGAAATAATTGTATTCTACCACCAATCACAACTAGCAACTAAAATATCTATGCCACAATAACAGAAATGAAAACATGCTAAACATGCTAGGATAATTATAAACTCGTAAAAATAAAAAGGACAACAACAATGGAGCAAACTCAATATCTAGTGGTGACACTAGTGCAACACTAGAGAAGCAAACAACACTACAAGGATGCATTTTCCTAAACAAGCAATATATGAATATCAATACTTACTAACAACATTTACATATTACACATGCTAGTAAGCAATCATACTAAAATAAATCTATGAAAACAACTACTTAGCAAGAATCGACCAATTCTAATAAATCATGCCTTTCCAATCAATCAAATAACAAGCAATCAAAGTACAAGCTATAAAACCAGTAGCTATGCACTCAATACATGCTCAATAAAACACTTTCTAAAATCCAAACACTCAAGGAATCATGTTCACACATACTTTACTATCACTGGGAAAATAATTCTATTTGCAAACAACAGTCAAAATAATCAAAACAACAATCAATCATTTCTTAACATGATATTCCCAAGGGAAGATAGTCCATGGTATGCAGATTATGCTAACTTTATTGTTTCCAAGTATTTTCCTCCAACATTTACAGCTCAACAAAGAAGATTTTTTTATGATTTGAGGCATTATTTTTGGGATGACCCACACTTATATAAAGGAGTAGATGGTATTATGAGAATATGTGTTCCATATCATGAACAACGGGAGGTATTAAGAAAGTGCCATGGTAGTGCTTATGGAGGACATCATGCTGGAGATAGAACCACACATCAGGTTCTACAATCAGGTTTCTATTGGCCTACTCTGTTTAAAGATGCACGTAAATTTGTTTTATCTTGTGATGAATGTCGAAGAGTTGGCACCATTTCTATACGCACTGAAATGCCTATGAGTTATTATGTTGTTATTGAACCTTTTGATTGTTGGGGATTTGACTTTATGGGTCTGTTTCCTCCTTCGAATGGTTACACTCACATTCTTCTTGTTGTTGATTGTGTTACTAAATGGGTAGAAGCTATACCTATAAAAAGTGTTGATGGTGAGACCTCTTTAAAAATGCTTAAAGAAGTTATTTTCCCTAGGTTTGGTGTGCCTAGATATCTTATGACTGATGGAGGTTCTCACTTTATTCATGGTGGTTTTAGAAAAAAAACCTTGCTAAATATGATGTTAATCATAGAATTGCCTCAGCTTATCATCCTCAAACCAGTGGGCAAGTAGAATTATCAAATAGAGAAATTAAATCTTTCTTGCAAAAGACTGTCAATAAATCTAGGAAAAATTGGTCTGATAAGTTGAAATACTTTATGGGCTTATAGAACTGCTTATAAAAATTCTATGAGTATGTCTACTTATAAAATGGTTTATGGAAAAGCTTGTCACTTTCCTTTAGAATTGGAACATAAAGCTTATTGGGCAGTGAAAGAACTTAATAAAGATTTTAAACTTGCTGGTAAGAAAAGAATGCTTGATTTGAGTTCTCTAGATGAATGGAGATGTGAAGCTTATGAAAATGCTAGACTCTTTAAAGAGAAAGTTAAACAATGGCATGATAGGAGAATTCTTAAAAGAGAGTTTCATGTCGGCGAGGAAGCTCTATTGTATGGGTCTCGCTTTAGTTTTTTTGCAGGAAAGTTACTCTGAAGATGGGAAGGATCTTATGTTATTAAAGAAGTGTATCGTTCGTGGGCCATAAAAATTGCTTCCCTCAAAGATAGTACTACACAAGTGGTAAATGGGAAAATACTCAAACATTATATTTCCGGGGATTCTTATGACGAAGATGTTGATATTATTCAAGTAATGACTTTGAAGATGTTTATCAGAGGGAAGACTCCAGAATCAGCAGAGTCCGTTTTCAAATAGGTAACAGTTCCGTTAAGAAAAAGTTCGCGTAACACTTTATAACTTTTATTTATTCATATATGGAAAATATGAAAAATATTGAGCCAAAGAGGGGTAGGAGATGGTACCCGACGGCACCACACCATGCCTGGACGCGGACCCACCCCTGGCCGCGCCTGGCTATGGTTTGGGCGCCCCGGAGCCCCTCTCCGACCTGTTTTCGACTTGCACTTTCCTTCCGATACGTATGTTTCTGCTATATGACCCCCCGAGGTCAGTATATTGTTTTCTCGTCATGTTTCTGTTTCGACCTATTTCTGCCAGGATATGTTTTCAGTTTTAGAAGCACCATGGTCTCCGCCAGCAACAACAAGGGCAAGGGACCGTTGAAAGATGATCTCTAAGACTGGAAGCCGGAGGAGGAGATCGAGAGTGGAGACGAAGGAGATGTAGAAGAAAACCCACGAGTGCACCCACACACCACCGTCTCAAGCATTGGAGTGGTTGCAAAACCTTCCAAGCAAACGACGAGGATGAGCACTAGAGGGAAGGCCCCACGTCACTTCTTAGCTTCAAGGACACCACTTTCAGGCATTAAAATCCCTTTCCATACCTTAATTCATGAGTATCAATATATGAGGGTACCCGAGGCAAAGTTGCCTTCTCGCTAGGATATGGATCGTTCTAACCGCGCAGGTGAGGAAATCCCCCAATCTGATATAGTGTGGGGGAATAATTCCAAGAGCTGGGATCCACCGTTGAACAAGTTCCAGAACCATATTGAGAACAATATAGATCTGATAATCAGGCTCATTGATGTAATTGATAATTTGAAGGAGTCATTTGATAAGCTTATTGAGAAGAACCACCACCAAAGAATTAGTTCGTCATTGGTATTGGCATCCCCTTGGCTTGTTCCAAGCTTGGGGGAGTGCCGCGGTATCACACCTTTATCTTTCACCTTTTAACCTTTTAGTAGAGTCGTATCATGAGTAGAGAAGTTATCATATAGGATGGTTTGCAGTATGGAAGTATCTCTCCTTTAGTTGGTTATCGATGTATCCCTTGGTTTGAGTTGTCGTAATGGAATATTAATGAGAAGTTTCATCATTTACTTTCTACACCTTTATTTTAGTTTGCAATTTTTGTTATATGGTTGATATTGTTATTAGTATTGGTATCAATATTGGAGCATCAAGTTAATCTAGTTGGTTTGGCAAACTTAACATTGGTCATTAGCAAAAATACGTTGAGACTTAAGTAGAGAAGAGGGAATTGCATGTAGATATATTATTCCATGATCTTTCTTTCTTGTTGTCACATAAGCTTAGTATTCTCAAGTAAGATTGTTTATACCTCCAAGGAAGGTTGCATGATTGGTTTTATCATTTTTTTTTGTTTTCCCTCAACTCTTATGCTTGCTACCTAGCCTTGCTAGCCAAAAACCTGTACTGAGAGGGAATTCTTCTCGTGCCTCCAAACCTTGAACCCCAAAACCATGCCATTTGTGTCCACCATACCTACCTATATGTGGTATTTAACCGCCACTCCAAGTAAATTGCTTGTGTGCTACCTATAAACCTTCAAAATTACACATGTTTTGTGCCCCTGTTTTAGCTCATGAGTACGCAAATAGAGAATCTTTATCTCACTTGTTGATTGGACTTTACACACCTGGACTAATGGCTTCATCCACTTATCCAAATGATAGAAGAGTTGGCAGCGGGGTGCCCATCCGCAAACTTAATACAAATTCACTTCACTATTTTTCCCCTGATTTATCAGTCAAAGCATAATTGTGTAAAAAAGAAAGAAAGATGGATGACCTGAAGGGTACGTTGCATAAAAATTCCTACGCGCGATAAACTCGAATGGCCAAGATCTAATCTAGGAGATGAAGGGTAACGGGGAGAAAGAGTCTTAGGATAACATACCCTCAAAGACTCTAAGTGGTACGAGACAAAATCTCGTTGTTGGCGTAGTCGTAATCACGCCGATCCCGAGCGAGAAGATGTGCACCGCAACCCGGCGGTGCCTCCGTGATCGGTCACACATTCAGCTCGATGAAGACTGATACGTCCATTTTGCATCACTATTTAATATCATAATTTTGTGTTATTCATCGATATATTTCATGTTATGATGCATCCCTTATGTTATTTATCTTATTTTTCATGTTTTATAATTTTTGGAGAATAAACACCGGGACCAGGAATCTGATGGAAAAGCACCGTCGCGATACCACATTTCAGAAGATCAGAAGAAGAAGTGGGACACCGGGGGTGTCCTAAAAGTTCAGATGAGGAACCCAACCAGAAGGAGAGCCAGAGGGGGGCCACCAGGGGCCCACACCATGGGGTGGCTCCCCCCTTGGCCACGCCACCTAAGGGTGTGGCCACCCTGGCCCACCTCTGGGGGTATTTTTCGTGTTCTTGTCCCCCAGGAAACCCTAAGCCTCGTACCATCGTTGAAGAATTATTACTCCGCCGCCTCGGGGCGGAAAACACTCGAGAGAGAAAAGCTCTCTGGCAGAGAGAAATCTGCCGGGGAAATTCCTCTCCGGAGAGGGGAAATCACCGCCATCGTCGCCGTCATCACTCCGGGCATCATCAAGATCGTCATCATCATCTTCATCACCACCAGCACCATCACCCTCATCATCCACCGTCATCCCGCTGTAACAATTAGGGGCCTCTATCGTTGTTTTGCATTAGATCTCTCTCCCGGTGTGGATTACTTGTTAGTAGTTGATGCTTGTGAGATTTATCGGTGTGGACACTTTATGACCAGATTGTTATCATCCATTATATCACCTCTTATTATGATCCATATGATGTCTTGTGAGTAGTTCGTGTTGTTCTTGAGGACATGGGAGAAGTCAAGTTGTTAGTAGTGAAGTAATGTTGAATAATATTTAATGTTTGATATTTAAGTTGTGGTGTTATTCTCCTAGTGGTGTCATCTGAACGTCGACTACATGATACTTCACCATTTATGGGCCTAGGGGGATTCATCGTGTATTTGGCTACTAATTGTGGGGTTTCCGGAGTGACATAAACCTAAACCCCCGTTAGGAAACCATTACACGAGGGAGCGTAGGATCCCGGAGTTTAAAGCTGTGGTTAGATTTATTCTTAATTACTTTCTTGTAGTTGCGGATGCTTGCAAGGGGTGTAATCACAAGTATGTATTAGTCTTGGATGGGATGGTACATTAGCATAGGTTCACCCACACAACACTTACCAAAACACCTAATATTATTCAGCTGCATGGAACAAAAGCACTTGACATAAACCTCTCGTGTGTCCTCGAGAACGTTTGTTAATCATAAGTAAATCTACCGGCTTGTCCTTTGCTGAGGAAAGGATTGGGCCAATTGCTGCAATTATTACTACTCATTTTATTTACTTGCACTTTATTTATCTGCAATATAAAAAACCCATACAAATCTATCTTTCAGTATTTACAGTTATTCCTTCATCGAAACTGCTTGTCAACACCTTCTGCTCCTCGTTGGGTTCGACACTCTTATTCATCGAAAGTACTACGATACACCCCCTATACTTGTGGGTCATCAAGACTATTTTCTGGCACCGTTTCCGGGGAGTGAAGCGTTATTGGGAAGTGGAATTGATAAAGGAAGCTTCTGCTGTAAGTGCTATTTTTATTACTGTCTACTGCTTTATTACACTATGTTTGGGTCTCCTTTTGATTTCTTATTTGCAGGCACTTCTGCCACTGCTAGGGTAGTAAGTGACCCACCGCATTATGATTTGGATTCTTATAAAATACCTATAAAGATTGTTAAACATATTAGGAATAACCCCTATTCAGGCGATGGAACTATCCATCCTGGTGATCATTTGCTCTTTTTACATGAATTATGCGAGTTGTTCAAGTGTGCAGGTATTACACTGAGCCAAGTGAAGAGGAAATTATTCTCTATATCATTGACAGGTCGAGCCGCTGAATGGTTCAAACTGCTGAAAAATAGCCAGACTATTGGATGGGAGAAAATTGTGCCTCTCTTTTATTCTAAATTCTATCCTCCCAGTGAAATTCATAGAGATCGGAATTATATATATAATTTTTGGCCTCATGACGGAGAGAGTATTGCCCAAGCATGGGAGATATTGAAGTTACTAATGCTCAAATGCCCCATTCATGAGCTCCCCAGTAGTATTGTTATTAATAATTTCTATGCAAGACTTTCTCTTCATGATAAGGATTTATTGGATGCTTCTTGTTCTGGATCATTTACACGTATGAAATATGAAGCTAAATGGGGTCTTCTTGACCGTAATCAAGAGAACATTGAAGGATGGGAGAATGACAAAGGTAGAAAGTCAGGTATAAATTATGATTATGAATGCATTAAAACTTTCATGTCATCCGATGAATTTCATAATGTTAGTATTGTTTATGGTCTTTATTCTCAAGTTGTTGCAAACTTATATAAGTATTTTTCTTCTTATTTTGATATTCCTAAAAAGGAATGGGACAAGTACCATGCTCCTTATAAAGATACTGTTAATTGTGTTCCTGCTAGAGATATAGAAGTTCATACTGTTGATTCTATTGTGCCTAAACCTTACATTGAGAAAATAGCTTTCCCTGCTAAGGTAAAAGAACATTCTATGTTAGCTAGTGTGGTTAATAAAAGTGCAAGGAAACCTGTAGAACCCGACGAACAAATAACTGTAGAACCTATAGTAGCAATAGTAAAGGACCTTGTTTCTGAAAATGTAGAAGAGGGACACATTATATTTTTTGAAGATGCTTCTAATATTGTCTCTCATCCTAGTAAATCTAGGAAACCTAGTGTTCATGTGATATCTGTTAGGATAGGTGATCATTGCTATTATGGTTTGTGTGATATTGGTGCTAGTTCTAGTGTTATTCCTTATGAGCTTTATAAAGAAATCATGCATGAAATTGGTTCTTGTGAACTTGAAGACATTGATGTGATTATTCAACTTGCTAATAGGGAAACTATTTCTCCGATTGGCATTGTTAGAGATGTGGAGGTCTTATGTGGTAAAACTAAGTATCCTACTGATTTTCTAGTACTAGGCACTTCTGCTAGTGATACTTGTCCTATTATATTTGGCAGACCTTTCTTAAACACTTGTGGTGCTGTTATTGATTGTAAAAAGTAGAAAATTCTTACAAAGTTTGATGGAGAGTCTTATGAATTTAATTTCTCCAAATTTGCTAAAGCACCTTATGAAGCTGAATTACCTAATGAGAATTATAGAGTTGAACAATTGGCTTTTATTGCTCTTGCTCCTAACAATCCTTTGCAGCAATACATGGAAGACCACGAAAGTGGTGTCTTTATGGAAGAAAGGAATGAAATTGACGAGTTCTTCTTACATCAGCCAGCGATGCTGAAACATAATTTATCGGTGGAAGACTTGGGTACCACATTACCACCCAAGGAGGATCCTGTTTTTGATTTAAAGCCTTTGTCTGACAATCTTAAATACGCTCATGTTGATGATAAGAAGTTATATCCTGTTATTATTAGTTCTAAACTTTTTGGTAAAGAAGAGGAGAGATTATCGGGAATATTGAAGAAACACAGAGGTGCTATTGGTTATACTCTTGATGATTTGAAGGGGATTTCTCCTACTATATGTCAGCATGCTATTAGTAGTGAACCTGATGCAAAGCCATTTCTTGAGCATCAACGCCGTTTAAATCCTAAGATGAAGGATGTGGTAAGAAACGAGGTATTAAAACACCTTGATGCTGGTATTATTTATCCTATTTCTAATAGTAGATGGGTTAGCCATGTGCATTGTGTCCCTAAGAAAGGAGGGATGATTGCTGTGCCAAATGAAAATAATGAATTTATTCCTCGAAGAGTAGTGGTTGGTTATAGGATGTGCGTTGATTTTAGGAAGGTTAACAAAGTTACTAAGAAAGATCATTATCCTTTGCCTTTTATTATCAAATGTTAGAAAGGTTGTCTAAGAAAACTCATTTCTGCTTTCTTGATGGTTATTGTGGATTCTCTCAAATTGTTGTTAGGAAGCCTGATCAAGAAAAAACAACTTTCACTTTTCCTTTTGGAACCTATGCTTATAGACGTATGCCTTTTGGTTTATGTAATGCTCCTGCTACTTTTCAAAGATGCATGTCTGCTATCTTTCATGGTTTTTGTGAAGAAATTGTGAAGTCTTCATGGGCGATTTCTCCGTCTACAGAACTTCTTTTGATAATTGTTTGCAGAATATTGATAAAGTTTTGCAGAGATGTGAGGAAACTAATATTGTTCTTAATTGGGAGAAATGTCATTTTATGGTTAATGAAGGAGTTGTTCTTGGAGATAAATTTCTGAAAGAGGTATTGAAGTTGATAGAGCTAAAGTTGAAGCTATTGAGAAAATTCCCTGTCCTAGGGATGTCAAAGGTATTCAGAGTATTCTTGGTCATGCTGGTTTCTACAAAAGGTTTATTAAAGATTTCTCTAAAATATCAAAGCCTCTTACTAATCTTCTCCAAAAGGATGGAACTTTTGTTTTTTATGAAGATTGTAATGAAGCTTTTGAAATTTTAAAGAAGGCTTTAATATCTGCCCCTATTGTTCAACCACCTGATTGGAATTTACCATTTGAAATTATGTGTGATGCTAGTGATTATGCTGTAGGTGCTGTTCTTGGACAGCGGGTAGATAAGAAGTTAAATGTTATTCATTATGCTAGTAAAACTCTTGATGCTGCTCAAAAGAATTATGCTACTACTGAGAAAGAGTTCCTAGCTGTAGTTTTTGCTTGTGATAAATTTAGGTAGTATATTGTTGATTCTAAAGTTACTATTCATACTGATCATTCTTCTATTAAGTACCTTATGGAAAAGAAAGATGCTAAGCCTAGGCTTATTAGATGGGTGCTTCTCTTACAAGAGTTTGATTTACATATTATGGATAGGAAGGGTGCTGAAAATCCTGTTGCTGATAATTTGTCTAGATTAGAAAATATCTCTGATGACCATATTCCCGTTAATGATAGTTTTCCTAATGAACAGTTAGCTGCTATAAAAGTGAGCTCTCAAGAGAGTCCATGGTATGCTGATTACGCTAACTTTATTGTTTCAAAGTATTTTCCTCCTACCTTTACAGCTCAGCAAAGAAGAAAATTCTTCCATGATTTGAGGCATTATTTTTGGGATGACCCACACTTATATAAAGAAGGTGTTGATGGTATTATGAGAAGATGTATTCCTGAAAATGAACAACAAGAGATATTGAGAAAATGTCATATTAGTGCTTATGGAGGACATCACGATGGAGATAGAACTGCACATAAGGTTCTACAATCAGGTTTTTATTGGCCTACTCTCTTTAAAGATGCTAGAAAATTTGTTTTATCTTGTGATCAATGTCAAAGGGTTGGAAATATTTCTAGACGTAATGAAATGCCTATGAATTATTCTCTTGTTATTGAACCGTTTGATTGTTGGGGTTTTGACTTTATGGGTCCTTTCCCTCCTTCAAAAGGCTACACTCGTATTCTTGTTGCTGTTGATTATGTTACTAAATGGGTAGAAGCTATACCTACTAAAAGTGCTGATGGTGAAACCTCAGTAAAAATGCTTAAAGATATTATTTTCCCTAGGTTTGGTGTGCTTAGATATCTTATGGGGTTCTCATTTTATTCATGGTGGTTTTAGAAAAACTCTTGCTAAATCTGATGTTAATCATAGAATTGCCTCACCCTATCATCCTCAAACTAGCGGGCAAGTAGAATTATCAAATAGGGAAATCAAATCTATCTTGCAAAAGACTGTTAACAAATCTAGAAAAAATTGGGCTAAGAAATTAAATGATGCTTTGTGGGCTTATAGAACTTCTTATAAAAATCCCATGGGCATGTATCCTTATAAAATGGTTTATGGAAAAGCTTGTCACTTTCCTCTAAAATTAGAACACAAAGCTTATTGGGCAGTGAAAGACCTAAATAGAGATTTTAAACTTGCTGGTGACAAAATGTTGCTTGACTTAAGTTCTTTAGATGAATGGAGGAGTGAAGCATATGAAAATGCTAAGCTCTTTAAAGAGAAAGTTAAAAGGTGGCACGATAAGAGAATTATTAAAAGAGAATTTCATGTTGGTGAGAAAGTGCTATTGTATAGGTCTCGTCTTAGATATTTTGCAGGAAAATTACTCTCGAGATGGGAAGGACCTTTTGTTATCGAAGAGGTATATCTTTCGGGGGCAATTAAAATTGTTTCCCTTGAAGACAACTCTTCACAAGTGGCGAATGGCCAAAGATTCAAGCATTATATTTCTGGAGATCCTTATAATGAAAGTGTTGATTGTATTCGAGCCATGATCCTAGAGGAATTTATTAAGAAGCATATTTCAGAGACTACAGAGTCATTTTTCGAATAGGTATCAGTTTTGGTAAGAAAACGTTCGTGAAACATCTTCCAACTTATATTTTTACTTTTTTTTGGAAAATATGAAAAATTCTGAGCCGGAAAACGAGGCGGAGACGGAGCCGGGAGGGTCCACACCATGGGGTGGCACGGGCCCACCCATGGCCGCGCTAGTCTATGGTGTGGGTGCCCCGACGCCCCTCTCCGACTCGTTTTTGTCCTGGACTTTCCTTTCGTTATGAAACTTTTTGCTACTTAATCCCCCGAACCCCCCGAGGTTCGTATATCGTTTTCTCGCCGTGTTTCTGTTTGGAGTTGTTTCTGCCAGAATACCTCTTCAGATCTAGAGCAACAATGGCCTCTCCTGGATCTCCCAAAGACAGTTTCTTTGAGAACATTATCAACCCGTACATGAACGAGTTGAAGATGCATCCCAAGGAATTGTTTCTCAAGGACGGTAAGGTGCATATTGAAGATGTTCGGGGCCCTAGAGGAGAAGGCAGTCTGGAAGCTAGGATGGATGAACTGGAGCAAGAAGTTTTTAGGTACAAGAAGATGGCAGAGCGTGAAGTTGAGATCATCGACAGGATAAAGACAGAATAGATCGCTGAATACAAGAGGGAGCATTTGTAGTTTTGGGAGGAGATTTTCTCACTCACCAAGACCACCAATGATCTGCAAGCACAACTCTATGACGTGCAGAACCAGAACTGTGAGTATGAGAACAGGTTTAAACGTATAAGCTCCGCTGCTAGTTTCAGGATGATGGAGACCAGGACGTCTTTTGTGGATGGAGAGCCTTTACCTTGGAAGACCGAGGATGAGAAGGATTCACCACTACCGAAGAATTGATTCGTCATTGGTTTTGGCATCCCCTCGGCTTGTTCCAAGCTTGGGGGAGTGCCGCGGTATCACATCACTATCTTTCATCTTTTTACTTTTTCAGTAGAGTCATATCATGAGTAGAGAAGTTATCGTATAAGATGGTTTACAATATGGAAGTGTCTCTCCCGTTATTGTTGTATCCATGGTGTGAGTTGCCGGTTTGAATATTAATGAGAAGTTTCATCATTTACTTTGTGTGCACATTATTTTAGTATTTGGTATCACTCTAGAGATCATCAAGTTAATCTAGTTGGTTTTGGCAAACTTAGCTTGGGTAAGCAGAAATAATAATTTGAGTTGCTAGCATAAGAAATAGAAATTTTCCTATTAGCTCATAAACTTAGTATTCACAAGTTAAGATCGCTTGGGCTTTCAATGAAGATTGCATGATTGGTTTCATCATATGTATATTTGTTTGTTTTCCCTCAACTCTTATGCTTGCTACCCAGCCTTGCTAGCCAAAAATCCTGTACTGAGAGGGAATGCTTCTCGTGCATCCAAACCCTGAACCAAAACCTTGCCATCTGTGTCCACCATACCTTTCTACATGTGGTATTTCACAGCCACTCCAAGTAAATTGCTCATGTGCTACCTTTAAAGCTTTCAAATTACTCCTATTTTGTGTTCCTGTTTTAGCTCATGAGGACACAAATAGAGAATCTTTATCTCACTTGTTGATTGGACTCACACACCTGGACTAGTGGCTTCATCCACTTATCCAAATGCTAGAAGATCTGGCAGCGGGGTTCCCAGCCCCAAATAATAATACAAATTCTCTTCACTCTTTTTGCCCCTGATTTATCAGTCAAAGCATAATTGTGTAAACAAAAGAGAAAGAGGGATGACCTTCTATACCAATTGCGTCCTTCTATGGGATCCACTCTTGTGATTCTAGTTGGCTTGTGACGTACTGTATTTTATGTTTGCTATTTGTTGACATAAACATACACCTCTCAAAATTTAGACACTCCTCCACGGTTTGTGATTGTTGGCAGGCACCAGAGGATTCGGTTAGCCATGGTTTGTGTAAGATGGATGGGAGGAGTTTCATCATTTATACCTCTGTTTATTATAATAAAAGCTCTAGCACATGAGTGGTCAATGCTTCCCTCTGCGAAGGGCCTTTCTTTTACATTTATGTTGAGTCAGTAAACCCACTTCCTTCTGTCTCCACCAAGCATTTGAGTTGTTGTGATCTCATCATCTATATGTTGATTTATTCAATCATGTTTTCTATCCTTCTTTGTTTAGCACATGCTTTATTATATGAATGAATATTACTTTGAAAGCTATGAATCACTGTAAAAGAGTTTTTATATTTAAACATGTTAAGCTCTACAATATAAACCTTGTTATAAAGGCTTCACCTAAGATAAGTATGATTTCATTAAAAGTTCTCTAACCAAGAACGAAGTTTGACATTACCAATTTTGATTCTCTCTATGGCATCTTTGTTTGTGACTCCCATTACTCGTTTCAAGTTAGGTCATATGAGAGTAAGTTGCTGTCTATAATGATTGGTGCATAGATAGATGTGATGCTTCTTGTCCGTATTTTATTTATCAACTCTTCACTCCATAAACATGTGGTCATGTTTTCTGCGTTCAGTTTCACTTGGGGACAAGCGATATCTAAGCTTAGGGGGAGTTGATACGTCCATTTTGCATCACTATTTTATATCATAATTTTCTGTTATTCATCGATATATTTCATGTTATGATGCATCCCTTATGTTATTTTATCTTATTTTGCATGTTTTATAATTTTTGGAGAATAAACACCGGGACCAGGAATCTGATGGAAAAAAAGCACCGTCGGGATACCATATTTCAGAAGATCAGAAAAAGAAGTGGGACACCGGGGGTGTCCGAAAAGTTCAGAGGAGGAACCCAGCCAGAAGGAGAGCTAGAGGGGGGCCACCAGGGGCCCACACCATGGGGTGCCGCGCCCCCCCTTGGCCGCGCCACCTAGGGGTGTGGCCACCCTGGCCCACCTCTAGGGTATTTTTCGTGTGCTTGGACCTGAGGAAACCCTAAGCCTCATACCATCGTTGAAAAATTATTCCGCCGCCGCCTCTGGGTGGAAAACACTCGAGAGAGAAAAGCTCTTTGGAGAGAGAAATCTGTCGGGGAAATTCCTCTCCGGAGAGGGGAAATCACCGCCATCGTCACCGTCATCACTCCGGGCATCATTAAGATCGTCATCATCATCGTCATCACCACCAGCACCATCACCCTCATCATCCACCATCATCCCGTTGTAACAATTAGGGGCCTCTATCGTTGTTTTGCATTAGATCTCTCTCCCGGTGTGGATTACTTGTTAGTAGTTGATGCTTGTGAGATTTATCGGTGTGTGCACTTTATGACCAGATTGTTATCATCCATTATATCACCTTCGATTATGATCCATATGATGTCTTGTGAGTAGTTCGTGTTGTTCTTGAGGACATGGGAGAAGTCAAGTTGTTAGTAGTGAAGTAATGTTGAATAATATTTAATGTTTGATATTTAAGTTGTGGTGTTATTCTCCTAGTGGTGTCATGTGAACGTCGACTACATGATACTTCACCATTTATGGTCCTAGGGGGATGCATCGTGTATTTGGCTACTAATTGTGGGGTTGCCAGAGTGACAGAAACCTAAACCCCTGTTAGGAAACCATTACACGAGGGAGCGTAGGATCCCGGATTTTAAAGTTGTGGTTAGATTTATTCTTAAATACTTTCTTGTAGTTGCGGATGCTTGCAAGGGGTATAATCACAAGTATGTATTAGTCTTGGATGGGACAGTACATTAGCATAGGTTCACCCACACAACACTTATCAAAACACCTAACATTATTCAGCTGCATGGAACAAAAACACTTGACAGAAACCTCCCGTGTGTCCTCGAGAACGTTTGTTAATCATATGTAAATCTACCGGCTTGTCCTTTGCTGAAGAAAGGATTTGGCCACTTGCTGCACTTATTACTACTGCATTTTATTTACTCGCACTTTCTTTATCTGCAATATCAAAAACCCCTACAAATCTATCTTTCAGTATTTACAGTTATTCCTTCATCGAAACTGCTTGTCAACACCTTCTGCTCTTCGTTGGGTTCGACACTCTTATTTATCGAAACTACTACGATACACCCCCTATACTTGTGGGTCATCAAAGACCTCCGTTCCCTCGATCCAGCGGGGTAGCGGAAGTAGAGGATCCCCTGGAACTCCAGCAGCACGACGGCTTGGTGGTGGTGAAGAATCCCACGGTCAGGGCTTCGCCAAGCTGGAGACCATGGAATGGAGCAGCGGGTGGAGGGAAAGGGAGGTGGGCAAGCGTGTGTGGAAGGGGGAGCTCTCACCCTCCTTTTATAGAGGAGGGGGAGGCAGCCCAGGGGGTGCGACCAGCCATGGTGTGCCCCCACCTCTTCCCCTCTTCATGTGAGTGGAAGCTCCACTCACACCCACTCATGCTCCCTTAATTTTCCACTTAGAAAATCCAAAGGTTTTTCTTTAATAAATAAATAAAACATTTTTATTTCTTTATTTATATTTGTTAATTCCATTAACAAACATTTGCATGCAGCAACTCGAATCATTTCTTAATTCTATTAACAACCATTTGACAAAAAAACCCTTGAACTATTTCAATTTTCCCCGAAACAATTTCGTAGTTGCCCAAAACATTCTTCGGTATTCCGTATCCTCTCAAACGCTTCATCGAACCTTAAGTGTGTCACCCTACTGTTCGTGAATAATATAGACATGATAGAGACTCCTCTTCGATCAATAATCAACAGCGGGATCTGGAGATACGTGATGACTCCTATATATTCAACGATGACTCTCGTAATAGTGTGAACCTTCAACGTCGTAACTATTTCCCTTTCTCTCGCGATATTTTACTTGTCCAAGATCCGATCATCGGAATCAACCATACCTTGTTCGATCTCGTTACCCGACAGGTACTCTTTTCTCGTTCCCGTGATATGACATCCTTGTGACCTAGTCACGTGCTTGCAAGCGGTGTCGATGTGATATCACCGAGAGGGCCCAGAGTATATCTCTCCGTCATTTTGGATGGACAAATCCCACTCTTGATCCATGAGCTTCAACTAACACTTTCCGAATACCTATTTATAGTCACCTTGTTATGTTGTGACGTTTGATGTCATCAAAGTACTCTTTCGATATCAATGATTAACATGATCTCATGGTCTAAGGAATAATGTTACTCTGAATGTAAGACATAACAACAAAACTAAATGACATGATTGAATTGTTATACTTAGTTAGGGTCTAAGTTCATAACGTCATTCTCCTAATGACATGACCTCGTTATTAACAACATCCAATGTCTATGATCAGGAAACCTTGATCATCTGTTAATCAACGAGCTAGTTAAAAGAGAGGCTTTACTAGGAACGTATGTTTGTTTATTAATCACACATGTATTATTGTTTCCGGTTAATACAATTCTATCATGAGAAATAAACATCTATCATAAACAAGGAATAAAATAATAAACACTTTATTATTGCCTCTCGGGCATATTCCCTTCAGTCTCCCACTTGCACTAGGGGCAATAATATATATTACATAGTGATGAATCTAACACCCATTGAGTTCTGGTGTTGATCATGTTTTGCCTTTGAGAGAGGTTTAGTCAAGAGATCTGCCACATTCAGATCCGTATGCACTTTGCAAATCTTCACATCCCCATCTGCGACATGTTCACGGATGGAGTGAAAACGGCGCTTGATTTGCTTGGAATTCTTGTGAGACCTTGGCTCCTTAGCATTGGCTATGGCACCATTGTTGTCACAATAGATAACCATTGGATCCAACACACTCGGAACCACACCTAGTTCGGATATGAACTCCTTCATCCAAACTGCTTCATGTGTTGCCTCCGAGGCAGCAACATATTCTGCTTCTGTTGATGATCTCGCCACCACGGATTGCTTGGAACTCTTCCAGCCTACTGCTCCTCCATAACAAATACGTACCCGTATTGAGACTTAGAGTCATCCGGATCAGTGTCGAAGCTAGCATCGACGTAACATCTTGCGATGAGCTCTTCTTCACCGCCATATACGAGAAACATATCCTTAGTTCTTCTCAAGTACTTAAAGATATTCTTGACCGCCATCCAGTGTTCCAAACCTGGATCGGATTGGTACCTACTAGTCAAACTAATAGCATGTGCCACATCGTGTCTTGTACATAGCATAGCATACATGATAGAACCTATGGCTGAAGCATAATGAATCTTATTCATTATCTCTCTATCTTCTGCTGTAGCTGGACATTGAGTCTTACTCAATGTTTTTCCTTGCAACATTGGTAAGAACCCCTTCTTACTATCTTCCATTATGAACTTCTTCAGAATCTTATCAAGGTATGTACTTTGCGAAAGTCCAATTAAGCGTCTTGATCTATCCCTATAGATTTTGATGCCTAATATATAAACTGCTTCACCGAGGTCTTTCATCGAAAAACTATAGTTCAGATAACCTTTTATGCTTTTTAAAAGTTCTACATCATTTCCAATCAACAATATGTCATCCACATATAGTACTAGAAATGCTACAGAGCTCCCACTCACTTTCTTGTAAATACAAGCTTCTCCGTATGTTTGGACAAATCCAAACCCTTTGATCACCTTATCAAAACGGAAGTTCCAACTCCGGGATGCTTGCTTCAGTCCATAAATGGAACGTTGAAGCTTGCACACCTTGTCAGCTCCTTAGGATCAACAAAACCTTTGGATTGCATCATATACAACTCTTCCTCAATTTCACCATTAAGGAACTCCGTTTTGACATCCATCTGCCAGATTTCATAATAAAAAAATGCAGCAACTACTAAAGTAATCCTAAGTGACTTTAGCATCGCTACCGGTGAGAAAGTCTCATCGTAGTCAACTCCTTGAATTTTTCAGAAACCTTTTGCGACAAGTCGAGCTTTATATACGGTCACATTACCATCAACGTCAGTTTTCTTTTTAAAGATCCATTTGTTCTCAACGGCCTTGCGGTCATCGGGTAAGTCCACCAAAGTCCAAACTTAGTTTTCGTACATGGATCCTATTTCGGATTTCATGGCTTCAAGCCATTTGTTGGAATCTGGGCTCATCGTCGCTTCTTCATATGTCGCAGGGTCATCACCTCCATCTACCATGAAGTTTAAGACGAGATTCCCATACAGTTCAGGAGTTGTACGATCCCTACTTGACCTGCGAGGCACGGTAATTTCCTCTTCTAGAGTTTCATGATATTGATCATAAGCTCTCTCTCTTCAACTGACGAGGTTGGCACCGGAACAATTTCCAGCGCTGCACTACTCGCCATTCCAATAAGAGAAGGTTCAATAACCTCGTCGAGTTGTACCTTCCTACTATTCACACCTTTCGATAGAAACTCCTTCTCTAAAAAGGATCCATTCTTGGCAACGAAAATCTTGCCTTCGGGTCTGTGATAGAAGCTGTACCCTATTGTTTCTTTACGGTATCCTATGAAGACGCATTTTTCCGCTTTGGGTTCGAGTTTATCAGGTTGAAGCTTCTTCACATAAACATCGCATCCCCAAACTTTTAGAAATGACATCTTAGGTTTGTTTCCAAACCATAATTCATACGGTGTCATTTCAGCGGATTTAGATGATGCCCTATTTAAAGTGAATGCAGCGGTCTCTAGTGCATAACCCCAAAACGATAGTGGCAAATGTGTAAGAGACATCATAGATCAAACCATATCCAATAAAATACGATTACGATGTTTGAAAACACCATTATGTTGTGGTGTTCCGGCAGGTGTGAGTTGTGAAACTATTCCACATTCTTTCATATGCATGCCAAACTCGTAACTTAAATATTCACCTCCACGATCAGATCGTAGAAATTTAATCTTTCTGTTACGATGATTTTCAACTTCACGCTGAAATTCTTTGAACTTTTCAAATATCTTAGATTTATGTTTCATTAAGTAAATATACCCATATCTACTCAAATCATGTGTGAAAGTGACAAAATAACGATATCCACCGTGCGCCGATACACTCATTGGTCCACACACATCAGTATGTATGATTTCCAGTAAGTCTGTCGCCCGTTCCATGGTTCCGGAAAACGGGGTTCTAGTCATCTTGCCCATAAGGCATGGCTCGCATGTTTCAAATGATTCATAATCAAGTGATTCTAAAAGTCCATCAGGATGGAGCTTCTTCATGCGTTTAACACCAATATGACCTAAGCGGCAATGCCACATGTAAGTAGCAATATCATCATTCAACTTAATTCTTTTGGCATTCACATTATGTATATGTGTATCAATACTATAAATATTTCAAAATAAATAAACCATTCTTCTCAGGTGTGTGACCATAAAAGATATTATTCATATAAATCGAACAACCATTGTTCTCAGAGTTAAAAGAATAACCACTCTGCATTAAGCAAGATCCAGAAATGATATTCATGCTTAATGCAGGCACGAAATAACAATTATTTGGGTTTATAACTAATCCAGATGGTAAACATAGAGGTAGCTTCCCGACGGTGATCACATCAACTCTTGATCCATTACCGACGCGCATCGTCACCTCATCTTTTGCTAGTGGTTGCTTATTCTGCAGCTCTTGTTTCGATTTACATATGTGAGCAACCGAACCAGTATCAAATACTTAGGCGCTACTGCGAGTACTAGTAAGGTACACATCAATAACAAATATATCATATATACCTTTGCTCACTTTGCCGGCCTTCCTATCTGCCAGATATTTGAGGCAATTATGCTCCCGGTTGTCAGCGCCTAAGCATTGAGAGAAGCTCAGGAAGAGACTTCTTCATGCCTTGCCTATTATAGTTCATCACAAAGTTCTTGTAACTAGGTGGCAGAGATTCAAGAAAACGATGTATCCCTAGTAATATTTCAGGTGGGATGGGCACGCCACTTATCCCAGTGGGTAGTCCGCCAGCACAGCCTGCTTAACATTTTTCGGGCAACCCGTATAGCGCCGGCGGGAGAGGACGTCCAGATCCATTTGTCCTGTTTATAGCCCGATTAAGTAAACCACAGCGCTGCCAAAATTATGTGCCTAACAGCCATCCTCGTAACTCCTTCCGCTGCAGTCGGGAATCAGTTATGTGGGCTCCCGTCTGTCCCATGAATCCCGATAACTAATCTCCCGTTTGTCCCATTAATCCCAGTGGGCAAGAACAGATGGGAAGCGGTCATCCCACGTCCATCCCACTTGCATCTATAATCCCTAGCTCATTGGGGATCAACATTCCCAAAGCTATGAGTTTATCAGCGTACTCAGACATTCTGAGTATGTGCTGACTAACGGAGTTGTTCTCTTCCATTATGCAGCTAAAGAACTTTTCTGAAGCATCATAAATCTCCATTGCAGCATGGGTATCGAAAATCAATTTCAATTCTCCCATTGTAGCAAAGGCAGTGATGTTCTCGAAACATTTTCGCAGCTCTGGCTCTAATCCATAAAGGATGCCGCAATGAACTATACTGTGGTCTTCTTGTTGAGTCAGATAAACATTTTTATCTTCATCAGAAGCATCATTAGCGGGCGGGTCACCTAGCGGTGCATCAAGCACATAGAGCTTCTTCCAAGCGATGAGGAGAATCCTCAGGTTAAGTGCCCAGTTGGTAAAGTTGCTTCCATTATTTGCTAGTTTTTCTCTCTCCATGAACATATTGAAATTGAAGGTGGGTGGTGCCATGATCTACAACATATTTGCAAAGACTATTTGGACTAGGTTTATGATAAATTAAGTTCAAGTTAATTCTAAAATTATCCCATGAACTCCCACTCAAAAACAACATCCCTCTTAGTCATCTTTAGTGATTACACGAACCAAATTCACTACACCGAAACCGATCATCACGTGAGACGGTGTAGTTGCAAAGGTGAACATCAACATGTTCATCATATCATCCATATGACTCATGCTTTAACTTTCGGTTACGTGTTCCAAGGCCATGTCTGTACATGCTAGGCTCGCCAAGTAGAACTGTAGTATTGCGTGTGTTTCAAGGCCATGTATGTACATGCTAGGCTTGAAAACACTCGTTGTATGCGAACATTGAGTCTATCACACCCGATCATCCCGTGGTGTCTCGAAACGACGAACTTTCTTAACGGTGCATACTTAAGGAAGAACACATTATTATCTTGATATTAAGTGAGAGGGATCATCTTATAATTCTACTGTCGTGATCTAAGCAAAATAAGATGCATAAAAGTATTAACATCACATGCATGGATAATGTGATATGATATGGTCCTTCTTGCACTTGATCTCCATCTTGTGCATCGTGGTATGATCTCCATCAATCCACCGGTGTGGCACCAAGGTCCGTAGCACCTCCATCTTGATTGTCCATTACAACATATCACATGGATATGATATACAACACGCATGCCATGAAAATAAGACAACCATATGGCTCCAGCCGGTATGTCAATAACTTACAAAAGATATCATCTCATACATAACATTTGTAACATTGACCATATCACATCACATGCTCTGCAAAAACAAGTTAGACGCCTCTAATTTATTTTTGCATATTTTACGTGTCTTGGGCTTACGAGGATAGAATCGTTCATACCTACGTACAAAAACCACAGCGTTGATAAACAATGTTTTTAACAACCCTTTGTAGATTAGATCTTAATTATAGTAGGAGAAACGGACACCCCCTCAGTCACAAGTGAGACAATTCTCGCATACATACACGTAAACTTAGTCTAGGGCAGCTTCATCCTACTATGCCACTAAGATCATAAAATACTCAAGGAGGAAAAAATATGATCATCAACGCCCACATACTCCTATGTGTTCTACCCGTACAAATCATCTACGCATAGATCCGGCTCTGATACCACTGAAGGGTACGTTGCATAGAAAACAAAAAAAAATCCTACGCGCAGTAAACCCGAATGGCCAAGATCTAATCTAGGAGATGAAAGGTAATGGGGATAAAGAGTCTTAGGATAACATACCCTCCAAGACTCTAAGTGGTACGAGACAAAATCTCGTTGTTGGCGTAGTCGTACTCACGCCGATCCCGAGCGAGCAGATATGCATCGCAACCCGGCGGTGCCTCCGTGATCGGGCACACGTTCAGCTCTATGAAGACCTCCGTTCTCTCGATCCAGCGGGGTAGCGGAAGTAGAGGATCCCCCGGAACTCCAGCAGCAAGACGGCATGGTGGTGGTGAAGAATCCCACGGTCAGGGCTTCGCCAAGCCGGAGACCATGGAATGGAGCAGCGGGTGGAGGGAAAGGGAGGTGGGCAAGTGTGTGTGGAAGGGGGAGCTCTCACCCTCCTTTTATAGGGGAGGGGAGGCAGCCCAAGGGGGGGGGGGTGAGACCAGCCATGGTGTGCCCCCACCTCTTCCCCTCTTCATATGAATGGAAGCTACACTCACACCCACTCATGCTCCCTTAATTTTCCACTTAGAAAATCCAAAGGTTTTTCTTTAATAAATAAATAAAACATATTTATTTATTTATATTTGTTAATTCCGTCAACAAACATTTGCATGCAGCACCTTGAATCATTTTTTAATTCTATTAACAACCATTCGACAAAACAACCCTTGAACTATTTCAATTTTTCCCCGAAACAATTTCGGAGCTGCCCAAAACATTCTTCGGTATTCCGTATCCTCTCAAACGCATCATCGAACCTTAAGTGCGTCACCCCACGGTTCGTGAATAATATAGACATGATCGATACTCCTCTCCGATCAATAATCAACATCGGGATCTGGAGATCCGTGATGACTCCTATATATTCAACGATGACTCTCGTGATCGTGTGAACCTTCAACGTCGTAACTATTTCCCTTTGTCTCACGATATTTTACTTGTCCGAGATCCGATCATCGGTATCAACCATACCTTGTTCGATCTCGTTACCCGACAAGTACTCTTTTCTCGTTCCCGTGATATGACATCCTTGTGACCTAGTCACGTGCTTGCAAGCGGTGTCGATGTGATATCACCGAGAGGGCCCAGAGTATATCTCTCCGTCATGTTGGATGGAAAATCCCACTCTTGATCCATGAGCTTAAACTAACACTTTCCGAATACCTAACGCCACCTTTATAGTCACCCTGTTACGGTGTAACGTTTGATGTCGTCAAAGTACTCTTTTGGCATCAATGATTAACATGATCTCATGGTCTAAGGAATAAGGTTACTCCGAGTGTAAGACATAACAACAAAAATAAATGACCTGATCGAATTGTTATACTTAGTTAGGGTCCAAGTTCATCATGTCATTCTCCTAATGACATGACCCCGTTATTAACAACATCCAATGTCCATGATCAGGTAACCTTGATCATCTGTTAATCAACGAGCTAGTTAAAAGAGAGGCTTTACTAGGAATGTTTGTTTGTTTATTAATCACACATGTATTAATGTTTCCGGTTAATAAAATTCTAGAATGAGAAATAAATATCTATCATAAACTTGGAATAACATAATAAACACTTGATTATTGCCTCTCGGGCATATTCCCTTCATGACTTTCTATACCAGTTGCGTCCTTCAATGGGATCCGCTCCTGTGAACTCTAGTTGGCTTGTGACGTACTGTATTTTCTGTTTGCCATTCGTTGATATAAACATACACAACTCTCAAAATTGTTTTCAATACTTCTGTTTATCAAATGAAAAGCTCTAGCACATGAGTTAATCCCTGGTTCCCTCTGCGAAGGGCCTATCTTTTACCTTTATGTTGAGTCAGTAAACCTACTCCTTTCTGTCTTAAGCAAGCATTTGAGTTGTTATGATCCATCCATATATATGTTGATTTACTCAATCATGTCCTTTATTATTCCTTGTTTAGTACAAGTGCTTTTATATGATTGAATACCACTTTGAAAGTTACCAATGACTGCAAAGAGACTATTATGATTGAGCGTGACAAACTGTGCAATATAAGCTCTAATATAAATACTCTGATTGAAAGATAAGTACTCTGTTAATTGTTCTCGGACCAAGAACGAAGTTTACCCTCACCAATTATGATTTCCTTTTTGCACCTTTATTGTGATTTCCTCTACTTGTTTCAAGTTTAATTATATAAGAGGAAGTTGTTGTCTAAAATGACTTGTGCATTGATAGATGTGATGTTTCTTGTCTGTATTTTATTTATCGACACCTCAGTCCATAAACATGTGGTCATGTTTATTGAGTTCAGTTTCGCTTGGGGGATTTGATACGTCCATTTTGCATCACTATTTTATATTATAATTTTCTGTTATTCATTGATATATTTCATGTTATAATGCATTACTTATGTTATTTCATCTTATTTTGCATGTTTCATAATTTTTGGAGAATAAACACCGGGGCCAGAAATCTGATGGAAAAAGCACCGTCAAGACACCCTATTTCAAAAGATCATAAGAAGAGGGGGGCATAGGAGAGGTTTTAGAAGTTCAGAAGTGGAAGCCAGCCGCAAGGGGAGCCAGAGGGGGGCCACCATGGGCCCACACCATGGGGTGGCGCGCCCCCTGGCCGTGCCGCCAGGTGGTGTGGCCACCCTGGCCCACCTCTGGCCGCCTCCTTTCACGTACTTGACCCCCCGGGAACCCTAAGACTTAGAGAACCACCGAGGAAATATTCCACCGCCTCATCGAGGCGGAAAACAACAGGGAGAGAAAAGCTCTCCGGTAGGGAGAAATCTGTCAAGGAAATTCCTCCTCGGAGAGGGGAAATCATCACCATCGTTACCGTCATCACTCCGGGCATCATCCAGATCTTCATCGTCATCATCATCATCACCAGCACCATCACTCTCACCTCCATATCCATCCCGCTGTAACAATTAGGGTTCTATATCGTTGTACTTCATTAGATCTCTCTCCCGGTATGGATTACTTGTTAGTAGTTGATGCTTGTGAGATTTATTGGTGTTTACACTTTATGACCATATTGTTATTCATCATTATATCACCTATGATTATGATCCATATGATGTATTTTGAGTAGTTCGTTTAGTTCTTGAGAACATGGGAGAAGTCAAGATGTTAGTAGTGGAATTATGTTGAAGTAATATAGAGTGGTTTGACATTTAAGTTGTGGTGTTATTCTTCTAGTGGTATCATGTGAACGTCGACTACATGATACTTCACCTTTATGGGTCTAGGAGGATACGTTGTGTATTTGGATACTAATTGTGGGATTGCCGGAGTGACAGAAACCTAAACCCCCGTTAGGAAACTGATGCATGACTGAGTGTAGGATCCCAGAGTTTAAGGTTGTGGTTAGATTTATCTTAATTACTTTCTTGTATTTGCGGATGCTTGCAAGGGGTTTAATCACAAGTATGTATTAGTCCTAGTTTGGCGGTGCATTAGCATAGGTTCACCCACACAACACCTATCAAAACAATTAATATTAATCAACTGTATGAAACGAAAGCGCTTGACGAAATTATCATGTGTCCTCAAGAACGTTTGGTAATGATAAGTAGAACAACCGGCTTATCCTTTGCTCTCAAAAGGATTGGGCCACTCGCTGCAATTATATTTACTATCTTTTATTTATTCGTACTTTATTTATCTGCTATATTAAAATCCTCCAAAAACCCGTTTGCTAGTGTTATAGTGATTCCTCTATCCAACCTGCTTGTCAACACCATCTGCTTCTCGTTGAGTTCGACACTCTTATTTATCGAAAGTACTACGATACAGCCCCCTATACTTGTGGGTCATCATCAACTCACATGATGAGGGGAGAGGCGGGGGCATCACCATGCTTGGCCGCATGGGGCCTTTAGGATTCCCCCTCCTCCTATAAATAGAGGGCATGAGCTCCCCCTCCCTCACACACTTGGTGTCATCTTCACCTTCCTCCTCCCGCTGCTCCACCTCATGTTCATGCGCTTGGAGAAGCCCTGAACAAAGTTTTCTCCGCCACACCACGCCATCGTGCTGATGGAGTTCCGAGGGATCCTCTACTTCCGCTGCCCCGCTGGATCGAGGGAACGGAGGTCGTCATCAAGCCGTACGTGTGACCGATCACGGAGGCACCGCCGGATTGCGGTGCACATCTTCTCGGTCTTGAGATCGACATGAGTACGACTATGCTAACAACGAGATTCGATCTAGTAACGCTTAAGTCTTCGAGGGTATGTTATTCTAAGACTCTTTCTCCCTGTTGCTTTCATATCCCAGATTAGATCTTGGCCCTTCGGGTATCTCTTGCGTAGGAATATTTTTTGTTTTCTATGCAATGTACCCTTCAGCTTCAGCAGATCACGACGATAGTGCCACGGCGGCGACCCGACCTCATATGCGAAGCATGCCGGTCATCCACCCGCCATTGGTTGAGCCGGCCAGGATGGCTGGGGATGCCGCAACCTTGGGAACTAGCGGTTGACGTATGGGTGTGTTAAACGGAGTAGGATGAGCGGGTACGATCCTGTCATGTCGGGCTAACTAGACTTACGGTAGAAGTTGTAATCCTAATAAAATTGTATACTCTAGATTTTATATGTCGTATATATAAAGAGCACATGCCTACCCTTGAGAGGTACAACGATTCGATCGAATCTACTCTATTTTACATGGTATCAGAGCAACCCGCTCTTTGATCATCCATGGCTCCTTCTTCTCTCGCAGCTCCAACCAACAACGTTCAAACCATTGTTGTTGCAATCACCGTCAAGCTCGACCAGTATAACTTCCCGTTGTGGAAGACTCATGCTCTTCCTGCTCTCTACAGCCTTGATCTGTTTGGCTTTGTAGATGGGACCAGCGCCGCGCCGCCCAAGAAGGTTCCAGCATTCGAGGGGATTCAAAGATGGTGAACAACCCTGAGTATGCTGCGTGGTTCAAAAAAGATCAACATGTTTTGAGTGCTCTCCTTGCATCTCTGAAACCATCTGTGTTCGGCCATGTGATGCTGCTGAAGTCATCGGCGAGCGTGTGGGACATACTCAACCGGATGTTCTCGTCATGATCCAAGGCGAAGATCGCGCAGCTTTGCACGACACTTGTGAAGCCAAAGAGAAGGAATATGTCCCTATCTGACTACTACAACCACGTGAAGAAAATCGCTGACTCCATGGCGATCTCGGCAATCCTGTGAGTGATCCAGAGATCATATCGTATATACTCGCTGGGACCAGCGAGGATCATGAGAATTTGACCACGTCAATATCGGTGATAGCTTCCAAGGCTGACGATGACTTCACCCTCAGCGACCTCTATGGGCGCATGGTCGCGTACGAGGCACGCAATGGCGATCGCGTTTCCAATGGATCTCCTCAGTTCCAACACTCCGCGAACGACACATCGCGTGGAGGAGGACGCGGTGGTTTTAAGCGTGGCGGCGGAGGCCGTGGACACGGTGACGGCGGTCGCATCTATGGAGGAGGTCACAACTACAACAACGATGGAGGCAACTACGGCAGTGGCTATGGTGGTGGTGGCTATGGCGGCGGAGGCAACCACAATGGAGGCGACAACTCCAGGCGTGGAAACAACCAAGGAGGAGGACGTGGACCTGGTGGCAAATCCACGTGCTAGATCTGCGGTATCTATCGACATGATTCCCTCCGCTGCTACTCTCGTTTCAACCACGCCATCCAACCAGAGACGTAGAATCGCGCCACGAACTACTCCAACTCCAACGACACTCCAGAACCAACATGGATCATGGACTCCGGGGCAACAGATCACATGACCAACGACATGGATCGCCTCTATGTTCAGAAGAATTACGAAGGCCACGATCAGATCCAGGTGGTCAATGGTACGCATATTCCTATTTTACATGTTGGCGAATCTTGTTTATCTGGTCCAAACCAATCTACTCTACACCTGAAAAATGTGTTAACACACTCCACACATTAGCAAAAGTCTCATATATGCAAATAAACTTTCTTTCGATAACAATTGTTATTGTTGAATTTCATCCCTTCTATTTTCTTATCAAAGATCGCATCACTAAGCAAATTCATCTACATGGTAGGGCCTAAGGCGGCTTGCACCCAGTGCCACATCCTCGCTCTCTTCAAGCACATCTCGCCACCCCATTCAAATACTTGTGGCACACGGCGTCTTGGTCATCCCACGTCATCCATTGTTCAAGCCATCATCTCCACCAATAAATTAGTATCGTCGTAAAATAAAGATCTAGTTGTGCATATTTGTGATGCATGCCAACAAGCGAAAGTTCATCAAATCCCTTATGAGTTGTCAAATAGAGTTTCTACCATTCCCTTAGAATCGGTACACACGGATGTGTGGGGACCGGCGGTTAGATCCTCCGGTGGTTTTCTGTCGGATATATACCGATTAAGGGTATGTCCGGCATTGGTCTAAGAGCCAGATTACCAGGGTGGCCCGTTGGTAATGGATCATAGTCCATTGGGAGGCCCTGTAAGATGATGCGCAGGAAGCCGGATTCTAGAAGAACCAGGACCACGGCCCAAAGTGGTGCGGCTTGGAGGTGAAGACGGATTTCTTACTTTCCAAGTTAGATACTTTCCGTCGTCTTCTAGGTTTCCTTTCTGTAAGCCCTAATCTTGCTATCTATATAAAGCCAGGCGGGAGCAATGAACAGAGAGATAACAATTAGCTAGAAGCCAATTCGTCGAGAAGTTGGTCCTCGCCGAGTTAACAAAACCATACTCACATTGTACTTTGTATACTTCAGGCTTCAGCCCTGATTTAGTGAGATTGCAGGAGTAGAAACACCGCCTAGTTGCGTCGTACCGAACCTGGGTAAACTCGGTGTTCTCGTTTGTCGTATTATCACGTCCCCCCGCGGTTCTACCAGTAGGCTCATGGCACCCCCATCTATGAACTCTACTACGATGTATCGACTGTTGGCGCCCACCATGGGGTTAGCGGCGTCAGGAGTTACGTTTCGATCGGGAATACTCGGCGGAATCGGCAGTATAATAGCTGTCAGAAGCCTGAAATTCGACGACGACATAGGGCGTTTCCTCGACAACGGATCGTACATGCCAGCACATAATCACCTGGTAAGTGCATGCGTTTTACCGATTGGATCTACAAATATTTTTATCGGATTAACAGCAGAAGCAATGGGATTCTTTGGTGGAAGTAAATTTATCCCCCTCACCCTATACCCAATTGAAGAAAACTATGATACCGGATTCTGCTCAAATCGCCAAAACAGTGCCGAATTTGCCGCCTCTTTGGAGATCCTGCAATCAGGTCTCACTTTGTTGGCATGGTGCAGTCCGAGGTCGCGGACAACACGGAAGAAACTAACCCCATGGAAGAAGCAGAAAAGTATCATCCCACAAAACAAGTGGAAGATCCGACACCCATCAGTGAAACGATGAACTCGAAAGCCGACTCTGTACTGGTTGCTATAGAAGCAAGATTGGAGTTAGAACCCGGATCTGAAGACATAGATTCCGAAGATTAAGATGAAGACGCTTTCGAGAGAAAGGTTAAATCTATGCAGGGGAGCTTCCATGAAGTCCTATGGCAAAGCCGACTGAAAACCCGGATGCCGAAGACGATGAAGACCCGCAAACACCTCCGCGAGATGAGGAAAGAGAGGAAGGTGAAGCTAGTCCAACTTACCCCGATGTCAACGAATTGACACATGAAGAACCTGGAAAGAAACCTCCTTCTTCCAAAAAGAAAAGAAGACTGCCAAGAAACTCCAGAAGAAAAAGTTGGCAGATATTGCCAACCAAAACCTAGAAGTAGGAGGAAGCAGGGGAGTCAAACCTACAGAGAAGAAAAAGAGAGAAATCCCCGTTCCCCAAATGTCGGAAGAGGACGAAATTGAACTAATTCAAACCCCAGTGGGACGAGACGAACCCCCGGAAGTGCTGGAAGCCAGGAGACAAGCTCTACAGCGGCAGCAACAACATCTATTCCGTACTCGGGAAAACCTCATGAAAACCCAGGCTGACATTAAATTGCAGCAAGAAGAAATAAAGAAAAACGAAAGAAGGAATAGATCTGGCATTAAACCTACGCGGTTACCCGAAATTGCAATACCAGATGAACTGTCAGAAAGAAAGAGGTTTGAAAACCCTTCTTGGCAAAGGAAGGTTAACGGCGCCAATGCCAAGGGCAAACGCATATACAAAACCGCAGCACAAAACGCGGAGGCCGCGTTCACCATCCTTAATGATGATCTGTACTCCAAGGACGAAAAACTTCAGGGAGTATATGCTTTCCTCGGAAAGGCATTACAGCAGCAACAACGAGGACATGCACGATCAGGGAAGTTACATGATGACTCGACCGTATACAAAACTGCCACATGCGCCGCTGGAGCACCTGAACCTGGTGAACCTGGAGATTCAGGCAACTGTAAGGAAAAGAATGGAGATCCTAAGAAGGACAAGAAAATCCCGGACAATAAGGATGCAGCGTCCAGAACAAGATCACATCTGCCGAAAGGTGGAAATAACCCCCGTGATTACAAGGAACGGGAGGAACAAAACCGGAAAGACGGAAAAGTAATGCCGCCTCCGAGATGCCCAGCTGATAACACCGGAAGATATGACAATTCTCACAGGCGTGAGAGATCCCGTACTCCTCCTAGGAACAAAGAAATGCCAAGGAGTAGAACTCCACCTTATTCCAAAGGACACGACAACGAAAGAAACAGGGATAATCCCGGAAGAGCGCACTCATGCAACAATGGGCCAGAAAGGAGCAGATCCCCTTTTGTCCATTCAGCCGGCAGATATTCCCCTCACGTCGATAAGGCGGAAAGAGACGATCTATACTTTGGACCGAAGTGCTTCACTGACAGGATCCGAAGAATCAGTCTACATTCTGGCTTCGCCAAAGTTGGTCCAAATTGCCAAAAGTATACCAGAAGTACTAACCCGGATACGTGGCTTTCAGATTACTATACTGCCGTCCTGAATAACAAAGGGACATATTTGGAGGCTGGGAAATTTCTTCCCCTGATGTTGTTGCACAGAGCCAGAGATTGGATCTACGGGTTACCGTCAAGGACAGTGGACAGCTGGGAAGACATGGCGAAAGTATTCGCTCAACACTTTCGGGGCACGTACAAACGTCCTAAGAGTATAAACCAGCTGAACCGTTGCGTGCAATATGAGGATGAGTCGTATGTCGACTTTATCTCAAGATGGACTGCAATGAAGAATAGTTGCTCTAGAGTAAGTGATGTACAAGCAATGCATGTTTTTATCAACGGCCTGAAAACCGGCCTTGTACCGTTCATGGTTGGTTCGAAGGAGCACAAAGATCTCGGATCTATGCTTACCACCGCCAATGAGCACGTAGTAGCTGAAGATGATATTAGAGCGAGAGGTGGAAATATTGATTCTTTGGCTCAGGCTAAAAAGACACTTCGTTCTGAAAAGAAGGCTACTCCAGAAGCACAGCCAAAACCCAAAGAAGTAAACTTAACCTTTGGGAAGTATAATGGCAGCAAATGGAAAGGAAGAAACACAGAGCCAATCTCCTATTCTAAAGAAGAATGGGAAAAGATAAAGTCGAAAAACTGTGTCCACCATTCGCAATTTGGGAAGCCTGCCCATACCAATGCGCAGTGTCGCCTCAACAAACACATGAAAGGTACTGCAGGATCCGGGAACAAAGGGAAGAATTCCAAAAGGAAATTCAACAAGCAAAAGCCAAAAGCTGAAAAGGAAGAAAGTGAATCAGACACTGATGATAAAATCCAGGAACAGCAGCGGAAAGGCGAGCCTAAATTCCCGAGAGTTGAAAGAGAATGTAACCTAACTTTCCTAGAAACTCCCTCAGCGAAACAGGTGAAAAGAACACTTCGAGAAATCAACGCGGTTGTTCCTCCAACACCAAAGTACTTGAAGTATTCAAATACGCCAATTACCTGGTATCAGTCAGATCACCCCGGAAACATCCCAGAACCCGGCACGCATGCTTTGGTCATAAGCCCTATTGTTCAAAACACTAGGCTCAAAAGAGTGCTGATGGATGGATGATCTAGTATCAATATCATGTACTAAAGTACATTGAAGCAGCTACACATCTCCGAGACCCGGCTCAAACATAGTAACATACGTTTTCTTTGTTTTGTTCCTGGCAGACAAGCACAGTCGCTAGGAGAAATTTCCCTAGACGTAACCTTTGGAAACAGAGACCACTTCCGTCAGTAAAGGATCTCGTTCGAGGTGGTGCCGTTTGAGAGTGTTTATCACGCAATACTCAGACGTCCGGCTTTCGCCAAATTCATGGCAAGATCATATTATATCTATAACAAGCTGAAGAAGTCAGGGCCAAAAGGAGGAGTAATCACTATATCTAGAGACTTCAAATTGGCGAACGAGCTGGAGAAAGGGAATGCCCTTTGCGCCGAGCAGGTGATTCGGAAGGAAGAATTGAAGGAGCTAGCTAAAGAAGTATCGCCGACCAAAATGTCGGCAGGAAAAGAAAGCCAGAAGCCGGCAGATAGTGTAGAAGTATAGAGAGGGATTGGTGGAATCGTTGTTGTATTTCTTGAGCCTCATGGGCATATATATGGAGTATAATGGTCTACTTGGAGTACAAGGCAAGGTACAATAAATCCTACGCTATCTCTATTTCCTAATAGAGTCATGATACTCAACATCCCCCCGCAGTCACAACGTAACGACGCAAACGATGAGACTAGAGAAGAATCCGAAGGCGGAGCCGATGGACATCCCCACCACAGTCGTAACGGTCGACGCATTACGGATGTTGTTGCTGGAGTGGAAGCCAACGAGGTTGCTCAAGCATGGCGGTAGCCCTTTGTGCCGATGTCGAGGTAGCCGAGAGCGTAGGGTGGTGAAGCCGTAACTGAGGTAGCCGTGCGAGAGATGTCGTGGTCGATGTCGAGTCGGGGTAGCCGATGTCGAGGAGCCGAGAAGCCGCATGGGGCAAGGAGCACAAGGGGCGCCGGGTAGTCAGGGGCGCAACACGGCTCAGATAGAGCGGCACTGGCGGGCGGTCGTTAGTCGAATCGCGAGACGTCAGGACGAAGATGCTGGTGACGTCGGAAAGAAGATGATGCTGACGAGGCGTTGCGCCGGGTGTGCCAAGCCTGGGAACACATCGTGGACGAAGGCATGCGTCAGTGGTGCCAGCACTGGGCATGCGTAGACAGACGAAGACGATGTTGATGAAGCATCGCACCGAGCTTCCCAGGCCTGGGTACACGTCGTAGATGAAGGCACGCATCGGTGTTGCCAGCATCGGGCATGCGTAGACGGTGTCCAGTACGAGCTGTACGCCATGTCAAGGGGGCCAGCAAAGAAGAACTCGACGACGATTGTGGCGCCGATCGTCGTAGCGCCGATGTCGCTCGCGGTTATCGGAGTAGATGAAGTGGCCCGGGAAGATGATGTAGACGCTAGCGATGAGCTGGTGATGGACGAAGATGAAGAGGTGGACAACGATGTAGTCGACGAAACCAGACGTAGCCCGTGGGAGGACACGTCGGTCGCCGTTAGAGGCGGCGCGGCTCGGATGAGCAGCAGCAACGCGGGTGGCACAACGGCGGCAGTGCTCGAAGTAGAAAAAGAACCCAACAGCTTGGCAAAGACCGGGCGCGGACGATGGAGTTCCCGCACCTAGGGAGGCAGCGCGGCGCATACAACTTAGAAGTCAACACGCGGGGACGACGGAGTGGACCGCGTGTCGTGGAGCTACGGCTCGAAGGAGCAACGCAGCGGCGACACGCGTGTCGGGGCAACGGCGCGGAAGACCTCGGGGCGGCCGCGTGGACTGCGTGCCGCGGCGCTATGGCCCCAAGGGGCGACGCAGCGGCAGCACGCTGTCAGGGCGTCCGCGGGGACGGCCTCGGGACGACGGCGGGGACCGCGTGCCGCGGCGCTATAGCCCGAAGGGGCGAGGCAGCGGCGACGCGCGGGTTGATGCAGCCGCGATGAGAACCACGGGGCGGCGGCGCGGCGTCCCGACAAGGCGACGCTGCGGCAGCCCGTTGCAGGATCGGTGGATATGCGCTCAAACTCGGGGATCCTCTTCACGGGATCATGTGGAGGCGCACGCGGGTCGGCTGCGCGGCGTGGATGGGACCGATCGCGGGCGGACGGGTGATCAATCCGATTGCCCGCGAGGTGGTGAAGGCGCCGCTCGGCATGACGAGGATGACAAGAGGCGGAGTGGTGAAGAGGTCGAGCGGCCAGCGGCCAGCACGAGCGACGGCCGACGGGAACGCGGACGTCGCCGATGCACGCGCCATGCGTGAGGGCGTCCTGGTTGGAGGCGGAGTGGCGGAGGGATCCAGATCGAAGCGGGGCGATGACGGCCGGTGTAAAGCGACGGGTGGCAGATGCGCGGAAGGCGGCACAGAGGGCCACCGCATCGCGCGAGCGCCGAGGCGGCGAAGAGCCCCCATGGACAACGACCGTTGCAGGCCGGCGCGCGTTGCTTGGGTCGCCGTGTCGATGAAGAGGCCGGTAGTCGCACCAGAGTTGGAGTAGAGGCACGTGAGAACGACGACGGCTGTGGGCGACTCAAACCGATCTTAGATCGGAAAACCAAAAAAGAAAACGCCGGCCAAAAGACCGGCGGAGAGAAAGACTCTCTAGGGCAGCCGATCCACGGGACCGGCGGACGAACCCTAGGTACGGGTGGCGCGCCCCCCAGCGACGATCATAGAGATCCGTCCCGGGGGGCGGCGCGAGGAGGAAGCGGCGGCGGCTAGGGTTAGATCGTGTTTAGGCTAATACCATGTAGAAGTATAGAGAGGGATTGGTGGAATCGTTGTTGTATTGCTTGAGCCTCATGGGCATATATATGGAGTATAATGGTCTACTTGGAGTACAAGGCAAGGTACAATAAATCCTACGCTATCTCTATTTCCTAATAGAGTCATGATACTCAACATCCCCCCGCAGTCACAACGTAGCGACGCAAACGATGAGACTAGAGAAGAATCCGAAGACGGAGCCGATGGACATCCCCACCATAGTCGTAACGGTCGACGCATTACGGATGTTGTTGCTGGAGTGGAAGCCAACGAGGTTGCTCAAGCATGGCGGTAGCCCTTTGTGCCGATGTCGAGGTAGCCGAGAGCGTAGGGTGGTGAAGCCGTAACTGAGGTAGCCGTGCGAGAGATGTCGTGGTCGATGTCGAGTCGGGGTAGCCGATGTCGAGGAGCCGAGAAGCCGCATGGGGCAAGGAGCACAAGGGGCGCCGGGTAGTCAGGGGCGCAACACGGCTCGGATAGAGCGGCACTGGCGGGCGGTCGTTAGTCGAATCGCGAGACATCAGGACGAAGATGCTGGTGACGTCGGAAAGAAGATGATGCTGACAAGGCGTTGCGCCGGGTGTGCCAAGCCCGGGAACACATCGTGGACGAAGGCATGCGTCAGTGGTGCCAGCACTGGGCATGCGTAGACAGACGAAGACGATGTTGACGAAGCATCGCACCGAGCTTCCCAGGCCCGGGTACACGTCGTAGATGAAGGCACGCATCGGTGTTGCCAGCATCGGGCATGCGTAGACGGTGTCCAGTACGAGCTGTACGCCATGTCAAGGGGGCTAGCAAAGAAGGACTCGACGACGGTTGTGGCGCCGATCGTCGTAGCGCCGATGTCGCTCGCGGTTATCGGAGTAGATGAAGTGGCCGGGGAAGATGACGTAGACGCTAGCGATGAGCTGGTGATGGACGAAGATGAAGAGGTGGACAACGATGTAGTCGACGAAACCAGACGTAGCCCGTGGGAGGACACGTCGGTCGCCGTTAGAGGCGGCGCGGCTCGGATGAGCAGCAACAACGCGGGTGGCACAACGGCGGCAGTGCTCGAAGTAGAAAAAGAACCCAACAGCTTGGCAAAGACCGGGCGCGGACGATGGAGTTCCCGCACCTAGGGAGGCAGCGCGGCGCATACAACTTAGAAGTCAATGCGCGGGGACGACGGAGTGGACCGCGTGTCGTGGAGCTACGGCTCGAAGGAGCAACGCAGCGGCGACACGCGTGTCGGGGCGACGGCGCGGAAGACCTCGGGGCGGCCGCGTGGACTGCGTGCCGCGGCGCTATGGCCCCAAGGGGCGACGCAGCGGCAGCACGCTGTCAGGGCGTCCGCGGGGACGGCCTCGGGACGACGGCGGGGACCGCGTGCCGCGGCGCTATGGCCC
The DNA here is from genome assembly GCA_028641055.1 of Alopecurus myosuroides. Taxonomy (NCBI): domain Eukaryota; kingdom Viridiplantae; phylum Streptophyta; class Magnoliopsida; order Poales; family Poaceae; genus Alopecurus; species Alopecurus myosuroides. The sequence continues at coordinate 130,335,338 of CM054063.1, forward strand.
GAAGGGGCGACGCAGCGGCGACGCGAGGGTTGATGCAACCGCGATGAGAACCACGGGGCGGCGGCGCGGCGTCCCGACAAGGCGACGCTGCGGCAGCCCGTTGCAGGATCGGTGGATATGCGCTCATACTCGGGGATCCTCTTCACGGGATCATGTGGAGGCGCACGCGGGTCGGCTGCGCGGCGTGGATGGGACCGATCGCGGGCGGACGGGTGATCAATCCGATTGCCCGCGAGGTGGTGAAGGCGCCGCTCGGCGTGACGAGGATGACAAGAGGTGGAGTGGTGAAGAGGTCGAGCGGCCAGCGGCCAGCACGTGCGACGGCCGACGGGAACGCGGACGTCGCCGATGCACGCGCCATGCGTGAGGGCGTCCTGGTTGGAGGCGGAGTGGCGGAGGGATCCAGATCGAAGCGGGGCGATGACGGCCGGTGTAAAGCGACGGGCGGCAGATGCGCGGAAGGCGGCACAGAGGGCCACCGCATCGCGCGAGCGCCGAGGCGGCAAAGAGCCCCCATGGACAACGACCGTTGCAGGCCGGCGCGCGTCGCTTGGGTCGCCGTGTCAATGAAGAGGCCGGTAGTCGCACCAGAGTTGGAGTAGAGGCACGTGAGAACGACGACGGCTGTGGGCGACTCAATTCGATCTTAGATCGGAAAACCAAAAAAGAAAACACCGGCCAAGCGACCGGTGGAGAGAAAGACTCTCTAGGGCAGCCGATCCACGGGACCGGCGGACGAACCCTAGGTACGGGTGGCGCGGCCCCCGGCGACGATCATAGAGATCCATCCCGGGGGGCGGCGCGAGGAGGAAGCGGCGGCGGCTAGGGTTAGATCGTGTTTAGGCTAATACCATGTAGAAGTATAGAGAGGGATTGGTGGAATCGTTGTTGTATTGCTTGAGCCTCATGGGCATATATATGGAGTACAATGGTCTACTTGGAGTACAAGGCAAGGTAGAATAAGTCCTACGCTATCTCTATTTTCTAATAGAGTCATGATACTCAATAGATAGTTTCAAAACTTCGGAGAATACAAGACAAGTTATCCTAGATCCCAAAGATCCGACAAAGTTTGTCGTTGTCGGGGGGTTACCCCCGAGTAGGGTAAAGACAGATGATAAAGGCCGCGTACAGAAGAAAGGTTTGGTCGAGTATCCGACTACCGAGTACTCGCTACCCGGTAGTCTGCTACCCGGTCTCACCTCGAGATGGCCAGACGGAGATATCAATCAGTTTCTACCCTGTCGAGTAGAAACTTTGGCCCGAGTACAATTGGCGGGAACCTTTGGCGGGAAACTACTCGGGCAGGAAGTCAAAAGAGCCGTTCTGACACAGGATCCCGCGTATCCTGGGTCCGTACTTGGCAGCATTCGAACTACTGTTCACGTGGGGACGGCCTACCTGACAGTGACAGCATGGAAGCAGTCGGTGGCAGGATAAGGGGGGCCTGCTCTGTGACTAGGTACAGTGATACCAGTCTGTCCCCTAGTTTTGCCCAACGACTTTACAGAAGCGGCCAAGACCAACGACCAAAGCTGTCAGGCCGTACTCGGAGAAAGGACATGTGAACACTATGTCGACACTTGTCTAGGATTTGGACGTATCCGGCTGGGCACCGTGTATATAAGGTGCCCCGCCGCCTCCTGCGCGAGGCACGCTGGGAGACATTGAGAGGAAACCCTAGAAACCCTAAGTTCTTGACCTAGCTCTACTCGGGAGCATAGAGAGGCTACTCGGTGAACATCATTCCTTGTACTGTGAGCTACTCGGTGACATATAGCAATACATAGAGAAAGGCAGGAGTAGGGGTTTTACCTCCTCACGAGGGCCCTGAACCTGGGTACATCGTGTTGTTTGTGTTGTGTGGATCTTACCTCACGCGGCTACTCGTCGCGTGATCCCTCCCCGGACACCTCCAGCGTCCATCGTCCCCACATCTTTAGCCATCCCATGGCATCTGCCGTGACACCTCCACGACAGTTGGCGCCCACCGTGGGGCAACCAGCGGCGCTGGTTGGAGTTACTGTTCGGACGGGATCTTCATCTGCGGAGCGCGTGGTTTGTGGCCTTGTCCACAGATTCGGCTCCTTCGACTTCGTCACTGACAACGCCGGCTGTTTCGGCGGTAAGGCCATGCCGGAGGGCGGCTCGGTGATCTCCTTCGGCTCGCATCTCGTCTACGTCGCCACCGTCGCCAACGACGCCTACCCCGAGCTGGTGCACGACGCGGAGGATCCTCCCGCGGTTGTTGCTGCTCGTGGAAGGCCTGCATGCAGCTCTGCGTGCTGCGCTGAGGTGATGGTGACGGGCGTGGCGGCAAACGTTGGCGCAGCCGCTACTGGCGCTGCGGCCGTCGTCGAGGAGGTTGACGACCCGCCTGCTGGTGGCAGAGATCATCGGCCCTACGAGAAGCAATGCAACTTGCCGCCTTCCACCTCTACGGTCATCCCCGCGTCTGCAGCGCGGACCGGCATGCCCATGCCCACCGACGTCGAGCTCCTAGCCACGCGGGAGCAGCTCGAGCGGCAACGCCAGGAGCTGCTCGCCGAGCAGGCGGAGTTGGAGAAGATCAGATTGGAGCTGAGCCTGGACCAGCTCGAGTACAACAAGGCTCACGGCTTCACGCCGGTTGCCAGGAGGCCCAGCAGGGTAGGCGCAACGCGGCGCAACCTAGGCGCCGAGATGGCGACTGTTGCGGAGGAGCCCGCTCAGTCCGCCACCGCGAACACCTTCACAAGGCCAAGGTACAGCACGCCCGCCAAGACGCTGCGGGCTGCGGAGGCTGTGGCTGCCGAGTTGCCGCGCCTAGAGGGAGAGGCGCGTCGCAGGCAGCAGGAGAGGCTAGGCGAACTAGTGCTGGAGGCCGCCAGGCAGAACGAGGAGTTCCGGAAGGCCAACCCGGGAGCTGGAGCTTCGCAAGTGGTTCATTCGCACGCGGCAAGATCTAACGATCAAGCCTCATCTCCGCATCCTAGCCGCGAGAAGAGCCGCAGCGGGCGTACGGGTAGAGACAGGCAAATGCAGGTGTATGACCCGGCTGCTGCCGCGAAACAGGTTGCTGTGCCGCAGCAGCCCGGGCGGGAACACAACGCTGCAAGAGCAGGCTCTCAAGCCCATCAAGCTCAAAGCCGTGTCCGAGAAGCCGCACGTCCGGGTACTTCTCGGCAACCCGCAGCTCCGCCTACTCGGCAGAGGCTACAGCCGCGTCCAGTGGCACCAGTCGTCAACCCGGTGGAGCAGCCCGCAGCTATGCAGCCGGATAGGTATGATGATGGCTACTCGGCTATGGAGATGGCCGGTTATGACATCCATGACCGTGTGGGTGAGCGCGTGTTGGCGCCTGGAGATGCAAGGCACCAGCTGGACCGTATCAGCTTGTCGGCGCGGCTTGAGAGCACGGGTCCTCCCGGCCCCGAGTGCTTTGGCCCGCGCATCATGAACGAGCCGTCCGTGAAGGGCTTCCAGCTCGCAAGAGGCACCAAGAGCTACAATGGTAGCACCAAGCCCGAAGATTGGCTCAATGACTACGTCACCGCAGTCCACATTGCGGGTGGCAACCGGAGATGGGCGGTGCGCTATGTGCCGCAGATGCTAGAGGGTCCAGCTCGTACTTGGCTCAACAACTTGCCCAAGCACAGCATAAACTGCTGGCTGGACTTCTCGGACGCATTCGTCAGCAACTTCACCAGCACCTACAAGAGGCCGAATAGGCCACAGCAGTTGTCAGCCTGCCGGCAGCGAGAAGATGAGACGGACCGCGAGTACCTTACTCGGTGGAGCACCCTGAGGAACACCTGTGAGGGTGTGAATGAGGCACAGGCCATCACTTGGTTTGCGCAAGGTTGCCGGCACGGCAGCATGCTTTGGCAAAGATTGCAGAGGGAGATGCCCAACACCCTGGCCGAGACCATCAAGATCGCGGATCAGTACGCGCTCGGTGATCCTACTCAGCCACTGATGGACTCCTCTGAGCCGAGAAGGAACTTCAACAGCAACAAGCGCAACGAGTTCCGCAACAAACGCCGAGTAGATACTCGGTATGATCCCGAGGAGGTGAATGCAGTGAACATCGGAGGCGGTGGTGGCCAAAGGCAGAAACCTGCTGGAGCCTACGGGCAGAACCAGAACCAGGGCCAAGGCAACAAGAAACCGTTCCGCACTGCGCAGCCGAGTAGCGGGAACTCCGAGCAGCCGAAGAAGTTTGTCTTCGATGACATGAAGGATGGTCCGTGCAGCTTCCACACTCATCACCCCTCAAGGCCTGCGAACCATACTACTCGGCAGTGCGAATGGTGGGACATAATCAAGAGTGATGGCTTGCCTCCTCCTCCTCCCCTGCCAGCCGCAAATGCCGCTGTTCAGCCTACTCGGGCACCCGCAGCTCGGCCCCCAGTGTATCCGAGAAGGGAGAATGTCAACCAGGTGGCTTTAGGAGCCAACCAGAACTTCAACAATGAGAGATACCGCAACAACAACAACAACTATAACCGCAACAACAACAACAGAGGCAACAACAACTATCAGGGCAACAACAACAATGGCAACAATGGCAACAACGGGGGCAATGGCCCTAACCAATACCAAGAGCACCATGAGAGCTATATGATCTTCACTTCTGAGGCAGTCGACAAGCAGTCACAACACAGGCGGGCCATGGAGGTCAATGCAGTGGTTCCGGCTGTCCCTCACTACATGTATTGGTGCGACCAGGAGATCAGGTGGACTCGGGCAGATCACCCCAAGGTGATGCCCAATCCGGGTACCTATGCTTTAGTGCTGGATCCTACCTTCCTGGGTCCCGAGAAGAATGTGAGGTTCAGCAAAGTGCTGATCGACAACGGCAGCAGCATCAACATTGTGTATAAGGACACACTCGAGAAGCTTGGCCTGGCCGAGAACATGATGCTGCCCAGCAAGACCATTTTCCATGGGATTGTGCCCGGGATCTCGTGCAACCCGATTGGCCGGGTGTGGATTGATGTGCTATTCGGTACTCGGGAGAACTGCCGCACAGAGCGCCTGCAGTTCGAGGTGGTGGATCATCAGAGCCCATATCATGCTCTACTCGGAAGGCCTGCTCTGAGCAAGTTCATGGCCTCTACTCATGTGGCTTACCTGAAGATGAAGATCCCTGGGCCAAGTGGCATCATCACCATCTCGGGAGATTACAAGAAGTCCATGGAGTGTGCCTCTGCTAGCTCTCAGCTGGCGGAATCAATGGTGATTGCTGCCGAGAAGAAGAAGATGTACGAGGTGGTAGCCATGGCTCAGTCCGCACAAGCTGGCGCACAAGGTGTGCCAAGTACTCAGCATGGTACTGCTTTCCAAGCTGCCAAGGAGACCAAGACTGTTCAGGTTGACCCCGAGTTCCCGGAGCGCGTGGCCATCATTGGTGCCGGGCTGGCCGAGAAATAGGAAAGCGCGCTCATCCACTTCCTCCGTGAGAATCGGGACGTGTTCGCCTGGACCAATGAAGATCTACCAGGAGTCCCGAGGGAGTTGGTTGAGCACTCTTTGCATGTGCGTCCTGACGCCAAGCCCGTGAAGCAGGCCTTGCGCCGTTTCGGGGATGAGAGAAGGAAGGCCATCGGTGATCAAATCACCAAGCTGCTGATCAGTAACTTCATCATGGAGGTGCTGCACCCGGACTGGTTAGCCAACCCGGTCATGGTCGAGAAGAAAAAGGAAGATCCCAAGGCTACCACTGCATGGCGCATGTGCGTCGACTACACCGACTTGAACAAGGCGTGCCCCAAGGATCCTTTCCCGCTACCTCGCATCGATCAGGTGATCGATTCCACTGCCGGTTGTGAACTGTTGTCTTTCATTGATGCCTACTCTGGTTTCCACCAGATCGCACTCAACCCTGCTGATCAAATAAAGACTGCTTTCATTACCCCGTACGGGGCTTATTGCTATCGTGTCATGTGTTTTGGCTTGAGGAATGCGGGTGCAACCTATCAGAGATGCATGCAGAAATGCTTGCATGATCAGCTCGGCAAGAATGTGCAGGTGTACGTAGATGACATTGTCATCAAAACGAATAAAACACATACTCTGCTTGCCGATCTTGAGGAAACCTTTGCTAACCTACGCAAGTACAAAATGAAACTGAATCCGAGTAAGTGTACCTTTGGTGTACCAGCTGGAAAGCTACTCGGTTTTCTTGTTTCTAGTCGGGGCATTGAAGCCAATCCGTCTAAGATAAAAGCTATTGAGAGCATGTCTTTGCCGAGATCATTGAAGGATGTGCAGAAATTCACGGGTTGTTTGGCATCTCTGAGCCGTTTCCTGGGCCGAATGGGCGAGAAGGCTCTGCCTCTGTACCAGCTGATGAAGAAAAGCGACAAGTTTGTCTGGACTCCGCAAGCGGATGTGGCATTCAATGAGCTGAAAGCAATGTTGGCTAGTGCTCCTGTCTTGGCTAGTCCGCTACCCAAGGAGCCTATGCTGCTATACATTGCCGCGACTAACCGAGTAGTCAGCGTGGTGATAGTGGTGGAGCGAGAAGAAGAAGGCAAGAGTGTGCAGCGCCCAGTCTACTATCTCAGTGAAGTGCTGTCCAGTTCCAAGCAAAACTACCCGCATTACCAGAAGATGACATATGGTGTGTACCTGGGCGCCAGGAAGCTGAAACATTACTTCCAGGAGCATCCCATCACTGTTGTGAGCTCAGCTCCCATCTCGGACATCATGGGTAACAAGGAGGCGAGTGGCAGAGTAGCAAAGTGGGCAATTGAGCTAGCTGCGTATGCTCCCGCATATACGAGAAGAGAAGCCATCAAGTCTCAGGTGCTGGCAGAATTTCTTGTCGACTGGGCCGAGATGCAATATGAACCTCCTGCTCCAGTCTCGAACTACTGGAAGATGCACTTTGATGGCTCAAAGGTGAAAGAAGGCCTTGGTGCTGGCGTTGTGCTTACATCACCCAAGCGGGATCAGCTCAAGTATGTGTTGCAGATTCATTTCAAGGCATCCAACAATGTAGCCGAGTACGAGGCAGTTGTGCATGGTTTGCGAGTAGCAAAGGAGGTTGGTGTGCAGCGCATTATATGCTATGGCGACTCAGATCTGGTGGTGCAGCAAGTCTCGGGTACCTGGGATGCTTTGGATGCCAACATGGCGTCGTATCGCTTCCTGGTGCAGTCAATGACTGGGTTTTTCGAAGGCTGTGAGTTCCAGCACATTCACCGAGCAGAGAACGAGGCAGCAGACGAGCTATCCAAGTTGGGATCTTCTCGGCAGTCCATCCCGGCGGGGATTGCCTTGGAGCATTTGAGGAAGCCGTCCATCAAGCCTTCCCCCAACTCGGAATCCATCTTTGTTCCTTCTCTGCCAAGTGAAGAATCTGACCCAATGGAGATTGACTGGGAGAGTGCTGCAGGGAACTCGGGGACTGCCGTCCTCTACTCGGGGACTGCCATTCCCTACTCGGGGACTGCCATTCCCTACTCGGCGACTGCCATTCCCTACTCGGGGACTGCCATTCCTTACTCGGGGACTGCCGCTCCCTACTCGGGGACTGCCATTCCTTACTCGGGGACTGCCGCTCCCTACTCGGGGACTGCCATTCCTTACTCGGGGACTGCCGCTCCCTACTCGGGGACTGCCACTCCCTACTCGGGGACTGCCATTTCCTACTCGGGGACTGCCACTCCTTACTCGGGAACTGCCGCCCTCAACACAGAAGCTGTTGCATTCATTGAAGAAGTTCTCGCCAATCGGTCTGGGCTGCAGAGAAGCGCTCCTACTCCTCCTGTGCAACCACCAGAGCCTGTCCCAATGGAAATGGACGAACCAGTGTTTCCCGTGCGGGAGACACCGAGTTGGGCAATGCCCATATTATCCTTTCTAAGGGACGGTACTTTACCTGAAGATGAGGTGACTGCGAGACAGATCCAAAGAAGATCCAAGGGCTACACTATAGTCCGAGATGTGCTGCACAAGAGAAGTGCCACTGGTGTGCTGCAACGTTGTGTGAGCCCAGAGGAAGGAGAAGAAATCCTGGTGGAGATACATCAAGGAGAATGTGGGCATCATGCCTCTTCTCGGGCCTTAGTCAAGAAAGCTTTTCGGCATGGCTTCTACTGGCTCACTGCATTGCAGCAAGCTGAGGACATTGTGAGGAAGTGCGCCGGCTGCCAGATGTTCGCAAGTAAGATTCACGTGCCAGCATCCGAGTTGAAAACAATTCCTATCACATGGCCGTTTGCTGTTTGGTGCTTGGATATGGTTGGTCCTTTCAAGCCGGCTAAGGGCAATATGACACATATCTTGGTCATGGTGGACAAGTTCACCAAGTGGATCGAGGTGAAGCCTATTCGGAAGTGTGATGGAGTCACAGCTGTGAAGTTCGTGAAAGATGTGATCATGAGATATGGCTACCCACACAGTATCATCACCGACAACGGTACCAACTTTGCAGAGGGGGCAATGGTGCGATTCTGCAGAGATAAGCATATCCGACTAGACGTTGCGTCAGTCGCGCACCCTGCCTCCAATGGGCAAGTTGAGAGAGCAAATGGGATGGTACTGGCAGGCATCAAGCCGAGGCTGATTGAGCCATTGCTGAAAACACCTGGGTGTTGGCTAGAAGAGTTGCCAGCGGTGTTGTGGAGTCTAAGGACTACCCCTAACCGGTCAACCGGCTACACGCCATTCTTCTTGGTATACGGGGCTGAGGCCGTGTTGCCAATAGACTTAGAGCATGACTCCCCCCGAGTAGCCCTCTACACTGAGGTGGAGGCGAGAGAAGCTCGAGAAGACGACGTTGACCTGCTTGAAGAAGCAAGAGAGCTGACTCTGTCACGTTCGGCTGTCTACCAGCAAAACCTGCGGCGCTATCATAGCCGAAAGGTGAACCCAAGGGTTTTCCGAGAAGGAGACATGGTCCTTAGGCTTGTGCAGCGCACAGCCGGGATGCACAAGTTGTCTCCTCCATGGGAAGGGCCTTTCATTGTCAGCAAAGCGCTGCACAATGACGCGTACTATCTTGTAGATATGCGCCCATCGCAGGCGAACAGGGCAGATAAAGCTGGAGAGGAAACCAAGCGTCCCTGGAATGTAGCTCTACTTCGTCGTTTTCATTCGTAAGCAAAGATGTGTATGTACTCTTTCATCCGAGTTGAAATTCTACTCTGCAATCTAAAATCGTTCTCGGGGACTGCCCTCGTCCAAAATTGCTCTAAGTGTTTTTACTCGGTTTGTTCCTCTGTCTATTCGGTTGCTTCACTTCAGAACTCAAAAGTGCATTGAGTACTGTGTTTAAACCTACATGCCAACTCTTCGACTTCGCTGCTGTCCGAAACCCGGCTTCATGGCAAGCAAGAGAACAAGCAAAAGGTCAATGAGCACACGAAAATCGCTAAGGAAGAAAAAGTGCAGGAACCGAGTAGATTGTCGGTTACTTTTTGTTCCTCGTTTTCGTCTTCTCGGCTAAATGGTGGGCTGCGTTATCATGATTGTTCTCTAGCGGCTAAGTATTTGCAGCCTTGTTCTTTAATTCTTGTGACTCGAATACCAAACAAGCGACAAGTCGCAGGTAGAGCAGAGATGAAAAGACAGGGTGAATAAGAAAAGCTACTCGGGGACTCGCATGGAAACACAACTCGGCATTGAGCCATTGTCGTTCAAATTGATTAATGTCAACGTAAACTGAGTGGGCATAAAAACTGAGTAGCAAGCGAAAACAAATATTGTCTGATACATATGCTCCCGGCATCCCGGGGATCTGATAAATGTTCAAGTTAAAAAAGTTGCAGGTGGCCTCAGGTTGAGGAGGCAGTGTTCTCGGCGCTGGCATGGGCAGTTACTTCCTCGACGGCTGTCTTGGTAGCAGTTTCTTCAGCGGTGGCTTTCTCGGCAGCTTCTTCGTTGTTGGTGGCGTCCGTTTCCGTCTGTACGGCGGCGGACTCCTCCATCTCAACATCAATCTGGGTGGCCGTCTGCTCGGATGTAGCTGTGGCCACCGAGATGGGGCCTGGAGCCGAAGAGGAGCCAGCGGTGTGGCTAGGAGGTGGCACCGTGTCGTCGAGAGCAGCACCCGAGGAGGTGCCGAAGTTGAGTGGCTCGCTGTCGATGTGGGCATGCTCTTCCTCATCGCTACTCGCGACGACGGTGGCCTTGCCCTTCCCGGCCTTGCCCTTGGGAGATTCGAAGTAGTCCGCAAGTTCTTCCTCATCGTCGTCCTCGTCGTCCTCCAAGTCGGCTTCCTCCTCATCTTCATAATCAGTGTCCGGCTCGGGGGGGCCGTCGATGTAGACCTCCGTCTCGGCATACTCGGCAACTTCATAAGCGATCTGCTTGCGCAAGGCCACGCTAGCGGCATCGTTTTCCCACTTGGAGTTACTGCGCTTCCCGCGGATGCGCTGCATGTCAAGGTTCTCGTACCAAGACGCCATGCAGAGAAGCATCACATCTGCACCAGCACGGGCTGCAGAGGCTCGCCACTTCTTCAGCTCGGCCTTCGCTGCCTCCAGCTTGTGGGCGAGATCCCGCATCTTTCTTGGCTGGGGGTCATGAGGCCAGAACAACCTGTGAAGCTCAAAGCCCACGTGCACCAAGTCGGTTCCAAGACCGACTAGCTGATCGAAGAAGCTTTTGAGCACCAGCAAGACGTCCTCGATCTCAGAACTAGTATCTGCCTCCTCGCCCTTCGAAAGGCGAAGCGCTCGGTTTGTGGCCAGAGTAGGCGCAGATGTGGAATCGAGAGCAGGCCAGATATCTGAAATAGCAAATGGCAACTTCAAAAACCGAGAAAAGGGAAACCGAGAAGAGAAAGACCGAGAAGAGAGGATGCAGGGAAGAAGAAAACTTACCCCTCAATTGGCGGCACAGCTGCTGCAGCTTGGATTTCCAGGACTCCTCGTTGCCAATACGTTTGTCTTGGATTCCGCGAAGAGTGGTCATCTGAGCGAAGAGATTGGCATTGGTTTTCTTCAGAGTTTCGCATTCAGACTCGAGGGCCCTCTCCTTGGCCTTGAAAGTGGTCTCGGCCTTGGCTTTCTCGGCGATGGCCGCGTCCCTCTCGGCGCCAATCTTCACAGCGTCCTGGAGTGCTTGCTGAAGTCGGAGCTGCAGGGATTCCATCTCGGTGGTGTGGTCCTTCACAAGAGCGATGGTCTGGTCAGACAGCTGTTTCTCCACCTCTGCTGGCTTGATGCAATCTTGGTGCGCCTCAGCAAATGACTTGTGATCTTCTGCGAAGAGATTGATAAGGTTAGCCGAGAAGTAAAACAGGAAACAGACTTAATACAGAACCGAGTAAACAGCAAGCTCACCTTCAAGTCTCTTTATGGTGGCCTCGGCGTCTGCCACAAAAGCACGGCACTTCTCGTGCTCGTCGACTAGGGCTTTCAGGTTAGCTGCAGAGAAGGAAAGGTTAGGGCCAAAGAAAGCAGGAGCGGGCGTAAAAATAAAACGCAGAAACCGCGTAGCTAAAAGGCCTACCCTGCACTTCAGCCAGCTGCTGGCTGCTCTCTTTGGCGTTCTTGCTTGCGGCCTCGGCATCTGCCTTCTCTTTCTCCAGTGCGGTGATGCGCCTCCTGGCGATGGAGTGGTTCCAGAGAAGGATGCGGTACAAGTTGGTCCGCTTGAGAACGGTATCCTGAAAACCGAGAAGAAAATGAGTTAGGCAAAGCAGAGAAGATTTGGCCCGAGTAGGAGGCTACTCGGAGAGTATCCACCTACTCGTCCCAAATCTCGGGGACTGGGAGTGATGGTGAGAAAGAAGAAAGGCGAGTAGAAGAGAAGAAAATTCAACTCGGAAAAGGCCAAAAGACTTACTGCGTAGCTCTGTTCGATATCCTCGGCATTCTTGCGATGCAAGAACATCTTGGCTGCGAGGGTGGCGGTATCGGTGGAGACGGACATGGGCTGGTGTCCCAAGTCGATCTTGTTCCACTCCACGCGGTAGTGGTCGACGGAGCCAAGAGTCAAGCCGTGCCACTTCTCCTCTCCAAGAACAGCGCTGTCCCACTTGGCGCTGATGTAGCCGACAGTGTCCAGTACCTGCTCAAGACCCTTGGAGGTTATTGGCTTGTCTTGGACTCCCCGAGAAGCAATATTGATGGGCTTGTTCTGGGCTGGATCGAAGGGAGGAGTGATCCTGGCTACAGCTTTCCTCCCCTTCTGAATAGCTACAGCTTTATCTTGGGGAGGGAAACCAATGCTATGTTGGTGGCTAACCTCAATCATGTATTCCGGGTAGCAGGGCTGACCAGCAGCGCGAGCGCCCGCAGAGAGCGCAGCAGGAATTGGGCCGGAGTCGCGGATCACGAGTGCTCCGCCTGCAGATGCGCCTTGCTCTCTGGCCCTTTCCTTCCTCTGCTCCTTCTCGATCTTCTGCTTCTCGGGGTCCTCGGGTTTCTTCCCCTCAGTTTTGGCCTTTGCCTTCTCGGCGACTGCTTCCTCGGCAGCTCGCTTCTCGGCTTTCTTCTGTTCAGCCCTGAGCTTCTTCTGCTCGGCCTTGGCTCTCTCAGCAGTTTCTTTCTCGGCTTTGGCCTTCTCGGCGGCCTTCTCCTTGGCCTTGGCCTCCTCAGCAGCCACCTTATCGGCAGCCTCCTTCTCAGAAGGGCCCTTCTCGGAGCAGTAATCCCTCAGAGCATCAAGGGCCCGTTGCCTGGTTACTCGCCCAGGAGGGCTGGGTGTGTTCTTACCCGGTGGCGACAAGGAAGATGTCGGCGGTGTAGGGTCTTGCACAGTTGGTGGCGCTGCAGACCCGTCACCCAGCGCAGTCTCTAGCTGGGCGCTACTCGGAGCGCCGCCTGGCAACGGATAAGCATCCGTGACGGTGGCATCCGCAGCGGCGTTGTCTCCTACTTGCTGCTCGACAGCAAGATTGTCTCGTGCACCAGCCTCTGTGCTGGTTTGCTCTGGTTCTGCTTCAGGCCGCTCGGGGGCGGCAGTGTCTTGCATATCATGGTCTCGGATCTCCTCGGCATCGCTAGCCGGAGGAGAAGGTGATCTTTCGGGGTGGACGGCAGCGTCCTGAGCTGCCGCTTCGGATCCTGCTCCCTGAGCAGAAGTGATCGGTGCGTTGGCGGCAGCAGCGTGGGCAGTGTTGTCCTCCTCGTCGTCATCGACGTTGATCAGAGGAATTGGGGTTTCCTTGGCTTGGCCGGACGCGCAAGCGGCGTTCACGTCCAGGGGAGCTCTGTGGAAAGAGGAGAAGGGAATCAGGAAGCGGAAGAAAATGGGGAAGATGGTACTGCGCGAGAAGTAAGACGACTGGGAAGGAAGCTTACGCGGTAGTGGAAGAGAGCTGTTTCCTCTTTCTCTTCGTGGTGAGCTTGGTGGGTTTCTTCTTCTCGGGGGTCTCTCCCTCCTCGGCGGGCTTCTTCTTCTTCTTGGCAGGGGGCGCTCGTGCTTCGCCGCCTGTCCGTTTGCGAGTTTCGGGGGGGGCAACCGACAGAGGCTTGACGTCAAGGGGCGCATCGCCCTTGTTCTCGTCCTCATCCTCGTCGTCCTCCTCCGCAGCGGCCTCGTCTGAGAAATTCAAGGGAGAAGAAGGAAGAATCAGAAACAGCAACGCAAGAGGTTGATGTTCTTCAGAAACAAACGGGATAAAGATAACAGTACCGTGAGAGCCTTCATCCGACCAAGTGTTGAGGACGTCGCGCTTCTCGGGAACGGGGCTGCTCCGCTCCGCGTCATCAGAGGGAGGTAGATCATCCTCCTCGCGATCCTTGGACCAGTTCTCCTCGAGGACCTCGCTGCTTTCAGTGAGCTGGCGAGTAAGAGTCTGAAAGGCAGAGAAGGATCACAAGTTAGCCGAGTACCAGAATAGAACTCTACTCGGGTAGGCGTGCACCCACGAAGCACACTAAGCCCAGGCTTTTTTCTAAGTTTCCTACTCGACGAGGCGTGCAAGCACAAAGCACACTAAGCCTAAGGCGATTTAGCTAAGTGTCCTACTCGGTGCACGAGGTGATTGCTAGTCGAGGCGAAAAGATAAGCTATCTACTCGGAAGGCAGAGACGAAAACAGAGTAAGGGAGACGTACCCGTAAGATTGGAGTCCTGCGGCTGAACGGAACGAACCCGTACCGCCACTTCTCGTTGAGGCCGGTCTTCAGAATGTTCCTGGCAAGCCGGGGAACGTCAGCGTCGTCGATCTCGACGGTGGTAGTCCTGGTGCAATCGCGAGGCCCTCCCATGTAACACATGAGGTGGCATCGCTCCTGCAGAGGGAGCACCCGGCGTTTGATCCAGCACGCCACTGGATCGTCATTCCGGAGGCCATGCGTCTTCAGCCAGCCGAGTTGCGTCTCTATCTCGGTGGCGATCTCGTCGTTGACGGGCTTCTCCTTCCAATTCGACCCGAGTGGAGCACGCTTGCTCCAAGGGGGCAGATTGATCCGATCGTCGACGGGGGCTCCATCAGCGGCGGCAACGTTCCTCACGTAGAAGAACGTTTGCTGCCACATTCGGCAGGAATCCAGCCCCTGGATACGGGGGTGGTTCGTGCCGTTCCGCTGCACCATCATGGCACAGCCGACGTCGGTGGCGCGAGGAACGCCCGCGCTGTCCTTCTTCCCGGCAGATTGTTGGCGGAGGTGGAAGTAGCGGAGCCACGTCTCCACGGTGGGCCTGATGCCGAGAAAAGCCTCGCACACCACGGCGTGGTATGCGAGGAAAACAACTGCATTGGGCGGCAGATGGTGCATCTGCAGCCCGAAGTGGTTCAGGAACTTACGCATGAAGTCCGACGCTGGCAGCCCGAACCCGCGCTCGAAGTGGGACATGAACACCACGCGCTCTCCGTCCCTGGGCTTGGGCACGGTCTCGTCGTCGGGCGCCCGGCACTCCACGCCGGGGGGAACCCTTCTCTCATTCACAAGCCAGGCGAGGTTGGCTTGGGTGATGGAGGAACCGGCCCAGCAGGACTTGGCCATGGTTGCGAGTGGAGGAATCGGAAATCAAATGGGTTTGGTGGTGGAGCGAGTCCGCGGCGGCGCAGAGGCTAGCGCGGCGGCGGAGCGCTCGGTGGCGAAGAAGAACGGGAGGAAGAAGAGGAAATGAGCAGGGAAGGGGAAAAGGAAGTTACCGCGGAGGTATTTATACCCCCTCGGCGAGATTACCGTTACCGCTGCGGGAGTGGGATCGATTGTGGCGTGTGGTGGGTCCTGTGGCCGAATAGAAACGCACACAAGCGCAGGCTGCGCGCGTAACGGCCGCATTTGATCCCACCTTCAGATCGTGGCCAGTAATTGCGCTTGATGGGACACGACGGCCGGTGGGCCCACGGCGTGAAAACTGGACACGTGGCGTCGTGTCCTGGGCAACCAAACGACAAGGTCGTGGATGCTTGACACGTAGGCAGTGCCTGCGTGAAGGGCTGGATGTTGCTCTGCGCTGCAGAGGCTCAGTTTGCGAAATTTCGCTAAGTCTTTTTACTCGGATACAGAGTAGAAAGCGAGTGCTACTCGGAAAAGAGGAGACTCAAGATACTTTCCAGATAGCTACTCGGAGGACCTACTCGGCATCTTGAGGTTCGATGGGTAAGATGCAAAGGCTGGTTTTAAGCTGGCAGAGCCTAGTGAACAAGTTCGCAAGACTCAACCAGCTTCGGGGACTGCTGTCGGGGGGTTACCCCCGAGTAGGGTAAAGACAGATGATAAAGGCCGCGTACAGAAGAAAGGTTTGGTCGAGTATCCGACTACCGAGTACTCGCTACCCGGTAGTCTGCTACCCGGTCTCACCTCGAGATGGCCAGACGGAGATATCAATCAGTTTCTACCCTGTCGAGTAGAAACTTTGGCCCGAGTACAATTGGCGGGAACCTTTGGCGGGAAACTACTCGGGCAGGAAGTCAAAAGAGCCGTTCTGACACAGGATCCCGCGTATCCTGGGTCCGTACTTGGCAGCATTCGAACTACTGTTCACGTGGGGACGGCCTACCTGACAGTGACAGCATGGAAGCAGTCGGTGGCAGGATAAGGGGGGCCTGCTCTGTGACTAGGTACAGTGATACCAGTCTGTCCCCTAGTTTTGCCCAACGACTTTACAGAAGCGGCCAAGACCAACGACCAAAGCTGTCAGGCCGTACTCGGAGAAAGGACATGTGAACACTATGTCGACACTTGTCTAGGATTTGGACGTATCCGGCTGGGCACCGTGTATATAAGGTGCCCCGCCGCCTCCTGCGCGAGGCACGCTGGGAGACATTGAGAGGAAACCCTAGAAACCCTAAGTTCTTGACCTAGCTCTACTCGGGAGCATAGAGAGGCTACTCGGTGAACATCATTCCTTGTACTGTGAGCTACTCGGTGACATATAGCAATACATAGAGAAAGGCAGGAGTAGGGGTTTTACCTCCTCACGAGGGCCCTGAACCTGGGTACATCGTGTTGTTTGTGTTGTGTGGATCTTACCTCACGCGGCTACTCGTCGCGTGATCCCTCCCCGGACACCTCCAGCGTCCATCGTCCCCACATCTTTAGCCATCCCATGGCATCTGCCGTGACACCACCACGACAGTCGTAGTGGGGACTGGGATGACGGACAAATAGGAAAGCGCGCTCATCAAGTTCCTTCGTGAGAACTGGGACATTTTTGCCTGGTGTCCAGCTGATATGCCAGGTGTGCCCTGGGAACTTCCTGAGCACCAGCTCAAAGTAATCCCGGATCAGGACCCGTCAAACAAGGTCTCCGTCGTTTCGATGGAAGAAGATGGAAAGCTATTGGCAAGGAAATTATCCGGCTTTTAGCAGCTGATTTTATCCGGGATGTTATACATACTGATTGGTCTATGAACCCAGTATTAGTCCTGAAGAAAGACAGTATTGTTCTTAGCATGTGTATAGATTACACCGGCTTGAACAAATTGTGTCCAAATAATAGGTTCATGTTACCGCAAATCGATTAGATAATAGATGCCACTGTTGGCTCTGAGCTCTTATGCTTTTTGGATGCTTATTCCGGGTACCATCAAATACGTATGAAGGAGGAGGACCAAATAAAAACATCCTTAATAACCCCATATGGAACATACTATTACATAACCATGCCTTTTGGCTTGAAGAACGCCGATGCAACATACCAGCGTTGCATGCAAAGATGCTTGCATAGTCAAATCGGCAAAAACGTTCATGTTTACATGGATGATATTGCCGTAGTTTCCAAGGAAAAGGATACACTCCTTGAAGATCTACGAGAAACCTTTGAAAATTTGCGCGCTTACAAAATGAAGTTGAATCCATTAAAGTGCGTATTCGGGGGAACTTCACTACTACTGGCGCGACGGATGGAGATGGCTGGCGAGGAGCATGGGGGAAAGTAGATTCTTTGTTGAATTTCAACGCCCTAGGCTCTTGAGATGGGGTCCCTTGAAACGAATAGAAGGTTTCTTCACTTTGACCCTGGACCCCCGGAGATGGAGAACCCTAAGGATATGTTTGAGACATGGCTCAGGGTGAGAAGGGGTTCCCTCAGGAAAGCATCTGGGTTTTATCGTTTTCCACAGAGGAATAGAAGTAAACCCGGAAAAGATCAAGGCAATCTTGAACATCACAAGGCCTACGTGCCTAAGAGATGTCCAAAGACTGACGGGTTCTGTAGCCGCTGTTAGCAGGTTTATAAGCCGGCTAGGTGACAAAGCTCTGCCATTATACAAATTGTTGAAGAAATCCGACAAATTTGAATGGACAGAAGAGGCGGACAAAGCATTAACCCAGCTAAAAGAAACTTTGATGAAAGCTCCGATTTTGGCATCCCCAAAAGACAGAGAACCCATGTTACTGTATCTTACAGCAACAAACAAGGTTATTAGTGCAGTGATAATCGTGGAAAGACGGAAAGATGAACAAAGTATACCAGATCAACATCCGGTGTATTACGTCAGTGAGGTATTCTCCGAGTCAAAGCAAAGGTATCCACATTATCAAAAACTGGCATATGGCATGTTTTTTGCATCTCGAAAACTCCATCATTATTTCCAAGGACATTCCATAACAGTGGTAAGCAAAGCAATACTAGGGGATATCATCAACAATGCGGATGCAACAGGCCGAGTCGCCAAATGGGGTATTGAGCTCGTTGCGTTCGACATTAAGTAACAACCCCAGACGATAATAAAATCCCAGGTGTTGGCAGATTTTGTGGCTGATTGGACAGAAGCAATGGAAAACACACCAATGCCGAAGTCGGAATATTGGATCATGCATTTTGACGGATCCAAAATGAAAGAAGGCGCAGGAGCTGGTGTAGTGATGAAATTTCCAAAGGGCGACATAATGGAATATGTATTACAAATACACTTCAACGCCAGCAACAACGTGGCAGAATATGAAGCTTTGCTTCATGGCTTGCATATTGCAAAAAAGATAGGCATCAGGCGTATACTTTGTTATGGTGACTCGGATTTGGTGCAGCATCAGCTAAACCAAACATGGGATGCCAAAATCCCATTATGGCCAAATATCGGAGAACAGTGGACGAGTTTGCCATTTTCTTCCTAGGATTTGAAGTACTTCATATCAAAAGGGAAGATAATTGGAACGCGGATTCCTTAGCCCGCATGGCTCGGAAAGAGTGAAAACCCTACCACCTGGTGTGTTTATCCAACATTTGCATGAACCATCAATAAAAGGTGGAGATGTTGATTACCCTCTCGTTTCTGAGTCAATCGAAGTTCTACTTGTTAACCCAGATTGGACAATTCCATACTTAAACTTCTTAGTCGATCAGAAGTTCCCGGATGGAGCAGATGAAGTCTTGCAAAGGCAGATACAACGTCAATGCAAAAGATACACGGTAATCAATGGTTGCCTATATAAACGCAGTACTATCGGAATTTTTCAGCGATGTATTTCTCCATAAGAAGGACGAGGAATTCTGCAAGAAATCCACGCAGGAGATGGCGGACATCATGCTCAGTCAAAAAGCATAGTTAAAAAAGCATTACGTGCAGGGTTTTTCTGGCTTACAGCCAAGGCAGACGCAGAGCACATAGTGAACACATGTGCCGGATGTCAGTATTACGCCAAGCAGACGAATATGCCAGCACAAGCACTCGAAACTATCCCCATAACATGGCTATTTGCAGTCTGGGGGCTAGACATGATGGGACCATTAAAACCGCAAGAGGTGGACTTACACATCTACTCGTTGCAGTAGATAAGTATACCAAGTGGGTGGAGGCGAAACCCATAAAAAAACTTGACGGTGTGACTGCCAGAAACTTCGTTATTGATATAGTCATGAGATACAACGTCCCACATAGCATAATCACGGATAACGGGACAAATTTCTCTATTGGAGAGTTGGAAAAATATTGCCAACAAGGCGACAAACGGGAATTCGCCGAGAACTTGCATCTGTGGCCCACCCACAATCCAATGGACATGTTGAAAGGATGAATAGTTCAATCCTGCAGGGAATACACCCAAGACTCGAATCTCCTCTTCATAGAGCAGCTCGAGCATGGGTAGAAGTATTACCTTCTGTGCTTTGGAGTATTCGAACGACGCCAAATAGATCAACAGGGCAAACACCATTTTTCTCGGTTTATGGCGCAGAAGCAGTGCTTCCCACGGACATGATCCATGATAGCCCAAGAGTGCAGGCGTACGATGACTTGGATGCCGAAAACGCACGACAAGATGTCGTCGATCTCCTAGAAGAAGAACGAGAGCTTGTGCTATAAAGATCTGCCATTTATCAACAAGGATTGCGACATTATCATAGTCGAAAAGTCAAACACCGTTCTTTTAAAGAAGGTGATTTGGTGCTAAGATTGGTATAGGAAAGGAAGCACAAATTAGCCTCAGTTTGGGAGGGACCATTTGTCATCAGCAAGGCTATGAAAAATGGATCTTATTACCTTGTAGATATTCGAGATACAGAAGATGATCCTAAAAATCCGAATCGCAAGAGAAAGAGAAAGATAGATGCAGAACTGGGAGAAACAAAGAGACCCTGGAGCATCCAACAGTTACATCCCTTTTACACTTAGTTCAAATTCTATGTAAACATCTTTGAGATCATAAAATAAAGTTTTCAGAATTCATGCATTTTTTGTCTGTTTTTCTATTATTGTTTCAAGCATAAGACCACCTTATCTATTTCCCAATCATCTTTCAAATTGCTTCAATGTTAACCCGAATTTTGCCTGCGTGCTCGGAGTTATAAAACTGAATGCTTTTGTAGCCTAAGAAGGCTTAAAGAAACATAGATTGTGCCTGCGTGCATGAGTTTCATTTTTTTCTTCAAAATTCCTTGTTTTTTTTCCTAAGTATTATCTGATTGTTTGTGTGTTGGGTCAGTGGAATTAGTAAGTAAAAATGCATGAAGATTGCGAGTTTCGACTGATAGGTTTGAACCCAGTCACTTGGCATGAAGATTAAGTACTATTGAGCCATTTTAACACTAAGGACAGTTAAAACATATAAATCAGAGAACTTAGCAGGAAAGGAAATTAAAACCCAGAAAAACTTGCAAAGATTCAAACTTTACTGCAAAAGGGATGAATACTTGTTTATACAAATGGTAGATAGAATTACAATTGATGTTACATTTGCGAGAACAGTAATGCTTCTATTTTTTCTCGGCCAGCTACGAAGGAATTGGGCGGCGTCCTTGGACTCCGAGTCCTCCTCGTCGATGTCGCTGGGGTTCTCTGGAGTTGTCGGAATTTCTTCCTCCGGGTAGAACGTCGAGATTGACACCATCTGAGCTATCTTGGTGGCATACCTCTTGACAGACTCAAAGATATCGGCTCTCTGCGCTTCCGTGTATCCTTGAGGGATACCGGTAGCAACACGCCAGGACTTCGTGGTGGTATAATTCCTACGCATTAGCCCAAGGGCCATGCGCGCACCACCGCGAGCAGCAGAACGAAACCAGGACTCCCTCTGGTTCGCCACCTCTTGTATCGCCTCCTGAAGTTTGATGACTTCCGAGAAATCTTCAGCTTTGTCGGGAATGTACTTATTCACAAGTAGCATCCCCGCGGTCTTGAGGTCGGCAAAGATCTTCCCGAAAGCCCGGATTCTATCAATCCGGGTAAGCAAAGGGTTCCCTTCGATTCAAAATAACAAGGAATAGTTAGAAAATCACACAAGGAGGAAAAGTAAGATGTGCTTTAAAAGTACAAGAAAAACCCTGGTAAAAGAGGAAAAAACTTACCCAGGATTTTATCCATCTCAACGCCTTCCTCAAGGCGTTGGTTGAGGGCATTATCCAAATCCCGGATGGTAGCCTTATCCTTCTCAGCTTGGGAGGAAGCTCGGGACTCGGCAATTCCAATAGCCAGCTGGCTAGCCTCCAGGTCTTTCTGAAGCTTTACCGTCATCTTGTAAAGCTCCGAATTTTCCTTGCGGAGGTTTTCGGCATTGCTAGCATCTTCAGCAATTTGTTTGGCTTTCGCCAAAGAAGCTGAAAAGAGTGAAAAGTGACAAGTTAAAACTCGGAAAAAGACTTAGAAAATTTTCATAAAACAGCAGTGCGAATGGAAAATACATTTACCTGTTGAGTCCTTCAGTTGTTGCTGAACTGAGGCCAACTCCGAGTCTTTGTCATTAAGAATGCCAAGGAGAGATTTAACCTCCTTGTTCTTAATGGTAAGCTTTTTGAAAACTTCCATGTTTATGGTCTCGGCAGTTTGCTGAGACGTAGATAAAAGAAAAACTGCTTAGTCAAAAAATATGCAGGCAAAAGAGAAAAGCATTAAGCCAAAAACAGAAGGAATACTTTTGACTTTACGCTTGGGGGCTAGAGGTATTTAACTGGCTCATCCTTTGCAAGCTTGCAATATTGTCGGAAAAATTCTTAGCATATTCTCCAAAGGTAATTCCCACATGGTGGAGGCCGTCTTGTATGACCCGACGAGGCAAGAATACGTAATTATTTCTAATAATAAGTCCGCCTTGTGGCCAAAGACGGATTAAGGGAGCACGAGAAATATGTTTTTTTGCCCACGGATGAATATATCCGTGTTCGTGAAAACAGTCTTCTTACTTTACCTTAAACTCGTTGTCAAAATTCGGGATGGGCTCTTCCTTGGGAACATTTGAAGGCCCATCATCTTCTGGCACCGCCCTTTCCCTCGCATCCGAGTCGGATGCAATGGGCTGGCTGGAATGCAGGGGATACTCTCCTTCCCGGGCAGCCGAGTTCTCCTGCCCAGCCGTTGTTGGAGTGTCTGGCGCAGCGGCGGGAGATGGCTTTACTCCTCTTTGTGCAATAACCTTATGTTTCTTCCAGCCTTTCCCCTTCAAGGTGGTAGGGGAAAGGCTAGAAAAGAAAAGAGAAGAAAAATCCGAGAAGTGAGATTTCGAGAAACAAAATACGTGCAACGAAAAGCATACAAATGGAAAACCTGGGTTTTTACCAGGAAGTAGCGACGGACACGCCGTCAAGATCGATGACCTCTTGAGTAGCGGTTGGCTTCTTGCGCTTCCGCCCTCCAGACTGGAAGTTGGCGCGGAGTGCATCCAACTCCTCATCGGTAGCGAGTTCTGCTTCAGGAAGATCAAGAATCTGAAAAAATAAGCAAAGTCCGGGTTAGGATCAAAAGCATTCAAGAAAAAGAAGACAAGGATTCAAAAAATTTCCCAAAGTAAAGAAGTATACCTTTGGAGCAGGGTTTTTGGCGTGGTACATTGTCCGGCTCTCCTCGTATTGGTCACGAGTAGAAACCAGCTGGTTCACGCGCTTCTTGAAGTCTTTCTTCGACAATGCGCTCTCCGTGGCCCTCATCGCGTCGTCAGGGCCCGTGTATTCACACATAAGTCGGGTTCCGCGATATGCAAGGGGTTGCATCCTCCTTCCGAACCAGCAAAGGATGGTATCCATGCCGGTTAGCGGAGGAGTGGCAGAGACGAGTTTGGCGATTTGTCTCTTGATCCTCATCAGGTCTGGAGGCAGAACCTGGACCGCGTCCAACGCCCAATTGTCTTGGGGCGTGGCAGCGGAATTGACAAAAGGCGGAAAGCCAATCCTCCCTAAACCTCCGGAGGGTAAAGGAGATAGTCCCGCACCTCAGAAGGGCGCCCTCAGAGGGGTTGCGTTTAACGCCAAAGCAATACTGCCAGAAATCCAAGTGGGGTTTGATACGTCATAAACGTATCCCTAATTTCTGATGTTCCATGTTGTTTTCATGTTATTTCCCACATGTTTGCTATACACTTTATGTCATTTTTATCGATTTTCCGGACTAACCTATTGACAAGATGCCACAGAGCCAGTTCCCTGTTTTCTGTTGTTTTTAGTTTCAGAAAAGTTGTTCTGGAAATATTCTCGGAATTGGAAAATTCGAAGCCCGGAAGTCGTAGAAATCCCGGAGGGTCCAGGAAGTCCCGAAGAGCCCCGGAGGGGGGCCATAGGGTGGCGCGGGTCCCCCTGGTGGCGCCACCTAGTGGTGTGAGCCCCCTGGCCACCCCCCGACATCGCCCTTTCGCTATATATACTCCCCCGGGGGAAAACCCTAAAATAATCGACCTTTTCCACAAAATGCATCTGTAGCTCCGTCGCAGCCACCGACAAGTTTCGGGGGACAGTTCTCTATTCTGGCACCCAGCCGGGACGGGGAAGTGCCCCCGGAAGCCATCTCCATCGACTCCACCGCCATCTCCATCGTTGTTGTTGTCTCCTATGATGAGGAGGGAGTAGATCTCCCCCGAGGCTGAGGGCTCTACCGATAGCTATGTGGTTCATCTCTCTCTCCCATGGTGTGATCTATATGTGATCGTGAGTTTTGTAATCTAGTTGAATAAGTAGATGTTACTCTTCATCTTGTGCTACTCAAGTGTTTTATAAATATGAACTTCGGAGTCACCTTGTCCCACGGTGTGAAGGTGATAGTGTGCACATCGTGTGTGTCTCCTCTATGAATTGTGGTGTTTTTATAGTACCTTCCAGGGGGCTCATAGTGACAGCGTTCCCACATTTAAATAATGCAAGAACTCTGTGTTATTGTGCTAGTCCCTGGATCAACTGCTAGCACCACAGTACAAGAATGAAATATCATGCAAATGCGTCAAAATCTTTATTAACTCGCATGATCCAGACTTACAAAACTATTTTACAACTTGCATAGCTCAAGACTAGCATGAATACAGAGTTGAACAACAGAAACATAGTACTTCAATGAGCCTCATCATCTTCATGTGCCACAGGCAAAACATGTTGGTTGTAGACTCGAGATCGTGAACAAAACCTCACACGTCATCTTCCATCTGCAATTTGGAATATGCAGCCACAAGGGAGTCAATACAATTTGATGTATTGGAAAGTAACACTATGGTGGATATATAATGGCAAAGACTAGCTTCTATATGCATATCTGGCTGAGTGGAGTTTTGTCTATTTGCATAAAACAAGTTTTCTCCTAAGTTTTCATAAATACATTTTGATCAATAAGTTGGTACCGCTGATGGAAACCAGTGAACCATAAATAATTATTGAGGAGTACCACTGATGGAAATCAGGGCAAATCTCCAGCTATTGTTCTAAACAAGTTTAACTTATTGAAAAAGGTAATGAGAATCTTGTGTCCATCCTTGTCCAGCTGCTCAAATTGTCCATTACCAGGGACACGGCTAAGTACTTAGTTTTTGACTCTGCAGAGTTTGTGCACTTTCACCTTAGCCTCAATCAACCCAAACATCCTATACACGCTGAGTGTATTAAGGAAAGGAGAGAATTGAGACAAGACCTTTCAGAAGGAGAATCCAACTCTACTACAAGATCCGTTCCACCTATAATTCTGCTACATCTTCATGTCAATGCGACAAGTTGAACTCTCACAAATTAATTGATCAGGACAGAGCCCATTGTCTAAGGCTGCACGGGAAGCTTCTAAACTTGAAAGGACTTCATCATCTCTTTGTTCCTGGGTGGCATTCCTCAGGTGAATACCTCAAGTAAATAACCCTTAGACAAGGGCCCTGAGGCAACCCCCAACTCTCATGAGCCAAACAACCAATCCACCCAGGTGGTTCATTGAGTTGGTACTTAGAATTTTTCCTCAACACTAGTAAAACAATTTTGTAGCATTGCTAAGCATCTACTGAGTCTAATGATTATAGGATTTAGGTAGGTAATAGATGTGGCTATATATATACCACTGGGATAGGATAATAGCATAGAAATAATATATATAATACTGTAAAATTTCCTATCATGCATACTAATCAAAATCAACTAATGCATAAAGTAAAATAAAGGGTAGTTGATGGTGTGTTACTTGCCTTTGAACTTGGTGAAGAAAACACACTTCCTACACAAAAGGGAACGTTGCTCTCCGTACAATCTATACATTGAAAACACAACAACAACATCAACAAGCATTCATACAAACAAGAGAAAACATGCAAACAACAATCACAACAAAAGAGTTTTAAACAAGCCATTCACAAAGGTTCAACAAAAGAAAGACTTAGTTAAATAGGGCTTATGGTTAGCTAATAGGGCATGGGCTGGTTAAGGGTAAAGTTTGAATAACACAAACTCATACTTGTCAAGGAAGTTCCAAGAGTTCACTAAAGGTGATTACACCAATATTAAACCAAGGAAACAAGACATGTTCAACACTTAGTTATTTTCATCAAAACATTTGATTTAGTTAATTTAGATTCCACTAACTTCATTGCAAAGGGGAAAATAAAATGAAGACTTGGCATTTCCTATTTGCCAAAGGTTAGACAAAAACAACTTGCTACTCCTCAACTTGTATGGATTGCTCCATGTCTTCTCATGCTTGTCATCTGGAAAATTGTTTCATTTCTTCTAAGTTGTTTTCTCCTTAATGTATTGTCTCCCTTGAACTTGAATAGTTCTTCATGACTTGCTTTTATGTTGAAATACTACTAAGTTAAAAGAATAGAAAGAAGAAATAGAGAGAGATAGAAAGATAGAGGGATTGTTCTCCTTCTTCATTTCTTCTTGCACTTGTATTTTCTTGTGTTTCTTATAGTTGAGTGGAGTCTAAGTCCTTCCTTCAATTTCTTCTTCATCTTCTGGGAGAGTATTATTCTTGAGTTGAAGTTGGCTTGAAGTTGTTCTTCTTGATGAAAGTCTTCTTGTTGATGTCTTGGTCAAAAGCTCTCATCACACTTGGAAAACAAATTCTAAGTCTTGGTAAAAGCAAACTTGACACTAATCATCTTAAATCCTAAGTGTTCGAAAACAAACCCTAAGTCTTCACATAATTGGTCTTGAAAAATCTTCATGCTCCTTTATAGTCTCCTCCTTGGTGTGTTGTCTTCATTGAATCTTCTAACACTTTGTGTTTTGATACAAACTAGGGCTGGTCTTTATCTAGCTTAGCCATAGCATAAGTTCTAAGGGAACAGAAAAGAAAAGGGAAAAAGACTTAGAGCAAAGAGAGATGTGAGGTCTTCTTGTCTTCTTAAGTTCCTCGTGTTTTCTTCTAAGTGCGTCCACTTCTTGGAGATGATTTTGAAGTTGTTTTTCTTGGCTAAGTCCTTCATTTGTCTTCTTTCTTCATGTTGAAAATCTTCAAGTCAATTGTAGCAACCTCTCCATGGCTTTTCACAAATCCAGTCTTAGTGGTTTTCAACTAGGAGGGCCAACTAGGGTAAAAACAACTTAGAAATATTCTAAGGGCTTTCTTTTTGGTCTCTCTGGTCTAAGGTTAATCCTTAGCACGAATTTGCTAGAGAAAACATATTGAAAATAAACTAAGTCAGAAATAGTCACATGAGAATATAACAACCAAAACTATTTTAACTTACCCAAATATGATTCTGGGATTAGGGGAATGTCAGTACATGACCTAAGGTTTCCAAAAAATATTTTGTTTACAATTTTTGGAATTATAAAATTTAAATTATGTTAAAAACCATTAAACATGCATATTTAAATCTGAACCAATTTTAAATAGTCTATTTTAATTTTGGCCAGTACTAACAAGGTATACATGTTTAGGGCTTTTCAAAAAGTTTAAGTTTGTCGAATTTGGATACATAGATCAAAAGTTATCAACAAAACAAGATTTACCAAGATTCAGAAATAAAAAGTGTGTGCACGTATCAAAATTCAGTTGTCATAATTTTAGTAAATACTAAACATTGTGCTGATTTCAAAAAGTACAAGATCATAGAAATTGGACTTACAGAACTAAAGTTATGGATTATACAAGATTTGGTGCTTTTTTGGAATTTTAAAACTATTTAAATCGAATTTGACCGGGGGTTTGACTGAGGCTGACTGGGTAGACCACGTGGCCGGCTCTGATTGGTGCGGGGCTGGCACGACGCTGACTCGGTGCTGACTGGGCTGCTGGCTAGGCTGCTGACAGGGCTTTGACTACCGATTTTGACCAAAAATAAAGTTGCTCGGATGGGAAAACAATCCAAACGAAAGTTGTAAAGAATTACGTGATTTTTCTAACTATCACAAATATAACATCAGTGGATGAATAGTTTAGTCACAAACCGCAATTTACCTTTCTGGTCCGAAACTTTGATCGTGAATAACTCCTAGCTCGCTTGACCAAAAGAGGTGAGGTTTGGGGGAAAAGAAATGTCTTGATCAGGAGAACAACTTTGGTTATCAAGCCCCGAAGATTTGAGATGGTTTTCGTCTTCGAAAAACGTCAAACGCAAACTGTATTATACAAAAAATTCCGTACATCAAAACAAAAAGTGTTCAAAAACAAAATTGTAGATCAGGGTTAAATCTAAGTTCTCACCAAAGGAATTTCGATTTGAAAATCTGAGCATAGATGGCGATTCGAAATTCTTCCTCCACGATTGATGAAAGGAGTTGAGGCCTCTCGGGGTGGAAAGGTAATGGAGAGAGCTTCAATATTGCTTTAGGCTCCGGTGTGATTCGAGATCGTTTTGATGGGTAGATAAACGAAATACGATTTTGCTGATTAGGATTTCGGTGGGACAAAAAGGGGGAAAGAAATGTCGGTGGCTACAGATGTTTATATGGGCTAATGGTTGGTGGAATAGCTTGGGCTCGAAGTTATGAACGCGTAGGAACAAGCGGATCCGGATTTGGAGTTATATTTGTTGAGATATTCGTGTTTAACCGAAAGGAGTTTAGAAGAGCACGTTTCCTGGAATTCGGTGGCCCTTTTTTTTAACAGCGCGGGGGCGAACTGGGCTGAGCTTCAGCCCAGTTCGGCCGAACTTTTTTTTTTCTTAAACGTTTTTCTTTTATATTTTTCACTGTTTTCTTTATAACTTTTGATGTATAGATCTAAATGATCTCAAACCAATTTATATAGTTTTGTAAAAATAAAAACTTTCACATGAAAACATTTAGGTGTTGTTTTAACACACTTAAAATAATTATATTTTCAAAATATGATTAAATAACTATGGCTACTTAATATCATTTTAATTGGAAATATGAAAAATCATTTGAAAGGAGGTTTCATAAAATCCAAAAACATTCTATAAGTCAAATGTTATTTTCCAAAAGTCATTTAACTTATTTTTCATATTCATATTTTAAAATACGAGTAAACTCTAATAGCAGCTTAATGTTATTTCAAAATAAACAAATAGATACTTTTAATAATAAAACTTATTTTGAATGATTTCTTTTAAGGGTTATATGACATGTTTGGACTATTATTTCCAATAGCATTGGAATAATTTTTGGTAGCTTGGTTTAACCAGAAAACAAAAGTTTTAAATTTTGTGATTTTTGAATGTTTCGAAAAATCAGGGATGTTACAGACTACCACCCTTAAAGAAATCTCGTCCCGGGATTTGGGAAGGCTATAA
Organism: Alopecurus myosuroides; assembly: GCA_028641055.1. Taxonomy (NCBI): domain Eukaryota; kingdom Viridiplantae; phylum Streptophyta; class Magnoliopsida; order Poales; family Poaceae; genus Alopecurus; species Alopecurus myosuroides. The sequence continues at coordinate 130,364,043 of CM054063.1, forward strand.
AGTAGGATTGGTTTGGGTTACTTGGATACCTCTTCAACTAGGTAACTACCACCCTTAAAAGAATTTTTGTGGGTAGTAAAATCACATGGTTTGATGGTGTAGCTTGTCTCTAGATGACTTGAGTAAAACTTTCCTTCGCGGTAGAGGTGTAGACCAACATAAGTCTATTGAACTTCCTTTGACACAGAGGGGTCACTCTTTGGGTCAATCAAAGGTCCTTGGGTCACACTCAACTTGGTCTTTGATGTCCTTGGCAATCTTCCATCTTTTTGTTGTCATGCTTGAAGGCAAACACCATGCTATTTCTAACGAAACTCTCATGGTAGGCAATATCTTTCATTGCTCGATACCTCCAAGGTTTGATTTGTTCTCATCAATGATAATGCGTTCCGGCAACACTTGTCTAACACAGGGTGTTTAGTAGTACATCTTACCATTCTATGGTTCAGGTTTAACTTCGTCGTCTCTCTAATAGGTATGTCACTCCGATGTACCATTCCTCATAGCAAGAGTGAATAATGTGAGTAGTCATCATGTGGGCCAATCCATTTTGCACTCAATCATTACCTTCTACTTAGATTGGTGAATCTCGCATAATAACACTAGGTCACCTCACTTATCTAACAGAAAGTTTTCAAAACTGCAAGACAAACCTGAGCTAAACTATCGTTTCTCATACTATTGGGTTGTGTTAAACTATTATTCAACACTATCTAGGTTGTTGTGTTTCTTCATTTCTTCTTCTCTTGGTGTAGGGTGAGTCTTCAAAATCTTCATACCTCATGCAACTTAGGGTCCACTTGTCTATCTTCACTTGTTGACTTGGCTTGTTTCTCCTTGTGTAAACAGTTGGCTTCATCATGGATCTGATCGTTCCTTCAAATTAAAGAACAATTTGAGGCTAACCTTCCTTAAATAGGATAGCTTGTGTCTCTATAAAGAACTGGTCATGACATTCTTGGGTGAAAGGTTTTGTTGTTGCACTTCATAAGGTAGCCCACTATGGTTGGTAAATGGGTATGGGTTTGGCTTAGCATGAATGAGTAGAGATTAGGAAGATACTAAAGAAATTCCTACCCCAACACAACAGATCAAGGAAACTCATCTTACAAACATCTAACAATCATTCAACATACCAAACAACAAAGTTTAGCAAACAAACTAATATTGTCATACCACACTCATTGGTATGATCAGTACACTAACACGTTGACGTTGTTTTAACAAACTAACTAGACTGGTGGTCTCATCTATATATTCTTGAGTTCTTCAAAATCTTCTCTCCATGTCTTAAGGTGTTCTTGATTGTTGTGAAGTGTAGGTATATCTCCAAGTTTTCTTCAATTGTCTTGAGTGTAGGTCTTCATTTGGTGAAAATACTTCTTGCACTTCATGGTATGGTCATCAACAATCTTGCCTTGAGGGTATCCAAGAGGTATGTCATCTATAATAGGAGAAGAAAATTTTGAAGGTGAATAATAGATGAGGATATGAGAAATATTAAGATGAGGTGTTTTGCTTCTAGAAAGTTTGAACATAATTTTTTTTCAATCCTAGGGTCTTTTCCAAACATAGGGTCTCGAATACTACAGGCAACACAATGCTCTGATACCATTTTGCAGCGTTCCCACATTTAAATAATGCAAGAACTCTGTGTTATTGTGCTAGTCCCTGGATCAACTGCTAGCACCACAGTACAAGAATGAAATATCATGCAAATGCGTCAAAATCTTTATTAACTCGCATGATCCAGACTTACAAAACTATTTTACAACTTGCATAGCTCAAGACTAGCATGAATACAGAGTTGAACATCAAAAACATAGTACTTCAATGAGCCTCATAATCTTCATGTGCCACAGGCAAAACATGTTGGTTGTAGACTCGAGATCCTGAACGAAACCTCACACGTCATCTTCCATCTGCAATTTGGAATATGCAGCCACAAGGGAGTCAATACAATTTAATGTATTGGCAAGTAACACTATGGTGGATATATAATGGCAAAGACTAGCTTCTATATGCATATCTGGCTGAGTGGAGTGTTGGCTATTTGCATAAAACAAGTTTTCTCCTAAGTTTTCATAAATATATTGTGATCAATAAGTTGGTACCGCTGATGGAAACCAGTGAACCATAAATAATTATTGAGGAGTGCCACTGATGGAAATCAGGGCAAATCTCCAGCAATTGTTCTAAACAAGTTTAACTCATTGAAAAAGGTGATGAGAATCTTCTGTCCATCCTTGTCCAACTGCTCAAATTGTCCATTACCGGGGACACGGCTAAGTACTTAGTTTTTGACTCTGCAGAGTTTGTGCACTTTCACCTTAGCCTCAATGAACCCAAACATCCTATACACGCTGAGTGTATTAAGGAAAGGAGAGAATTGAGACAAGACCTTTCAGAAGGAGAATCCAACTCTACTGCAAGACCCGTTACACCTAGAATTCTGCTACATCTTCATGTCAATGCGACAAGTTGAACTCTCACAACTTAATTGATCAGGACAGAGCCCATTGTCTAAGGCTGCACGGGAAGCTTCTAAACTTGAAAGGACTTCATCATCTCTTTGTTCCTGGGTGGCATTCCTCAGGTGAATGCCTCAAGTAAATAACCCTTAGAAAAGGGCCCTGAGGCAACACCCAACTCTCATCAGCCAAACAACCAATCCACCCAGGTGGTTCATTGAGTTGGTACTTAGAATTTTTCCTCAACACTAGTAAAACAATTTTGTAGCATTGCTAAGCATCTACTGAGTCTAATGATTATAGGATTTAGGTAGGTAATAGATGTGGCTATATATATACCACTGGGATAGGATAATAGCATAGCAATAATATATATAATACTGTAAAATTTCCTATCATGCATACTACTCAAATCAACTAATGCATAAAGTAAAATAATGGGTAGTTGATGGCGTGTTACTTGCCTTTGAACTTGGTGAAGAAAACACACTTCCTACACAAAAGGGAACGTTGCTCTCCGTACAATCTATACATTGAAAACACAACAACAACATCAACAAGCATTCATACAAACAAGAGAAAACATGCAAACAACAATCACAACAAAAGAGTTCTAAACAAGCCATTCACAAAGGTTCAACAAAAGAAAGACTTAGTTAAATAGGGTTTATGGTTAGCTAATAGGGCATAGGCTGGTTAAGGGTAAAGTTTGAATAACACAAACTCATACTTGTCAAGGAAGTTCCAAGAGTTCACTAAAGGTGATTACACCAATATTAAACCAAGGAAACAAGACATGTTCAACACTTAGTTATTTTCATCAAAACATTTGATTTATTTAATTTAGATTCCACTAACTTCATTTCAAAGGGGAAAATAAAATGAAGTCTTGGGATTTCCTATTTGTCAAAGGTTAGAGAAAAACAACTTTCTACTCCTCCACTTGTATGGATTGCTCCATGTCTTCTCATGCTTGTCATCTGGAAAACTGTTTCATTTCTTCTAAGTTGTTTTCTACTTGATGTATTGTCTCCCTTGAACTTGAATAGTTCTTCATGACTTGCTTTTATGTTGAAATACTACTAAGTTAAAAGAATAGAAAGAAGAAATAGAGAGAGATAGAAAGATAGAGGGATTGTTCTCCTTCTTCATTTCTTCTTGCACTTGTATTTTCTTGTGTTTCTTCTAGTTGAGTGGAGTCTAAGTCCTTCCTTAAATTTCTTCTTCATCTTCTGGGAGAGTATTATTCTTGAGTTGAAGTTGGCTTGAAGTTGTTCTTCTTGATGAAAGTCTTCTTGTTGATGTCTTGGTCAAAAGCTCTCATCACACTTGGAAAAAAAATTCTAAGTCTTGGTAAAAACAAACTTGACACTAATCATCTTAAATGCTAAGTCTTCGAAAAAAAACCTAAGTCTTCACATAATTGGTCTTGAAAAATCTTCATGCTCCTTTATAGTCTCCTCCTTGGTGTGTTGTCTTCATTGAATCTTCTAATACTTTGTGTTTTGATACAAACTAGGGCTGGTCTTTATCTAGCTTAGCCATAGCATAAGTCCTAAGGGAACAGAAAAGAAAAGGGGAAAAAGACTTAGAGGAAAAGAGAGATGTGAGGTCTTCTTGTCTTCTTAAGTTCCTCGTGTTTTCTTCTAAGTGCGTCCACTTCTTGGAGATGATTTTAAGTTGTTTTTCTTGGCTAAGTCCTTCATTTGTCTTCTTTCTTCATGTTGAAAATCTTCAAGTCAATTGTAGCAACCTCTCCATGGCTTTTCACAAATCCAGTCTTAGTGATTTTCAACTAGGAGGGCCAACTAGGGTAAAAATAACTTAGAAATATTCTAAGGGCTTTCTTTTTGGTCTCTCTGGTCTAAGGTTAATCCTTAGCACAAATTTGCTAGAGAAAACATATTGAAAATAAACTAAGTCAGAAATGGTCACATGAGAATATAACAACCAAAACCATTTTAACTTAGCCAAATATGATTTTGAGAATAGGGGAATGTCAGTACACGACCTAAGGTTTCCAAAAATATTTTGTTTACAATTTTTGGAATTATAAAATTTAAATTATGTCAAAAACCATTAAACAGGCATATTTAAATTTGAACCAATTTTAAATAGTCTATTTTAATTTTGTCCAGTACTAACAGGGTCTACATGTTTAGGGCTTTTCAAAAAGTCCAAGTTTGTCGAATTTCGATACATAGATCAAAAGTTATCAACAAAACAAGATTTACCAAGATTCAGCAATAACAAGTGTGTGCACGTATCAAAATTCAGTTTTCATAATTTTAATAAATTCTAAACATTGTGCTGATTGCAAAACGTACAAGATCATAGAAATTGGACTTACAGAACTAAAGTTATGGATTTTACAAGATTTGGTGCTTTTCTGGAATTTTAAAACAAGTTAAATTGAATTTGACCAGGGTTTTGACTGAGGCTAACTGGGTAGACCACGTGGCTGGCTCTGATTGGTACGGGGCTGGCACGACGCTGACTCGGTGCTGACTGGGCTGCTGACTGGGCTTTGACAACTGATTTTGACTAAAAATAAAGTTGCTCGGATGGGAAAACAATCCAAACGAAAGTTGTAAAGAATTACGTGATTTTCCTAACTATCACAAATATAACATTAGTGGATGAATAGTTTAGTCACAAACCACAATTTACCTTTCTGGTCCGAAATTTTGACCGTGAATAACTCCTAGCTCGCTTGACCAAAAGAGGTGAGGTTTGGGGGAAAAGAAAGGTCTTGATCAGGAGAACAACTTTGCTTATCAAGCCCCAAAGATTTGAGATGGTTTTCTTCTCCAAAAAACGTCAAACGCAAACTGTATTGTGCAGAACATTCCGTACATCAAAACAAAAAGTATTCAAAAACAAAATTGTAGATCAGAGTTAAATATAACTTCTCATCAAAGGAATTTCGATTTGAAGATCCGAGCATGAAGAAATCTAGGAATTACGAATTCAGATCTGAAAGATGGCGATTCGAAATTCTTCCTCCACGGTTGATGAAAAGAGTTGAGCCCTCTCGGGATGGAAAGGTAATGGAGAGAGCTTTAATATTGCTTTAGGCTCCGGTGCGATTCGAGATCGTTTTGATGGGTACATAAACGAAATACGATTTTGCTGATTAGGGTTTCGGTGGGACAAAAAGGGGAAATAAATGCCGGCGGCTACATATGTTTATATAGGCTAATGGTTGGTGGAATAGCTTGGGCTCGAAGTTATGAACGCGTAGGAACAAGCGGATCCGGATTTGGAGTTATATTTGCTGAGATATTCGTGTTTAACCGAAAGGAGTTTAGAAGAGCACGTTTCCTGGAATTCGGTGGCCCATTTTATTTTTTTACAGCGTGGGGGCGAACTGGGCTGAGCTTCGGCCCAGTTCGGCCGAATTTTTTTTTTCTTAAACGTTTTTCTTTTATATTTTTCACTTTTTTCTTTGTAACTTTTGATTTATAGATGTAAATGATTTTAAACCAATTTCTATAGTTTTGTAAAAATAAAACCTTTCACATGAAAACATTTAGGTGTTGTTTTAACACACTTAAAATAATTATATTTTCAAAATATGATTAAATAACTATGGCTACTTAATATCATTTTAATTGGAAATATGACAAATCATTTGAAAGGAGGTTTTATAAAATCCAAAAACATTCTATAAGTCAAATGTTATTTTCCAAAAGTCATTTAACTTATTTTTCATATTCATATTTTAAAATATGAGTAAACTCTAATAGCAGCTTAATGTTATTTCAAAATAAACAAACATATACTTTGAATAATAAAACTTATTTTGAATGATTTCTTTTAAGGGTTATATGATATGTTTGGACTATTATTTCCAATAGCATTGGAATAACATATAGTACTTCCTTTGTGTTTGAGTTTTTTTTGTTTTTGGTGGCTTGGTTTAACCAGAAAACAAAAGTTTTAAATTTTTGTGATTTTTGAATGTTTCCAAAAATCAGGGATGTTACATTGATGCTCTCTTATTGTGCTTCAACTCTTATTCTTATGTGATCATATTTTAAAAATCATTGTGCCTAGCTGAAAGGCACTAAAAGAAAAGCGCTTCCGGGAGACAACCCGTTTTATTTCTCCGTTTTCAACCTGTTTTCCGTCGTTTATTTTGTTTTCTTTGCACCTGGGTGTTGTCTATTTCCTTAGCAACCCCTATGTATCTTTTCTTTTGTGTCTTTGTTGAGCCAAGTAAAGCCTCTAGTGGAAAGTTGAGACTATATTTCAGATTTCTGCGCAGGAAACAGATTTCTGTTGTCCACTGTTAAAATCGTATAAAATCACAGAAAATTCAAAATGACCTGAGGTTGTTTGTGCGTCATCCTGGGATATATACGCAACTTTTCTTAGTTTACTACTTTTTTATTTGAGGAACAGAAGATTTTCGAAAAAATTGATCTTTACCTTCTGTTCTGTTTTGACAGATATCTACTAATAATTGCATTTGCCTCTTAATCTCTTTCTTTTGGTGTTATTTTGAGAAAAAGAGTTTTAAAAAAAGTTGCGAAAGTAGCTAATGTGTTTATGAGTGTTAGTCTTGTGTTGAAACTGAACCATGTGAATTTATTATTTCGATTTGCACTAACGTTGCTAATGAAGATTGTGAGAAGTTTGGTGTGAACGAAGTTTTCAAGGGTCAAGAGAAGAGGATGTTATGATGTGATCAAGAAGAGTGAAAAGCCTAAGCTTGGGGATGCCCCGGTGATACGTCTCAGCAAATTCCAAGAAAACTCAAGCATCTAAGCTTGGGGATGCCCAAGGCATCCCCGTCCTCATCGACAAATTATCACGTCACTTCTAGTGAAACTATATTTTTATTCAATCACATCTTATGTGCTTTACTTGGAGCACCTTTTGTTTTTGCTTTCAGTTTGTTTGGTTTTCTTTGCTGTAATAAATATTTGGATCTTATCATACTTCTGTGGGAGAGATACACACTCCGTTTTCATTGCTTAGAACACTCTAGTTTTCATTCTTATTGTTCTGTGAGTGTTCACTTTTTGCTAGTACTACGTCTAACCTTTGTTTTCATGCATCTCTTATTCAGAGCTGTTAGTTTTAGTATGAGTTCTATCATGTTTTCTTTCTTTATCATGAAGAGTATTTTTGTTAAAACATATCTTGTATGGTGCTTGTTGGGAAAAGGAACTGCTGCTTGAAATAGAATTTTTAATGGTGCAAGTAGAAGCTTGTATAGACTGTGGCTAAAACCTTTTCGTATCATGCTAGATGTTATTTTAGTTTTAAAGCCTTGTGGTTATTGAGTATCATGATTAGCCTTAAATATCTGAGAGTGTTTAATGTGCCATTGAAAGATTCATGAGTTGTTCTTGTCATATTGAAGCATAAATTTATGGTATTCTCTTTCGAATGTTTTATTTGGTTGACTTGGCGCATGCTCACACCATGTTTATGACTATGAACTAATAAATAATAGCCTCTATGATCATTTAGTTTTTGAACTTCTCATACCGCTTATGCTTTGATTAATGATGTTTATGTCGCTATGCATGATTATGGCTCTTATGCTCTCTTGATTTGTCGCTCCCAGTCTTTTGCGAGCCTCCACCTGTACTGAGTATGGAATTCTACTTGTACATCCAACTCCCTAAAACCAAGTTTTCCCATTATGTCCACCATACCTACCTACATGTGGTATTTAACTGCCACTCCAAGTAAATTGCTCATGTGTTACCTTTAAAACCTTCAAAATTACTCCTGCTTTGTGTTCCTGTTTTTGCTCATGAGGACGTAGATAGAGAATATTTATCTCACTTGTTGATTGGATTTCACACCCTGTACTAGTGGCTTCATACGCTTATCCAATTGATAGAAGAGCTGCCAGCGGGGTGCCCAGCCCCAAATTAATACACACAAAATCTCTTCACTATTTTTGCCCCTGATTTATCAGTCAAAGCATAATTGTATAAACAAAAGAGAAAGAGGGATGACCTTCTATACCAGTTGCGTCCTTCATATGGGAGTCGCTCTTATGAAATCTAGTTGGCTTGTGACGTATTGTATTTTCTACTTACCATTCCTTGACATTAGCATACATCTCCTAAATATAGACACTCAGTGTCAAACTTTTAATACCTCTATTTAATAAAATAAAAGCTCTAGCACATGAGTGATCCCTGCTTCCCTCTGTGAAGGGACTTTCTTTTACTTTTATGTTGAGTCTCCATCTTCTAACTTTATGCACAGTTGAGAGAGCATTTTTTGCCATTCTGAATTTTATGTGCATTTGTCCTAGAAACATTATTAATCTATTCATGATGTGTTATTGCTTGTTCTCAAACTATTTGTTCTAGTCTTCCTCATGAACTTTGAAGGTGTCCTGGCATTTATGTTTTGCCCCACTTTTAAGGACTACGAAATACCACTTTGGCATGCTTTCTCTATACTTGAAACAAATGTATATCTTTCTTTGCATTGTTATTCATGATCTTTTATTTGAGTTACTTCTCATGATACAAAGTTATTTCTATGCTTTATTATTAAAGTTCTATTTATCATGTCTGTGTTTAAAGTTCTATGATCTCAGCTTACATATGCTTTTAAATTACTATGATCAATATTGTGTGGTAGCATGTACCTCAGAAATTATTTTGTTTTATCGTTTACCTACTCGAGGACGAGTAGGAACTAAGCTTGGGGATGCTTGATACGTCATAAACGTATCCCTAGTTTCTGATGTTCCATGTTGTTTTCATGCTATTTCCCACATGTTTGCTATACACTCTATGTCATTTTTATCAATTTTCTGGACTAACCTATTGACAAGATGCCATAGAGCCAGTTCCCTGTTTTCTGTTGTTTTTAGTTTCAGAAAAGTTGTTCTGGAAATATTCTCGGAATTGGAAAAATCGAAGCCCGGAAGTCTTAGAAATCCCGGAGGGTCCAGGAAGTCCCGAAGAGCCCCGGAGGGGGGCCATAGGGTGGCCACACCATAGGGTGGCGCGGGCCCCCCTGGTGGCGCCACCTGGTGGTGTGGGCCCCCTGGCCACCCATGGCATCGCCCTTTCGCCTATATATACTCCCCCGAGGGAAAACCCTAAAAGAATCGACCTTTTCTACAAAATACATACGTAGCTCCGCCGCAGCTACCGACAAGTTTTGGGGGATAGATCTCTATTCTGGCACCCTGCCGGGACGGGGAAGTGCCACCGGAAGACTTCTCCATCGACTCCACCGCCATCTCCATCGCCGTTTCTGTCTCCTATGATGAGGAGGGAGTAGTTCTCCCCCGAGGCTGAGGGCTCTACCGGTAGCTATGTGGTTCATCTCTCTCTCTCCCATGGTGTGATCTATATGTGATCGTGAGCTTTGTAATCTAGTTGAATAAGTAGATGTTACTCTTCATCTTGTGCTACTCAAGTGTTTTATTAATATGAAATTTGGAGTCACCTTGTCCCGCAGTGTGAAAGTGACAGTGTGCACATCGTGTGTCTCCTCTATGAATTGTGGTGTTTGTCTAGTACCTTCTAGGGCGCTCATAGTGACATCGTGGGGTTAACTAGACATGGGAATGCTTACTTCAAGGAATGCTTTTTGCAGCCTTACGCAATGATTAGTGTTTGTTATCCAACCGGAGAGGGTTAAGAGTATCATAGTGAAGAGAAGATATTTAGTTATTTAATTATGTGATCATTGTTGAGAGTGTCCACTAGTGAAAGTAGGATCCCTAGGCCTTGTTTCCAAGCATTGAAACACCGTTTTCCGCCTGTTCTGCTACATGTTTGATCGCTGCCATATTTATTTCAGATTACTATTATTACTTATAACCATCCATATTACTCGCATTTCATTATCTCTTCGCCGAAATTAATGCACCTATATACCTGACAAGTATATTGGGTGTGTTGGGGACACAAGAGACTTCTTGTATCTTAATTGCAGGGTTGCTTGAGAGGGATATCTTTGACCTATACCTCCCTGAGTTCGATAAACCTTGGGTGATCCACTTAAGGGAGACTTCTTGTATCTTAATTACAGGGTTGCTTGAGAGGGAACACTATCTACAAGAATAGAAGCATGCGTAGACATCAGGGTTCTATCCCTAGATAACCCTCGAAAAGGGCCTGGAATCCGGCTAAATAGAGAATGGAGTTGGGTGGCAGATTGTGTGGCTAGATCCTATAATGATCTAGGACTTGGCAGAAGAAGGCGGAAGGTGGGAATCCCATACCTCGGTTGATATAGGAAGCCAGGAGAACCCGCTCGTCGGGTGGCGGAGACGGCTCGGAGTCGTCCTCGTACACCCGCTATTTGTCTTTCACCATGAATCCTTCCTTCTCCAATGTCGGGAGAAGAGAAGGAACCACATTGTAGTGGCTCCAATTCCCAGCATTTTCTTCTCCTTCGTCTTCACCTCCGGCGGTGGCGGAAGCAACGACATCCTCACCGTTGCGAGTAATATCCTCCTCCGTAGGCTCGGAAAAGGGAGTAGGAGGAGGAGAAGTGGCCGATGGAGGCGGCGTGTTTCCGGCCATGGGAGCAAGATCCCCGCTGGCCGGCTCGCCGGCGGCCCCCTCCGGCGCGTTCGCAGCGGTGCGAGGCGGGGAGTCGAGGAGGGGATCCAAATCGTTGATAATGTCCTCAATATCCACGAGGCGCTCGCCGAGTCAGAGGCGCGGGGGGAATTTCCGGTGACCATTTTCCGGCTGCATGGTCGTGAGCTAGCACCTCCGATGGTATTTCCGGGGAAGAGCTTGGGGGCTGGTTCTCTGCGTTCTCTCGAGCTCGGGATCTAGTTGCAGGGGACTGGGGCTCTATGCGCTTGAGGAGGAAGAAGAAGCGGTAGAAGATACGGAGGCCCCGAGATGGCTATTTATACCAAGGACGCGCGAAGATTAGCTCCAACGGCTATTTTAGCCGTTGGATGCGCGACGCGTGTAACGCCCGAAATTTCCGGGAAATGAGGGAACGGGGTGATTAGAGGATACGTTTTAGTATTTGACTGAACCCAAACGTTCGTGACATCAGCAGGATTTCATCGCTAATGTCATGAAGTTCCTTCTCCGCGAATGCTCGTGGAAGAAAAGCCGGACTTTGGTAAAATCCGAGTTTTGGGGTTAAGAGGTTTTTGGTAAAATAAGAATTAAGAAAAAACTCCGACATTTCTCAGAAAGAATGCTAATGGACGAAGAGCGGCAGAATGAAGTCTTAATCCTTCTTGGGGGCTACTGTCGGATATATACCGATTAGGGGTATGTCCGGCATTAGCCTAAGAGCCGGATTACCATGGTGGCCCGTTGGTAATGGATCATAGTCCATTGGGCGGCCCAGTTAGCTGATGCGCGGGAAGCTGGATTCTAGAAGAACCCGGACCATGGCCCAAATTGGTGCGGCTTGGAGGAGAAGACGGATTTCTTACTTTCCAAGTTAGATACTTTCCGTAGTCTTCTAAGTTTCCTTTCTGTAAGCCCTAATCTGGCTATCTATATAAAGTCAGACGGGAGCAACAAACAGAGAGACAACAATTATCTACAAGCCAATTCGTCGAGAAGTTGATCCTCGCCGAGTTAGCAAAACCATACTCATATTGTACTTTGTATACTTCAGGCTTCAGCCCTGCTTTACTGAGATTGCAGGAGTAGGAACGCCGCCTAGTTGCGTCGTACCGAACTTGGGTAAACTCGGTGTTCTCGTTTGTCGTATTATCACGTCCCTCCATGGTTCTACCAGTAGGCTCATGGCACCCCCGTCTATGAACTCTACTACGATGTCTCGACATTTTCGTTATTATGTAAGTTTTTTGGATGATTTTTAGCAAGTTTCCGTGGGTCTATCCGTTGAAAAACAAGTCATATGTTGAGCATGTCTTTTACCAATTTCAGAAACGTGTTGAGAGATCTTTGGGTGTTAAAATTCTTACCGTTCAGTCCAATTGGGGAGGGGAATATCAAAAATTACATCGCTATTTTCAGGATACCAGCATCACCCATCGTCTCTCTTGTCCCCACACCCACCAACAAAACGGTGCCATCGAACGAAAGCACTGTCATCTTGTTGAAACCGCCCTTGCTCTTCTTGCTCAAGCTTGTGTTCCTCTTTTCTTTTGGGATTATGCCATCCTCACGGCTTGCTATCTCATTAACCGAATGCCTAGTCGTGTTATTCATAACGAGACACCCAGCACAAAATTGTTTAAAGTACCTGTTCGGTATGAGTCTTTACGCGTTTTTGGGTGTGCCTGTTGGCGGAACCTTCGACCCTACGACAACCAAAATTTGTCTTTTTGATCTACCCGATGCGTGTTTCTTGGGTACAGTCCAGATCACCTTGGTTTTAAGTGTCTTGATCGCTCCATTGGCCGAATATATATATCTCCTGTGATGTTTTTTTGACGAAACAATTTATCCATTCTTTGTTGACCACTCCCATAATTCTCACCCCACTGAACATTTACTTCTTCTTTCGGAACCAGCTACAGATTCATCAACGTCTGGTCCAAGTGTTGTTGTTTCAGGTGTAGGAGATCACTTCGATCATCTGCTGCATGGCGTGCATGCCCCTCCTCACATTGATCACGAGGCGCCAACTCTAGTGGCCCAGGACGATCATGCGACCCAGGATGATGTGGCCTCAGACACGGATTCGGAGCTTGCCTCGCCTCCGTCTCCTCTCACAACAGCTCGTGGGCAGGCCCATGGTGCTGATCATGACTCCTCCGCATCACCTTCGTCTGCTGCCTCCTCTCCATCGCCAAGTACTGAACCTGCACCTGCACCTACTCGTCCTATGCGCACGAGGCTGCAGAATAATAAATTTTGCCCGGTTCGCCTCTATGAGGGGATCATCCGATATGATCCGTCCAAGCGAGCCTTTGCGGCTGAACCCACGTCTCATCATGATGTGTTGGCTATTCCTTGGTGGAAGACTGCTATGGATGCAGAGTTTGCTGCTCTCCACCTCAACAACACCTGGCGTCTCGTGGGTATTCAAGGTCAAGCAGAAGTCTGATGGCACCATTATCGTCACAAAGCCCGTCTCATCCTGAAGGGCTTCACTCAGCGTGTTGGTATTGACTACACCGACACATTCTCCCAGGCGGTTAAACCCACCACGGTTCGGTTGATTTTGTCCATCGCCGTTTCTCGCGACTGGGCTCTCGGTCGAGTGGATATTCAGAATGCCTTCCTCCACGGCGATATCCAGGAGGAGGTATACATGTCCCAGACGCCAGGATATATTGATCCAGATCGTCCACATCATGTATATCGTTTGGAGAAATCGCTTTATGGCCTCGAACACGCGCCAAGAGCGTGGTATTCCAAACTGAGTGTCAAGCTCCAGTCCATGGGTTTCAAGCCATCCAAAGAAGATACCTCTCTGTTCATTTTCCTGGACCCACGAGTCACCATCTTTATGTCGATCTATATGGATGATATCATCATAGCCGACTCCTGTCAACAGACCGTCGAAAAACTCCTGAAGCAACTTCGTGATTCTTTCGCTGTCAAGGATCGTGGTGAACTCTCCTACTTTCTCGGGGTAGAAGTGACAAAGGTGTCTGATGGAATAGCCCTAACTTAGACAAAGTATGCTGTTGATCTGCTTCAGAAAGTGAATATGCAGAATTGCAAGGGTATTTCAACACCCATGTCGTCATCTGACAAGCTCAAGAAAATGTTGGCACTACACTTATTAAAGCAGAGGCCTTTGTTTACAAGAGCATGGTGGGAGCCTTGCAATATATGTGCCTGACACGTCCACATTTCCTTTGCTATAAACAAGGTGTGCTAGTCCCTCTCTGCTCCCACAGATGTGCATTGGTTTGCAGTCAAACGGTTGCTGCGATATGTAAAAGAAACATTGAAGGTTGGACTTAGCATACGACGCTCACAGTTCAAATAATTAAGCGTGTATACAGATGCAGATTGGGCGGGGTGCCCCGATGATCGCCGATTAACTGGAGGCTACACAGTGTTCTATGGACTCAATCTGATATCTTGGAGCTCTCGAAAGCAACCTATTGTCAGTCGATCAAGTAATAAAGCGGAGTATAAAGCCATTGCAAATGGCACGGCAGAGGTGACATGGCTGCAATCAGTTCTACGAGAGTTGGGCGTATATCAGGCTAAAGCTCCAATTCTGTGGTGCTACAATCTCGGTGCAACTTTTCTCACAACTAATCCGGTGTTTTTCGCTCGAACAAAACACATCGAAATCGACCGAGAAGGTGTCAGCAGGAGCACTGAAGGTGCGGTTCATCTCTACACGAGATCAAATTGCTGGCATATTTACGAAGGCACTTGGCAAGGAAATGTTTGACCGAATGAAGTATGGATTGAATTTGGTTAGCCCTTGTTTGAATCGAGGATGACTGTTAAACGGAGTAGGATGACGCGTGAGCGGGTACGATCATGTCACGTCAGGCTAATTAGACTTGCGGTAAAAGTTATAATCCTAACCAAATTGTATACCCTAGATTGTATATGTCGTATATATAAAGAGCACACACCTACCCTTAAGAGGTACGGCGATTCGATCCAATCTACTATATTTTACAATGGAACAGAGGAGCTCGGATTTAATCGCGGAACGAGGAGAGGTCGCTGATTGAGGTAGATCAGGCCGCCGACAGTTGCAGGTGGCTCGTCGCCATGGTCGTTCTGCTCGCTGTGAGGAGTTTTGAGCCGACATAAATGAACCATATGTTGTGTCTTAACGTCCGCATTTTTAAGAACAAGAGCTTGTGGGCTTTGATCATACTCGATCGTATTAAGCTTGAGAAGAGAGCTTGGGCTAGGGCTAGCGCCAAATATTTGGTGTTTATTTTTTCGGGAGAGTAGATTTTTGTTGTTGGGTTGTTGACTACTCCCTACGTCCACAAATAAGCATCTAGATTTATACTTAGTCAAACTTTTTAAAGTTTGATCAATTTTATAAAAAATAGTGGCAACATATATGACATCTAAATGGTATATTTTGATACTTCATGTCAAGACAAATCTATTGATACTAATTTGATGCCATAAATGCTAATACTTTTTCTAATAAAGTTAATCAAAGTTGAATAAATTTGACTGATAAAAAAGGAAAAAGTACACTTATTCGTGAAGGGAGGGAGTAAAGAGTAAGACTTTGTTCGAATTTCTTCTTTATTAATGAATCAAAAAAAATCTTTTGTCTTTCTTAAAAAAATCACACTGTCCAATCCAGCGGGAAGTCCTGCCAGTTTCCTTGATGAACCGAAGCTCCAAACCAACCAACCAAGCACGCAAGCATGTCGCTTGTTGGCTAGCCTGCGACGGTTTATTACGGAAGGTGGTCAGCCGGGGACAGGAATTCAGCCGCGCGTCGGACCCATGCATGCGTCCTTGTGCAGGCCCGTGGCCCCTCTGCCTTCTCGGCAGCTCCGGTCTCATCCTCCAATCACCATCAACAGCCTAGTAGTAGTTCTGAGTGGTGCCAAAAAAAATAAAAAGCAGTTCTGAGTGGAGATTTCTCCCGTGATTTAGTGATTCATTCAAGTCATTTTTATAAGTTTCTAGAAACTGAAATAAAATCTTATATGTTGTTAATAATGTATCCCATAAACGTATGGAATCTCAATTTGAAATACTTTATACTTTGAGCTACACAAAAATGACAAATGTTTGGATCTCAGTATATACAGTTTGAGAACTCTAAAATATACACAGGACTTTTTCATTTTTTTTGTGTAGCACATAATATAAGGAACTTTGTATTGTGATTTTTCGTACTTGTAGGAGGCATCACTACACGCGAAATTGTGTTTCGATTTTTTTAAACAACTTGTAAATATAGTTTTTGAATTAAAGAAATGAATGGATAATTAGAACTCGGAGACAAAATGACTTTTCACATTCTACTCGAATATAGTATCAAACTCAGCCTCCGTATCCGTGAATCCGAGTTTAGTTGTGTCTGAGATGTGTCTAATTTGAGTCAACCATATTAAGTACCGTTGAGTAAATCGTTAGACTATCGACTATTGTTGTCGTTGTTGCGCAAACTACTCACTTTACTTGATTTGCACAGATCACTAACTATTCATGTAATAGGTTGTAAAAAAATTCAAATCCCACTTAAGCTAACTAAACAACAAATTTTATGATTGGGACCCACGAGACATTGTTTTTTGAACAAGGAATAGTTCCCGAAGGACCTAGCTGCTATATTTCATCGATGGGTAAAAAGTTACATCAAGACCCACAAGAGGTTAGGAAATACAACAAGGACCCAAAAATTTAAACAAAGAACCCTGAAATAAAGTTGGTAAACGCAATCGAGTCCCTAGGATCTTCTCCACCATATCACCAAGCGCTTAACACCGCGGCCGTCAGCTACACCGGGGACAACACCACTTGATGTCAGAGCGACGATGCACGTCGTCACGGAGCGTAGAAGGGCCTCCAAATCGGCATTTCAGCCAGGAGGTTGAAGAAGTTGCAGTATAGACAACACCATAGCACGAAGCGGCCCCAATGACCATGGATAACAGTGGAGCTCCTCCGCCACCATTGATGCAATCCGCCAGATGTAGCAGCTTTGAATCCCTTCCGTACCAGCAAATGAAGAATGACACTCCTACAATCCCCTCCTCCATCTCCTTGATGGCTGCGGAAGAATAGAAGAGCACCATCCCCCAACGCACCAGCATAGCAACGCACCTCCAGATCGGGATCTGAAGGCCAAACAACTGGCTTATTGAAGGAGATATCGGAAGCTCTCTTCTCCACCTCCAGCTCCAACAGGAGGAGCATCACGATGAAGAGCAATGTCGTCGAGTGCCGGAAGCGGCATGCAAGCACCGGTGACGCACTCCACATTAACGGCATAATGTCAAACTCCAAATTACAGAAAAAACAACCTAGTACTACTATATACAGCGAGGGGCGGCACCCTAGCCCGTCTTTATGCCATCTCGTGCAAACGTCGGCGATGAGAGAGGCCGGATCTGGAGATCCTCGGCAGACTCTCAAGGACGGTGGGAGAAGCTACAAGAGAGAGAGAGAAGAAAGAGGCCTCCCCCATAAGACATTGATGATGTGGCATTGCATGTCCACTTGTCATCACTTAGTGCGTCTTCCTAAAATGTTTGAAAAAAAAATCCATGATTTTATGGGAATCTCGAAAAAAAAAGAAATTACAAAGAATTAGTCCAAATTACTTCAAACTTCTCAAATTAGTTAGTTGATATTATTTGGATTACTGGATTTTTAATATCTTCGAAGGTTTCACAAAATTTTGGCCAAATTGCAAACGATAATCTTCCAAAGAGCTGATCCAAATTGTTTAAACTTTCCCGGATTTAGTTATGTACAGAGATATAGAGCTATGTGCAACCTATTATACAAATTATTCATGTGCAATAAACATGTAAAGTGACTACTTTGGGCAACCACAACAGCTTTCCGTAATTTCCTGTTTACGATCAGATCAGGTGGCTGTCGTATACACGGGTCACATTTTACTTGTTCGAAGGCATGTGTATTACCATTTGTTTAGGGTCTATGGAATAAAGGATATTTGGCCGTTTATGGTTACGACACAATTGGATTTCATAAGGAATATGACGTAATTGGGAAAAATCTAAACGAGTGAGCCGACCCCAGGCTTAAGGAAAAAATATTCCGAAGTTCCGATGCTTCTACCATCCTTGCTAGATCTCGTATGCGTAGCATTAAAATACTTTAATCTCCCTCTCTCGTCGCCCCCTGCGTGTGACACTGGTCGGCTCTAAACCCTACCCGCCAATGTCTCCTTCTTCCTCTTCCTCTCCTCCGTCGCCGCCGGGCCGAGCCTGTGCAGGTGATGGTGGTGGGGGAGGTTTCTCCTCCCGCTCGTGAGTCACTGGGTGGCGCATGGTGCCCAGCTAGCTCAACGGTGTGGTCCTCGATCTGATTCACAAAGGCGCGGCGGGTGGCTCTCGGCGGTGACATTCTGCGTGTTTCTGCTAGGGATTGACATGTCAAGGTAGGAGGTGCGGCTGGGCATGGCGGTGGAATTGCTAGGTCCAGATCCCATGGCGATGGCCTCGGTCGGTGGCAGGAGTTGAGGCATGGGTCGCCTTCGGCAGCACGACGCGGTAATACCTAAGTCCAAGGCGGTGTTGTTCCGGTGGTCTGGTGCCTTCGGATCCAGTTCCTGCTCGGTCCAACAACGACGACAAGTACTTTCGGGATCTTCTTGGCGGCTCGTTTGGCTTGGCAGGGTGGCATGGCGGCCCTCCCTCAAGGATCTAATGGTGCCGCTCTCCGGGAGTGGCCAGAGCGTCGGGCACCCGTGGTGGGCGCTTCTATGTGTGGTCACCGGATCTGGCGGGCAAATCTTGGGCTTTGAAGGTGATTTGGAAGTTGCCTAGGATTACGGTTGGAGTCGCGCGGAGCAGACTCGGTGAAGATCTGTCTTCGGATGGGGTCGGAGCCGATGATGGAAACTCCTTGGTCGGCGTCTCCTTCTTGAAGGCATCATCGAGGTGAAGCTCCCATCTCCCTCTACTTCCGCCGAGGGAAACCCTTGATCACGCGATGGGATGATTGTGGCGCTCATGTGGCGCCTCCCCCTTGGGGGTATCATTCTTGGACGTGTGCATCCGCTCGAGGGACGAGTGGGCGATTTCAATGGTGGAGCGACATTGCATTTTTCTGCATCAACGACGATGAGTCTCGGCGGCATGGCAGAGCAGGGTCTCGGCGACGGATGTACGATGATGGACATACGTAGCAAGGCGCCGTTGTCTAGTGTCGTGGCGGTGTCAACAACAGGGTTTGCAAGGTCAATGCATTCAGTGGCGGAGCTAGAGCAAGGCTAATCAGGGTGCACACATGGTGCCAGAGCAGATAAAACTGATTGTTTCCGGGTGCACACATGGTGAAAATCTGCTATTATACAAAGAAAATAAATTTTCCCGGTGTCCTGTGCACCCCCTTGGCCCTATGAGGATCCGCCAGTGAATGCATTGATACATTTCTTAAATGTGGTTTGGCGGAAGACGTCGGCGACGACTTCTGGAGTGTGCATAGTTGTGCCCGCTTTGAGTCGGCTCGACCGGTTGTGCTCATAATCCGCCATTGAGCGGCTTGGTTGAGACGTTCGAGTTTAGATGATGTGCGTTGATGTGAAGTCTAGACGAACGACCACGATCATGTCCACCTCCTTCGTCAAGTTGGTAGATGTAGCAACAGATGTTGCCACTAAGGTGGCTTCGGTCTTATTAATGTATTACTTTGTAAGCCTTTGATGAATAATTTATAGAGGTTGTGTGCATTGTTTCGATACATAGGTTGTGGGCTCAAGCCCGACCCACGAGGAAGCCCATAGGGCCTAGGCCCTGGATTTTAGGGCCGGGCCTAGGTGGGACGAGAGGGCCAGGCCTGAGATGGCCAGTATAGTTTGAACCTTCGTTTTGAAAAGGTTTTTAAAACATTTTTTTATCAGTGTGTGGTTTTTTTCCTTTAATTTCCCAAAAAGCCATTATATTTTGATTTCTGATTATCAAATTTCTTTTTTAAGGGAGATTTTCAAATTTCTTTGAGTTCCTTGCGACATGCGTGTCTCGGTGGCTGATTGCAGCATATACTCATACATGTACACATTGTTCCATCGGGCCTTGTAAAGTTGGCATATTCGTCAGGCTAGCATAAGATTCCAAGTGCACTGGTCAATTGGCCATACACACTCGAGCGACGCCATCGAGCGACCAAGCCGGCACGCAAGGCAACAGCGTCACGTAAACCATGGAGCTCGATATAGGCCAGCCGGCCAGTACGAACGTGGACTTACATGTAAACGGCAGCTACGCACGCACACCACGGGAACATACTCCGGCCTCCTTTCGTAGGATATAAATACATAGTAACAGGAAACTTGTAGGTTTGAGATATCATGGCTACTTGAATCATATAAGAAGAGGAAGTATTTTTGAATTTTCGGTATGACCCAATGTTTTTTTCTACAGGATTTACACTACAAGATCTTCATAGGATTAATTCTTTTAGGGTGTGATCCTACGAATCAAATAGTTTATATAGGAAATTTTTCTCTAGGATTTAACCCTCTAGAAATCCTATAACGATCCTTTGAATCAAAGGGCTCTTCTTGAACCCTTCCAACTTGCGAGAGCGGTCGAGTGGAATCGAGTAAAAGTACGTCCACCATCGCATTTCTCATATGGATGTTTCTTTAATCCCTCGCTGAGTTTATTGCAAGAAGATATCATTTTTTTTCATTAATTCGACATCATCTAGAATTATAGATAGTAAAACAGATGCGAAAAAAAATATGTACACTCTACGCCAAATCCAGGAAAAAAATATAGGGTGGGCACACTGCAACAAACACTGCGGATTTTTTTGCCCAAAAGAATAGGATAAATAGCAATAAATTCACCAAATTGTAATTTAGTGCGTATGTTTCAAACGTGTATGATTCCAATAGAAATAGTTTAAAACATGAACAAAGTCTTAGATGATAAAATATAGTATAAACTAAAATTTACATCACTAAGAGCATCTCCAACCATGTACCTAAATAATGGCCACCAAACTGTTCGCGGACACGCCCAGGTGTGTCCGTGGACAGTGACCGGGCTTACCCAATAAATTTGTTGCTCCAACCGTGTCCCTCAAACCCGCCCCCCAAAACCATATAAAATCATGCAACGTAGGTCAAGAGGAAAGAACACGCACACAAATGTCGATAGAAGCATTCAAACATAAGTTCGGCGTCCTTACAAATATAATACAGGAACGAAAAAAAACTAAGCTATAGCGGCACCTCACATCGCCGGCCCTTTCCCTTGCCATCATCGTCGGCGGGCTTGTAGAGCTTGGAGAAGAAGGCGTAGGCGTCCTTGTCGTCAGAGTCGACGTCGACGACCTGCTTGCCGGAAAGGAGCCACGGAGCTCAGGCCCGGTCCTCTGCGTGGCGGTGGGCGCTGTCCGTCTGCTTCCTCTTCCTCTCCGCCTCCGCCCTTGAGAGTGCAATGTCGGCCTCGAGTTCCTCCCCGTTCCTGCGGCGGCGGCGACGGCAATCCGTCTTCGCAGACTAGAGGGTCATGTCAATGACATCGGGGGAAGAGGTTTGGGTCCGCCCCCGCGATGGCCGTCGCCTCCTCGATGGTGTGGCCAGCCTACCTCGCCGCCCAGTAGGCTTTGTCCATCATCTCTGGCGCCAGCACGCGTGTAGGTGGTGGTGGCGGCGAGCGCTGCGGCAACATCCTCCATCCGTCCCCATCTTGTACCGTTCTCCAGCCGGGTGGAGATTGTATTGGTGTGTTCGGAGCCCGACGAGGAGGGACAGAAGATTTGGTTGGAGCCCGCCGCCACAGGGGAGCCGACGAGGAGGATGACCTCCTGGTGGTGGAGGAAGGTGCGGTCCAAGCGCCCCAAGCTAGATCCGCCCCCAGCCGAAGCGGACCTGCATTGGCCACCGCCCCTCAAAACCGTTGAAGCCGTGTTGTCCGCCTCAAAATCCTAGCGCCGAACTGCAGCCGTTCGATCATACCCTAATGCTGAACTACAACCGTCAGATATGGTCTTCTAAAAGGAAATCCACCGGCAGGCCTGAGCGGGCAGGCTATGGTCCATTGGATCGCGTGGACGGCTTCGGTCCACTTTTCTCAAGGCGACCCGCTAGAGGCTTGTTCAGTGGCCCAACGCATAGTCACGATTTTCACACGTAGCACGCATGCTTGCGGGCGGCGCCGCAATTTTCGCACATAGCATATCTAACTGGAGGCAATAGAGATTTTGGCACTAAAAATATTCGGTAAATGCTACAATATTAAACTTATTTAGCAAGTGGAATATAGCGACAAAGCTAAAAAAAAATTCAAGATATAACGTGATTATGCATCCCATATGATGTGCTAGGATTGTGATTGGTCATTCTACAATCTTACTCCCTCCATTACTTTTTATCTTATGTATTAGTTTTGTCCAAAGTCAATTTTGTTAGGAAAAATATCAATATCATATGGAATATATTTTCAAATGTGGATATTTTTATTCAATAAACCAGATACGTTGTAGGGCAATTTTTTAGAATGCTTGGGCGATCAATATGTTTTGTTCTATAAATATGGTCAAACATTAAAATGTGGATTTTTTTCTATAAACATGCTCAAACTTTCAAACATGGATATCTTGTTCTATAAACATGGTGAAACATTCAAATATGGATATAATGTCCTATAAACATGGTCAAACTTTCATATGCGGATTTTTTGTTCTACAAACAAGGTCGAACCTTCAAATATGGATATTTTGTTCTATAGACATGGTCAAACTTTCAAATGTGGATATTTTGTCACAAAACAAATAATATAAAAATAGCGATTTTTTTTGGAATCTTGCTTTGGCAAAGTTGTTGATTATGTCAATACAAATATCAATAGCAGGATCAACAAGGCAACAACTAATATTCATTGGGGATACACATAGACACGGCCATGACCTTGGTTTTTGGCTTGAAAACCATGAATCTCTATACAAGATCAACAATACATAAAATAAAGATCCCTATGAACTACCACTTGTCCTCGTCGTCAGAAACCTCCATCGGGGCCGGGGCCTTGCTCTTTCCCTCCACCGGGTTGTTCCGAGCCTTCTGCAGGTCCTTTGCATACTTTGCGGATTTCGCCTTTTCCGTTGCTTGGTAATCGGCCCTGGCCCAAGCCATATCAAGGTCCACCACCCCGTACTACTCCACCATCACCTCGTCCTCCTCCTCCTCCACCTCGTCGGACTCGAGATCGATGAATGGAATGAGATTGGGAGCAATGGCCCAACAGACGCCAAAGATGCCCCTACCCCTGCTCGAGCTCGGGGTAGTTTTGCTCGAGCCCGAAGGAGCCCTGCCCCGGATCGAGATCGGAGGAGTGTCGATCGAGCTTAGAGGAGACCTGCCCGGCGCCAAGGTGTCCTTCTCCTGCCGCCGCCCTCGCTCGACTCAAACCACCAATGATACATGACATTGCAGCGGCGTTCGACTTGCTGCCACGACCTGGAATGGACTGGCTACCACCACGAGTCATGGAAAGATCAACCCAAAGATTATAGGATCGGGTGTCAGTGGCAAAAATAGGAAAAGAGCATTGCGATAGGCGATGTGGGTGCAATGGGAGAGCAAAATGACTCCTTCTCTAGGCATCTTCGGGTGGACTGCGGTAATGGTGACCGCCGATAGGGCATTAATTCGGCTCGACCGGCTTAGCGCGCGGTAGGAAAGACTAGGCAATAGAGCGGATGTGCGGCCAGTCCGGCAGCGTAGGCGGCAATGCAGCTTTTTGCCGGCCAGGGAGCAGCACCACTAAAAGTGGGAACGGCGAGCAATATGGATGTGCACGGCTGCATGCAAGCACTCCTTCATAGCTGGTCCCACATGTAAGATTTAAGTGGAGATGACGAGCAGCATGGGTGCACACGGGTGCATGCATTCTGTTGGGCCCACATGTCAAGGACTTCGTCAATGGTCAAGGGGGTTGACTAGACAGAAATGTCCCATTTGGCTATGTGCGAGTCTCGAAAGAGCGAATTAGGGGAAAACGAGAAAAACTAAAAAAAATGGGGCAAAAATGAGGAAAACTAAGCGAAGCAGTGCAAGAAGTAATAAACATAAACAATTACCCATGTCTCAAACATTATATTGCTTTTGTTTCAAATGCCTAAAGACACTGCACTGTCGTCATGAGGAGTCTTAGTATTTTTTTGTCTCTTGAGGTTGGAAACTATTTGTTGTTTATTTAATCCCATGCAATGTCTTTTATCTGCATATAGGAATCTTAATTGAATCTGTACGCTCAAAATACATCGAGGAAATAGTAAATAATTTAACGATTTACGTGATAGTCTTGATGTTGAATCACATTAGTTCTCTTTATCTATGCTCTGATCTACATATGCCAAGAGTTGACCATGTCTTGCTCACAGGACTTTCGGTGGAAACTTCCGGTTACTCGCACCCTTTTACAATGGAATAACACTCTAGCCCCTTTATTTTTGAAGATTGTACCGTAGAAAAAAAATCCCTACGGTTAGATTTTCAAATTATATATGTTGGAGACCAATGGTCTCATACAAATGGGGGATACAATAACACTCTAGCCCTCAGCCTTACACGAGACGTCACCAAAGAACTAGCGCTAAAGAAATTAAGCTTCGGGGGGCATGTCCCTCGGTAGTCATTGTACGGAATTTTATCTCTATTTGTTTGTTGTTTTGCAAACTACAACCATCAATTTTCTCCATTTAGGCTCTGCTTCCACATACCGGTGTAAATCAAATGCATGGACTTTTTTGTGGAGAAGTGGCATTGTTAGAATATAGTACGATCATTCGAATTCTAACCCGCGCCACTTGACGTGAGGCATCCCTTTGTTTTTAACCAGTTATTTTTTTTAACAAAGTACAACACACCAGAGTATCGCATATTAAACTCTAATAGCGATATTGGTAGGATAACATAAATAATGTTTCATCCTTTGTAGTTTAGAAGTAAATTATTAGCTACACTTTGCGGTTCAGTTTGGCTCATACGAACCATTTTTTTGTTTAAAATACAATGCAGTTATGTTCACACAAACTGGGTGCATAACGCCAATGTTCAAACAAAAACACCAATACACATATCTCACTAACCACACTATGCAGACGACACAAACAAGCAGCGAACCCAAGCCGAACCCAATGCACTGAGGGGAGCATCGACTGATGCGAAAAGGCGTGAGGGATAGCTCAGTCAGCGAGACATGCCTTCTTTCCGCCGTTCTTCCGTTTTGCCTCCCGTTTCCTCCCACAAACCCCCCCATCTCCATGCAGCTCCCGCCATTTCACTCGCCCAACCATATCCGTATGCCATGCCACCGAAGAAATGCACCGCCCCTTGCACCACCGCCGACCTAGAGAAACCGAAGCAGAGGAAGCCGAGAATGTCGTTGAGGAGGTCGCTGAACGATCATGTTCCATTTTGGTGATTAATTACAACACAATTAGGGGACTAATCCTTCTTGTTGAGATTACGCATGTGTCTCTTGCCGTGTCTTACTACGGTGCCTCTTGTCTAATATCCATCCCCATAGGCACCATGGTAGTGGTTCATCGAGGAGAGTTTCTAAGGAGGAGCCTTGCCAAGCATAAACCTAGCAAGCGGTAGTACCGGTGAAACCACTGGTAGTACCGCTACCTGGTGTTTCCAGCGCGTGGCCTTGCTCCCTCTGCCTAGCCACTACCGGTGGCGGTACAGGTGATGGTACCGTTAAATCGGCATTCTCTTAGCAGCCCGTGGAGGTTCCAGCGGAGGTCACCGGTAGTACCGGTGGGCAGTAGTACCGCTAGAACCACCGATAGTACCGATGCAGGTAATAGCAAACATGGAGATGGCTAGCACCGGTGGCAGTACCAGTGGTGGTACCGCTAAAACTGCGTTCTATTAGCAACTGGCGGAGGTACCAGTGGAGGTCACCGGTAGTACCGGTAATGTGTAACCAGTTCAACCAGCAGGGAGCCGTTGTGCGCGCTAGGCTCTGACCCCAGCGGTGGTACCATTGAAATCACTGGTAGTACCACTACTGCGGGAAAGAGCCCAACAGAAAGATTGGTGAGGAGAGTATTTATTGCGCTTCTTCCTCACCTTCAAGTCAAGATTTTTCACTCTCTCTTCTCACCATTAATGCAAGCTTCAACATACTAGATCTCCCACTCGAATCACCCAATCGCGCCGAAACTTTGTGGAGTGCTTGAGGAGGTCTAGATCCGTGATTCCCCTGAATGAATTGCAAATCCATCCACCAAATCCTAGCGGATCTTGATATATCTTGGGTACCTTGTAACCCTAGAGTAAACCCTAGTGCTTGTTGCTTCCACCTTGATTCAAGAAGCTTTGGATCATTGAGAGGCTCCAACCATCTTGTGGAGTAGCCTCAACCTTGTGTAATGGTTTGGTCAACGCCTTCAAGTCGACCTCATAGTGGAAACAAGAATCTTCCTTACCGGAGAAGCTCAAGGAGAATAAGGTGTGCATATCTGTGTTATTGGAGTGCCTAGGTGGCTCCACACCTCTCCAACGTAGACGTACTTCCCTTGGGAAGGAACTACGGGAAACATATCCTTGTCTTCTTGTTTACACTTGTGGTTTATCTTGTGATTTACATATTGGTTTTGTTGCGTACTTTGTATCGTATCACATAAATTTTTCACCTAGTTGCACATCTAGATAAACTTGTGTTTTAATTATTTAGCCCAATATAAAAAGGAAAAGAAGAAAAATTGTTAGTCACCTATTCACCCCCCCTCTAGTTGACCATACCGTACTTTAAATTGGTATCAGAGCCTCGGCTCTTATCTAAGGCTTAACCGCCTAAGAGTATTATGGTCAACAGAGATGACCCCGAGTCTTGTAAGGAGGAAATCTCCAAAATGGACGGCACTATAGCTAACCTATAAGAAACAGTTGGAACCATCCAACCCGAGTTGTCCAAGGTTAGCTCTAGTGTTGGTTCGGATGTTTCTAGCATAAAGAATATTTTGGAGGTCATGATGGGTGAACCTAAGCGGTCCGAGGAATCTCCTAGTTTTTCCGATGAGGTAAGTTTGGAAGATGAATCTCTTCGAGACATTGCTGAAATGGAGGCTAACATTGCCAAAGCCAAGGAGAAAGCCGCAAAAAAGGCTAAGGTTGGGGAGCAGAGGGCTCCAAGTCGCATTCGGTTAATGGTTCGGGGAATAACTCAAGAGTTCCACCACCTCCCAACTATGACTCTATCCATCCCATTGTTTCAATGCCACACATTTTAAATGCACTTCCTCCCATGCTTAACACTAATGAATTTTCTTTTTGGAAGTTTGAAATAGAGTCTCACATTTACGGCTCATGCACCGCCTTGTGGAGAAGTGTTGTTCATAGTTTCCATCCTCATGATGCAAGAAATTTGACTCCAATAGAGGATATTGAATCTAAACTCAACAAGACCGCTCTCAACATCATTCAAAAGGCTCTCCCATGGGATCTCACTCACATCCGAGGATGCAAGAGCACCAAGGAGGCTTGGGATAGCCTTGACATTTTGTTCGAAGGCAATGAGAGCATCCAATCTTCCAAGTATGATGTTGCTCTAGACAAGGCCGAAAACTTTGTCACGCAAGAGGATGAGACTCCCGAATAGCTCTATAGAAGAACTGTTACCCTTGCCAATCAGTTGAGGGACTTTGGAAAAGATGAGATCACCGATGAGTGGATCAAGAATAAGTTTGTCAAGGCAATCACACATTTCGAGAAGAACCTCTCCACTAGCATCCAAACAAGGTCGTACTACAATTCCCTCAACTCCATTGGTGCTCTTAGTGATTTCATTGCTATATCTCTATCTCACAAGAGTGTGGATGATACTCTTGCCCGCTCAAGAGGGATGGGAAAGTCTCCCAACCTAGCCTTGAAGTCAAAAGCAGTTTCTCTTGTTGAAGAGGTTGAGGAGTATGATGACGATGATGAGGACTATGAGGACACATGCACGGGTGCTCACAAGGGCATTGCTCTTGCAATGCATGGTTATTGGAAGATATCGGAAGCTCATAAGGCCGGTGCTCCAAGACACCCAAGGAACAAGAACTATAAGAAGAAGGAAGAGCGACCAAGGACATGCTATAATTGTGAAAGTGCAAATCACTTTGTCAAAGAGTGTCCTTCTGAGCCAAGAGAAGAAAACGAAGGCAAGCTTGTTTGAAAGTATAAGACCAACTCTCCTCAAAACAAGAACTTTTCTAAAAGAGTCCCAAGGGCTCTATATGTTCAACAAGGCGTCGTGTTGGAAACATACATCTCCGGAGATGAAGGAGAAGATGAAGTTGTAGGTGTGGCCCATGTAGCCATAGCTACCTATTCCTCTTCATTTGTCTCTCTATTTGAATCCCCCAATGAGAACGCGCCTATCCGACCTACATGTCTCATGGCAAAAGCCACCTCGGTAAATTCTTCAACCTCTAAGACTATTACCACTAACCCTCCCTAATTATTGGATTGTGTTGAAAATGTTGATGAGGAAGATGACGAGTCTAAATAATTAGGATTATGGTTGGCTAGCCTTGAAGGTGAAACCAAAGAAAAGGTGAATGCCCTTTTAAGGCAACTTGATGATGCTAACTCTCTTGTAAGTGAAAGGGAAGAGATCATCACGACTTTGGAAAGTCACGGTGGCTGTCATTCTAGCAATGACAAAGAGCTCGAAGAGGACTTTGAGAAAGAGCGTTCCATTAGAGATTCTCCTAAGGAGAAACTATCTAGTCCTGAAGAGACTTACGCTATTTGTATTTCCAAGAATAGAAATAACAATGAACTATCTCTTGCTTTAGCTAAAACTCGTGAGAATGAAAAGATTGAGCTAGGAATTGCTCATTATAGACTTGTTGATAGTCATGAAAAACTAGAAAAATAGTTCATGTCTCTTAAAGAAATTCATGACAAGCTTACCAAGTCTCGTGATAAACTCCTAGCTTAACACTCTAATAAGCAAGTTATACCATCCTCCTCTACTAGCATTGTTATCTCGTCTAGAAACTCTTGTGCTGCAACTAAAATTGTAGGAGGTGAGAAAATTCTCAATTAATATGATAAACTCTCAAAGAGTCAAGAATGGAAAGGAGGGACTTTGCTTTGTTGCCAAGTCAAAGAAGAAGAACAACAAGAAGTTAACTCCTCCTTCAAAAATATTACCTTTGTGAAAGATGGAGATGTGATCAAGGAGAACGAGACCAACACCATTGTTGGGTGGTGAGACCTCTAAGGGGAGCGCCACTCACAATGATTTCACCGCAAAATATTTCACCCTCGTATGTTCTTATGAAATCTAGAGATTGTCATGTTTATGCTAAATATGTTGGTACTTCTTAGGGTGATGATTATCATTAGACTATTTGGGTTCCTAAGATCCTTGTTACTAACAAAAGAGAACCCATTGAAGGACGAGTACCTAAATCAAGAAGTTGATCTCTTGTAGTGAAGTGCTTCAGGGTTGGGTAAATGGACGATGGATAGTGGTGCATCCCAACATATGACCGGAAGCAAAGACGCAATGAGTAATCTTGATACTCCTTCACCATATCTCAATTGTGTCAGCATTGGTGATAACTCCGAGCTAAGGGTATTGGGACGAGGCAAGATGGCTATCTCAAATGATTTATCAATTGAGAATGTCCTCCTCGTTAAGTCCCTTGGCTATAATCTTATGTCGGTCCTTCAACTTGCAAATTGTGGCTTTGCCTCTTTCTTTAATAAGGAGAACGTGATTGTCACTTAGGAAACTGATACGTCTCCAACCTATCTATAATTTCTGATGTTCCATGATGATATTTTGCCAATTGCTACATGTTTTCTCCTCTCTTTATGTCATTTTTATCGATTTTCCGGACTAACCTATTAACAAGATGCCACAGAGCCAGATCCCTGTTTTTTGTTTTTTTTTGTTTTAGAAAAGTTGTTCTGGAAATATTCTCGGAATTGGAAAATTCGAAGCCCGAAAGTCTTAGAATTCCCGAAGAGACCCGAAGGGGGGCCTTAGGGGGGCCACACCATAGGGCGGCGCACCACCCCCCTTGGCCACGTCGGGGGGGGGGGGGGGTCCCCAAGGGCTCCACCGCCTTTGCCATTTCGCCTATTTATTCTCCCCCGAGGGAAAAACCTAAAAGAATCGGCAAAGTTCCACGAAACCTTCCGAAGTCGTCGTCATCGTCAACCCATGTTTTGGGGGACAGATCTCTGTTCTGGCACCCTGCCGGGACGGGGAAGTGCCCCCGGAAGCCATCTCCATCGACTCCACCGCCATCTCCATCGCCGTTGCTGTCTCCTATGATGAGGAGGAAGTAGTTCTCCCCGAGGCTGAGGGCTCTACCGGTAGCTATGTGGTTCATCTCTCTCTCCCATGGTGTGATCTATATGTGATCGTGAGCTTTGTAATCTAGTTGAATAATTAGATGTTACTCTTCATCTTGTGCTACTCAAGTGTTTTATTAATATGAACTTTGGAGTCACCTTGTCCCGCGGTGTAAAGGTGACAGTGTGCACATCGTGTGTGTCTCCTCTATGAATTTTGGTGTTTGTCTAGTACCTTCTAGGGCGCTCATAGTGACAGCGTGGGGTTAACTAGACATGGGAATGTTTCTTTAAGGAATGCTTTTTGCAGCCCTACGCAATGATTAGTGTTCGTTATCCAACCAGAGAGGGTTAAGAGTAGCATAGTGAAGAGAAGATATTTAGTTATTCAATTATGTTATCATTGTTGAGAGTGTCCATTAGTGAAAGTAGGATCCCTAGGCCTTGTTTCCAAGCATTGAAACACCGTTTTCCGCCTGTTCTGCTACATGTTTGCTTGCTGCCATATTTATTTCAGATTGCTATTATTACTTATAACCATCCATATTACTCGCATTCACTATCTCTTCGCCGAACTAGTGCACCTATATACCTGACAAGTATATTGGGTGTGTTGGGGACACAAGAGACTTCTTGTATCTTAATTGCAGCGTTGCTTGAGAGGGATATCTTTGACCTATACCTCCCTGAGTTCGATAAACCTTGGGTGATCCACTTAAGAGAAACTTGCTGTTGTTCTACAAACCTCTGCACTTGGAGGCCCAACACTATCCACAAGAATAGAAACGTGCGTAGACATCAGAAACTACTCTTAAAGTAGCCTTTGTTGGGTATGTCGAGAACGGCATGTATGTAGTGGACTTCTCTAAAGTAGACACGTGTGATGCGACATGACTAATGGCTAAAGTTTATGTGGGTTGGCATTGGCATCGCCGGTTAGTCCACACCAATATGAGGACGTTGCATGACCTTTAAATTGGTAATCACGTTCTAGGACTGACCAATGCTAAGTTTTTCAAAAATTGTGTGTGTAGCTCTTGCGTGTTTGGAAAGCAACATGGAGAACCCCCATCCTATGAAGACCACCATCACCACCACAAGAATTCTAGAGCTCATTCATTTGGATCTTTTTGGTCCATTATCTTATGATAGTCTTGGTGGAAAGAATTATTGCTTGGTGCTTGTGTATAATTACTCAAGATATTGTTGGGTGTATTTCTTCAAGAGGAAGAGTGAGACTCAAAAGAGAGTCATTGAGTTTATCACTTTGGTTGAGCGCCAGCATAATGCAAGCATCATGGCGATCCGAAGTGATAATGGTTCCGAGTTCAAGAACTACATTCTGGAGGGTTTTCTTAGTGAAGATGGTATTGCTCATCAATATTCCATTCTGTATACCCTCAAAAAATGGTGTAGCAGAGAGAAAAAACCGTACTCTTATGGATGCATCAAGGACAATGATTACGGAGTTTTCTTCTCCATATAAATTTTGGGTTGAAGCGTCTCCACCACTTGTCATGCTAGCAACCGGTTATATCTCCGCAAGAACTGGAACCAGACTCGCCATGAGATTATCACGAGCAAGAAGACGGACGTATCTTAATTCAAGGTCTTTGGTTGTAAATGCTTCAGTCATAAGAAAGGTAAACACTTGTCAAAGTTTGAGATCAAATCATATGAGGGTATCTTTGTTGGTTATGCCATAAATTCTCACGCCTATAGAGTCTACAACAAGTCCACCAGACAAGTTGATGAGGATAATGACTCCCAAGGGGGACGCATAGATCTTGATTTTGTAGGAGATTGAATTCCTCCCATCGTCATAAGAATAACGGGGATTGGTGAAATAATCCCCGTTGAGGGACACATTTTGGCAAAGGGAGAAGGACTATGTCTACTCAAGTGGAGCCATTTACTACACCCATTGATACACAAGCTATCCAAGAAGATGCACCAAACCCTCAAGCTAATGAACAAGGCAAAGCTCAAGATCCTCCCATTGCTGTGATAGCTCAAGCAAGTGGAGATCCTACTCCTATTGATGATCAAGCCCAAGTTCAAGATGACATGACTCCGATGAAGAAGGTGATGCTCAAGTCATATTCAATGAATCTGTGGAGGAGATTCTATCTCCTAGAGCAAAGAGAAGGCTAGAAAATCTCGAGCGTGCGGTCACACAGAAGACAAGATTCTTGGCGAAGTTCAAGGAGGGTTGTCACTAGAAGGCAATTGGCCGATTTTAGAAAAGTTCATGCTTTTGTCTCTTTCATTGAGCTCAAGAAGGTATATGAAGCTCTCGAAGATCAATATTGGCTTGAAGCCATGCATGCAGAACTCAATAACTTCGAGCGCAACAAGGTTTAGAAGTTGGTGCTAAGACCCAAGGATTGCAAGAATGTTATTGTCATCAAGTGGGTGTTTAAGAACAAGCAATACAAAGATGTCATTTCCATTCGTAACAAGGCGAGGTTGGTGTCTCTAGGTTTTTCTCAAGTCGAAGGTGTTGATTTTGGTGAAACCTTTGCTCTCGTAGGTCGAATTTAATCTATTCGCATATTGCTTGCATATGCATCTCATCACAATTTCAAGTTACAACAAATGGATGTTAAAAGTGCTTTCCTAAATAGTCCCATTAATGAGTTAGTATATGTCAAAAAAATCTCCGAGTTTCGAAGATCCCAACCACCCCGACCATGTCTATAAGCTTGATAAGCCGCTCTACGGACTTAAACAAACTCCAGTGTGTGGTACGAGCACCTTAAAGAGTTTCTAGTAGATTGTGGGTTTAATGTTGGTTTAATCGATCTCACCCTCTTTACTAAGACGGTTGGAGGTGACTTGTTCATATGCCAACCTCTATGTGGATGACATCATTTTTGGGTCTAGTAACACTTTGTTCAATGAAGAGTTTTGCAAGCTTATGACCGATAGGTTTGAGATGTCCATGATGAGGGAATTGGAGTATTTCCTTAGATTTTAAATCAAGAAATGTCAAGAAGGAACCTTCATCGAGCAAGTCAAATATACGCAAGACATGCTCAAGAGGTTCAATATGCATGAATCCAAGCCTATGAAGACTCCAATGTACACAATCATTGACTTGAAACCCGATCTTGATGGTAAAGAGGTAGATCAAAAGGTTTACCGCTCCATGATTGGCTCTTTGCTTTACCTTTGTGAATCTAGATCGGATATCATGTATATTGTTGGTAAGTGTGCAAAGCTTCAAGCCTCTCCGAGGCAAAGTCATTTTGAAGCGGTTAAACGAATCTTTTGATATTTAGTTCATACCCAAAATTCTGGTCTTTGTTACCCTAAGGTTTTAAGCTTTCATCTCATTGGGTATTCAGATGCGGATTATGCGGGAGAGAGGATGGATAGGAAGTCTACATCCGGGGGTTGTAAATTCCTTGGTCGCTCGTTTGTGTGTTGGTCTTCGAAGAAGAAAAATTGCATAGCTCTCTCTACCACTAAAGCCGAGTACATTTCCGCGGCAAGTTGGTGTGCTCAATTGCTATGGATGAGGAAAACTTTAAAGGGTTACATTTTCAATTTTGACAAAGTGCCTCTTCTATGTGACAATGAAATTGCTATCAAGATTGCCTACAACCCCTTCTTCACTCCAAGAGGAAGCGTATTGAGATTCCTAATCACTTCATTCGGGACCATGTTGAGAAGGGTGATGTTGACCTCTCCTATGTGTCCACCAAGGATCAACTTGCCGATATCTTCACGAAGACCCTTAATGAACCAAGATTTTGGAGTTTGAGGAATGAACTAAATATCATTGATTCGTCTAACTTCACTTGATACGTTGCATAAGTACCTCCATTATACGTGGTATTAGTTTTGGATGTTGGCATGTACATAGGGGGAGCGTAACTCAATTCATGAGTAAATACTCCTCTTATCATGCGAAAATCAAGCTTTCGTGCATATCTAGACATTTGTGACATATTGCGCTTCATTGTGAGTAGTGGTTTTGGGCCCAAGATATATCTTCGCGGCACCAAGGCACACACTCAAACATGGTGGCTACGGCCACCGACCTCCTCTCTTGAGGAGTTGGTTCTTATTGGTTCTTCATTTCCCTATCTAGACTTTTATGTCACATACCCCTACCTTGGAGGAACACACAAGTTTGGTTTTTCCCATTTGCATCTTGCAAATTTGGGTATTTTCTCGTCTCTCGTATGACGGTGCGCTTTTCTCTCCTAAGTCAAAACTCATACCTACGCCATTTCTCTCTTGATTCCCTTGCTTTGTGCTTGTAGCGTGCTGAAAAGTGGTCTGGCGGCACCACAGGTGAAACCACCGGTACCACCGCTATCTGGCATCTGCTGGAAAGCGATGAACTTTGTGGTTTCAGCGGTGTACTTTAAGGCACCGGTACTACCGCTGGTGCAGGATCGCATCCCCACCGGGTCAGTACCATGTGGCACAGGAAGTGCAGGGAGCGGTACTACTATGGATTCGGCGGTAGTACCGCTTGTGGGGTTTCATGTGAGGGTTAACTAGGCTGCGTGGGGGCGAGATATTTTTAGATCTCACTTTTCCCCCACCAGCCCTAACCCCTCCTCCCTGGAACCTCCGCCTCCGCCACCGTCTCCTCCGCCGGGAAGGGACCCTCCACCACGAGGAGACTCCTCCTCGGCGCAGGGGGATCCTTGCATCTCTCCCCTTCCTCGATCCACGCCATGGACCGGTATGACTCTCCCTCCCTCTCTCCCATCTAGTTGACAGACGGAGATGTACTAGGAGCTTCAAAATCAATGGTATTCTCCCTAGGACCCTAGATTGCGATTAGTAGGGAAAATCTCCGTCGTTTATGTTTGGTCTCATGTTCGTGTACCACTACTTGCAGGAGGTTTTCCCTCTACTCTTCTTCTTGGTTCCCTTGATTTGTACTGACTTAAGCATTGGCATATCTTTTTTTCATGCTTTTCCCCCTTATTTCTCTTCAGAGATGCACCAAGTGGCTCCCGAGAGGGTTGTGTGAAGAGGACAACGTCTAGGAAGACACCCCTAGTTGATGTGATTGAAGAGACTCCTGATCATTCGTAGCCCAAGCGCAAGGCAAGAATCCCTTCCCCGAGAAAACTCTTGCCTTCAAGGAGAATACTGTCTCCCAGATGTCTGATTCGGTGCTTCTTGCTACTCACCGCGAGAACCCGTATATCATTGAGCATTCAAAGTTAATTCCTCGGTTTCACGGAAAGGATCTTCGCTTCCACACCGTCTTCCACGATGAGATCTATAAGGAGATACTCATGAGGAAGGCCAAGGACAATGTGGCTACTCAACATGCCATTTGTCTCGATCGTATGGAGACAAAGCCACCGTACTTTGGGGAGGACCTTGCTATTTGTGATGCCTTTGGACTTCGTCCCATTATGGAGCTATAGCACGACTATGATTAGGTCCTTGTGTGTGAGTTTCTTGCTACCATCCACCTTGGCAATTAGATGGTTTGTCATATCATTTGGATGACCAAGGGAGAGAAGTTTGAGCTCAAATGGAGTGAAGTGGGGGACCTCATTGACTATCCGGATCATGGTCCTTTCTTTGATGGTCCGGAGTATGACAAATCTTGGTTCCGTGTTCATGCTGATTCGAGATCCACTAACAAAGATCAACCTGGGCCTCTCTACTCTTGGAAGAAATATGATATTGGATTCTCAAAGGGTCTCTACTACACCTATGACATCATGCACCGTATCTACCGCGAGACCCTTAATCCCAAGGTTGGCAACATTGATGAGATCCAAGGGTACCTCAAGAATTTGATGTTGCTCACTCATGTGAAACAGAGACAATGCATTACTCAAAAGCTTGATGTGATGGATTTTATTTGGAATGAGCTGTGGACTGCTATAGTGTGGAAGAAGAACGTTTTCTATGGCCCCTTATCATGTAGATCATCTTGCATGCTTGGGAGGTCAAGATCCCGGAGGATCCTACTGGTGATGAAGACTCGTGGGTAACTAACAAGCTCAAGCGTTTGCTTATCAAGGATCACACCGAGCCCATGGATCATTATATTCCTGCTAGCTGCAAGGGCAAGGCCAAGCCTCGAGTTGTCATTGATGAAGAGTTGGAAGCGGGGCCTTCTCGTCCTCCTTCCCAAGGTGCCTTTCAATGGATGACTCGTACTCTCAAGAAAGTCTTCAAGGTGAACAAGAATATAGAGCAGCATAATGGGAGGTGCACTATGACAAGGAGCGCAAGCACCGTGAGGCTGAGAAGGCCTCTTGCCAACTTCTCCGTGATGCCAGTGAGACCGTTGCTTCTCCCATCCAGGACATCATCACCACTTGGGGACAGTGGCACACAAATGACACAAACGGGAAATTATCACTTGGTCTGATGAGGAAGCAGGAGAAGAAGCCACAAGCACTCATTGTCGACCCCATCCGCAGAGCATGGAAGACCTCTCGGATTGAGCTATGGGATGTTAGCCTCGATCTTCTCTCTTTTTGGTATCTTGATGCCAAAGGGGCATATATATCTATTAGGACGCGCTTGTGGGAATTTGCATGGGTTTTCACAAGCTTCTTTATTTGTGTTGTTTTTTTCTAGCTTGTGAACTTGTTGGTCATCTCGTGAACCTCATCATGCATGGTGTGAGACATGTGAACCTTTTTGTTTAAATTTTGTACTCCTTTGGTTCATCATTTGTGTTTGTGAGCAAGTTGTTTATTTATCTTGCACTTATTTCTCTTGCTCGATCTATCCAACATAGGGGGAGCTCCGCCCATGATGTATAGATCTTGTGCTGCAAATTTTGTGTTGTCATCAATCACCAAAAAGGGGGGATTGAACGATCTTCTTTCATTTTGGTGATTAATGACAACGCAATTAGGGGACTAATCCTTCTTGTAGAGATTACGCAACTGTGTCTTTGCAGTGTCTTACTATAGTGCCTCTTGTCTAATATCCATCCCCATATGCACAATGGTAGTGGTTCGTCGACAAAAAGCTTCTATGGAGGAGCCTGCCAAGCAGAAACTCACCAAGCTCCCTCTGCCTGGCCGCTACTGGTGGCGGTACGAGTGATGGTACCGCTAAATCAATGTTCTCTTAGCAAGCTGGCGGAGGTTCCAGCAGAGGTCACCGGTAGTACCGGTGGGCAGTAGCACCGCTAGAACCACCGGTAGTACTGGTGCAGGAAATGGCGAAGAGGGAGATGGCTACCACCGGTGGCGGTACCGCTAAAACTGCGTTATGTTAGCAACTGGCGGAGGTACCAGCGGAGTTCACCGGCAGTACCGGTGGGCGGTAGTACTGCTAGAACCACCGGTAGTACCGGTAGTGCGGGGAACCAGTTCAACAAGAAGGGAGCCGTTGTGCGCGCTTGGCTCTGACCTCAGCGTGGGTACCGGTAAAACCACCGGTAGTACCGTTGCTGCAGGAAACGGCCCAACAACAAAGTTGGTGAGTAGAGTATTTATTGCTCTTCTTCCTTACCTCCAAGTCAAGCTTTTGTCACTCTATGTCTCTCTTTTAGCCATTAATGCAAGCTTTAGTATACTAGATTTCCCACTCCAACCACCCAATCGTGCTGAAACTTTGTGGAATGTTGAGGAGGTCTAGATCTGTGATTCCCTCAAAGGAATTGCCAATCCATCCACCAAATCATAGCGGATCTTGAGATCTCTTGGGTACCTTGTAACCCTATAGTAAGCCCTAGTGCTTGTTGCTTCCATCTCAATTCAAGAATTTCCGGATCGTTGATAGCCTCCAACCATCTTTTGGAGTAGACTCAACCTTGTGTAAATTTTTGGTCAACGTCTTCAAGTCGACCTCATAGTGAAAATAAAAATCTCCCTCACCGGAGAAGCTCAATGAGAATAAGGTTTGCACATCTATGTCATCGGAGTGCCTAGGTGGCTCCACACCTCTCCAACGTAGACGTACTTCCCTTGAGAATAAACTACGGGAAATATATCCTTGTCTCCTTGTTTACACTTGTGGTTTATCTTGTGCTTTACATATTGCTTCTGTTGTGTACTTTGTATCGTATCATCTAGATAACCTTGTGTTCTAATTGTTTAGCCCAATCTAAAAAGGGAAAAAAAGAAAAATTATTAGTCACCTTCTCACCCCCTCTCTAGTTGATCATACCGTAATTTCAGCCGCCGGACAAACACCCAGTGGGTGGCCGACATGCATCAAAGGGATATGCTCACAAACGACCGACGAGTGAGGGACGTGAAGAAGAAGGCTAGTGACCCGAGGTGCTGACATAGGAGTCGACGTAGGCTGTCATGTAGAAGAACACGACCGCAAATATGGCGATGGAGCACCAGGCTCTTCCGCCGCATGCCAGCCTTGCCTGCAAGGCATGTGGGGCAGCCGGTAGAGCGTCGCTTCGCCGACCAACTTCTCGCTGCCGTTCTGGAGGTATTCGCCCTCGCCTAACTACGCTGATGGTGACCCACTCAGCGCATTGAACCCCAACATTGCCTTTCTGCACTACCCTCCTCTGCGTGGCCCTTCCACCTTCAGGACCGACCTCACCGCCCCCTACAGAATCTAGCCAACCTACTCGAGCTCGCTTGCTCCGACACTGCACCGTGGACCTCTCCCTTCGCACCAAGCACAAGCTCGGCACACCAGTTCAATAACACCAACACCGAGATGGACGAGATCATCACCACCAGCCATTGGCCATCATGTTGTTCCCTGGGTTATTCACACAAGAGGAAACCGGCGGTATGGACTCGCAGGAAACCGTCGACAACAGGGTGGACGGCGAGCAAGAAGAAGACGAGGCCGATGAGGAAGAAACGATGGCGCTAGTGACCGAAGGGAAAAAAAATAAAGGATGCCAATGCCAAGCCAGTTGAACCACATAGCAAGTGGACGCCAAAAGAAGACGAGTGCCTCGCCGAAACTTGGGAGACTATGAGCGTCGGCCTGACCACCGGCGCGAATCAGAACGCCGACAATTACTGGAGGAGGGTCAAGTTGGCGTTCGAAGAGAACAAGCTTTGTGACCCCGAGTTCATACTGATCCACATGGACCACGGCGGTAAGGCCATGACCAACCATTGAGCGATCATCCAACAAGCTTCCAACAATTGACATGTGATTCAAGAGGAGGTCCAAGATCGCCAAGAGAGCCGCGCCAACATTGAGCGTCCGTTATGACCATATTTCGCCGGCCACGTCTCTCCGCCATGTCCTTTCTCCGACTCTTGTTCTTGGTTTCGCAGATGGTTTAGATGTTCGACCTGTTTCGCTAGAACAACAATGACGCTGAGTTCAAGTTCCTCCACGTTTTCACAAGGATCGAGTCGTGCGAGAAATGGACGGAGGTTCGCCTCGCTCTCGCCAAGACCAAGGACGACACCTATAACCCAGATAAGCCGGCCCCGACGACCGATGAAGGGCGTCCTGAAGGCAACAAGAAAGCCATGGCGGTCAGGGACTCGGCACCGGCTCCCGAAACGCTGCAGTCGTCAATCGAGTTGTACATCGCAGACGCCAAGCGTCACGCGGTCATGAGGGAGGAGAAGTCCGACGAGAGGTGGTCGGTGTTGATGCAGAGACAAGACGTTAGGATCGATCTTCTTAAGATCAACGTCGCGGCGAAGAAGAGGAACACATACGTGGCGTTCCTCATGGAAGGCGACACCGTGACGATGGACGACGAGGTGAAGGCGTGGTACCCGAGACACCGAGGGCTCATCTTGGATCAGATGCGGGCATTCACTCCGCCTAAGCCGCCGAGCTCTACGACGGCATAGTAGACAACAACAACAACACCAACGCCGAGTACTACCATTGCCACAACACTGCCGAGCTCTGCTCCAATGGCGGATTCCATACCAACCACGGCGGAGGCGTCTACCATTTGATGTTCGTGTTTATATGTTATGTCGTTTTGATCACCGAATGGTGCCTTGTTTGATCATCGAACCGTGACTTGTTTGATTGCCGAGATCGTCCAACCTATGTCTATGTCGTTTTTCAGTAGTGCCGGTTTTTGATGCGCTCGGGGTCGAACACTCGGGACGCGGCAGAAAATGTTAACCTCTCCAGGCCACAAACAACGCCGGACTTCATTACGCATGCTGATTGCTGCGGCAGAGTCGTCATGGGTCGTCGCTGCCTCGCTGGCTCACTACCACCGTGTGTGCTGCTGCGAATGGACTTGGGGGGTTGTACAAAAAAAAATGGACTTGGGCTCTCCTTTGACCGGCAACACAACCAGGGCTTCAACTGAACCGTCTCAAAAAGGAAAAATGGTTTCGACTGAATCACCTCGCCCAGGAATTGTCAACGAACCAATCGATAGGTAAGCCGTATTTTTCAGTGCAAAAAATTGTTAGTTTACATGGACTTTGTTTTTTGAAGACTTTTGTTACATGGACTTTTGCTTTATCCTTTATGTAGTGACAAGCATTGGTTCCGTGACAGGGGTGACCGTGCGGTCAAAACTTTCTTGAGATGCCAATCCGCGGATTTACACAGCTTTACCATGTCACGTGCACGAGGCCACGAGGGTTACGATTGTACAGACAGAACCGCATCTCTAACTTTATTACCCTGTGCGAGCGACAGTAAAAAAATGGAGTATATACGCACGTCATGCATGGCGCCAACTGTGAGAGGTGATCATAATCCCACACAGGGGGTGTAAGAATGTGGGTGGGATTATCACCTTTCCCTCTTGTTTAATCATCTCCATCTTATTGTAATCATGGCAGAGCTGACACCGCGGAGTTTTGCCTTCTTTTTGGACCCAATATGAAATTGCGAGGTTCTCTTCTGGTACTGTATTAATAATGCAAGGAGACGGGGTGGGCCAGCCTGGAGTTGACTGGCAGTGACGCTTTTTCCACCCACTATCCTCTTGTTTACTCGCCGCATCATGTGATTTTCAACAGATATTTATTCTCGGTGCTTATTATTTTATTTTGCCATGTTATTGAGGACGTAAAAGACATTCTGTGCGATCAGATCAGATTTTATATCATCCCGCAATGCGGTTACTATATGCTTACAGCTCACCTTCTCCACACTTGTTCGCAATCCACCTGCTACTACTAGCCATCACACACACATACCAGCTCACTCCGATTAAGTTCAAGAAACACATCTGGGGAGTTTGCAAGTGGACTCATATCCATCCAAGTGTAGAGGAAGAAAGAGAGAGGACACTGGCCTGATTTTTCCGGGGGGAGAGAGAAGGAGAGGCTCCTTGCTTGGTTGGTGCTGTTGGGATGAGCTGTCAGCAGCATTGATGCTCCCCACTCTGACACCCTCCACCTGCAGTGTCTCCCTTCCCCCTTGTTTCACACCACAAAACACCCCACTCCATCTCAGCAACGAAAACACACCCCACTCAATCATGCAAAGCCCACAAAGTGCACTGCTCCACCTAAGTGCCACTAATTGCCACTAGTGCTTCTTTCAAAATTCAACCCTTGCCTTTTCATCGTTCAACCAACATCTAACTTCAAAATTCAGAAAAATCTTATATCAGTGTTTCTGCTAGACTTAACAACTTTTTACGTCAATCCATACTTGGTATGATTTTATTCACATATACACAAGCTATGATGTACTACGTCCGTTCCAAAGTGTAATCCTTTTAGAAAGCTAAACTAAT
This sequence comes from Alopecurus myosuroides, assembly GCA_028641055.1. Classification (NCBI taxonomy): domain Eukaryota; kingdom Viridiplantae; phylum Streptophyta; class Magnoliopsida; order Poales; family Poaceae; genus Alopecurus; species Alopecurus myosuroides. The sequence goes on from CM054063.1 coordinate 130,406,001, forward strand.
TTGCTAAAAAGAATTACATTTTTAGAACGGAGGGAGTAGCTTAAAATTAAATCATAGAATTAAAATTCTCCATAAACACTGACAAAATTATTTGAACCAAATAGTCGCTTACTAGGGCCAACGAAGGGACAAAGATGCAAGTAATAATTGATCCATCCATGGCAAGTCTGAAGCACCATGTGAGAAACACGCCAGAAATTTAATGGATGGTTTCTTGTACTTGCTCCATGCCTCGTGTTTCTGTCCCACATTCCACCAATTTTTTCCCTCGCTACATGCTTCAAGTTCATAAATTACGTTATGTGCTCGAGTTTGAACTTGAACCCGTGTACTTTACAACGGCCAACAAGAAGCTGTCAAAATTGCAAGATGTTAGAACATAGTATATCTATATACGAGAGTTGTGCAAAACATGATCATACTTACACGAATTAGAAAAAAAAAACTTCTCTACACATTGAAACATAGTACTACGTTCCATCAACGTCACTATTCTCAGGTGCTCAAAATAGTCAAACAAAATCGTGGATTATCGCGTATGTGTATCTTTTCCACGTGTTCGTCATTTTAGTGTTAAGTAGTTCTCAAAATTTTGGGGGATGACGATGAATGACAGACTGTGGGTGCACATGTGGGGTTTTCTGAGGCTTTTCGCTGCGCTTGGCGCGAAGAGGAAAAGCAGGTGGATCTCCCTCCACATATCACAGCCCTTTGTGTTCATCCATCCATCACCCCGAGGCCCCACGGCTAGCCCTACCTTTTCCCTCTCCCGGCCGCTTTGGAGCGCCTCCTCCCTCCAAATAGCTAGAAAGGACTGCAAAGAAGCCAAGGAGGAAAGAGAGAAAAAAAGGTGTCACCACCATCACCATGCATGGTCTTATTAGAATCTAACGTGATAAGATAGATTTTTATCCGCCCAAAATAGATACTAGCTTACATATCTGATGTTTAATTTAGCCCTATTTAACTCATTACCTAGTTGTCCTCCGGCGTGAGAAATATATAATCAACAAAGACACCATTTATCCATTCAATGGAGACAAAATTTTGGTCGGCATGTTGACCACATTTATGAAGCATATACTATATGATCATTTTGCGATGTGGTAGATCACATGTTTTATTTGGGTTGTGATAATGTAATCCATTGTAGATGCACCTAATATATCTTCATTTACTACTACTTCATTTGTCAAAAATGTGTAAAATCTTGCACTGTCGTCACAAAATCGTACTGAACAGATTAGGATTGTGGCACCAAGGATTCGATAAATAAATTCGAATTATGGTGCAGCAAAAGTGGAGATGGAAAGGAGGCGCCAGTGCCCAATATCTTGGCTAGGGTTTATAGAAAAAGGGCATAAACAATAACCGAGGGAAACCCCACCCTTCCTTCCCTGTCTGTCTGCCTGTCTCTCTCCACCATTCTCTCCCCTCCTCCGCCCCCGCTCCCCTGCGCCGTCCCTCCTCCCAGCCCCACCTGACCACCCCGCCCCACCGTGCGTGCCTAACACGTGCTCCTCTCCATCCTCCACCCTAACTCCGGCGGCTACCCCGAGCGCGGGACGTGCGTGAGGCGGACCGCCGGGCCGGCGAAAGGAGCCGCCTTTACTTTTCCTTCTTGGCTGTGGCAACAGGTGTTCGACGCGGAACCTGACCATGGACCATGGCGGCGGCAGCGCTGGGGGTGGAAGTGGAGGCGGGGGTGGCGCGCCTTCGAGCAGCAACAGCGGCGGGGCAAGCGGCGGGGGCACGAGTGGAAGCCGTGGCGGCGGTGCTGACCACCACCAGCACCACCCTTTCTACTACGCTGGCCCGGCGGAGCCCAACAACGTCCAGCACCCGCAGCAGTTCATTGGCACGCTCGCCATAACCCCCGTGGTCACCGACCAGGCCCCGGCTGCGGCTGACAAGAAGGCGGTCGCGCCGGTGACTCCGTCGTCGGCGGGCACGCTGGCGAAGCGGCCGTCCAAGGACCGGCACACCAAGGTGGACGGCCGGGGGAGGAGGATACGGATGCCGGCTCTGTGCGCGGCGCGGGTTTTCCAGCTCACGCGGGAGCTCGGGCACAAGTCCGACGGCGAGACCATCGAGTGGCTGCTGCAGCAGGCGGAGCCGGCCATCCTGGCCGCCACCGGCACCGGAACCATCCCGGCCAACTTCTCCTCGCTCAACATCACTCGCGCCGCCTCCACCACCAGCCGCGCCGCACCCTTCCCTGCCCTGGCGCTCCACCCCCACCACCACCCGCAGCAGGACGTGTCCACCATGCTGGGGTACCACCACCACCTCCTCCCACCGACGCAGGAGCCGCCCCAAGACCCTAATAACGCTGGCTCCTTCATGAGGAAGCGGTACAGGGAGGACCTGTTCAAGGAGGACGACGAGCGGCAAGATCCCAAGGCGCGCGAGCAGCCGGCGGCGGCGCCCACCGCAATGTGGGCCATGGCGCCGAATAGTGCGGCGCCTGGCGGCGCGTTCTGGATGCTACCCGTGTCCGCGAGCCCTGCCGCCGTGGCTCGGCCGACGGAGCAGCCCATGTGGTCGTTTGGCGGCGGCGGAGGGAGCAGCACCGTGCAGGCGCCTCTGCAGTTCATGTCAAGGGTTCACTACCCCGGCAGCGCAGCCGGGATGGGCGGCATGCCCAACACCAGCATCGGCATGCTCGCGGGGCTCAATACTTACAACCGCAGCAGCGACGGGGGCGGAGAGCAGCAGCAGCAAAACCAGCAGCAGGAAATGGAGCAGCAGCAGCGCGACGGCAGCGGCGGCGGCAACGAGGCCGAAGAGGACGGCGACGACAGCGGCGAAGGAGAGGAAGGCCGTGCGGACATCGAGTCACAGTAAGCTGATCGATGAGTAAAATCTCTAAATCTGTCATGATCATACAGCAATCGTGCTAGTGGGTCACTGCAATCCGGGCTAGAATCGAGTCCTGCTGTGTGTTTCCTGGAGGCCATGATTGGACTTCTGAGTTGGGAGGATTGGAGGAATGGATGATGGAGTGGAAGAAAGCATCTGAAGCAAAAGCCAGTATGCAAGAACAAGACTTGCTGCAGTCCGTTTAGCCTAGTTATTTTTGGTTGTATTTATTTGTCTGTTTATTTTGCTGGATTGATCCGTGATGAATGATTGTCATGTTGAGACGGAGATGGGTGTGATGATTAGTCGCGGGCCCCGATTCGTGAGGGGCCAGGAGGAAGAAAGGAGTTTGATTTGTACAGTTGATCATCTTGGTTTATGCTGCAGGTTTAGTTCTACCTAGTCTTTTTTTCTCCACCATTCTTTCCATGTGTTGTAGTAGAAGCATTTTTTTTTTTGCAAGCTCCGCAGGACGACTGTGTACTAGTACTTGTACTGGCCATGTGTTTTTATTCCGTATTTTTTGCGTGTGCTCGCGGCTCGGCAGTGATCCTGCTGTGGTTTTCTTTGTGCTCTAGCCGTGTTGACTCCAACGACCATACCCACTCTGCTCGTAGTGTCATTCTGCAGCTCCACTTGTGGCTGCAGACAGGAGCAACACTTTTGTTTTGTTTTGTTTTGGGCAAGTAGTAGCCGTTAACAGCATGCATTTGTAGCGGTCTGCTAGTCTCTTGCTAGACTTGAAGGGGATTTAAATTTGGAACGCCTTAACCTAGAATTAATTCCTGAAAGAGCTCAGCGTAGCAGTGAGGATAATCCTGACACTCTAAAAAGCGTCGAGGCAGAGAGGCGTCGTGTTCGTGGGCGAGACGAGATGGGATTAATTTTTATAATTAAATCCAATGATAGTTAAGAAAGGAAGCCGTCGTTGTTAGTACCCCGGATGGATGGATGGGTGATGAGTGAGAGAGGCTGGATTATCCACTTGATTATTGCCTGCCGCGTCAGCCTTTCTGCTGCGGCGCGCGTGGATCTCGAGGCGCATCCGGTGGTGGTCTTTGCACAGATATTTGTTCGGCTCCCGTCTCCACATCACCGCCCGGGTTGTGTCCACACCGTCGTCCTCGACAACAACCGACTGATTATCAAACACCAAAATCAGGTCTCTTTCCTTGGCACTATGTCGTCACCATGAGTGAACGGTACTACATAATCCTCTCTTCCTTTGGAACGAGGCTGCATTCGTGTCTGCTGTTATCCAATCCGTGGTCTAGATATACAACAGTTTTCGCAACGGGGCTGCATTTGTGAGTGTTTCTCCCTATTATGTGCAATAATAAAAAAATCACTCGACATTGTAGATTACCGGTAAAAAATTTGCTCCAGTTGCGAAGTATCGACCAGTCAATCCGGATATTGTAAATTGGCACTTTGTAAACTGCTACTGTTTTTTCTTTTGTTGGGAGTGTGTAATCAACATCTAGCTGGTTTCCAATTTGGACATGAGTAGAATTTCACGTCATGCAACTTGTTATTTTATGGTGATCCAAATTCATATGAAGATAAAGGAAAATTTGGCCTCCGCTACGCGGAGGCCCGTCGCCGGAGGCTTAGGGCCGAGTTATTACCGAGTCGGAGTTGGATTCACAGTTACCGACCTAGTTAGGTCAGGACCGCATTTATATACCTCTTGTAAGACGCCGCACGGGATAAGCCACATATTGTAAATCCCGGCGCGATTGTAACCTCACCCCAAAATAGTGAAGTATTGCTGGCTGGCGCCCGTGGTTTTTTCTCTTCCTTGTTGGAAGGGTTTTCCACGTTAAAATCTCGTGTCCCCGTTGGTTCGATCTTGCTTAATTTCATTATTGTTTTGCCATTGCGTGTAACACAACTATGCAAGGCAAGGCGGTGACATAAGGACATCTCCTACGGGGCTGCTCAATTGCCCCGGACCAGTCCGTTTTCAGCAGACTGGGCCAAAACCAGGTCCCTATGGGGCTGCTCATACGGACAATGGCCCTTTTTTTTTTTGTCCGTGGATGCTCGAACCCAGACCAAATTTGATCCAGATTTGAGCAGCCCCGCGGACAACAAAGTGTCTTGTTTTCTCCCTGCCCTGGCCCGCCACAGAGCGACCCCTCCTTCCACCTCGCGTCACCCCCGACCCAACTCACCGCCGTTGCTCGCTGATTTGGCGACCCCGCCGCCGTTCGACCCCCACCGGCCACGCCGACCACCCCCTCCGCCCCTACCTCTCACCCACGCCGCCGCCGGTCCGAGCCCTACGCACCGGCCTGTCCACTGCCCGGTCCACCTCCCACCCCCATGGGACGCACACAAGGTGTTCGTCCGTGTGCTCTGCCCGACCTCGGCTCGAAAAATGACGGACAACGGCGACGAGTTCTTCTTCAACAACGTGATCATGTACTCGTCCTCGTCGGACTCCGATTCCGAGGACGAGAGCGACATCCTCATCGCCACTCTTGTGGTCAATGACCACATCTCAAGGATGCGGCCGGTGTTCAGAGGGTCCATTCCCGGCCATGCGCCGCCCTTGGACAGGGACAGAGGAGGCGGCCATGCCCAGCTGTACAAGGACTACTTCCATCCAACCAATCCGGTGTACACGGCGAAGCTATTCCGGCGCCGTTTTCGGATGAAAAGGGACCTGTTCAACCGCATTCGACTTGGAGTGCTCGATTTTGATGATTGGTTCAAGTGCAAGTCAGATGCCACCGGTAAGCTTGGCTTCTCTTCTTATAAAAAATGCACCGCGGCAGTTCGGATGCTCGCATATGGAGTAGCTGGTGATCTGGTTGATGAATACTTGCGTATCAGTGAATCCATATGCCTCAAGTCTATGTACAAGTTTTGTGAAGCTGTCGTTCAGGTCTTTGGCCCGGAGTACTTGAGGGAACCAACTGTTGCTGATACTCAGCGGCTGTTGTAGATCAATGAGAGCAGAGGGTGGCCTGAGATGCTTGGAAGCATCGATTGTATGCACTGGGAGTGGAAGAACTGCCCACTTGGTTGGCAGGGGCAGTACAAGGGCCATGTTGGTGAGTGCACGGTTATTCTCGAGGCAGTTGCTTCGCATGATCTGTGGATTTGGCACTCGTTCTTCGGCATGGCAGGTTCACACAATGATATCAACGTGCTCCAGCGCTCTCCGGTGTTTGGCAGACTTGCCGTAGGCAACTTCCCCGAGGTGAGATATGATATCAATGGCCACCACTACACAAAGGGATACTACCTGGCTGATGGTATCTATCCCCAGTGGGCTACCTTTGTGAATACCGTCTCCAATCCTCAAGGTGATATGAGGAAACGATTTGCCCAAGAGCAGGAGAGTGCCCGAAAGGATGTGGAGCGTGCTTTTGGTGCGCTTCAATCTCGATGTGCTATTGTTTGGCACCCTGCTAGAACATGGAGCCCGGAGGTTATGTGGTCGGTGATGACTGCTTGTGTGATCATGCACAACATGATCATATAGGATGAGCGCGATGACAGCGTCTACGACGAGAACTGGTTGTTTCAGGGTCAAAATGTGGAGCCCCAGCTAGGACATGCAACATTTGAGGAATTCATCGACTTCCAGTACGAGTTGCGTGATCAGGACACCCACGCTACACTTCAGAATGATTTGGTTCAACACATCTGGAACTTCGTAGGAAACCAGTAGAATTTTTATTCGGTTGTGCTTATTTGAACTTCATAATTTTTATTAAGACTTTATTTGTGTCTTTATTGAATGGTCAAATTTGTAATAAATGACTCGTATTTTATTTAAATTATTGTGTTTGTTTTTAATCTCAAAGTATCCATAGGAACCAAAAACTTAGAAAAATTATGGCTCGGGCCACTAAATGAGCAGCCCCGTAGGGTGCAGGGACCAAAAACGCGCGGACACCACCCCTGACGGCTGCTGAAACAGACAAAATCCGAACAAATCCGGGCCCGATTTGAGCAGCCCCGTAGGAGATATCCTAAACCATCACAATACATTGTAAGATGTAACATCGAACAATTTGGACAGATGAAAATTCTGAATGGTGCCAAACAGAAAATCAAGTACATGCAAATTTTCAATCATGTTTTGTTTTAGTATAAAACCTAGCCCCGATTTAACACTGTTTTTACCCAGAAAGGCTTTTCTCCCCGCTTTAACACCACTAAATCTGAGTTTATACAACACAGGACGAACGAGAGAGGAAATTCACAAACATAGCAAGATCCGTTGGTACATCAACACAAATGGGCACATGCCCGTCCTGGGCCATTAGCGTTTCCGCACTTCCACCCCTAAGGGAGGCGGTCATGTAGTAGCCGCCAAACAAAGATCTTGATTTTTATGGGTAGGGGGCTTTTCACAAAGGGGTTCCCCATGAATTGCTCGGCCCATGTAACAGGCCGTGATAAGCCATTTTATCGAAAAAACCCATTTGGGGACAGTTGCCAGTCAACCCTATCCAGCCCCCCCCCCCCTAGGGGGCCCGGGAGTGTCGCTCTAAGCACGGTCCAAGTTGCCGCCTCTACCGTTCCAAATGTTCTTCGGAACGGGATATTCCAAATCCCATTAGTAACGGCATCGTCAACCAGCAGCTGTGGAGCCGAGCGAATCGCAAATAAATTCGGGAATTCATGTTGAACCGGCCTCCCCCCACCCATGGTTCCAACAAAAATAGGGTGCTCTTACCATCCCCGACGGTAACCTGAGCACCCATCCTAATCTCGTGCTTAATGGATTGGATAGATTTCCACAACTAGGTACCCTCCCGACGATCATAGGCGAGTAGGGCCCCGCCTCTCAGATACTTCTCCTTGATGAGCTATAGCCACAACCCCGCATCGTCCCGCAAAATACGCCACACCCATCGAAGCATGAGTGTTGTGTTCATCTTGTGGGACGACAGGATCCCAATACCCCCAAAGTCTTTGGGGCACAAACATGAGCTCATTTCACCATGTGATAATTCTGCTAGCCATTGGCGGCCGACCAGAAGAAGTGCGACAATTCCTTGTCAAACTCCTTATGAGCCCCTTCCGGAATAGTGATATTGTTAATTGCTCTACAATCTACACACATGCGCCAAGTACCATCTTTCTTAGGAACTAATATGACAGGAACAGCACAAGGAGATAAGCTTAGTCGAATGTAACCTTTATCAAGAAGATCTTGTACTTGTTTTGAATTTCCTTTGTTTCTTGGGGATTTGACCTATAGGAAGCTCGGTTTGGTAATGAAGATCCAGGAATTAAATCAATTTGATGCTCAATCCCTCTCAATGGTGGCAATCCCGAGGGCACTTCTTCTGGAAAAACATCATCAAATTCCTTCAAAACATTAGAAACACCAATAGAAAGAGGGGTCATGTCATTAGAAACCAAAATTCCCCCCTTGTGCATGAGCACTATAGGTAGTAGGCTAGGATCATTCTCAAACTCTCTCAAATCTTCTTTGGTGGCTAACATTGTCAAAAGGCTCACTCCCTTACTTTTACCACTCGGCCTAGGTTTGTTTTCCCCCATGGAAGTATTGTTTTCACTCATATTTTCCCTCTCACTCTCCTTCTCAACATTCACTTCCACTTTTTGCCTTGATTCATTCACTATTTGTTGGGGTGTAATAGGCCTCAATATGATGTCCTTATTGTTCCAATTCAATTGGTAAGTGTTTGCTCTCCCATTGTGTAGCACTTTTCTATCAAATTGCCATGGCCTTCCAAGTAGTAGGTGGCAAACCGACATGGGAACAACATCACACTCAATAGTATCCTTGTATGGTCCAATTTGGAACTCCACTCTCACAATTTGGCATACTTTTATTTCCTCCTTCTCATTGAGCCATTGGATATAATATGGATGTGTGTGTGGAATATATCTCAACCTTAGCTTTGCACATAACTCCTTGCTTGCTAAATTTCTGCAACTTCCTCCATCAATGATCACCTTGCAAGCCATATTAGGACCAACAATTGCCTTGATTTGAAATAAATTGCATCTTTGACCCTCATCATTGCTAGGAACAATACTCAATGCTTTGGTGCAAACAATAGTTGGATAATTTGTAGCATAGGCATCAATAGGACCATCATCATCATCATCATCATATGCATCCTCCTCATTGGGATCAACATCATCTCCAGTCTCATACTCATCATTAGCATTGAGGACCATAATTTTCTTGTTTGGGCAATCCCTCTTAAAGTGACCTTTTCCTCCACAAGTATGACAAGCCATGTCTCTATTCCTTGTAGGAGGTGTAGCACCACTAGAACCCGAAGTAGATGGAGTATTTTTCTTGGAACTTGTTGAATTTGGCTCGGGTTTGGAACTAGGAGTCCCACGGGTAGTAGTAGTTGGAGGTGTAGGTGATGAAAATTTTGATTTTTGTGAAGGAAAACTTCTCCTTGCACTCACTTGTAGCTCTTCTTGCAATATCTTTTCGGCCTCCCTTGCTTGATGAAGTAATTCACTCATATTGTTGTAAGGAACATGCCTCACAATGCTTCTCACTTTGAATTGTAATCCACTCAAGAACCTTTGCATTGTTTGTTCAGGAGCCTCTCTAATCCGAGCCCTTTGAATAATTAATTCCATCTCCTTGTAGTAGGCATCAACTGTCTTGGATCCTTGCTTCAATTGTTGCAATTTGTCATAGAGAGTTCTAATATAATTCTTGGGAACAAATCTTTCTCTTAACAATTGCTTCATCTCTCTCCATGTGTTCACCTCCTCTTCTTCTTTTTCTTCTCTATCTTTTGTAATGCCATCCCACCACAAAAGAGCATAGCCATCAAAGGAAGAAGATGCAAGGTTCACTTTCCTCTCCTCGGGGTACTTGTGGAGTCTCCATAATTTCTCAATTTTTAGCTCCCACATCAAGTACTCTTCCACATCTTCAGAATCACAAGCAAGACCAGGGATAGAGAATTTTGGTTTTCCCAAGCCATCATTCTCTCTATTATTTTCCAATGGTATTCTTCTTGCCACTTCTCCACGGCCTCCATTATTATTTCCTCTCCCATCATCAATTGGAGCAATAGCTTGAGGTCTTTGTTGCATTTGTTCCACTAGATTTGCAATTGTAGTCACTTGTTGTGTCAATGTCCTCAAAGTGTCCTTAATCTCATTAACAGATTCTTGAGATGCACAAGCATCTATTCTCAAATCAAGAGTGGTCATATCCTTTCTCAAATCTTCATCAGTTTTATCAACTTCTTTAGTAATCCTTTTGTACATGACATCTCTCAATGCCTCATACTCATTCCACTTGACAATGTCCTCGGGTTTCTTCTTTGCCTGCACATCAACATCACTAGAAGAACTCATGATTAATTTGTTAGTAACAAAATAATGAATGGGTTTGTGGTGCCTCTCTCAACTCACTCAAAACCAAGCAAAGATGGCTTCACTTAATGTTCCAAGAGAGAAAAGGTTCAACTTACCAACAAGGAGCAATGAATAATGTGCTTTGGTGTGAGAAGAGAAGATCCAAGCTATCAAGTATCACAATGCAAACAGGGTTTTTGGTGGGGCTTGGTTGGGAATCCTAACAACACCAAAATAACAACTCCAATGCACTGCTTAATGTGATAAAAAGTACTAAGGAAACACACTCACACTTGGAGACAATTGTGGCTTAGCAAATATATGGTAGAGATTTTGCAAGCACTAGAGAGACACTAGCAAATACTCAATGAAACAGGCACAAGATTGCTCAATTTGTCCATAAAATATCCAATATGAAATAGCTTCCACTAGTGATAGTAGCACGACCTCTTTTGAATTTTTCTTTCTTTCTATTTTTTTATACTTTTTTACTTTTCTCTATTTTTTTGATTTTTCAATATCCTTTGAATCAACTAGGAGCAATAAAGTAGATGGAAAACAACTAGTCACAGAAATTTGAGCAGCCCGTAGAGCAATTAAACAGCTAGTCTTTGGGTTATGGAACCTAAATATGGCTGTAGAAAGGCTTGTGTCTAAGGCTAAACAAAGTTCAGAATGATGACCTAATGATAAACAGGAAGTAACAAAAGAAATCTAATGAAAACAGTAGCAAAAAGTCACTCACGGCAGCTGATTTGGCTCACGACAGAAAAAACTGCATTTTTGTAACGCACGGCAGCGATTTGGGCCGAAAACAGCTCAGGGCAGAGCGTACGGCAGCGGGTGTGTGCGTTTGCGGTGGAGCGTGTGGTGTGTGTTGCGGGTGGGGCGCGCGGTAAGGATTTTATGGCACGGGTAAGGCGAATCCGATACCAACTAGGAGGGGCGCGCGCAAGTGGCGGCAGCGTTTTCACGCGTTTTTGGCTCCGCGGCAGCGAATCCGAGCTCGGGTGGGAGTCCGGGTGCGGTAAGGTGCGGGCGCGCACTGGTAAAGGAAAAGTGGCACCGGGGGCGGGTTTGGTAAGGATTTTGCGGTGCGGTACGGTGGTGATGGCACGGATCGGTTTGGTGGACACGGTGGAGATCGGATTTGAATCCGAGGATGGCTAGGACCCCGTGGGTATATGGAATTGGAAATTTTCGAGATCAAAATCAACTCACGCAATGTAAGCTGTAGGTCTTGAAATCTCGAGATGAACACACACGGCAACACTATTTTTGTGAATTTTTGATATAGATGGAAACAAAGATAAAAGACGAACCCTAAAAACAGAAAAACAGATACACACATCAACAAGAAACAGCAATTAGAGTAGCAATTTGGTGTTGATCTAGTCTCTGGCAATTCTAACCTAATATTTTTGGATTTTTCTGGATAGGAATAAAAAACAACTAAAAGTAAAGATAACTTTGCTCACCGAGTAAACCTGAGAATCTGATACCAAGATGATATGGGGTGGCCCAATCTTCTCAATGAGCTTCTCTCTCTTTTTGTATTTTTCTGATATGTGGATAACTAGTGCTACACTGAGACCTCTCACTTAGCTGACCCCTGTTGCCAATGCAACAACAATCAAGCTCTTTGGATATTCTCAACTACACACTCTTGCACAAGTAATCAAAGATCACAAGTGGTCCTGTATCCCCCTATTCCCAGATGGAATAACAAGATATCACACAACTTTGCAATTGGTAAACTTCAAGATGAATGCTTAATAAGCAATACAATCTAGAGGCTAGGGTTGTTGGTTTTTGGTTTAAACTGGATCTAGCTAATCCACACGCAGGTGGAGGACATATATAGGTGGAGGGGTACGGCCCCAAGGGGGCCTTGCGCAAGCAACCCTCTCCCGACTAGGACTAGGACTCCTACTAGGATTAGGAGTCCAACTAGGACTCAAAGGAAGATACAAACCGACCCAAATAAGTGGGATGCGGCCACAATTGGTATACAAACCAAACCTACTAATATTAGGACTCATTATGGCGCATAGATGTCCTTTGTGGGCGCCCTCCTCTTGATTGTTCATCAATGAGTGTGGAAATAACATATTGGCAATGTTTTCCACACTAAGTGCATTTGACCTTGTGGAGGCACTATCCCCTTGTCATCATATCATTTGTTATTGGTTGTGATGGAGGGATAATAACCCGGTAGGCCAACTCCAAGGTGTAACCCGGCCCAAAGGACACTGCGCAAGATCCGGCTAAGGGTAAAGAAACTTCTGGAAGGCCCAGGTCTGTAGGCCACGTAACCCGGATTGAGGGTTACGGTAAAGGAAAGTTAGGGTTTGTACGTGGTGTCCGGGTAGGACTCAGGGTGCACCTAGGAGGGCAAGTTAGGGGGTACGGGTGCTTTATAAACCGACCCCTAGGTTTAATTGAGATCGAAGAACCCTAGTAGTACCGTTTGATATCGAGCATCCAGTGTATACGAGAGATCGAGTTAATATATTGAGATCGGAGACTCGGCGACTTGATTGCCGGCTACCAGATCGAGTTCCATCATGTTTTCCTCTGAGCTAAACCCTCTCCCAAACGCCTGTGTCGTCTTGCCCCAAGATCAGTTACCCCCGGTAACGTCTGCCGTGATAATCCCACGACAGTTGGCGCCCACCGTGGTGCCTGCGTCCAAAGGTGTTTACATCACGGGAGAAGCTCGGAAGAACATGGAGAATCTTGTTGTCGGCGAGATCTACATCGACAACGAAGGGGAGAAGATGGTGGACGATTCCGGCTGGGAGCCAGAGTCGGATCACCTTGCATCCGGGTCCATTGTGACGATCGGCCAGATCAGCCTCTTCATCGGTATGGTACGTACGTCTGATTCAGAAGGACAATATCATGTGCATACTACAGGAACTTCTAGTAGGGACAAAAAGATACTCAAGCAAGCTGTGAACTCGGTTTCCTCGGCTGTTCCGGGATACCTGAGATGGGCGGAACAAGAGATAACGTGGAGCAGAAGAGATCACCCGGAAAGAATAGAGCACCCAGGAGTCTTAGCATTGGTAGTCGCACCACAGGTTAATGGATACGAGTTAAAAAGGGTCCTGATGGACGGTGGAAGTAGCATCAATATCTTGTACTGGGAAACTTTTTCACGCATGGGTCTTAGAGAGTCCCAGCTACAGAAAAGCTCAACAATTTTTCATGGAATAGTGCCGGCTCACTCGGCATGTCCTGAGGGGAAAATCGCATTGGAGGTGGCTTTCGGAGAATCAGCGGATAATTATCGAGTCGAGTGGCTCACGTTCGAGGTGGTCAAATTGCGCAGTCCTTATCACGCACTATTTGGAAGACCGGCTTACGCCAAATTCATGTCCAGGCCATGTTATGTGTATTTGCAACTGAAGATTCCGGGTCCTAAGCAGACCATCACCATACATGGAAGCCGGGATATAGCGGCCGAGTGCGACGAAGGAGATTCGGTAATGGCCGAGAAAACTTGCAGAAAAGAAGAACTCAAGTATTATCGGTCTCAAGTAGATCCAGATGATGCAACCGCATTGAAAAGGCCAAATACTGAGGACGAAAGAGCAAAATTCAAGGTAGCACAGGACACCAAGATGGTGGATTTTGTCGAAGGTGATCCCACTAAGCAATTTACTATAGGGTCTAACTTGGACAGCGAGCAGGAGAAGGCACTTGTGGAGTTTATTCGTTCGAACGCGGACGTATTCGCCTGGACACCTAGCGACATGCCGGGTATCCCTACAGAATTGGCAGAGCACAGTTTGCATGTAGATCCCAAGTCCAGGCCTGTGAAGCAAGGCTTGAGGAAGATGAATGAGGAAAGAAGGAAAGCTATAGGTGAAGAAATTGCTCGACTATTAACAGCCGGCTTCATCATGGAAGTGTTTCACCCGGATTGGTTAGCAAATCCGGTGCTGGTGATGAAGAAGACCAATGAGTGGAGGATGTGCATTGATTTTACGAGTCTCAACAAGCATTGCCCAAAAGATCCGTTCGCATTACCAAGGATAGATCAGATCATAGATGCAGTAGCTGGGAGCGACCTATTATGCTTTCTGGACGCTTATTCCGGATATCATCAGATTAAACTCAAGAGGGAGGATTGGGAGAAAACTTCGTTTATAACCCCCTTTGGGGCCTTTTGTTACAAAACCATGACATTTGGGTTGAAGAACGCTGGCGCAACTTATCAACGGTGTATTCAGAAGTGCTTCGAGGACCAAATTGGACGCAACGTCCATGCTTATGTGGATGATGTGGTTATCAAGACCAGGAAGGCGGAAACATTTATCGATGACCTGAGGGAAACGTTCAAAAACTTAAGGAGGTATCAGATGAAGCTTAACCCGACAAAGTGCGTATTTGGAGTTCCAGCCGGGAAATTACTTGGCTTTATCGTTTCCGAGAGAGGAATTGAAGCAAACCCGGACAAAATCAAAGCTATTCAAAATCTGAAAAAGCCGGAAAATTTGAAGCATGTTCAGAAGCTCACGGGCTGCGTGGCGGCCTTGAGCCGATTTATATCAAGACTCGGAGAAAAGGCAATACCCTTGTACCGGCTCTTGCGGAAATCCGACAAATTTGTATGGGATCAAGAGGCGGATGAGGCGTTCGAGGCACTAAAGAAGCAGTTATCTGAAGCACCAATACTAGCGGCCCCGGGTCCTAAAGAGCCTATGTTGCTGTACGTAGCAGCTGGCCCCAGAGCCGTTAGTGCGGTAGTGGTTGTGGAGCGTAAAGAGGATGGAAAAGGATATCCAGTCCAGAGGCCCATTTATTATGTCAGTGAGGTATTATCAAAGGCAAAGCAGCGCTATCCGCATTGGCAAAAGCTGGTCTTCGGGGTCTTTATGGCCAGCCGGAAACTAAAGCCGTATTTCCAGGAACACCCCATAACAGTAGTTAGCTCAATACCATGTCGGATATCATTAGAAACTCGGATGCGACTGGAAGAATAGCCAAATGGGCGATATAAATGGGGGATTATCACATCAGCTACGAGCCCAGGTCAGCAATCAAATCTCAGGCTTTGGTTGATTTCGTTAATGATTGGACACACACAGGCATGACTACCGTGGTTCCAAGTTCCGAGTCATGGATCATGCACTTCGATGGATCAAAGCAGTACGAGGGATCAGGAGCTGGGGTGGTGCTAACATCACCCAAAGGAGACAAATTGAGTTACGTACTACAAATTCACTTCGACTGTTCCAACAACGTGGCCGAGTATGAGGCCCTATTGCATGGCTTAAAGGTAGCCAAGGAGATGAACATCAAGAGGATACGATGCTTCGAAGATTCGGACCTTGTGGTACAACAGGTGTCAGGAACTTGGGATAGAAAGGACGCAACTATGGCAGCATACCGCAGGGAAGTTGATAGGGTTGCAGGATGTTTTTCCGGGTATGAGGTGGAGCATATAGACAGAAGGAAGAATGAGGCAGCCGACGCACTCGCCAGACTCGGCTCGCGCGGAGAGCCGGTTCCACCTAACGTTTTCCTGGACGAATTATGGAGACCATCAGTTAAAACCGAGTCAGAGGAGGAATTGGCAAATCAAGACCCGGATTCAGGACTTGTGGCCACTGTACGTACTATTCCCGAGTGGACAGAACCGTTTTTGGCCTACCTATCATGAGGCGAGTTACCACAACAGGAGGTATTAGCAAGGCAAATTTTGAGGCGAGCAAAGGGATATTCTATCATCAATGGGGAATTATACAAGAGAAGCGCAGCAGGAGTCTTTCTGCGCTGCGTAGCGCCAGAAGAAGGCCGATAGATTCTCAAGGAAATCCATGAAGGCGACTGCGGACATCATGCATCCACAAGATCTCTTGTGGCTAAAGCTTATCGACACGGATTTTTCTGGCTCACGGCTCTAGCAGATGCGGAACGATTGGTAGCAAGGTGTGACGGATGTCAACGGTACGCTCGCCAAACCCATGTGCCGGCTATGGAGTTACGGACCATCCCGTTAACTTGGCCGTTCGCTGTCTGGGGTATGGACATGGTTGGCCCGTTTCATATGTCACCATGCAAGAAGACACATCTTTTGGTGGCTATTGATAAGTTTACCAAGTGGGTTGAGGTTATGCCAGTTACTAATTGCGAAGCAGCTACAGCAGTCAAGTTCTTGAAAAATATTATCTACCGGTTCGGGTATCCCCACAGCATAATTACCGACAATGGAACCAACATGTCCCTTGGTGAGATGGAGAAGTTCTGTGGCAACAATGGAATCCGGCTTGATGTTGCATCAGTGGCTCATCCGCAGGCCAATGGACAAGTAGAGAGGGCAAACCAAGAATTGCTTCGCGGATTAAAACCGCGATTGCGAGTTCCCTGTATCAGGGCCGCTGGTGCATGGGTCGAAGAACTTCCTTCTGTGGTTTGGGGTATCAACACTACACCTAACAGGTCCACTCAGATGACACCCTTCTTCATGGTCTATGGTGCGGAGGCAGTGTTACCGAGTGACATTATTCACGGTTCACCGCGAGTATCAGCTTACGTCGAAGTGGAGAACGAAAAGACCCGACAGGACGCCGTAGATATGTTAGAAGAGCAAAGAGAACAAGCCCTGGAAAGATCAGCCATATATCAGCAAGATCTACGGAGGTATCATAGCCGGCGCGTGAAAACCCGGGTGTTCCAGGAAGGAGACTTGGTTCTGCGCCTGGTACAGTCAAACGGAGGAAAACACAAATTATCACCACCATGGGAAGGACCATTTATCATAAGACGGAATCTGCATAATGGGTCATATTACTTGGTAGATGCAAGGGAAGAGTCGGCTACAATTAACGACACCGCACATACCACTTCATCTATGCAAGAAAAAGACAGACCATGGAACGTGGCTCAGCTACGTCCATATTATACTTAGTAAAGACTATATTGGCAAGTGGAATTGCACGATGTAACAGGAAGCAGGTTTCAGACGTACTCTTTTCCTATCCAGGGTACCCTTGGGGACTGGATGGGTTTTTAATGAGGCGGCTTGCTGACCCAATATTCTCATATCAAGAAAAGAAGTGGTTATTCTCATCTCAGTACGTTGCATATGTATAGGTCTTGGGTGCTGATTGCTTGAATAGCACAGTTACAAACTCAATGACCCGGCCTTGATGCCTATGAGTTATAAGGGCCGATTACCCGCAAACGAGTACGGCTGCAATCTTATAACCGGACAAAGGAGCCAAACTTTCTTGACTTTTCTTACTTAAGCTCGATGTGACTCGCAATAAAAGTGGCATGATTTGCTCGCTTACGATTACAATCAGCCATGAAGCCCAATGGGACTTGCCTGACCCTGTTTTCGTATAGATGTAACAACATGATATCCACGCGAAAGCCGGCTTATAGTACAAGATTGTCAAAATGGTCATCTAAACCACAAGTTATGCAGAGTATAAGGCTAAAAGCTGGAAACTCAATGTTTATCAAGCATAACTTCACTACCTAGGTGAAACAGCTCCGGGTTTGAGCTTAGCAAACAACAAAACTCGTTCTCTTCGAAAAGACCACATATCCCAGACTCGGAAATTCGGGTCTTGGCGATTGGGGATTTTGGAAAGGAAAAAGTAGTTTAGTTGCTAAGGCTCAAAAACACCCAAACATCCGAGCCTTGGGGACTTGGGGGCTTAGAAGCAAGCCCGCTCGTCAAACACCCATGAAACTTGGAAACCAAGTCTCACAAAAGGAATCATAAAGAAAGCCGGATATCAAGAACAAGTTGACTCAAAAGTGGATAAATTTAAACGATCATAAGAAGCACAAAGTGTATCAAGAACTTAGAGTGCATTACAAACTCCGGTAAATAGTATCAAAGGTGCACAGGCGCACCATCCAAAAATAATTGTTTAAATGGCACATCGGCCGACTGACGCATGAGAAGTGGCATTAAGGAGCAGGTATCACTCGGCATTCTAAGCCGCGGTGTCCATCTTCGCCTTACCCTTGCCATCACTTGGGGTAGCAGCAGCACCCGGATCAGCAGCGCCGGCTCGCACAGGAGGAGTAACGACTGCATGGAGGTAGCGGGTGCAGAATCGGCTTCAGCCTTCTTTTTGGCAGCCTCCTCCCTCAACTTAGCAGCTTCCTCCTTCCATCGGGCAAGCATGTCATACGGCTCGGGAAGATCCGATTTGACAACTTCACCAGCAGCATCATACGCAGGAACGAGGGAATCAACATCGAAACCGTCAGCAATCACGCTGGCCGGGTAACGGACCTCTTTCTGGACGGCTTGGAAATCCTTCACGGAGAACTTGGACCCATCAAGCTTGAATTCCGGGAAACCGCCCATAAGCTTAGCCAGCTCGAGCTTAGGGAAATAAGCCTTGGCAAGTGCAAGCCCCCGGGTTACTCCCACCCGGCAGGACGAGCGTTTCCAGTGCCAAATCCATTCGGGGATAGTGGAGCAAGCGTCTAGCATTCTCTTCAGGTCGCCGTACCCTGTACCCGGCCACCGTATTTCTTGAAGGATCCATTTGGTTCCGGCGCATAGCTGCCGGATAACGCTCTTGATAGTTTTCAGCCTGGCAATGTCACCCTCATCTGGCATCACTTCATCCGGACCTGCAGAAATGGAAACATGAGTCAGGAAACTCCGGCTATTTATCAAAAGGGTAACCCGGATGAAGAAACATACCAAGCAAAGCACGATATGTGTCAGCGATTTGAACAGAAAGGCTCGTTAGATCATCATATGCTGTGTGAGCCCTCTTCCTATACTTCTTTATTATTGACGAAGATATGGATCCTGGACCCTGCGGGTAAGGACACCCCCTCTCAGGCCCAAGGTTAAGGCCCAAAAGGAAGCGCCCTTGGAGTACTCTAGAAGGCCCATGTGAAGCCCACCCGCATCAGCTTGCGGGTTAAGTTAGGAAATTTGTAACCGACCCAGCTAGGGTTTGAGTCCTCTCCGGGTAGAACTCGAGACCTGGCCATCTATATAAGGCCAGGAGAGCCCCCAAGGAGAGGACCAAGTAATACCGCACGACCAAAAAGCCTCGGAACTCGAGATCTACTCTCGATTCGAGCAACCTGTAACCGATCTAATCATCCAATAGAGATCAACAGAAGGCAGGAGTAAGGGTTTTACCTCTTCGAGGGCCCCGAACCTGGGTAAATCTCGCCCCCTGTCAAGCCGACGATTTCACCAGCGCTCATGACTTCCCCTAGTCGAAACCCGATAGGGTCACCTGAGGGATTTGTGGAGTCAGAGATTCGACAATTGGCGCCGACCGTGGGGAACGCGGGCGCTGGATCACCGGCATCTTCGGCTTCATCGACATCCAACTCCCGTTGGAAACCATCGACTACGGCTCCGAACAATCCTGTACGGATCGGATCCGTCATAGTCACGCCTCACTCTCCGGAATCACGCCCGGTGTTCGAGGACCTGGAGAAGAGCGTCACCCTGACGTTCGGGAGCTTCAACTTCATGGCAAACAGAGACGGGATCCTCCACTTTTCGGATGAATCCGAACCTGAGTCTGGAGCCGTCAACTCGCGCTTCCCTATGGAGAAAAGTGGCGAGTCCGTCCGCTTCAACACCGTCGACTATCACGCATCTCGACAGAAGAACCATCTCGGGTACGGGAAGCTTTCCGATCTACGCCTAGGACACACGAGCCACGACTGGCCCAAGTCTGCATGGCAGGATCGGAACAGCCCTCAGAAACCGAATTCAGCGCAACCGAGCGCGATATAATCGGCGTTTCGCGGGAGGCCTGGAAAAGGGCCAAGGAGGCCATGCGGCGGAGTCAGCCACCCGCGGCTGGAGCCTCACAAGAAGACCTAACCGCCTACCACTACCACCTAGTAAGAGCGGCCTCAAACATCAAAGAAGCCCGGGCAGATCTAGCCCGTCGCAGAAGAGCGGCGGACGAATCAAGCCTGCGGCGAGTCGAACAGTCCCTCGCACCCTCAGTCGGTACCCGACCCGCGAGGAAGGGACACGCAACATCGTCAAGGGGCCACGAATCCGTGACTGCGACCGACAGGTCGACCACGTCTTCCTTCATGAGGGTCGACGATGACGGCAACGTCTACCCGCAAACCCTAGCTGCCGCGATCCTAGCCGCAGCAACTTACATGCAGATGAACCAACCGACGGAAAGCGACCCTCAGGTCGAACAGTACAAACAAATTCGCAAAGGACTAGGATTGGCGGCCGCAAGGCTCGCTTCTCACGATCGCAAGAAGACCGAAGAAGAATTGGAAAAGGAGCGACAGGAGAAGAACAAGGATAAAGAAACGCCCCGCAGGCATAGAAGTTCATCCCCGAGAAAAGACAAATCGCCACGACGCGGTCGGGGAAGAGAAGCCCGCCGCCGCGGCGATAGTCGAAGCAGCAGCGACGACAGCCCGAGAGACAAAAGCTCGCTGATGAGGACATCCCTAGCTTTCCACCTATTGTTGAACATGAAGATCCTCCTATCAAAGCTAATGAAGTTAGAATTGGTCCAATGACAAGATCAAGAACCAAGCTATTACAACAACAGGTGAATTCACTCCTACTTGAATATAATGTTGATAATTGTGAGAGCTTTATACTACCTAAATCTTTGCATTTATGTATTCTTAGGTTTGTTGATAACACAAACATGAATGGAGATCATGGAGAGGAGCTACACAAGGATGAGCATGGACTTCAAGAGGAGATGGAAAACAAGTGCTAGCATGGTGAAAACAACAAATAACAATTGTTATCATGATAAGGGGATGGTGCCTCCACAAGATCAAATGCACCAAGTGTGGAAAACAAGCCAATTATGTTATTCCACACTCATACATGAACAAGGCAAGAGGAGGGCGCCCACAAGGAGCATCAATGCGCCATATACAAGACCTAGTTCAATTAGGATTGGTTTGTATACCAATTTGGCCGCACCCCTTGTGTGGGGGTCGGTTTGTATCTATTTTGGTGTCCTAGTAGGAGTCCTAGTCCAATTAGGTTAGGTGCTTGCGCAAGGGGAGCCTTGTGGCCGCACCCCCCCTCTTATATACCCCTTGGGGCGCATAGGAGAGGGTAGACTACGTTAAAACCAAAAACCCTAGACCTCTAGATTGAAACTGCTTGTAAGCCTTTCATCTGGAAGTTCATCTGCAAACTTTACGTGATACCTGCTGTTCCACTGGGAATAAGACGATACAGAACCACTTGTAGTCGGTGGATTACTTGTGCAAGAGTGTGGAGTTGAGAATATCCATTGGGTTGCTATCTTTTGCATTGGCATCAGGGATCAGCCGGAGAGTTCTTAGTGGCGCACTAGTTATCAATTCAGAAGTTATCTGTGAGTTCACTGAGAAGATTGGGCCACCCCTTATCATCTTGGTATCAGATTTACAGGTTGCCTCGGTGAGCTATCAAATTTCCCTTTAGATTTGAGTGTTTTTATTACCTATCCAGAAAATTGCCCCACAAAAATAGTTTTAGTTTTTGCCATAGCCTAGATATCATCTTAGTTTTCAATTACTAGTGCTGTCTTTGTGTTAGATTTTGTGTTGCTTTTTCTCTTTTTTAGATCCTTTGTTTTCGGCTAGATCTAGGTTTCTTTGTTCATCTAGTCGAATTATATCAAAAAACTCCAAAAAAATCCGCTCCATATTGCCATACATCACTACAATCCGACCCCATCTAGTTGCCCTAGCCGCACCACCAAATCCCCCTTCTAGTTGGACTCGGTTACATCCCACCCACCACACGCCATACCACCGCTGCCACCCTCCTTGTTGCTCTCGGATTCGTTTCCATCGAACACCCCTAGCCACGGTCGGATTCCCCCACGGTACCATCGCGAGCCCGCAGCACACCACACACCTTACACCCGCGCGCGTTTTCATCCACGGCACAAAAACGCTGCCGCCGCTGCCGCGCGTTCCATCGCCCACGTAACACCCGCGCGCTAAGTTTTTCCCTGTAACGCTCTTACCGCGAGCCGTTTTGCTGTTGCGCGCGCTGCCGCGGCACGAAAACGAGTCGTTTCGCTGCCGTACGTTTCTGCCGCGGTACAAAAAGTACGCGTTTTGCTGCCGCGCGCCTGTTAGCTGCTGTGATCTCTGCCGCGGTACGAATTTTGATCGTTTTTGCTGCCGTAAGCCTGCCGCGGTACGAAAACTGCTGTTTTTTCTGCCGTGGCCTGTTTTTGCTGCCGTGAGTGTGTTTGAGCTCCAATTTCACCTAGATTTTTTCTGTTTTCTTTTGTTTTTCCTGTTTTCATCACTAGGAACATCACCTCCATACTTTGTGAACCTTAGCCACAGCCTTTCTACAGCATTCAAATAGGAACTTTCCCAAAAGTATAGCTATTTTGTGCTCTGACAGGCTGCTCATATTTCATCACCACCATTGTGTTCACTTGTGTTTGGTTTATTGTTGCTCCTAGCTTAGTGTAAGGCCATTGAAAAATTCAAAAAAAAAAAAAAAATAGAAAAAAGCAAAAAGTATAAAAAAAAAGAGAAAAGAGAAAAGAGAAAAGAGAAAGTGCAAAAAGGCCATATTATTGCTATTGTTTACTAGTTGAGCTTGCCATTGTGACACTTGGTTTTTCTTTGAGCAATCTTGTGCCTGTCAATAAGAGCCTAGCTAGTGACTTTCTAGTGCATTGCAAAACTCATCCATATATTGCATTGCCACATTTGTCTCCATTGTGTGAGTTTCCTTGGGTATTTTATATCTTCACTAAGACAGCAAATAGGATTGTTACTTTGGTGATTGTTAGGTATCCATACCAAGCCCCACTAAATAACCTTGTTTGCTTTTGTGAGAGTTAAAAACCTGGGTATTCTCTTCTTCACACCAAAGTACTTTAATTGCCTCTACTTGTGGTAAGTATCTCTATTCACTTTGGAGTGGTAAGATATCCTATTGTCTTGCTAGATTTTTGAGTGAGTTGTGAGAGGCACCACAACCTATACTTGTTTCTATTACACTAACCTACTAATGGATCTTTCTAGTGGTGATCTTGTGCAGCAAAAGAAGGACCATAAGGAGGGAGTTAATTGGAGAGAGTATGAGGCTCTTAGGGATGTTTTGGCAAAGGAGATAGTGGACAATCATAATGGACTCAAACAATTTGTTCAAGATGCATGTGATCCCTTATATGAGGCTCTCCAAGCTATGGAGACCAAGATGGAGGCCACACACAAATTGGCCGAGACTAATGGAGGGGAAGTGAGATCAATTCATGATTCTATTGCTCAAATGACTACTACCCTTGCTGGACTTCAAACCATGATTCAAACAAGAATGCCTCTTATTGATGATGACAATGCTAGTGTCCATAGTGATGCTAATAATAGAGTGGAAGCTATTGGTGCAAGAAATCAAGTTCATGGCCGAAATAGAGAGGAAAGAGGCCTAGGAGGATATAATGGCCGAAACCAAAATTTTGGAGAAAGAAGAATGCCAAACAATGTGGTGCAAGCTAATCCTAGAGAAGATGGTTTGAGTAAGCCTAAATTTTCTATTCCATCATTTAGCTTTGATAATATGGATGTGGAAGAATACTTGCTATGGGAGTTGAAGATGGAAAAATTATGGAGAATGCATGAGTACAATGAGGATAGAAAGATCAAATTGGCTTCAAGTGAGTTTGATGGTTATGCTCTTAGATGGTGGGATGAGCTTTTGAGGAAGAGACAAGAAGATGGAGAATTGCCCATTGTCACTTGGAACAACATGAAGAGGATTATGAGAGATAGATTTGTTCCACCCAATTACATAAGGCAACAATTTGATCAATTGCAACAATTGAGGCAAGGAACTATGAGTGTTGATGCTTATTATCAAGAGATGGAGCTAATTATGCAAAGGGCACGTGTGAGAGAACAATTGGAGCAAACAATGCAAAGATTCCTTTCGGGTTTGAACTACAAAATCAAAGGCATTGTGAGGCATCATCAATACCAAAATATCCATGAGCTATTACACCATGCAAGGGAGGCCGAAGCACATATCCTTGAGGAGGCAAAAATTACTAATAGAACAAGGGCTAGATTTCCTATGAGATCATCTTCTATGCCTAGTGCACCTCCTCCACCACCACCATCTTCAAGTTTTCGAGGTGCTTCTTCTTCTAAACCCGAGCCTAGTTCTTCAATTGCAAAGAAACCATCACAACCAAGTGTGAGTACCACGGGTTCAAGTGCTTCTACATCAAGAACAAGAGATATTTCATGTCACACATGTGGAGGAAAAGGGCACTTTAAGAGGGATTGTCCAAATACAAAAGTGATGGTGATCAATGAGAACAATGAGTATGAGACAGGTGATGATGTTGATCCTAATGATATTGATGATGATGATGGTTATTTGAGTGATTCTCCTTTGGATGCTTATGCTACTACTATGCCATCTATTGTTTGCACCCAAAATTCTTTGAGTGTGGTGCCTACTCCTGAACATCAAAGGTGCAATTTGTTCCAAACCAAAGCTATTATTGGTCCTAACATGGCTTGCAAAGTCATTATTGATGGAGGAAGTTGCAGAAATTTGGCTAGCAAAGATCTATGTGCAAAGCTCAACTTGAAATATATACCACATCCTTCTCCTTATCATATCCAATGGTTGAGTAGCACGGGACAAATGAAGGTTTCTTATATGGTGAGAGTGGAGTTCCAAATTGGACCTTACAAAGATATTATTGAGTTTGATGTGGTGCCCATGACAGTTTGTCACTTATTATTGGGAAGACCTTGGCAATTTGATAGAAGTGTGAAGCATGAAGGAAGAGCAAATACTTATGAGCTATATCATCATGGGAAGACTATTATTTTGAGGCCTATGACTCCACAACAAATTCTACAAGAGTCCCAATCCAAAATTGAGAGGAAAGTGGAAAAAGAAAGAGAGAGGGATGAGGGAACACCACAAATACAAGCCATGGGGAGTGATAGTAAACCCAATTCGAGTGGTAAAAAGAGAGAGAACCTATTATGCATGTTAGCCACTAAAGAGGATTTGAGGGAATTTAAGGATGATCCTACACTAGTCCCTATTGTGCTTATTCACAAGGGAGAGATTTTGGTTTCTAATGACATGACCCCTATTCCTCTTGGTGTTTCTAATGTTTTACAGGACTTTGAGGATGTTTTTCCACAAGATGTGCCCTCGGGATTGCCACCATTGAGAGGAATTGAACATCAAATTGATTTGATCCCGGGAGCATCTCTTCCAAACCGAGCCCCTTATAGAACCAATCCACAAGAAACAAAGGAGATCCAAAAGCAAGTACAAGAACTATTGGACAAAGGTTATATTCGGGTTAGTCTTTCTCCTTGTGCCGTTCCCGTTATTTTGGTTCCTAAGAAAGATGGTACTTGGCGCATGTGTGTAGATTGTAGAGCAATTAATAACATCACTATTCGTTATCGTCATCCTATACCACGTTTAGATGACATGTTAGATGAATTAAGTGGTGCTACTCTTTTCTCAAAAATTGATTTGCGTAGTGGATACCATCAAATAAGAATGAAAGAGGGAGATGAATGGAAAACTGCTTTTAAAACAAAATTTGGTTTATATGAGTGGTTAGTAATGCCCTTTGGTTTAACTAATGCACCTAGTACTTTCATGAGATTAATGAACCATATTTTGAGAGACTTTATTGGTAGATTTGTGGTAGTTTATTTTGATGATATTCTTATATATAGCCACAATGAACATGACCACATGGATCATATTAGACAAGTTTTGCAAGTGCTAAGAAATAATAAATTGTATGGTAATCTTGAGAAGTGCACTTTTTGCAAAGATAAAGTAATATTTCTTGGTTATGTTGTTTCTAAGCATGGAATTGAAGTTGATCAATCTAAAATTGAAGCTATTCGAAATTGGCCAATTCCAACTAATGTGAGTCAAGTTAGAAGTTTTAATGGGCTTGCTAGTTTCTATAGAAGATTTGTGCCTAATTTTAGTACAATTGCTGCCCCTTTGAATGATCTAACTAAGAAAGGTGTTAATTTTGAATGGGGTGTTTCACAAGATATTGCTTTTGATACTTTGAAAGAGAAATTGATTTCGGCCCCATTGCTTATGCTTCCAAATTTTGATAAACAATTTGAGATTGAATGTGATGCTAGTGGCATAGGTATTGGAGGTGTGCTCATGCAAGAAAAGAAACCTATTGCCTATTTTTCTGAAAAATTGAATGGTGCACAATTGAATTATTCTGTTTATGATAAAGAATTATATGCACTTGTGAGAGTTTTAGAAGTATGGAAACATTATTTATGGCCTAAAGAATTTATTATTCATAGTGATCATGAAGCATTGAAATTTCTAAAGTGCCAAAGTAATTTGAATAAGAGACATGCTAAGTGGGTTGAATTCATTGAATCTTTTCCATACATTATAAAACATAAAAAGGGATTGGATAATGTAGTTGCTGATGCTTTGTCAAGGAAAAATATGTTACTCTCAAATTTAGAAATCAAGGTTTCGGGTTTGGAGGGTATTAGAGATTTATATGATGAAGATAATGAATTTTCCATGCCATTTAATAAATGTGTTAACACTAAAGCATGGGACAAATTTCATATACATGATGGGTACTTGTTTAGAGCTAACAAATTGTGTATTCCCGAGTGTTCTTTGCGTTTATTTTTGATCCAGGAATCTCATAGTGGAGGATTGATGGGACACTTTGGAAGAGAGAAAACATTGTTGATGTTAGCAGAAAATTTCTATTGGGCACATATGAGAAGAGATGTCTATAGATTGGTGCAAAGATGTATTACTTGCAACAAATCCAAATCAAAATTGAAGCCCCATGGATTATATACACCATTGCCATCACCAAGTACACCATGGGAAGATATTAGTATGGATTTCGTGTTGGGATTGCCAAGAACAAAAAGAGGACATGATTCTATCTTTGTGGTTGTGGATAGATTTTCAAAGATGGCTCACTTTATTTCATGCCACAAGAGTGATGATGCTTCTCACATTGCCAATTTGTTCTTTAGAGAGATTGTGAGATTGCATGGAGTTCCAAGGACTATAGTTTCAGATAGAGATGTCAAGTTCATGAGTTACTTTTGGAAAACACTTTGGGGTAAGCTTGGCACCAAGTTATTATTTTCTACTACTTGCCACCCCCAAACTGATGGACAAACCGAGGTGGTTAATAGAACATTGTCCACATTGCTAAGAGGTATGATCAAAAAGAATTTGAAGGAGTGGGAGGAGTGTTTGCCACATGTGGAATTTGCTTACAATAGAGCTGTGCATTCAACTACTCAATTATGTCCTTTTGAGGTGGTGTATGGTTTCAAGCCAATTACTCCTCTTGATTTATTACCACTTCCTTTACATGAGAGAGTTAATATGGAGGCTTCAAAGAGGGCTGATTTTGTGAAGAAGATTCATGAGAAAACAAAAGAAGCAATTGAGAAGAAAGGAAAACATGTGGCTGAAAGAGTAAACAAGAAGAGAAAGGAACTTATATTTCGGCCAGGAGATATGGTTTGGGTACACTTCAGAAAAGATAGATTTCCAACATTGAGAAAGTCCAAGTTGATGCCTAGAGGAGCTGGTCCTTACAAAGTTATTTCAAGGATCAATGATAATGCATACAAGATTGACCTCCCAATTGATGAGTTTGGTGTTAGTAATTCTTTTAATGTGGCTGATTTGACACCTTACCATGGAGATGATTTAGCATCGAGGTCGATGCCTTTTCAAGAGGGGGAGGATGATGAGGACATCCCTAGCTTTCCACCTATTGTTGAACATGAAGATCCTCCTATCAAAGCTAATGAAGTTAGAATTGGTCCAATGACAAGATCAAGAACCAAGCTATTACAACAACAGGTGAATTCACTCCTACTTGAATATAATGTTGATAATTGTGAGAGCTTTATACTACCTAAATCTTTGCATTTATGTATTCTTAGGTTTGTTGATAACACAAACATGAATGGAGATCATGGAGAGGAGCTACACAAGGATGAGCATGGACTTCAAGAGGAGATGGAAAACAAGTGCTAGCATGGTGAAAACAACAAATAACAATTGTTATCATGATAAGGGGATGGTGCCTCCACAAGATCAAATGCACCAAGTGTGGAAAACAAGCCAATTATGTTATTCCACACTCATACATGAACAAGGCAAGAGGAGGGCGCCCACAAGGAGCATCAATGCGCCATATACAAGACCTAGTTCAATTAGGATTGGTTTGTATACCAATTTGGCCGCACCCCTTGTGTGGGGGTCGGTTTGTATCTATTTTGGTGTCCTAGTAGGAGTCCTAGTCCAATTAGGTTAGGTGCTTGCGCAAGGGGAGCCTTGTGGCCGCACCCCCCCTCTTATATACCCCTTGGGGCGCATAGGAGAGGGTAGACTACGTTAAAACCAAAAACCCTAGACCTCTAGATTGAAACTGCTTGTAAGCCTTTCATCTGGAAGTTCATCTGCAAACTTTACGTGATACCTGCTGTTCCACTGGGAATAAGACGGTACAGAACCACTTGTAGTCGGTGGATTACTTGTGCAAGAGTGTGGAGTTGAGAATATCCATTGGGTTGCTATCTTTTGCATTGGCATCAGGGATCAGCCGGAGAGTTCTTAGTGGCGCACTAGTTATCAATTCAGAAGTTATCTGTGAGTTCACTGAGAAGATTGGGCCACCCCTTATCACTCGCGGCGCCACAGCAGCCGCTCGAGAAAGCGAAGCAAAGAACCACGAAAAGACAACGACCGCGACCGGTCCGAATACGACGCGCGATCAGATCTCGCCCAAAAGAAGGTGGATAGGGCGAGAGCTTCACGGTATCGCGAGCGCTCCTCATCCAGGTCCTCAGACGATGAAACCTGTGGAGCACTCTGTTTCGCTCGCAGCATCCGAGAAGCACCTCTACCCAAGAGGTTCAAGCTCAGCACGGAGGTGACAAAATACGACGGCTCACTCGAGCCCTCCCAGTGGTTAAGCGACTACCTCACGGCAGTAAAATGCCAACGTGGGAACAAGAACACAGCCATGCAATACCTCAATTTGCATCTTACAGGCGCGGCCCGTAGTTGGCTGGAGAGAAGACCTAAATCTTGCTACGCATCATGGGACGACCTGCACCGTGATTTCTGCAAAAATTTCCAGTCGACGTACAAGAGGCCAGCCACAATCGAAGAATTACGAGCGTGCAAACAGAAGAGTGGCGAATCCACACGAGAATATATCCAGCGGTGGACCACACTCAGGAACACCGCAGGAACCATCTCCGAAGAGGTGGCGATTGAGGCCTTCGCCAAAGGAGCGAGAAGAACCGCGTTTCGAGAAGATCTAGGCAGAGCTGCGCCCAAAACCATTGGGGAGCTAATGATCATAGCCGAAAAATGGGCTAACGGAGAAGACGCGGTGCGCAATGAAAGAGCATCGTCGCCCGCACACGAGGAGGACCGCCATGGACGAAGAAAGAGAAGGAAATACTACAACCACGAGGACAGGGAGGAATTAGTGGCGGCAGAATTCACGCGAAATCGCGACTCTGGTCGCCGTGGAAGTCGCGAGTGGAAACCAAAGGCAGAAGAAAAATCCCCCGAAGAGGATCTCGATGCATACTGCTCGCTACACCTGTTTACAGATAAGCGCACGGGCAAAACTAAGGCAACACACCTTCTCAAGGATTGCCGAAAGTTTCTTGACATCTCAGATGCTCTCGCGAGGAAAAGATTTGCATCCACCCAAAACTACCCGCCGTTGCCAGGAGGAGGACAACAATTTCAGCCGCCTCCACCACCACCTCCACCAGCAAATCCAAACATGGCGCTAGCCGCACTACCTGCGCCACCACCGCAAAACAATGGAGCCAACGCATACCCGAACCCGGCAGGACAACTCGCGATGATACAGAAGGTATGCCCCTCTCGCAGAGCTCAAAAGACTAACACGAGGAAACTATGCATGGCAGTGCAGACACCGCCAACAAAGACCGAGTACCTGAAGATGGCAGATCAGCCCATCACGTTCTCGAAAAAAGACCATCCACCACAAGTCTATCGACCAGGACACGCCGCCCTCGTCATCCAGGCTCAAATCGGAAATTACGACCTGGCCCGCGTGTTCATGGATGGCGGCAGTGGCATCAACATCATCTACGCGGATACACTCCGTCGAATGAACAAGAACCTGGACGGCCTAACGGAATCAGAAACATCCTTCCACGGGATAGTTCCGGGCAAGGCAACCCGTCCACTCGAAACAATCAACTTAGAAGTTGTACTGGGCTCTCCAAGCAACTACAGAAGGGAATTCCTGGACTTCGAAGTCGTCGACTGGCCCTCACAGTACCACGCCATCCTTGGCCGAACAGCGTTCGCCAGATTCATGGCAGTACCACATTACGCGTACCTGAAACTTAAGCTACCCGGCGAATACGGTGTGATCACCATCAACGGAGACTTCCAGAAGTCAGACAAGTGTGACATAGAATTCAATGAGATCGCGAAATCTTTCGGGATGCAAGAAGAACTTCAAGAGCTGGCAAAAACCACGGACCACTCCGTCATGCCCCTCACGAATAAAACGCGCCCGAACTGGAATTCAGCGCCAACAGCGAAACCCGCAAGCACCAAGTGCACCCGACGGATTCTGCCAAGACCGCGATGGTTTCCACAACCCTCTCGCCAGCATAGGAAGGCGCGCTCGTCAAACTCCTCCGTGAGTACTGGGAAATTTTCGCCTGGCAGCCCTCAGATATGCCAGGAATACCCAGGGTGTTTGCCGAGCACTCACTCGAAGTCTTTCCTAATGCCAAACCCATCAAACAGACGACTCGACGATTTTCAGAACCCAAGCAGAAGGCGCTTGGAGAAGAAATAAACAGACTGCTAGCCGCCAACTTTATTAGGGAGATCAAGATATCCACCTGGTTGGCAAACCCGGTGCTGGTCCCCAAGAAGAACACGGATATCCTTCGGGTGTGCATCGACTACACATCGCTGAATAAGCACTGCCCCAAGGACAATTTTCCTCTACCACGAATCGACCAGATCGTGGACTCTACGGCAGGCTGCCAACGCCTCTCCTTCCTGGACGCCTATTCGGGATACAATCAGATCCGAATGAAAAAGGAAGACGAAGAGAAGACGGCATTCATCACACCCCACGGTGTCTACTGCTACACGATAATGCCCTTCGGGCTGAAGAACGCAGGCGCAACATATCAACGCTGCATGCAAAGATGCCTCGCCAATCTCATTGGCAAAAACGTACAAGTGTACGTCGACGACATCGTCATCAAAACTCGAGTCGAGGACACACTCCTCGAGGACATCAGAGAAACGTTCGACGCCCTTAATGCATATCGGATCAAGCTCAATCCGACTAAATGCGTTTTCGGCGTCCCCGCAAGAAAACTCCTCGGGTACCTGGTATCCGCCAGAGGCATTGAAGCCAACCCGGAGAAAATACAAGCCATCCTGACTATGAAGGAGCCAACCAATCTACGCGGAGTCCAGCAGCTCGCAGGACGACTAGCCGCCCTAAGCAGGTTCATCGCACGATTGGGAGAGCAAGCGTTACCCTTCTACAAATTATTAAAGAAGATGGACAAATTCGAGTGGACACCCGAAGCTAAACAAGCGTTCGCAGACCTGAAGCGATCGTTGCAAAGCAGGCGCGTCCTTGCAACACCGCAAGAAAGGGATCCGCTACTACTATACCTAGCCGCTACAAACCAGGTCATCAGCACAGCAATCGTGGTCGAACGACCTGAAGACGGCAAAGCGTACGGAGTCCAACGACCAATATATTACATCAGCGAAGTGCTCTCGCCATGCAAGCAACGATACCCTCATTATCAGAAGCTGGCGTATGGAGTTGTTCTCACAGCCCGAAAGCTCAAACATTATTTCCAGGAACACACCATTACAGTGGTTAATAATGCGTCACTCGGGACAATCATGAACAACCCTATGGCATCCGGAAGAATAGCAAAATGGAGCATCGAGTTGGGCGCCTGGGACATCACCTATACAGAACGGAAAGCAGTCAAATCTCAAGTACTCGTGGAATTCCTCAGCGAATGGACAGAGCTACGAACACCCGGACCACCCGAGTACACGAGCAATTGGATAATGTACTTCGATGGATCCAAGAGAAACGAAGGAGCAGGGGCTGGAATCGTTCTTATTTCACCTCGGGGAGACAAGCTGCAATACGTCCTGCGACTGGACTTTCCACCAGACGATCCAGCCTCGAACAACGACGCAGAATATGAAGCCCTGTTGCACGGGGTGAAGATGGCAATCGCCTGTGGAGCTACCCGATTAATGATCTACGGTGATTCCAATCTCATAGTGCAGCAGACAATGAAAGAATGCGACGCCATTGCTGAAAACATGGTCGCATATCGTGACATGTACAACCTACTCGAAGGAAGCTTTAAAGGCTGCGAGCTGAAACACATTGCAAGATTTAGCAACGAAGAAGCAGATAGACTGGCAAACATGGGTTCCACGAATGCACCCATACCGCCAGGAATATACTTCGAACGGATGATCAAGCGATCGGTCAAAGTGAAGAAAGCTGCAGCAGCGCCAGAAACAGAGGTCAGCCCGCAGGTCGCGCTTATCGAGCTTATTCATAATATATCACGACAGGTTTTCCTGGTCGAGCCAGTCTGGACGCAGAAATATCTCGACTACCTACTCAACAGACAGCTCCCGGCCGATCCACCTGAGGCTCGACAGATAATCAGGCGTAGCAAGTCCTTTCGAGTAGTCAATGGAGAATTATACAAGCAAAGTATCTCGGGAATACTTCAGCGTTGCATCGCACCCGAAGACGGCAAGGAATTGCTCCAAGACATACACCAAGGAGATTGCGGACATCATGCTAGCTGGAAAACAATAATGGGAAAAGCTTTCCGAGCAGGATTTTACTGGCTAACAGCAGCCAACGATGCAAAACGCCTGGTCGAACGATGCGACGCCTGCCAGCGATTCGCACCAAGGCCACACGCCCCTGCTACGGAATTACACATGATACCAATAGCTTGGCCCTTTGCACAATGGGGGCTAGATATGGTTGGGCCACTACGCAAGTCCACGCCAGGCGGATACACACACTTGCTGGTCGCAGTCGACAAGTTCACCAAATGGATCGAGGCTATGCCAGTAACCTCAGCAAGCGCCCAATGCGCCGTCAAGTTTCTCGACTCCATTGTATGTAGATTTGGTGTGCCACACGATATCATTACAGATAACGGTACAAATTTCATAGCAAAGGAGACACAACAGTTCTGCGAGGAAAAAGGCATCAATTTCAAGTTTGCCTCAGTCGCTCACCCGCAAACGAACGGACAAGTCGAAAGATCCAACGGCTTAGTTTCGGCAGGCATCAAGAAGCGACTACTCGACCGTCTACACCCCGCCGCAGGACATTGGGAGGAAGAGCTACCTTCCGTACTCTGGAGCTACCGGCGTAATCGGTCAACGAAGTACACGCCATTCTTCATGGTATACGGGGCAGAAGCAGTCCTTCCAGAGGACGTTCGATTCAGCGCCCCACGAGTTGTAGCCTACAGCGAAGAAACTTCCAACAAAGCGCTCGCAGAAGATATGGATGCACTCGACGAAATGCGAGACATCACACTCGCAAGGTCCGCGGTATATCAGCAATCCTTGCGCAACTATCACAGTCGCCGCATACACCACAGAGCATTCGCGGTTGGGGATCTGGTGCTGCGGCTTAAACAGAAGGAAGGACACAAGCTCGAGCCACCTTGGGAAGGACCCTTCATCATACACGAAGTCATCCCAGGCGGAGCCTAGAGGCTAAAGAATCCGGCGACCGGAGGGGTCTACTCCAATCCGTGGAACATTGCACACCTCCGCAAATTTTATCCTTAGGTTTACTTGTTATCACAACAAAAATAAGGCTATACTAGCCAGTCCTGTAGTTCGAATACATGGCTTCTCAGTCATTGCAATAAAGACATGATTCCTTCATCATATTCACTCGAAACTTCTCATTCTTTACATGCTACAAGTTACAGGTACACACCCCTTAAAACACATGGGGGCTACCCTACAACTAAGCATCACAAAGAAACAACATCAAATACAAGGTTATACACCTTACAACAGTTTTTTACAAACTATAAACAGATTACAGGATATTTACATCCGAAAATCAGTCAAAGCGCTGAGCATTCTCAGTCGCCAAAACTCTATCTACCTCTTCAGAGGTCATTCGGATAATCTTCTCCGCCGCAGGACGTACAGCATCATAGTACGGCGAGATATCCTCGATTGCATAATCTGGGCGCCGAGCAACGGAGTTAACATCTATCTCAGGATGCCATATGCGGACAAAAGAGAGAGCTACAACCGCGCCGCACGTCATCTGATTGCGCACACACGCGCGAACTTCTCCTTCACGTCCAAACAAACTGAGAAGATAACCCCAATCTTCGGGACCTTTTTCAAGTGGGTAAAATGCAGCGTTCATCGCAACCAAGACCTCGTGAAAAGAACTCACGAGAATTCTCGCCTGGAGGACTCGAAATTTCAAGGTGGCCATCACAAAACCCCGACTGCGATCATACCAAAAATTGTTTGCATGAGGTTTGGAGCTACTAGCCCCTTGAAGGATGTGATTCTCTACCCACTGCTTTTCTTCCCTGTCATCTGGATTAACGACTGAAGAGCAAAAACACACTCAGTCAGATAAGGAAACAAGGAAGAAAAAGGCACGGGGGCTGCACTACTTACAAAGCAAGTCCCTTGCGACCACAGCCAACTCATCCATCAGAAATTGTTCGCGTTCAGCTGCCAATTTCTGCTTGGACTTCGCCACATCAGCTATCCCGCGCATAGCTTTTAGCTTGCGCTCACCCTCCTGGACCTTATCACGAAGGCCCGCAAAAGTGCCAACAGCGGCAACAAGTGGATTTACTGGAGTACCACATCCACCCGACGTTTCCGCGGCAAACCCAGTAGCCTGGAAGCATAAAACGAAAGAAGTAAGATGCTCTACTCGAGTCAATTCTAGTCGTATATCTGACAAACGCTCGGGGGCTACTCCCATCGGGAGACAATGCACAAACAAGGGGAATGGATTGCAAGATGAACTCTTCGATTAAAGACAACAAAGGTACGGGATTACATCCCAAGGTTCATTACATTCAAGGAGAAAAAAGAAAAACTATGAAGCTACATTGGTGCTCCCGCTGGCAGCAGTCGCCCCTCCCCGCAGCCGAGCAAAAATCTCAGACAGCTTCCGAGCAAGAATAGCGGCTTGCTCGCCAAAACGAGAGAGCCGTACCTTTTTGCCCGTGGAGGGGTCGGCTGGAAGAGATGTGTACGCCTCCTCCAAACCTTCGACTCCATGCGCCAAAGCAAATTGTATCGCGGTCTTCGCACCAGACTCCGCCTGTGCGACCGCGAAGGCATCCAGAAGTTTGCCTTCTGAGAAGACCTTCAACAGATCATCTAGCGCGGGTGCAGGAGTGGCGTTGGCGAGGAGGCGACCGTGCAGTTGCCCCAACACTTGAGTAGCATCATTGATCATGGAGAGAACTCCATCAGCGTGCCTTTTAAGCTGGGCAAGTGTGTCGGTTACCATATCCACCCGCTGGAGTCCAGGGATCTCTAGAGGAACATCCAGAAGACCTGCAAAGGAAGAAAAAAATACTTAGCAAAGTACAGCGAAATGAGGAATCAAAGTCGCAAAAGCCCAACACACTTACCCGCGAAACGCTCAGCAAGGGGACGGAGGAACCCGACAATGTCGTTGTCGGCCTTACTGCCAGCTTTCTCTAACTCCTTCAAGGACTTCCGTGCATCCGCAAGCTGTCGACCAAAATCTTCTGATTGCATGCGGGAAGCCTCTAGCTCTTGTCGAATGGCCGTCAGGTCAGCCTCCCGAGCAGTTACCTGCTCAGAGAGTTTGACCTTTTCGGATTCTGCAAATTCAAGTCGAGCTGCAAAGAGATGCTTGTCAAAACTCAAGAGTGTACGGAGTACGGAAGACAGGGAGATGATAAAGCTTACCC
This sequence comes from Alopecurus myosuroides, assembly GCA_028641055.1. NCBI lineage: Eukaryota > Viridiplantae > Streptophyta > Magnoliopsida > Poales > Poaceae > Alopecurus > Alopecurus myosuroides. Next base: position 130,442,244 of record CM054063.1, read on the forward strand.
TTGAGAAGGACGTTTTCAGTCTGAAGTCGGCTACGGTCCGCTCGAAGCGACTCGCAGTCCGACTCGGCGAGAACGACGCGGCGACCAATCGCCGCAAGAGAACCACTAAGCGACTGGAAAAGCACGAAGACAAAAGAGTTAAGAGGATTAAATTAGAGTCTGTACCTGATTATTTACAATCGACTACAGCCTCGGGGGCTACTCCCATCGGGAGCACTGTCGTGCACCCGATAAAAATGAAATCATGAAGAAGAATTAAACTAGACTTTGAGCCTGTGGCCGATCGCATGCGATCGACTACAGCCTCGAGGGCTACTCCCATCGGGAGCACTGTCGTGCACCCGATAAAAAATCTTTTGAAGATGGAAGATGAAGTTTACCTGGCCGGTGGCACGAGAGAGCGGATCCGCGGAGCTATCCGTTACTTCCTTAGAAGCAGAAGTCCTGGCGGCAAAGCTGGGGGCTTCACGTACCACCGTCGCGGCTTCGGGGGCTGCTCTCGGGGAATTTTGGACGGTGCCCGCGGTAGGAGTTTCACCCGCATCCTTTGCCTTATTCCTCTTTTTGGGAGGAACGGCAGCGGCGTACCTGCGAGGACTGATCGTCTGCAGACTGCACCGAAAGATAGAAACAATCGATATTGAAGCACGGAAAATGTTCGACCAAGATTGAGGAAGAAGCACTTACTCGTCATCCTCGTCGTCATCCAGCAAGTCCGCGTTCCAAGCGGGCGTCATCACTGGGAACGAAGCCGAAGGAGCAAGGGAGCGAAGTGGAGTCGCATGGACAGGAGCTTGATTGGGCGATGCTTCCAAGGATTTATCCTTGGAAGTAGCTTCGTCCTCATCTACCCGACGGTGTTTCGTCGGAGCGCCATTCGAGTCTTCAACGTCATCCGAGGAATCGTGTTCTGAACTCGAAGAGGCGTTGGCGACGCTGGTTTCAATCGCGCCGTCTTGATGACTCGACACTTGCTCTGAGGCAGCCTCCCCCGCAGCTGGCGGGTAGCAGTCCGCCATAGCTAGGCTCTGCAAAGGCAAGAAGAAGACGAGAAAAACCTTATCGACTAGGATTCAGAACAAAAAGGGAAACAACTCAAAGACGAAAAGGAAGAAACTAACCTCGGCTGGGGGAGGGTTTGAAGCGGCGAAGGCTTAAACAGAGCAATCGGGGAATTTCTCCCCCACCTTCAGTCGAGTGATACCCGCGATTTTCTTCTCGAATTCTACATTCGAAAGCTCCTCGCGGCTTACTCGGCTGGGGTCCTCTGAGCCTTGATACTCCCACATAGCGGAGGGCCTTTGTTGAAGTGGTTGGATCCTGCGCTTCAAAAAGATGCTCGCCAAATGCATCCCGTTGAGCACGACTCCCGCGGTCTGGTCCCGGAGAGCAGCTACTCTTGCGAGTAAAGGTGCAACGGTCTGAGTCTCTTCGGCTGACATCTTGTGCCCCCAGGACTTCCGCCTTGTCAGAACAGCGAACGGGTGGAATTCCACAATCCCACCCGAGCTGTTGTCGGTGACGTAGAACCACCTCTTCCGCCAGCTTTGAGCGGAGTCGACGAAATGCATGTTGAAGTAGCTGCCTTCTTGTCGAGCTTGGATCCCGAAGCCGCCCGTACGAAGCGGTTCGCCGAGCTCGGACTCCACCCGCGATCTCTCGCGGAAGATCCAGACTTTGAAGAGCGCCTTCCAAAGCGCCCAGTGCGGGCGAATGCCGAGATAGCATTCGCAGAACACGATGAAGCACAAAATGTGCTGCACCGCGTTCGGGGGAAGATCGTGAAGCTGTATGCCGTAGACACACAGCAACCCGAGGAAGAAGGGATGAAGGGGAAAAGAAAGGCCTCGAGTCACGTGGTCCACAAAGACCACGCGCTCGTTCGATTGAGGATTGGGTACCTCTTCCTTTTTTCCGAGACGGACTCGCTTCTCCGTCTCCGCCGGCAGCAACCCCTCCCGCTGCATCTCCTTGATGTTTTTCGCGGTGGTGTTGGGGGAGCGCCAGTCGCCGGCGCGGGGCGCGGGTTGCGCGGAAGGTTCGCCGGATGCAGAGCCGGCAGCACCGCGTCTCTTTCCGCCAGCCATTGCTTGCAGCACGAGCTCGAGCGCGAGGAAGACGAAGGTGGGCGCAAGGAAGGAGATGAAGACAGAGAGCTGGGAAAGTTTTACCGCAGCGCTAACACCCGTATTTATACATGGAGCAAGACGATCTCAGCCGTACGATGCGCTACGTGGCGCCTATCACGGCCACCACGCGTGAAGATGAAACGAAGCGGCGGCCAGCGCTGTTTCGTGCCACGATCTTAACAGAAGATCGTGCACATTTACTGCGTGTTTCGCGTAAAAACCGGGAACGACGTCTCGTTTCCCGGTCAAAAAGCTGACAAGGTGGGCCACCATCTGCTGCCACTCCGTCACGTCCCATCGGGAGAAGAGGAGTGCGCCATGACGTCATGGCATTCGTCATTCAAAACCAAGATCTTTTCGATTGGAAGTTCAAACGCGAAAGTATCTTCGTATGAATATCAATTCCTTCGGATAAAAGCAACTTTTCCATGAACAGTTCATAAATCAAGACCTCTTCGAACAAGAGAAAAATACCCTATGCACGAAAACTCTTTCGTATGGGCACAGCATCCCGAACATGAAAACTCTTTCGTATGGGCTTAGTTTTTCTTCCAGCACGAAATTTCTTTCGTATGGAGCTCAAACGAATCAATCGGGTAGAAAAAACCTACCTCTCTTACACATGATAATTTTACATCATAAGAACCTGGATTGTTCAGCCGACTAGGCACATCCGGATGCCATATTCTTCGAATATGAAGGTAAGACCCGAAAAGATCTCTCTTTTGGGCCTGGAATCGCACTCGAAAGCTGCGTCCTCCGGTATAATTCCGTGTCAACAACACGAAGAAAATCCTAGCGGACGCGCCGGGTACCCCCATAGGTTAAGTTCGATTCGATAAGTCCACAACGGCCAGTCGCAACAATCACCTTATCGGGTTCGAGTCGGAGGTCTCGAATCTGAGTAGGCCAGGAATGTTTTTGCCCTAGTCGCAATTAATTGGCCCTGATCTCTCGGGAGAGCCAAGCTACTGTGCCACATCCTTCTGTGAAAAAAGCCGTAAAACAGGCACTTATATTGCTCGATGCTCGAGCGTGATGACCCATGATACAGGGAACACACCCTTTGGAAAACAATGACTGTCAGGGCAATCCTCCATAAAAATAAGGAGGGTTTGACCGTCTACTCGACTGGAAAGGTCCCAGTCAAGCACACGCTCGGGGGCTACTGACGAAGATATGGATCCTGGACCCTGCGGGTAAGTAAACCCCCTCTCAGGCCCAAGGTCAAGGCCCAAAAGGAAGTGTCGTGGGATAATCACGGCAGATGTTACCTGGGGTAACTGATCTTGGGGCAAGACGACACAGGTATTTGGGAGAGGGTTTAGCTCAGAGGAAAACATGGTGCAACTCGATCTGGTAGCCGGCAATCAAAGTCGCCGAGTCTCCGATCTTGATATAATAACTCAACTCTGGAATTACACTTGATGCTCGATATCACACGATGTTGCTAGGGTTCTTAGATCTCCCCAAACTAGACGTAGGGGTCGGTTTATAAAGCACCGTACCCTCCTGACTTGCCCTCCAAGGCGCACCCGGAATCCTACCCGGACACTGCTTACAAACCCTAGCTTTCCTTACCGCAACCCACAATCCGGGTTACGAGGCCTACAAACTTTGGGCCTTCCAGAAGTTTCATTATCCTTAGCCGGATCCTGCGCCATGTCCCTTGGGCCGGGTTACACCTTGGAGTTGGCCTACCGGGTTATTATCCCTCCATCAGTAGTCCCCAGAATAGCTTGGGCTTCATGGATCCCACTTGAAGCGCTTGCTATTCCCTGCAAAGATATCAAACATACGGGCATATAGAGACCGGGTTAAGATGTTTTGATGTTCAGCCAGGCCTCACTCCACGGTAGCCATGCAATAACCCGGGTTTTTCCTCCGAACACCTTGACTCAAATTTCCGGGTCCAAATCATAATAAAAATCCCAGGATCCCATGCTCGATAATCAATCCTGATATCCCGGAGTTAACCTCCTTCTTTCTTTTATCCAGATGCCCTGCTCCATATTTGGCGCATATTTCGCAAAAACCACGTGAACAACCGTCACCCCATGATTTCCGGCTTCTGGCCATTGGGATAAGATCACCCTTATTCTATAAATAACACTCAGAGGGTAACCCTAAATTCATCACCACGCCACAACTTCCCCTTTCTCTCCTTGCTCCTCGCTTCCTCGCAGCACCGCCGCCAGGGGCTCGCGCACATCATCAAGGCGAAATTGCTTCCAGCCGCGCTCGCCCTCAAGCCGTCCCGCGCCGCCGCCAAGTTCCACCATCACACCTTCATTCCTCTCGCCAAGAATCGTGAAGGGGCACTCGAGTCACGTCGCCCAACACCGTCGCTTCCAAACCTCAATCTCTCCAGTAAGCCTCTTACATCTGTCTAACTTATCCTTGCAATTTTTCCAATTTCAACCAGGATCGAATCTGGGTCAACCTGCGAATCACTTTTCTGATTACATCAAATTAGATTGATTCGACATCCACCAGCTCTTTTAACCTCCTGCTATATAGTCGCAACTCATCCCCTACCAATATTAACCATCAAAACTCTTGTAGGATCAATCGCAAGCTTTCCCATCTAGATCCGTTCCTCCTCGATTTTCCGCTCTCTGCATTAACACCCGGAAAATCCTCTTTTTCCAGCTACTTTACTTGCAATAGATACATGGGCAACCACCCATCGACCCCAAATGCCTTTCCATATGTAAGTGCCCTATAATTTCCACAGTTGCACTCAACACCCGGATACTTTGTAATTTCTGCACCACAGCATGATACCCGGATAATTCTCAGCTTCATACTTTCTTGACACTTACACTCGGATACTTCAACACTCCCGGGTCTTATTTGATACACCTCCTTTTCTGGTGCTTTGCAGGTTGATCCCATGGCTCCCAAACGACAAGGAAAACAACCGACCCAGGCGAGAAATACCCAAAGCATATCCGCCAACTGGGGGCGTTCCACGGCTACGAAAGCCAAGTTGGAGGAGCTAGCCGAATTAGGAACTCTCCCTTCTCAGAAGGACATTCACTGGAGGGCGCCAGGCAGTGAGACCCGGCCCACACCCACAGAAAACGAGGTAATCTGCTTCGTAGAGCACGTGACCCGGGGATTCCGTCCTCCGGGTCACCCTTTCTTTAGGGAGGTCTTAGATCACTATGGACTCCGAATGTTCGACATAGGGCCTAACTCTATGTTGAACATTACCCACTTCATTGTTCTCTCTGAATCGTACTTGTGCATGCCGCCGAGTTTAACTCTCTTCATCGAGTTATTCCAATGCAAGCCGTGCCGCGAAAGCGGCGACGGAGCGCTCCTAACCTGTGGCAGGGTATCCATCCAGCGCCGCAGGAATTCTCTGATGCCAACCCTCAACCTACACTCCCACGTCAAACACTGGCAACTGTCCTTCTTTTATTGCCGCGATACCTCCCCTGACAGTGAAAAGAAGCTGCCGGGTTACTCAGAGACCCCCCTCGAGCCCTCCGAGTCTTTCAGTGCCTTTGCATCAGATTCGGACAGGGAGACAATCCTTCCCTTGCTAACCAAGATGGCCATTCTCTCAGCCCAAGGCCTCCTCGGGCTCAATTTAATAAAAACATGGGTTGACTTCCGGATACAACCCAACTCCGTTCGCACCAAACTGATGTGCGAGTACTCAGGGCACACCACAGATACGCTCCGATACTCCACCAAAAGCTTTGCAGCCGGCGATACCAACAAGACCATCAAAGGCTTCTTAACGGAGAAGCTGGAGGTGATAAAGGGAATCACCGGGTTACCCCCGTTTACTCGGGACAACCCGGCTCCAGCGGTAATACCTGATATCCATAACTTGCTTCCGTACCTTGACTCGATACAGCTTCTAACCCTTAGTCTCATTCCTTTGTCTTAGGCTGATGACCCTTTCTGGAGAATTGAACCCTTCCCCCCTTCCAGAGACCCGGAAGATGAGGACGAGCCGGCTGATGGTAGTGAAGGTATTTGCACAGGATCTGCATATTTTTACTTGTATTACTTCCCTTTCGTTTATCTTTTCTCCAACTAACACACACTCGATTCGCAGGACTCGAAGACGAAGGTGAGGCCAACGAGGATGACCCGGAAGCGACTGAATCAGACCAAGAAACAACAGTCGGAGCCAAAAGGAAAACCAGAGGAGCCGTGTCCAAGGTTCCTTTTTCCTCGTTATCCTCTGAACCTTATTCCTTTGACGCCATGCGACGACTTAACCATCAATTATCAAATTCGTCGTGCTTGAAGGACTCCTCCCCAGCCAAGCGCAGAGTAACTCGGAGCTCCCCGGGTGAAGATCCCCTTAACCCGGGCATCTCTATTTCCTCGGTTCCTCGTGGCGGCGCTCCTCCGCCTCGTCCTTCCGACTCTCCTCAACGCCACCCTTCTCCTAACCATCCACGTGCCGGGCAATTCCGGGTCCCGTTGGTAGTTCCCGTGGCAACCTCATCTGCTTCCAGCGGCGAGCTCCCGCCTGATTATACCGTGAACGCCGGGTAAGTTTACGCTACATGACTTCCTTTTATGCTTAACAAGTTTCCACTCAAGCCACCATTATCACTAATAGCCGCTTTTTCTCATCTTTCTTTTAGCACTCAAGCCGTCGTTAGCGACCCGGAAAATATAGAAGCAGATGACCATCAGGCAGAGAAACCGACTGACCATGCGGACGCCGCGACTGGCGATGATACAGCGAATAATCAGGAACAAGGCCCTCTGAACAACCCACTTCCCCGAGCTGCCGGATCTCCTTCCTCATCGGAACCAGTAGACGAGGAGATCGAAGTTCTAGATACAAGGATGAGTTCTCCCAACCCGGCCACCCAAACTGTCCGGGTCTCAACTCCAAGGGCGGGGAGAGCCCCCCCACCAAACGACCAAGCTGCCGGCTCTTCCGGTGCTCGATCCGAGGAACTGACCTTTACCCAGATGCTAGAAACCCTTCGCACTTTAAGGTCCAATGAAGAGAACATCTTGGGAGCTTTGATTGCCAAACACGAGGTAAATCCGACTAATATTGCTTATGCCTTTATCCAGTCCCCAAGTTCCGAGTGAATTGATTCATAATTTACTTGGGACTTTGTTATACAAGCGACTGATAACTTATTCCTCTACCCAACTGATCCTTTGTTTGCATGCATGCAGGCTTTCGTAACTCAATCCGAGGAAAAACTGGCGGGCGCCACCAAGCTCATCGAAAAGGAGGTAGCTTTACGTGAGGCAGCCGAGGCCGAGTCTAGGAGGAATAAGTTGATAATGAGAAAATATAGGAAAAGGGCTCACCGGGCAGAAGATGACCTAACAAGCCTTTCCGTCCAAATATCAGACACATATCGTGCTTTACTTGGTACGTTTCCTCCTCCGGTTTATCTTTTTGATAGATAGCAATAGTTTCCCGACTTATGTCTCCATTTCCTCAGGCCCGGACGAAACCATGCCGGAAGAAGATGACATGGCCAAGCTGAAAACCATGAATAGCGCTATCCGGCAACTATGTGCCGGAACCAGATGGATCCTTGATGAGTTGCGGTGGCCGGGCAGAGGACATGTTGATCTGAAAAGGCTGTTGGACGCCCTATCCACTGTTCCCGAGTGGATTCGGCACTGGAAGCGCTCATCTTGCCGGGTTGGAGTGACCCGGGGGCTTGCACTTGCGAAAGCTTATCTCCCCAAGCTCGAGCTAGCGAGGCTTATGGGCGGCTTCCCAGAGTTCAAGCTTGACGGATCCAAGTTTTCAGTAAAGGATTTTCAGGCCGTCCAGAAGGAGGTCCGTTACCCGGCCAGCGTAATTGCTGATGAACTGGATGTTAACATACTTGTTCCAGCATATGATTCTGCCGATAAAGTAATTAAGTCGGATCTTCCTGAGCCGTATGACATGCTGGCTCGGTGGAAGGAGGAAGCTGCTGCGATAAGGGCGGAGGCTGCCAAGAAGCAAGCTGAAGCCGGCTCTGCTCCTGCTGCCTCAACACCAGTCGTTCCGCCCCCTGCAGGGGCTGGTACCGCCGATCCGGGTGCTGCTGCTACCACCAATGATGGCAAGGGTAAGGCCAAGATGGACGCCGAGTGATATATGGTTTCCAATGCCTCTTCTTAAGCGCCAGTCGGTCGACATACTTTTTGAAACAGTCATATTTTGGGCGGTGCGCCTGTGCACCTTTGATATTTTTTCACCAGGATTTTGTAATGCACGCTAAGGCCTTGATATACTCGATGCCTGTTCCGGCCTTTTTAAGTTTAAGCTCATCTGTTCTCGATATCTGGTTTTATTTATTGTTCCTTTTGTGAAAACTCAATTTCCGGGTCTCATGGGTGTTGACAAGCGGATTTTGCTTCGAAGTCCCCAAGTCCCCAAGACTCAGATATTTGGATTTTTGCAACTATACAAGTAAGCCAGTTTTTCTCTTTTCAAGATTTCAAGCTACCGGGCCCGGATTGCCGAGTCTAGGACACTTGATCTTGAAAAGGGAACAAAATGCTTATTGCTATTTTCACAAAGATCCACGAGTTGTTTCACATAGGTTTTGAAGTTATGCTTAATAGTCGTTGAGTTTCCAGCTATTCAGCCTTGTACTCTGCATAACTTGTGGTTTAGATGACCCTTTTGACTGTCTTGTACTGTAAGCCGGCTTTCGCGTGGATACCATGTTGTTACATCAATACGAAGACGTAGCCAGCCAATCCCCGTCGGGTTTCATGACTAACTGCCATCGTAAGCGAACAAATCATGCCACTTTAATGCGAGTCACATCGAGCTTAAGTAAGAATAGCCAAGAAATTTGGACTTCTTTGTCCGGTTATAAGATTGTAGCCATACTCGTTTGCAAGTAATCGGCCCTTATAACTCATAGGCATCATGGCCGGGTCTTTGAGTTTGTAACTGTGCTATTTAAGCGACCAGCCCCCAAGACCTAGATATACGCATCGTACTGAGAATACATAACCTGATAACAACCATCTCTTTTCTTGATAACCATCTCTTTACTTGATATGAAAAATGTAGGTCAGCAAGCCGCCTCATTAAAAACCCGTCCAGTCCCCAAAGGTACCCTGGATAGGAAAAGAGTACGTCAGAAAACCTGCTGCCTATTACATCGTGCAATTCCACTTGCCAATATAGTCTTTACTAAGTATAATACGGACGTAGCTGAGCCACGTTCCATGGTCTATCTCTTTCTTGCATAGATGAAGTGGTGTGTGCGGTGTCGTTGACTGTAGCCGACTCTTCCCTTGCATCTATCAAATAATATGATCCGTTATGCAGACTCCGGCTTATGATAAATGGTCCTTCCCATGGTGGTGATAATTTGTGTTTTCCTTCGTTTGACTGTACCAGGCGCAGAACCAAGTCTCCTTCCTGGAATACCCGGGTCTTCACACGCCGGCTATGATACCTCCGTAGATCTTGCTGATATATGGCTGATCTTTCCAGGGCTTGTTCTCTTTGCTCTTTTAACATATCTACGGCGTCCTGCCGGGTTTTTTCGTTCTCTACTTCGACGTAAGCTGATACTCTAGGCGAATCGTGAATAATGTCACTCGGTAACACTGCTTCCGCACCATAGACCATGAAGAAGGGTGTCATCTGAGTGGATCTGTTAGGTGTAGTGTTGATACCCCAAACCACAGAAGGAAGTTCTTCGACCCATGCACCAGCAGCCCTGACACAGGGAACTCGCAATCGTGGTTTTAATCCGCGAAGCAATTCTTGGTTTGCCCTCTCCACTTGTCCATTGGCCTAGGGATGAGCCACCGATGCCACATCGAGCCGGATTCCATTGTTGCCACAAAACTTCTCCATCTCACCAAGGGACATGTTGGTTCCATTGTCGGTAATTATGCTGTGGGGGTACCCGAACCGGTAGATAATCCTTTTCAGGAACTTGACTGCTGTAGCTGCTTCGCAATTAGTAACTGGCATAACCTCAACCCACTTGGTAAACTTATCAATAGCCACCAAAAGATGTGTCTTCTTGCATGGTGACATATGAAAGGGGCCAACCATGTCCATACCCCAGACGGCAAACGGCCAAGTTAACGGGATAGTCCGCAATTCCATAGCCGGCACATGGGTTTGGCGAGCGTACCTTTGACATCCGTCACACCTTGCTACCAATCGTTCCGCATCCGCTAGGGCCGTGAGCCAGAAAAACCCGTGTCGATAAGCTTTAGCCACAAGAGACCTTGTGGACGCATGATGTCCACAGTCGCCTTCATGGATTTCCTTGAGAATCTGTCTGCCTTCTTCCGGCGCTACGCAGCGCAAAAAGACTCCTGCTGCACTTCTCTTGTACAATTCCCCATTGATGATAGAATATCCCTTTGCTCGCCTCAAAATTTGCCTTGCTAATACCTCCTGTTGTGGTAACTCGCCTCGTGATAGGTAGGCCAAAAACGGTTCTGTCCACTCGGGAATAGTACGTACAGTGGCTACGAGTCCTGAATCCGGGTCTTAATTTGCCAATTCCTCCTCTGACTCGATTTTAACTGATGGTCGCCATAATTCGTCCAGGAAAACGTTAGGTGGAACCGGCTCTCTGCGCGAGCCGAGTCTGGCGTTGGCGTCGGCTGCCTCATTCTTTCTTCTGTCTATATGCTCCACCTCATACCCGGAAAAACATCCTGCAACCCTATCAACTTCCCTGCGGTATGCTGCCATAGTTGCGTCCTTTCTATCCCACGTTCCTGACACCTGCTGTACCACAAGGTCCGAATCTCCGAAGCATCGTATCCTCTTAATGTTCATCTCTTTGGCTACCTTTAAGCCATGCAATAGGGCCTCATACTCGGCCACGTTGTTGGAACAGTCGAAGTGAATTTGTAGCATGTAACTCAATTTGTCTCCTTTGGGTGATGTTAGCACCACCCCAGCTCCTGATCCCTCGTATTGCTTTGATCCGTCGAAGTGCATGATCCATGACTCGGAATTTGGAACCGTTGCAGTCATGCCTGTATGTGTCCAGTCGTTAACAAAATCAATTAAAGCTTGAGATTTGATTGCTGACCTGGGTTCGTAGTTGATATGATAATCCCCCATCTCTATCGCCCATTTGGCTATTCTTCCCGTCGCGTCCGAGTTTCTGATGATATCCGACATTGGTATTGAACTAACCACTGTTATGGGATGTTCTTGGAAATACGGCTTCAGCTTCCGGCTGGCCATAAAGACCCCGAACACCAACTTTTGCCAATGTGGATAGCGCTGCTTTGCTTCTGATAATACCTCACTGACGTAATAAACCGGCCTCTGAACCGGGTATCCTTTCCCATCCTCTTGGCGTTCCACAACAACTACTGCACTGACGGCTCGGGGGCCAGCTGCCACATACAGTAACATAGGCTCTTTAGGACCCGGCGCCGCTAGTACTGGTGCTTCAGATAACTGTTTCTTTAGTGCCTCAAATGCCTCGTCCGCCTCTTGATCCCACACGAACTTATCCGACTTCCGCAAGAGCCGGTACAAGGGTATTGCTTTTTCTCCGAGTCTGGATATGAATCGGCTCAAGGCTGCTACGCAGCCCGTGAGCTTTTGAACATGCTTCAAATTTTCCGGTTTTCTCAGACTCTGGATGGCCTTGATTTTATCCGGGTTTGCCTCGATTCCTCTCTCGGAAACTATGAAGCCGAGTAATTTCCCAGCTGGAACTCCAAACACGCACTTTGTCGGGTTAAGCTTCATCTGGTACCTCCTCAAGTTTTTGAACGTCTCCTTTAGGTCATCGATAAATGTCTCCGCCTTCCTGGTCTTGATGACCACATCATCCACATAGGCATGGACGTTACGTCCGATTTGGTCCTCAAAGCACTTTTGAATACACCGTTGGTAAGTTGCGCCAGCGTTCTTCAACCCAAACGTCATAGTTTTATAACAAAAGGCCCCAAAAGGGGTTATGAATGATGTTTTCTCCCAATCCTCCCTTTTGAGCTTAATTTGATGATACCCGGAATATGCGTCCAGGAAGCATAACAGATCGCTTCCAGTTACTGCGTCTATAATCTGATCTATCCTTGGTAGCGCGAACGGATCCTTTGGGCAATGTTTGTTGAGACTCGTAAAATCAATGCACATCCTCCACTCATTAGTCTTTTTCATCACTAGAACCGGGTTAGCCAACCAATCCGGGTGAAATACTTCCATGATAAAGCCGGCTGCCAATAGCCGAGCGATCTCTTCGCCTATAGCCTTCCTTCTTTCCTCATTCATTTTCCTCAAACCTTGCTTCACGGGCCTGGACTTGGGATCCACATGCAAGCTGTGCTCAGCCAGTTCTGTAGGGATACCCGGCATGTCGCTAGGTGTCCAGGCAAACACATCTGCATTCGAACGAATAAACTCCACGAGCGCTTCCTCCTGCTCTTTTCCCAAGTTAGACCCTATGGTAAACTGCTTAGTGGAATCCCCTTCGACAAAATCCATCTTCTTGGTGTCCTGCGCTGCCTTGAATTTTGCTCTCTCATCCTCGGTATTCGGCTTTTTCAAGGCTGTTCTATCGTCCGGATTTACTTGAGACCGGTAATATTCGAGCTCTTCCTTCCTGCATGCCTGCTCGGCCATAACTGAATCTCCTTCGTCGCACTCGGCCGCTATATCCCGGTTCCCATGTATAGTGATGGTCCGTTTAGGACCCGGGATTTTCAGCTGCAAATACACGTAGCACGGCCTAGCCATGAATTGGGCGTAAGCCGGCCTCCCAAACAGCGCGTGGTAAGGACTGCGCAATTTGACCACCTCGAACGTGAGCCACTCAATTCGATAATTATCCGTCGATTCTCCAAAAGCAACTTCCAAGGTGATCTTTCCCTCGGGGCTCGCCGAGTGACCTGGCACGATCCCATGAAAGATTGTCGAACTTTTTTGTAACTGAGACTCTTTGAGACTCATCCGTAAGAAGGTTTCCCAATAGAGGATGTTGATGCTGCTTCCGCCGTCCATCAGGACCTTCTTCAATTCGTAACCATTAACCTGTGGAGCAACCACCAATGCCAAGACTCCTGGACGCTCTATTTTCTCCGGATGGTCTTTTCTACTCCATGTTACCTCTTGTTCCGCCCATCTGAGATGTCCCGGCGCGGCCAACGAAATCGAGTTTGCCGCTTGCTTTAATGTCTTCTCGTTCCTGCTGGAAGTTCCTGTAGTATGCACATGATATTGTCCCTTTAAATTAGTCGTTCGTACCGTGCCGATGAAGATGTTGATCCGGCCGATCGTCAATATAGATCCGGACTCGAGGTGATCCGACTCTGGCCCCCAGCCGGAATCGTCCACCATCTTTTCTCCTTCGTGGTCGATGTAGATTTCGCCAATGACAAGATTCTCCATGCCCCTCCGAGCTTCTCCCGTGATGTAAACACCTTTGGACGCAGGCCCCACGGTGGGCGCCAACTGTCGTGGGATAATCACGGCAGATGTTACCTGGGGTAACTGATCTTGGGGCAAGACGACACAGGTATTTGGGAGAGGGTTTAGCTCAGAGGAAAACATGGTGCAACTCGATCTGGTAGCCGGCAATCAAAGTCGCCGAGTCTCCGATCTTGATATAATAACTCAACTCTGGAATTACACTTGATGCTCGATATCACACGATGTTGCTAGGGTTCTTAGATCTCCCCAAACTAGACGTAGGGGTCGGTTTATAAAGCACCGTACCCTCCCGACTTGCCCTCCAAGGCGCACCCGGAATCCTACCCGGACACTGCTTACAAACCCTAGCTTTCCTTACCGCAACCCACAATCCGGGTTACGAGGCCTACAAACTTTGGGCCTTCCAGAAGTTTCATTATCCTTAGCCGGATCCTGCGCCATGTCCCTTGGGCCGGGTTACACCTTGGAGTTGGCCTACCGGGTTATTATCCCTCCATCAGGAAGCGCCCTTGGAGTACTCTAGAAGGCCCATGTGAAGCCCACTCGCATCAGCTTGCGGGTTAAGTTAGGAAATTTGTAACCGACCCAGCTAGGGTTTGAGTCCTCTCCGGGTAGAACTCGAGACCTGGCCATCTATATAAGGCCAGGAGAGCCCCCAAGGAGAGGACCAAGTAATACCGCACGACCAAAAAGCCTCGAACTCGAGATCTACTCTCGATTCGAGCAACCTGTAACCGATCTAATCATCCAATACAGATCAACAGAAGGCAGGAGTAAGGGTTTTACCTCTTCGAGGGCCCCGAACCTGGGTAAATCTCGCCCCCTGTCAAGCCGACGATTTCACCAGCGCTCATGACTTCCCCTAGTCGAAACCCGATAGGGTCACCTGAGGGATTTGTGGAGTCAGAGATTCGACAATTATCGTCCTGTTCCTCCTGGCCTCAGCCTCGGCCGCTTCACGCAGAGCCACCTCCTTTTCAATGAGCTTGGTGGCCTTTGCCAGTTTCTCCTCAGATTGAGTCACGAAGGACTGCATGGATGCAAGGAAGGATTAGCCGGGTAAGGGGGAAAGGTATCAGTCGTTTATATCGTAAAAGTTCCAAGCAAATTGTGAAATAATTCACTCGGAACTTGGGGACTGGATAAGGACACAAGCAATATTAGTCGGGTTTACCTCGTGTTTGGCTACTAAAGCATCCAAGATGTTTTCTTCATTAGCTCTCAAATCGCGCAGGGTTTCGAGCATCTGGGCAAACGTCAGGTCCTCGGGTCGGACACCGGAAGAGCCGGCAGCCTGGTCGCCTGATGGGGGAGCTCTCCCCGCCCTTGGGGTCGAGACCCGGACAGTCTGAGTATCCGGGTTGGGAGAACCCATCCTCGTATCCGGAACCTCGATCTCCTCGTCTACTGGTTCGGATGAGGCAGGAGACTCGGCAGCTTGGTGAAGTGAGTCGCCCAAGGGGCCTTGTTCCTGGTCATTCGCAATATCACCGCCAGTCGCGGATTCTATCTTCTCAGTCGGCTCCTCTGCCTAACGGTTGTCCGCCTCCCGGTTATCCATCTCCACATTCTCCGGGTCACTAATGGTGACTTGAGTGCTAAAAGAAAGATGAAAGAAGGCAGTTAGCAATGGTGATTGAAAATTGTCAGGTATCAAAAGGTGTCATATAGCCAAAAACTTACCCGGTGTTTACGGCGTAATCCGGCGGGAGCTCGCCGCTGGAAGCAGACGAAGATGTCAAAGGGACCGACAGTGGAACTCGGAATTGCCCGGCATGTGGATGGTTAGGAGAAGGGTGGCGCTGAGGAGAATTGGAAGGACGAGGCAGAGGAGCACTGGCACGGTGGACGGGGGAGGTAGAGATGCCCGGGTTAAGGGGATCCTCACCCGGGGAACTCCGAGTTACTCTGCGCTTGGCTGGAAGAGAATCCTTCAAGTACGACGAGTTCGATAATTGATGGTTAAGTCGTCGCATGGCATCAAAGGAGTAAGGTTCAGAGGATATAGAGGAGAAAGGAACCTTGGACACTGCCCCTCTGGACTTCCTCTTGGCTCCAACTGTTGCCTCTTGATCAGATTCGGTAGCCTCCGGGTCATCCTCGTTATTCTCACCTTCGTCCTCCAGCCCTGCGAACCGAGTGTGTGTCCGTGGGGAAAAGTTAAATGGGAGGAAAATGATGTCAGTAAAGATAATACAAGATCCAGGCAAGTACCTTCACTATCATCGGCCGGCTCGTCCTCTTCTTCCGGGTCTCTGGAAGGGGGGGGGGGTCAACTCTCCAGAAGGGATCATCAGCCTAAGACAAAAGGATGAAATTAAGGGTTAGAAGCTGTATCAAGTCAAAGTGTGGAAATAAGTTGTGAATATCGGATCTTACCGCTGGAGCCGGGTTTTCCCGAGTAAATGGGGGTAACCCGGCGATGTTCTTTATCACCTCTAGCTTCTCTGTCAAGAAGACCTTAATGGTCTTGTTGGTATCGCCGGTCGCAAAGCTCTTGGTGGAGTATCGGAGTGCGTCCGTGGTATGCCCCGAGTACTCGCACATTAATTTGGTGCGGATGGAGTTGGGTTGGATTCGAAAATCGACCCATGTTTTCACTAAATTGAGCCCAAGGAGGCCTTGGGCTGAGAGGATGGCTATTTTAGCTAACAAGGGAAGGATCGCCTCCCTGTCTGAGTCAGGGGCAAAAGCATTGAAAGACTCGGAAGGCTCGAGGAGACTCTCCGAGTAGCCCGGCAGTTTCTTCTCGCTGTCTGGGGAGGTATGGTGGCAGTAAAAGAAAGATAGCTGCCAGTGTTTGACGTGGGAGTTTAGATTGAGGGTTGGCATCGGTGAATTCTTGCGGCGTTGGATGGATACCCCGCCGCAGGTAAGAAGTGCCCCGTCACCGCTTTCGCGGCACGGCTTACACTGGAATAGTTCGATGAAGAGAGTCATACTTGGCGGTACGCACAAGTACGACTCGGATACAACGATGAAGTGGGTAATGTTCAACATAGAGTTAGGCCCTATGTCGAATACCCGGAGGCCATAATGGTTTAGGACCTCCCTAAAGAAAGGGTGACCCGGAGGACGGAATCCCCGGGTCACGTGCTCTATGAAGCAGATTACCTCATTATCGGCGAGTGTGGGCCGGGTCTCGTCGCCCGGTGCTCTCCAGTGAATATCCTTCTGAGAAGGGAGAATTCCTAACTCGGCTAGCCCGTCCAGCTTGGCCTTTGTAACTATGGAACGCCCCCAATTGGCGGATATGGTCTGGGTTGCCTTTTCCTGAGTCGGCTGTTTTCCTTGCCGTTTGGGAGCCATGGGATCAACCTGCAAAACACAAGAAAAAGAGGTACAGGAAATAAGACTCGGAAGTATTGGATTATCCGAGTCTGGGGTATCAAGAAAGTGTGAAAACTAAGAACTATCCGGGTATCACGCCATGAAGTGGAGATTACAAGGTATCCGGGTATTAAGTATAACTATGGAGATTAATGGTCACTTACGTACGGAAAAGTGTTTGGGGAAGACGGATGGTTGCCCATGTATCTACTGCAAGCAAAATAGCCGGAAAAGGAGGATTTTCCGGGTGTCAATGTTATGTGCGGAAAATTGAGGTGAAATGGATCTAGATTGGAAAACTTGCGAGCGATTCTACCAAGATATTGGTGATTAATAATGATAGGAGGATGGTGTGTGATCATCAAACAGGTTGTTGAAGAAGTTGGCAAGCATTTAAGCCGTCTAAATTCGGTGTGACGAAAAAAAAAACGGCCCACAGGTTGACCTAGATCCAATCTGGGATGAATCAAAAAATTGCGAGGCTAAATTAAACAAGTACAAGGAACTTACTGGGAGATGTTGGAGTTTAGCGCGACGACGGTGGACGGCGTGGCTCGAGTGCCCCTTTGCGATTCTTGGCGAGCGGGGTGAGCGCGCAGCGGTGAAGTTTGGCGGCGGCGCGGGATGGCTCGGAAGCGGACGCGGCCGGCGGTGGCTTTGCTCCGGCGGCGAGCACGAAATTCCTGCGGTGGTGTTACGAGAGCGCAAGGAGCGAGAAGGAAAGGAGAGGATGGAGTGAGCCGTTGGGTTCTAGGTCATCCTCCGAACACTATTTATAAGGTGAGGATGAACTTATCCCAACGGCCGGAAGCCGGAAATTAGGGGGAATGGTTATCCACGCGGATCCTGCGAGATATGCTTCAAGTATTGAGCAAGGTACCTGGACAAAAAAGAGAAGGAGATCCACCCCATGATATCAGGGTTAATTATCGAGTATGGAATCTTGACATTATTATCAGTATTTAGACTTGGAAAGTTAAGCCAAGTACTTGGGGAAAAGCCGGGTTACTATATGGCCACCATGGAGTTAGGCCTAGCTATCTATCAAAGCACCTTAACCCGGCCTCCATACACTTGTGTATTTGATATTCTTGCAGGGAATAGCGAGCGCTTCAAGGAAGGATCCGTGAAGCCCAAGCTATTCTGGGGACTACTGATGGAGGGATAATAACCCGGTAGGCCAACTCCAAGGTGTAACCCGGCCCAAAGGACACTGCGCAAGATCCGGCTAAGGGTAAAGAAACTTCTGGAAGGCCCAGGTCTGTAGGCCACGTAACCCGGATTGTGGGTTACGGTAAAGGAAAGTTAGGGTTTGTACGTGGTGTCCGGGTAGGACTCAGGGTGCACCTAGGAGGGCAAGTTAGGGGGTACGGGTGCTTTATAAACCGACCCCTAGGTTTAATTGAGATCGAAGAAACCTAGTAGTAACGTTTGATATCGAGCATCCAGTGTATACGAGAGATCGAGTTAATATATTGAGATCGGAGACTCGGCGACTTGATTGCCGGCTACCAGATCGAGTTCCATCATGTTTTCCTCTGAGCTAAACCCTCTCCCAAACGCCTGTGTCGTCTTGCCCCAAGATCAGTTACCCCCGGTAACGTCTGCCGTGATAATCCCATGACAGGTTGTTTTCACCATGCTAGTACTTGATCTCCATCTCCTCTTCTTGCCCATCTCCATCCATGTGTATCTCCTCTCCATGATCCCCATTCATGCTTGTGTTATTAATAAACCTGAGGATACATAAATGCATAGACTTAGGCAGTATAAACTTCTCATAATCAAGAATAGCATAATCAATAAGGATTGAATTCACCTGTTGTTCTAGTAGCTTGGTCCTTGATCTTGTCATTGGTCCAAGTCTCACTTAATCTTGTTTAGGTGGTAATGTACTAGGGATGTCCTCATCATGAAGAATGAGGTTCCTTGATCTTCCGAGCTCGGCCTTGTGAGTACTCCTTCCCTAGCCATCTCAACAAGCACACAAGGGTGATATGATGAAATGGATGTCACACTTACCCAACGTTACCTTTTTTGGTCGTATTGAGGCTAGTGGACGAGCCTAGGTGTAGGGCGGTAAGTCAAAAGTGAGTCCAAAAAGATCGAAAGAAAACCGCAAACGACAACACACACGCTATATGTGGAAGGAAAATGTGTTAGAAAGGTGGCGAGGAAAAACAACAAATCCGAAGAAAAGTATGTTGTAAAACATGGAGAAGAACCAAAGAAAAGTTAGCACGCAAACCAATCCTAGTGGAGGAAAATGATATGGTGGAAACTAAAAACACACACACACACAAGGGATAAATGGGGTTAGTGCGGCCAATGGACGAGCGGAGACGAAATGTACCTATCGAAGACTAAGCTCAATGTCACACCAACGCAAGGAGAACGCTAGCTCAGACCGCAATTAATTAGAGGCAACAAGATTCGCAATATGGCAACCGGTCACTCTATTCTCTCTTGCAACTCGAAACTAAACGTTCCTACAAATGAAAGTAATTGGCATCGATCTTTTCTTCTTTTGGCTCTTTTTGCTTCTTGCTTTTTTTTTTGATTTTTCGCTTTTTGATGATGATGATGCGGACATGATTCCCAAATGCCAATGCCTACTCGAAGCTATTCTTTCACAAGCGCAAAAACTCGCACTCTCGGTGCCACGAATGCGATGCCAAGCGATGTAAAAGAACTAGTCCAAGTAGGTAAGGTACATAAAGGAAGGGGTTAGTTCAAGCGGAAGCAAGTTATACCTATGCGGTGGATGATCTCGGATTTGCGGCCGGTGGATGTCGATGTCGTGTGGATCCGTTGATGTAGTTGCGTGGGCGATGTCGATGGCGACACTTAGAAACTTGCCTCACTCAAATCGGAGCAAAGACGACAAAGAAAAACAAGATACAAAATCTGTCCAAGAACCGAAGAGTAGGATTTTTCTGAAATTTTTGCTCAGTTTCGAAATTTCTCCCAAATCAAGAATTTTTTTGGACAAATTCGAGAAATGTGGATGAATAGAATGGTGGGGAATGGTCTTTGGCAACAAATCTACGGATCAAAACCACGAAAAACTCAACAAATCGACAGATCGGTCGAAATCCCTTTTGGCTATTTTTGGTCAAATTTTCAAATTTATGGTGGATAGAAGAAAAATTGGTGGTAGGGGAGGGGGTGAGGTGTCGGATTCGTGCCAATCTAGCTCTGAATACCAGATGATGAGGTGTTGACCTCTTAATTTGGCCCGATCTTCACGAATCGACGAAGAACGACAAGAACGAGTGAAGAACGCGAAGAACACGAAGAACACGAGAGGGGAAATCGTGGGCAAACACGGGGAAACACAAAGGGAGATAAATAGAGAGAACCGAAAGATCCCAAACCTCCCGTCAACTAAACCTCGAGGGTCGCATACGGAACGATCGATCCAACTGAACTCACCTTGATTGAAACCGTTTACACCCGTGGCCGGTCCAACCACGCCAATAGAACCTCAAGGATTTACGAGAGGGAGATTGGCAACTCTTAACAGAATCCACGATGGAAAACGATAAGTAGTTGTGGTGAATCTTGATACGGTCCTAGATGAACATCATAGGAGTAGCCTCGTAAGAGGAGTCACCTCACAAGAGGGATATAAGGGCAAAGCCCGAAGTTCTCAAATCATCCCCTAAACCCTAGATCTAGCCACCGGAGTCCCTTATATATCCCAGGGGGTAGGTGGGGTGAAAACGGGCGAAATCCATGTATTTTCGTGTGGCAGCAGGGGGGCCGGCATGGGGGCGAAATCCATGTAAAATGTGTTAATGTCTGCCGAGATCCTCATCGCCGGGGAGGGGGGGCATGGCCGCGGTAGAAGGTGCTCCTGTGGGGTTTTGGGTGCTAGGGTGTCGGTGCGGGCGATGCACAATGTGCACCAGTCCCAATAAAAAAGACGCGGCAAGGTAGGCGAGAGAGCGGTGTGTCACTGACGGCTGGGTCCGGAAGGCGAGTGGGCGTTGTTGACCAGTCCCATGGGGACGCACGCACGCGAACTGCACGCCCTCCGCCCTCCGCCCGCGAGAAAGTAATGGTGAAAACAGTTCGTAACTGAGATCAACGGTTATAAAGATAGAGTGAATCTCAAGAATAAATAAACCTACAACCTCCAGCCATACCATGTGCCATATGTCATTATTAAAGAGGAAAAAAATCTTTACAAAAGCCGGCTCTTTTCTAGAGATTGCCTTGAAAATGCAGAAAAGAAAAGATGTAGTAGCTCCCGGACACCTTTTGCCGAATGTCAAAGCGAAATCTTCTTACTGGATAGGCAAAAAAAAACACTCCCGTACGTATATGTACAGTACAAATACATTTCCGTTTAAAAAAATGTTACTAATATTTTATATATGGAGCAAGATTGGGTGATAATGATCTCAATCAATTCCCCTAAAAAAAACTGTAAGCAATTAGTTCAATATTATTTTTAATGTACAGAATGAGATATGATGATAATGATATTCGCCTATTGATCAAAGTGTGTTGAAAAGTGAGTGATAGAGATAAAAAAAAACATTCCTAACATGTCACTCTGGCCAATATTTTATCCATCACGATAATTTGAAATAATTTAATCCTAAGATTTGTTTTGGAGCTAATTTACTTCTAAGTTAATTATGTCGCGCATTTACATAGAATAATTTGAAATGAAGTAAACCATACTAATTTTCATAATTACAAATGAATCTCACAAGTGAATTTCTTGCATAGTAAATGAAATAAAAGTTGGAGGCATGCAGATTTGTTCCATTGTAGGAGAACCACAAACCGATGGGCAAATTCAAAATGGGTGAATTAGGTTCTTTCCTCTTCTTCTATATCTCTCTTTGGCTGCTATTCTCTTGTAGATATGAGCCTCTGATTTAAGGAACCGGCATGAGATTCTTCATCTTGGTGTATACGAACTGCACTTGATTCACTGTCACTGGCTTCCTGGCAGTATTGGTCATCTGATGCCGTGAGAAGGCCCATTTTCACGCTGTCTCTGTCTCGTGGGTATGTCCAGTACAAGAAGCCGTAGGTGAGGCAACAGATGGCCATTGGCACCGCGATCTCTGTGTACATCGCCTTGGCCAATGCACCTGCATTCTCTCTGTCCGTCTCCACGCTAGATTCAGAAGAAACTGGCTTATATCCAAACACTTGCTCTGCTAGAATACCGACAACGAGAGGCGCAAATGAAGCAAACACTGATTCAAAGCACTTGTCCAGCGCGTAAACTGTTGTCCTCGCCTTCTCTGGCACAATCTCAGCGAAAATGGGGCTGCATAGCACAAGGGAAGAACGCAATTGAAGATTTTTTTTTTTGTTCAAGGATACACCATGCGTAATGCAATATAAGAGATTTTTTTATGCAAGTTTGCATGACAGTTTTCTGAGAGAGAGAGATGAACATCGTACTTGTTTGTGGATGCGGCATTCCAGGAAATGGCGAATCCCGTGATGAAGAACACAAGTGCGTGTGCGACACCGGCTGATGGGTCGTTGGGCAACCCGAGCAGCAGGATGGCACCGAGTGGAAGCGCCGATGCAGAGCTTATCTGCGCCATTGCAATCCTTCCGGTGTTAGGGAAGCGCCTGGAGACAGTGTCCCCCATGAATCCCCCGAAGAGCGCGCCGAGAGCGGTGGCGAAGAGGTAGAGCCCCGTGATGATGCTGGTCTGCCAGTGCGTGAAACCGGCAAGCTCCAGCCACATGGTAGCGAAGTTGAGCGCTGACCAGGCTATGAGACCGGCGATCCCCTGAGCGACGATGACCTGGAACGTGGGTACGGCGATGACGCCCCTGGCGACGTGGAGCAGCTCCTTGGCCTCCTCCTTTGCGGACACCGCGTTCTTGGACTTGGCAATGGGGTCGGCGGCGAAGAACCACATGAGGATCCCGAGCGCCACACTGATGATGCCGAGGATGTGGAACGCGAGCCGCCAGCCTGCGACGCCAAGGAAGGTGATCGGCGCGAGGAGCACGCCGAATGAGTTTCCTAGGATGGAGCCAAGGTTGCAGGTCATCTGCAGCCACCCGAAGGCTGCGCCCCTAGTGTGGTCGTCGGTGTAGTCGGCGACGAGCGAGCTGATGGCCGGGATGACCAGCGCGAGACCGATGCCGTTGAGTCCCCGCGAGATGGCCATCTGCACACACACGCGCGCCAGAAACCAGTTCAGTGATTGCTTATTGCCGTTACTGACATGTGGGGCCGTCGTCAGATGAACCCGCGGCATAGGCGCACGAGAAGCACACAGTTGACTAACGTTAACGTGGTGACCTTTTTTTCTAGACGAAATTAGAGGGCGCTACTGCATTTTGGTGGTAGGTGCGTGCAAATCTGAAAGAGAGCTCCGGTGTGGGTCCCACGTTGTCAGTGAGAAGAGGAGGAGGAGGAGGATGGCGTGAGTTCCTGCTTACCTGGAGGTAGGTGCCAGAGATGGCGACGAGGAAGGTAGCGGCGGCCCAGAGGAAGGCGCCGACGGCGATGACGCGTGCGCGGTCGTGGCGCGCCGAGGCGTAGGCGGCGAGGGGGAAGGAGAGGGCCTGGACGAGCGCGCGGCAGACGGTGAGGGACCCGAGCGCCGCCGGGGACACGCCCAGGGCGAGGCCCACCTCCCGGTACACCGCCGGGAGCAGCACCTCGTCCGCCTTCTCCAGCACCGACGCAAGGTTCACCAGCACCAGCGTACGCCGCCTCGCCGACGTCTCCCTCATCTCCACAGATTTGGGCGGAGATTAGAAGGTCTCTTCAAATGGAGCAGAGGCAGAAGCATCCGTTTAGTCGTGATGCTAGCTGCAGTTGATCCAGCCGAGCAGAGATATAATCCGTGCCATGTATGTAGATATTCAAGTCAAGGCTCTTGGGTTGGGTGGGGTGGGGCATCCTTGTGGTTGCATCGCTGGAGCCTCCACCTATTTGTATAGCATAGCCGATCGACGAGAAATTAATCACCAAGTGACAAGCTGGAATGGCATGAAGACGCAAGGGGGCACAATCACTTAGTATTCGAATTAATTGTTGTGGATTTATTAAAATATAGATGTATCTAAACATAATATATCTATTTTAATAAATTCGAGACAACTAATTCGAGACGAAGGGAGTATGTAATTTAAACACAGTTATCTTCAGCATGTGATAACATAGCTTAACGAAAAATTAATATAGGAGGTAAAATACAGCAAAACGTCTAATCTCTCCCGAAAATGTCCAACGAAATAATATTTCTTTTTTAATTTCTTGCAAGTTTCCATGGAGCATTCAACTCACTCTTTTATCTACAGGCATAGGCATCCATGAATATTTTTTTTCATATTTTTGTAAGAGTATATATTAATATCGTGAAGATATCAATTACACACGGACTCTGCAACAACATAATAACCTAATGGCATTGTAGATGCACACGACCAAACAAGAGAAAAAAAACTAAAAAAGAAAAGTCCCGAGTTCTAGTCCTTGTATAAGCAACACAACCACCGTCAAGACAACATATAATGTCCAAATTCTTCAAAAGCAACGCCTACAAGAAGAAAAACACAAGCGTTGTCGTCGTCCGATCAAAAATCGAGATTGTCCCCGCTCTCAAAACAGTATCTTCAGTAAGGCCATTGCCAGACACATCAATTAAGGTCAGACTTTGGATTTTCACCCCTGAAAGGTAAGACTTTGAACTTCACATGTGTTTTCTATGCTTTAATTGGAAGGAAATATTGAGCCTCACTGTTGTTTATGATAAGGTGAATTCTTTCCTAGTAATGCTTGTTATTTGTGTTTATAAGAATGTTATACTGCCTAAGCATATGTATTTATGTATGATAGGTTTATTTATAACACAAACATTATTGGAGGCAATGAGCATGGAATCATGGAGCAAAGCATGGAAGCACACATGGAGGGAGATGATCATGCAAGCCCAAGGGAGAAGGAGGAGGCAGAATAAAGATTAGAGGGAATTAAGACCACCAAGGACATGTCCTTGCTTGGTTCAGCCCAAATTATTGTTTGGTGCGTTTTAGAGTTATGGGAGCACCAAGGACATGTCCTAGGTCCTCTCACACGTGAAATAAAAGGCTTGCATGCCTAGTTGGCCGCACCCCCCTTATTGGGTCGGTTTGTATTGGTTTGGGTGCACCAAACCGTGTAGGATTAGGGTAGGGGGCGCACCCCCCCTCTCTTGGCCGCCACCCCCCCTCATATATACCTCTTCCCACGAAATTAGAGGTTAGACCAAGTTAAACATAAACCCTAGATTTCAGAATTGAACTATGTCCATCTGAATTTATACCCACCAGTTTGGTGGAGTTACCCCTTGCAAATTCTGCGTGTTATCTGTTGTTCCATTGGGAATCAGTAGATACAGGACCACTCGTAGTCTTTGATTACGTTGTGCAAGTGTGTGGAGTTGAGAATATCCAAAGGGATTGAGAGCTGTTGTATTGGCATCAGGGATCAGCCGGAGAGGTTTCAGCAAGACACAAGTTATCATATCAAGTTATCGTGTGAGTTCATCGAGAAGATCGGGCAACCCCTTATCAGTTCTTCATCGACGCAAAGACTACAATCACCATTCCTAATCCTCCAATCTTATCTTTCATGATATTTTTCGTCTCTGACTTCACTATGAACTTTCCTATGATGAAAACAGAAGCATAGCTTCGTATCGCTCCTTGCGCTGCGACCGAATTCCACCCGATCCAGCAATCTCCATGAATGCACTTGTATCTCTGCATCCAGTTGCTCCTTGCCAGAGATATATGGCACAAAACCATGAACAGACAAATGCCACTTTTGCCAATGTTGCAGACTTGCAACTGGGGAATCACGATAGTGAATTAGATGTTATCTCAATGCCCAAATAGTAGACTGAGAGAGAAAAATTCTACCTCCGAGTTAACCCCAAGCCTCCAATAAACGACCACATAGACCACTAATAATGTCTTTCACACAGGGAGATCGGAAGGAAAATCACTAGCAAACTCACCAAATTGGCCAGATGACAATGTTGCGAATCAAAAAGTATATGCAATTGTTATCAGCAAACGTGGTGTGCGTCCATCCCTGCACCCGTCTCATGTACGAGTTAATAATGAATTGTTCCCGAGTAGAGAGGACATGATAAGGATTTAGTGAGAAGGATAGTGGCAAAGAAGGTGAAGCCAAAGCCGACAGAGGTGGACGTCATGCTCTAGGTGCAGGAGGTGTTGCACAACCCCGAACGCCAACCCCGAGGAGTAGTGGGATTGGAGCCCCGCGGTGGCGGAGTCGATGAACGACGTCCTAGCGTTGCCACTAGAGGACGCCCTAGTGTGGTCCTTCAGGGATCACGCCGAGACGACCGGGATCCCTTTTTCGTCCTCCTCAGCGGCAACGACAGGGCCAAACCTAGCGGCACAGGCAGACATGACAACGATGACGACGACGATTGCAACACAGGGCCTAGTAGCGGCGTTTGCAGCCAAGAAGGAGGACTATAGCGCCTTCCAGTGGCGGTAGATTTAGGTTTATCTAAATTTCGTTCAAATTTGTAATTTTTCTAAAATGGTTAAATAAAATCTATTAAATTCTGAATTCAAATTTTGTTGTAAAAACATATTAGGACGCGACTAGAAAGTGACGCCCCAGTACGTGGCAACATGCTTTGACGCTTTTAATAACGCTCGACGTTGTTGTCGGACGTTCTATGCCAAAAGGCATGCATATTCTCAAAATACATACAAATGGTAGACCGATTTGTGGACATATAAATGGTGGAAGGGGATTGAATTACATTCATTCATGAAGCCGAAGAAGCCGTGACACCATAAGAAACTGCACAAACTGATCAATGTTTGATATTGTTTCTCTATTTTTAGTTAAAATATCAAAATTGTTAAAACATAAAGGACGTGACTACACATGACGTTCTAGATTTGGCATAATCATAAAACATTAGGATAAAACTTGTCTTAATCACCAACCACCTTCGTGCATTCTAGAGATGGTTCTCTATCCCTCTTGCATGTAATAAATGAAAAAATATTGATGTCAATATTATTTAATGCAAAATCAAAAAATTCAAAAAAATTCCAACATAAGCGTTTGTCCGATTTAGCATTCGTTTTCACCGTTACATTAGTTGAGACAAGATTTTCGAAACTAAATCTCATGTTGATATGTTTCGAAGATATTTTTTAACCAAAAGTTACTCGATGTAACATGTGAGTTATCCAATCTGTAATATGTAAGTTACCCACCATACTAATGCTTAGTTTTTTGCTTGAAACTAAATCTCACTTTGGTTTGTTCTGTTTTATTTTTTCAAGTTTTGAAGTTACCACCTAGTTTCATAAGTGAGTTACCACTTACCACTTTGGGATAGTAATTTTATCGTGTACAAGTGGGTAATACACTAAAACACCCGTGAAAATTCATAAATGATAGTGTGATAACTATCTCAATTTCATGGTGACAACTTCACCCTAAAATAGATGGCTAGTTCTATAAGTACTGGGTTGGTAACTATTATTTGGAGGACGGGAAATTATATCGATTTCGTAGTGGATAACTATATCATGAACATATGGGTAACTCAATCAGTTCTAGTGGGCAACTCTATCAGTACTGTATGGTTAACTATTACCGAGAGAGTAGAGTAACTGAACGCGGTAGATAACTATATCATGAACACATGAATTACTCCATTAGTGCTAGGTGGGTTAATATCATCGAGAGACTAGGATAACTACATCAGTTTCATAGTGGATAACTATATCATGAACATATGGGTAGCTCCTATCGAGTGTTTGTAGTAGGATTCATGGCGGGGGTGCCATAACCCGGAGGTAGTGTGTGGGTACTGAACGTAGGGAAGTTGCCCGTGGCAAAGACTCTGCTTTACCCAGGTTCGGTACGTTGCAAAAATGGCGGCGCGCTACTCCTGCAAATCTCACTATATCAAGTCTAAAAGCTGAAGTACAAGGTACCATGCGTTAGTAAGATTGAGATCTCTCCTCCCTCTAGGATTGCTCCCGTACGACTTCATATAGAGAGCCGGACTAGGGCTTACAGGAAAGAAAACTACTTGTATTGGGAAAATATATCTAACTTGGACATCAAGGCGTCCGACTTCTTCTCCAAGCCGAATTGCGCACTGTGCCACAGTTCGGGTCTTCTAGAATCCGCCTTCCTGTGCGTCCGCCTACTGGGCCGCCCGGTGAATCCTTCTGCTTCACCACCAATGGGCCACCCTGGCAGACCGGCTTCTGACCAATGTCGGATAATACCCTAGTTCGGTGTATTCCCGACAGTAGCCCCCAGGAAGAGTTCATACTTTTCACTTCCGTCATTTCACAATCCGACAAAAGTGAAAAATACACCTTCAAGTCTTGAATCTTCTGTCGAGACATCGTAGTAGAATTCATCGACGGGGGTGCCATGAGACTACTGATAGAGACGTGGGGGGACGTGGTAGTATGACGAACAATGACACCAAGGTTTTACCCAGGTTCGGTACGTCGCAACTAGGCGGCGTTCCTACTCCTGCAATCTCACTAAATCAGGGCTGAAGTCTGAAGTATACAAAGTACAATGTGAGTTAGGTTTAGCTACTCGACAAGGATCAACCTCTCGGCGAGTTAGCTTCTAGCTTATTCTCTCTCTTTCTTATCTCTCGTCCGGCTTTATATAATAGCCGGGTTAGGGCTTATAGAAAAGGAAACCTAGAAGACTACGGTAAGTTCTAACTTGGAAGGTAAGAAATCGCCTTCTACTCCAAGCCAAACCACGTGGGCCATGGTCCGGGTTCTTCTAGAATTGGGCTTCTGCGCGTTAGCTTACTGGGCCGCCTAATGGACCGTAATCCATTACCATTCAGGCCACCCTGGTAATCCGGCACTTTAGGACACCATGTGATATACCCCTAATTGGTATATATCCGACATCTTCTCTCAAACTAATTTTATGCCGAATCCGTATTTTTCAATCTTATCATGGAAGGAACCATTTTTCCCTGGTCAAAGTGATGTAATCAAACAATCCATGCTTACACCATGGTCGTTTGATCATAGACAGAATCTGAAAAGATATCTTTGCGGGATTTTCGTGTGGGAACCGAAGAGACACAGTAAAAATGTAACGTTGGGCCGTAATCCTGTATTGAGACTTCGATTCGCCGTATTTCGTCAAATTCACATTCTTTCCGAGAAATGTCGGCTCTTCGTCTTGATTCTTCTTTTCCTTCAACTCATGTTGTAACGCGAAACTCAGATTTCGGGAAATCCGGTTTTTTCTTCCACGAGCCTTCATGGAGAAGGAATTTCCTACGTCAGCGATGAAATCGTGCTCACGTCAGGGACGTTTGGGTTTCGAGTGTGAAACCCTGAAACGTATCTCTGACAGATTCTCGCGGGAAACGAGGAGATAGCAATAATCACATGTTGATTCTTTTCCCGGATTTGCCGGCGAGTGACACGCGTTGATAATCCAATGGTCTAAAGAGCCGTTAGCGCGCATCGTAAAGGATTTCCGGCTATAAATAGCCCTCTTCGTGCCCTCCGGCAATCCTTCCGCTCTCCTCTCACCTTCTAGCTCAAGCGCCATAGCCCCCGAGCCACAGTCCCAGTGAGAGCACGGACTTCCCGTCGGGAGCTCGAGGTCCTCACTGCGCCGCCAAATCATGGATTCACCGCGTGTTTCCCAGGAGCACTCCGTCGCCGCAGACATCGACGACATCATCAACATGATGGACCCGCTGCTCGACTCGCCGAGCCGCGCCACCGTCGACGTGCCAGAGAACGTTTCCGGCGGCCAGGCCCGCGAGGATCCACATCTCGCGTCCGATAATCTGGCCGCATCTTCCTCTGCGCCGCCTCCACCTCTCGCCCCCGAAACGGTGGAAGAAAAATTCATCCTCGTCGGAGAGGAGCTCGCCACCGCGGCCGCCGGCGCCGAAGCCGAAGACGAGGGCGATATTTCCGGCAATTGGAGCCGGTGTAACATTCCTCCCTCCCTTCTTCCGACAATGGAGAAGGAGGGGTTGATTGTGGAAGGAAAATGGCGGCATGAGGAATAAGAGTCCGAGCCTTCGCCCAGAGCCGGAGAAAGAGTCCTTCTCACCTCACACATTTCTAGAGGTATGGGAATCCCGCCTTCCGCCTTATTCCTCGAAGTCCTCAGCCATTATAACATCCAGCCTCACAACGTACCACGAAATTCCATTCTTTACCTAGCCGGCTTCCAGGCCCTTTTTGAAGGGTATTTAGGAATAGCGCCTAGACTAGATTTCTGGCAGTATTGCTTTGGAATTAAGCGAAACCCCACAGAGGGTGCTCTTCCAACCTGTGGAACCATATCTTTCACCCTGCGTAGATTCAGGGAAGATTGGTTTCCGAAGATAAAAACATCGGAATCCGTCAAATTCTGGACGGGTTCCTTTTTCTATCATCAAGACATCCCATTTCCTGGAAAGGAAACCGGCGTTCCACCATTTGTCAATGCTGCCGCTACTCCCCAAGATAACTGGGCTGCAGAAGCAGTGCAGACTTTGCCGGATGATTTGATGAAAATCAACCGGTGCATCGCCAAGCTCACCTCCTCAAAACCTCCTCTTACCGGAACCGACACGGTTTTATGCTGGTTCGGAAGACGCATCCAACCTCTTGCACATCGAACCCGGCTTCTATGCGAATACAAGGGTCCGGAAGACAAAATGAGGGGGACGGATAAGGCATTCTCGAAAAGGGACTTCAAAAAGCGGGTCAATCATTTGGTTGTCACTCGCGACCAGTATGAAGAAAGTCGAGAGATGTGTCATGAAGGGAATAAGATTCCAAAGGTATGTTCTTTTCTCTTTGGACAATTTTCTCGGACTTTCGTCTTTCTCCGTTTTCTTAACTTAGTCGGAAATTTGGCATTTTCCATAGTTCGATGATCTCACCGAAAAGGATCTTGCAACTGACGCCGAACTTGACGAACTGCATGCCACGTTTTACGGTGGTCGGAAGCGTAAGAGGCCGGCAACCACTGCAGAGGTGGTGGAACTTGACGGGGTTCCCGTCGCTACATCGAGGTGATTCTCTGGGTATTTTGTACCTTTGCCTGTTTTTTGTTGCATAAGCTGCTTTGGTTTCTTGGAATATTGATTTCTCGGATTTCCTTTTTGCCTTCTTTCCCCTTCAGCCTTGCTCCAACTTCTTTGAAATCAAAAAAGCTGAAGAAGCATAAGGCTACTGTCGGCAAGGGAGCGCCATCTCCTGCTGCAGCTCAATCTGCAAAGCCGGAGGAATACCCACTGCCGACCAGCCAGCCCATTGCATCCGAGATGGATGCGAGGGAAAGGGCGGAGCCGGATATGGGCGGTCCTTCTCGTACACCTGAGGAGGAATCCATTCCTACTTTCAACCAAGAATTCAAGGTAAAGGAAGAACTATTTGATGAACTCAGAAATATTCGTCCATGGGCTACCAAGTTCTTTGCTCATGCTCCTCGGATCCGTCCTTGGCCGCAAGGCAGACTAATTGTAAGGAATAAATTCATATTTTCACCTCGGCAGGTCATCCATGATGGCCTTCACCACGTTGGGATTCTTTTTGCAGAGTATGCAAAAGAGTTCAACGACAACTTGTCGATTTTGCAGCGGATGAGCCAGGTAATACCTCTAGCCCCCAAGCAATAAGTCAAATGCATGCTTTTTCCTTAATGCTTTTTTCACTTTTATGATTGTTTTTAACTTAAGCATTTTTTTGTCTCTTTTCCGTGTTTCAGCAAACTGCTAAAAACATCAACCTGGAAGTTTTCAACAAACTTACCATCAAGAACAATGAGGTGAGAAACCTTCTTTCTATTCTTGATGTTAAGGAGGCAGAACTGGCATCCACTCAGCTGCAGCTGAAGGAATCAGCAGGTAAGATGTTTCTCTGCTTTCAGTTGTGTAATTTTTTCTAAGTATTTTTTCCGAGTTTTCTAACTCATCTTTTTTACTTGCTTTTCAGCTTCTTTGGCGAAAGCCAAACAAATTGCTGAAGATGTCGGCAATGCCGAAAACCTCCGCCGGGAAAACCTGGATCTTCACAAGCTCACTGTGAAGTTGCAGCAGGACCTGGAGGCCAGCCAATTGGCCGTTGGCATTACCGAGTCCAATGCCTCCAACCAAGCAGCCAAGGACAAGGACACCATCCGAGATTTGGAGAATGCCTTGAACCAACGCTTCGAGGAGGGCGCCAAGATGGACAAGATTCTCGGTAAGTACTTTACCTTTTACCGGATTTTCCATTTTTACATCTTTCTCTGTTTTCTCTAACACTTTTGTGTTTTTCTGAAACAGGAGATAGCCCCCAGCTTACTCGGATTGAGAAAATCCGAGCTTTTGGGAAGGTATTCACCGCAATCAAGGCTGCGGAGATGTTGCTGGTCAACAAATGCCTTCCTAGGACTGGGGAGTTCTCGGAAGTTGAAAAACTTTCGGGAGCCATCGTGGAGGTGGCGGAGTCCAGGGAGTCCATCCTTCGCTCCGCGGCACGCGGTGGTGCGCGCATGGCTCTAGGGCTCATGCGCATGCACTACCCAACTGCCAAATCTTGGCGCGTGGATTCCGGCATCCCTCGAGGATATACGGAGGCGCAGCGGGCCAGCATCTTTGAAGAAATCAAAGGTCATGCCACCAAGATTGACACCATGGTGAACGTCTCCACCTTCTACCCGGAGGAAGCTATTCCAGAAACTCCCGAGGAATCCAGCAGCGAAGACGACTCGGATGCCTGAAGGAAACTGCCTGGTCCTGGGTAGGAGATAGGAAATAGAAGCATTACTAATTTTACAATGTAAACTTATTGTAATGCTTTCTATTCTTTTGTATAAACAAGTACTCCGCCTATTGCAGTAATATTATTTAATCTTTGCAAGTTTTTCGGGGTTTATTCCTTTATCTTCTAAGTTCTCTGGTTTATATGCTTTAACTGTCCTTTGTGTTTGAAATGGCTCGATAGTATTTTAATCTTCATGCCAAGTGACCGGGTATAACCAATCAGTCGAAACTCGGAAACATGGATTATACTAAAGACATTTTTACTTACTAACTTCAGTGACCCAACATAAAAACAATCAGATAATACTTAGAGAATAGTAAGGAATTTTTTGAATGAAACTCAGGCACGCAGGCACAATCTGGGTTTCCTTAAGCCATTTTAGGCTAAAAGTCATTCAGTTTTTTAACACCGAGCACGCAGGCACAATTCGAGTTAACATTGAGTATTTTGAAAGATCATTGGGTTATAGATAAGACGGAATTATGCTTTATACTATAATAAACATGTAAAAAACATAGATGTATGAATTCCGACAACTTTATTTCATGATCTCAAAGATGTTTACATAGAAATTGAACTAAGTATAAAAGGAACGTAACTACTGGATGCTCCAGGGTCTTTTGGTCTCCCCTAGTTCATCATCTATCTTTCTCTTTCTTTTGCGATTCGGCTTTTCGGGATCATCTTTCGTGTCTCGAATATCTACAAGATAGTATGATCCATTTTTCATAGCCTTGCTGATG
The DNA here is from genome assembly GCA_028641055.1 of Alopecurus myosuroides. NCBI lineage: Eukaryota > Viridiplantae > Streptophyta > Magnoliopsida > Poales > Poaceae > Alopecurus > Alopecurus myosuroides. Next base: position 130,475,636 of record CM054063.1, read on the forward strand.
ACAAATGGTCATTCCCAAACTGGGGCCAGTTTGTGTTTTCTTTGTTGTACCAATCTTAGAACTAAGTCACCTTCTTTAAAAGAACGATGTCTTATTTTCCGACTATGGTAACGTCGTAAAGCTTGCTGATAAATGGCATATCTTTGAAGCAAAAGTTCTCGTTCTTCCTCTAGGAGATCGACGACATCATGTCGTGCACTTTCGGCATCCGAGTCATCGAAAGCCAGCACTCTTGGGCTATCATGGATCATGTCCGTTGGAAGGACTGCTTCCGCGCCGTAAACTAGGAAAAATGGAGTTTGCCCTGTTGACCTGTTTGGCGTTGTTCGAATACTCCAAAGCACAGAGGGTAACTCTTCCACCCATGCTCCAGCTGCTCTATGAAGAGGAGATTCGAGTCTTGGGCGTATTCCTTGCAGGATGGAAATATTCATTCTTTTAACCTGCCCATTGGATTGCGGGTGTGCCACAGATGCAAGATCTAGGCGTATTCCCGTTGTTCGGCAATATTTTACCAACTCTCTAATAGAGAAATTTGCCCCGTTGTCGGTTATTATGCTGTGTGGAACACCGTACCTCATGACTATGTCGATGATGAAATTTCTGGCAGTTACACCGTCAAGCTTTTTGATGGGTTTTGCCTCCACCCACTTGGTATACTTATCCACTGCAACGAGTAGATGTGTAAGTCCACCTCTTGTAGTTTTGAATGGTCCCATCATATCTAGCCCCTAGACCGTAAACGGCCATGTAATAGGGATAGTTTTGAGTGCTTGGGATGGCATATTCGTCTGCTTGGCGTAATACTGACATCTGACACATGTATTGACTATGTGTTCGGCGTCTGTCTTGGTTGTTAGCCAGAAAAACCCTGCACGAAATGCTTTCTTAACTATTCTTTTTGATTGAGCATGATATCCGCAATCTCTAGCATGGATTTCTTGTAGAATTTCTCGGCCTTCTTCTGGCGAAATATATCGCTGAAAAATTCCGGTAGTGTTGCGTTTATACAGGCAACCATTGATTACCGTGTGTCCTTTGCATCGACGTTTTATTTGTCTTTGCAAGACCTCGTCTGCTCCATCCGGATACTTCTGATCTACTAAGAAGTTTAGATATGGAATTGTCCAATCCGGGTTAACGAGCAGGACTTGGATTGACTCGGAAACTAGAGGATAGTCGACATCTCCACCTTTTCTGGATGGTTCATGCAAATGCTGGACAAACACACCTAGTGGTAGGGTTTTCACTCTTTCCGAGCCCATGCGGGCTAATGCGTTCGTGTTCCAGTTTTCTTCCCTTTTGACATGAAGTACTTCAAATCCCAGGAAGCAAATTGCAAACTCGTCCACCGTTCTCCGATATTCGGCCATGATGGGGCTTTTAGCGTCCCATGTTTGGTTGAGCTGATATTGTACCAAATCTTAGTCACCATAGCATAAGATGCGTTTGACACCTATTTCTTTTGCAATATGTAAGCCATGAAGCAAAGCTTCGTATTCTGCCACATTATTGCTCGCGTTGAAGTGTATTTGTAATACATACTCCATTGTGTCTCCCTTGGGGGATTTTAGGACTACCCCAGCTCCAGCACCTTCCTTCATCTTGGATCCATCAAAGTGCATAAGCTGGTATTCTGACTCCGGCATTGGTGTATTTTCCATTGCTTCTGTCCAGTCAGCGAAGAAATCTGCCAACACCTGGGATTTTATTGCCGTCCGGGGTTGGTACTTAATGTCGAACGCAGCCAACTTGATGCCCCATTTGGCTACTCGGCCTTTTGCGTCCGCATTGTTGATTATATCCCCTAGTGGTGCTTTGCATACCACTGTTATGGAATGTCCTTGGAAGTAATGACGGAGTTTTTTAGATGCAAAAAATACGCCATATGCCAGCTTTTGATACTGCGGGTATCTTTGCTTGGACTCGGAAAAAAATTCACTTACATAATACACCGGATGTTGATCTGGTATGGTTTGCTCGTCTTTCCGCCTTTCCACAACTATCACTGCGCTGATAACCCTTTTTGTTGTTGTGTGGTACAATAACATGGGTTCTTCGTCTTTTGGTGGTGCCAAAATCGGAGATTTCATCAAGGTTTCTTTTAACTGAGTTAATGTTGCATCCGACTCTTCTGTCCACACAAATTTGTCGGATTTCTTCAACAATTTGTATAATGGCAGAGCTTTGTCTCCTAGCCGACTTATAAACCTGCTGACGGCAGCTGCAGAACCCGTCAATCTTTGTACATCTTTTAAGCACGTAGGCCTTGAGATGTTTAGGATTGCCTTGATCTTTTCCGGGTTTACTTCTATTCCTCTGTGAGAAACGATGAAACCTAGAAGTTTTCCTGAGGGAACCCCGAATACGCACTTCAATGGATTCAACTTCATTTTATAAGTGCGCAAATTTTCGAAGGTTTCTCACAAATCTTCAAGGAGCGTGTCCTTTTCCTTGGAGACGACGGCAATGTCGTCCACGTAAACGTGAACATTTTTGCCAATCTGACTATGCAAACATCGTTGCATGCAACGCTGGTAAGTTGCACCTGCGTTCTTTAGGCCAAAAGGCATGGTTATGTAGTAGTATGTTCCATATGGGGTTATGAAGGAGGTTTTTATTTGGTCTTCTTCCTTCATACGTATTTGATGGTACCCGGAATAAGCGTCCAAAAAGCATAACAGCTCAGAGCCAGCAGTGGCATCTATTATTTGATCGATTCGCGGTAACGTAAATCTATCTTTTGGACACAATTTGTTCAGGCCGGTGTAATCTATACACATCCTAAGAACAATACTATCTTTCTTCGAGACTAATACTGGGTTTGCAGACCATTCAGTATGTATAACTTCCCGGATAAAATCAGCTGCCAATAGCCGGATAATTTCCTTGCCTATAGCCTTCTGTCTTCTTCCGTCAAATCGACGGAGACCTTGCTTGATGGGTTTAGATCCTGGAATTACCTTGAGTTGGTGCTCAGCTAGTTCCCTGGGTACGCCTGGCATGTCCGCTGGACACCATGCAAAAATATCCCAGTTCTCACGGAGAAACTTGATGAGCTCGTTTTCCTATTTGTCAGTCATGCTAGTTCCCACTACGACAAACTTTGTCGGATCTTTGGGATCTAGGATAACCTGTCTTGTATTCTCGGAAGCCTTGAAGATGTCTGCTGGCATTTCTGTTGGCGATACTTCTTTTGCCAGCTCCTTCAGTTCTTCCTTTGCTATCACCTTTTCTGCGCAAAGGGTGTTTTTCTTTTTCCAGCTCGTTTGCCAATTTGAAGTCTCCATTTATGGTGATTACTCCTCCTTTTGGCCATGGCATCTTCAGCTTGTTATAGATATAATATGATCTTGCCATGAACTTGGCGAAAGCTGGACGTCCGAGTATTGCGTGATACACGCTTTCGAACGGCACAACCTCGAAGGATACTTTTTCCTACCGGAAATGTTCTTTCTCTCCAAAGGTTACGTCTAGGGAAATTTCTCCTAGGGATCGTGCTTGCCTGCCGGGAATGATGCCGTGAAAACGTATGTTGCTATGATTGAGCTGGGTCTCGGAGATTCGCAGATGCTTCAATTTATCCAGGTACATTATGTTGATGCTGGATCCTCCATCCATCAGCACTCTTTTTAGCCTAGTGTTTTGAACAATAGGACTTACAACTAGAGCTTACGTGCCGGGTTCTGGGATGTTTCCGGGATGATCAGACTGATCCCAGGTAATTGGTGTGTTTGAGTACTTCAAGAATTTCGGGGTTGGTGGGACAACCGCGTTTATTTCTCAAAGTGTTCTCTTTGCCACCTTTGCCGAGGGAGTTGCCAGGAAAGTTAGGTTGCATTCTTCGTCAACTCTCGGAAACTTAGGCTCGCCTTTTCGCTGTTGTTCTTGGATTTTCTCATCAGTGTCCGATTCACTGTCTTCTTTTTCAGCTTCTGCCTTTTGCTTGAAGAATTTCCTTTTGGAATTCTTCCCTTTGCTTCTGGATCCTGCACTGCCCTTCATATGTTTGTTGAGCCGGCACTGTGCGTTGGTTGGGTGGGTTTCCGAATTGCGAATGGTGGACACAGTTTTTTGACTTAATTCTTTCCCACTCTTCCTTTGTGTAGGCGATCGGTTGTGTGCTTTGTCCTTTCCATTTGCTCCCATTTTCTCTTCCAAAGGCTATATTAACTTCTTTGGGCTTTTGCTGTGCTTCTGGAGTTCTTTTTTCTCAGGACGAGGGGTCTTTTTGGCTTGAATCAAAGTGTCGATATTTCCACCTCTCGCTCTGATGTCGTCTTCGTCCGCTGCGTGCTCATTTGCGGTTGTAACCATAGATACGAGATCTTTATGCTTCTTTGAACCGATCATGAATGGTACAAGTCCGGGTTTTAAGCCATTGACGAAAGCATGCATTGCTTGTATGCCAGTTACTCCAGAGCATATGTTTTTCATTGCAGTCCACCTTAAGATAAAGTCCACGTATGGCTCATCTTCAAACTGGGTGCAACGGTTGAGCTGGGTTATGCTGTTGGGGCGTTTGTACGTTCCCCGAAAATTCTGAGTAAAAAGTCTAGCCATATCATCCCAGCTATCGACAGTTCTTGACGGAAGCCCGTTGATCCAATCTCTGGATCCATCCAGTAACATAAGGGGGAGGAATTTTACTGCCTCTTGGTCTGTCCCATTGTTAATCTGGACGGCTGTGTAATAGTCTGAGAGCCAGGTGTCCGGGTTTGTGCTACCGGTATATTTTTTATATGTTGGACCAACTTTGGCGAAGCCAGAATGTAGAGTTATTCTTCGGATCCTGTCAGTGAAACACTTAGGTCTGAAGTATAGATCATCTCTTTCCGCTCTCTTGATGTGTGCGGAGTATCTATCGGCTGAATGGATAGAAGGGGATCTACTCCTTTCTTTTCCATTGTTGCGCGAGTGTGCTTTTCTGGGATTGTCTATATTTCCTCCGTTATCATGCCCTTCGGGATAAAGTGAAGTTCTACTCCTGTGTCTTTCCTTATTCCTAGGGGGTGTACGGGATCTCTCACACCTGTGAGGAATGTCATGTCTTCCGGCTTTCTCAGCAGGGCGTCTCAGAGGCGGCATTGCTTTTCTGTCCTTCCGGTTTTGTTCCTCCCGATCTCGGGGGTTAATTCCATCTTTCGGCAGATGTGATCCGGTTCTGGACGCTCCATCCTTATTATCGGGTTTTTTCTTGTCCTTTCTCGGATCTCCTTTCTTCTCTTTCGAATTACTTGAATCTCCAGGTTCTTCAGGTCCAGGTGCTCCAGCGGCGCAAGTAGCTGTTTTGCATAGGACTGAGTCGTCATGCAACTTCCCTGATCTTGCTTGTCCTTGCTGTTGCTGTTGCAATGCCTTTCCTAAGAAGGCATACACCCCTTGAAGTTTTTCGCCATTGGAGTACATGTCATGGTTGAGGATGGCGAACGCGGCTTCCGCGTTTTCTGCTGCGGTTTTGTATATTGGTTCGCCCGTGGCATCTGTGCCGTTTACTTGCTTTTGCCAGGCCGGGTTTTGAAACCGTTCCTTTGGCGGCAGTACTTCCGGTCTTGCGATTTCGGGTAACCGTGTAGGTTTAATGCCAGATCTATTCCTTCTCTCGTACTCCTCGATTTCTTCATGCTTTAACTTAATGTCCGCTTGGGTTTTCTGGAGATGTTCTTGAGTTCTGAATAGATGTTGATGTTGCCGTTCGAGAGCTTGTCTCCTGGCTTCCAGCACTTCAGGGGGTTCGTGGGGTCCCACTGGTGTTTGAAGTAGATCATGTTCGTCCTGTTCTGACATTGGTGGAACAGAGATTTCCTTCGCTTTCTTCTCCGTAGGCTTAACTCCACTTCCTCCTCCTTCTTCCGGGTTTTCGTTGGCTGGATCAGCCAGTTTTTTCTTCCGGAGCTTATACTGGAGTTTCTTGGAAGCTTTGTGTTTTTTCTGGAAGAGGTAGGTTTTTTACCAGGTTCGTCCTCTGTCAATTCCTTGACATCCTGGTATGTTGGAGTGGTTTCCCCTTCCTCTCTTTCCTCATCTGGCGGAGGTGTTCTAGGGCTTTCCTGACCTTCGGCATCCGTGTTTTCAGCCGGTTTTGCCATTAGTACTTCGTGGAACCCCTCTTGAAAGGATTTGTCCTTTATTTCGAAAGCGTCCTCATCTTCGGAATCGAATTCATCTGATCCGGTTTCTGATTCCAATCTCGCCTCAATGGCGGCTAATATGGAGTCAGTTTCCGAGTTCGTCGTCATATTGACGGATGTCGGATCTTCCACCTCTATTGTGGGATTGTTGTTTTCTGCCTCTTCCACAGGATTGTTTTCATCCGTGTTTTCGGCGATCTCGGATTGCACCATACCGATAAAGTGCGATTCAGCATAAAATATCGGCGATCTAAGAAAAATCCGGCGTCATAGTCTTTTTCGACTGGGTATAGGGCGGGTGGGATAAATTCGCTTCCACCACAGAATCCCATTGCCTCTGCAGTTAATCCGATAAAGATGTTTGCAGATCCAATCGGTAAAACACAGGCACTTACCAGATGATTTCGTGCTGGCATGTATGACCCGTTGTCGAGGAAGCGCCCGACATCATTGTCGAATTCCAGGCTTCCTACAGTTATGGTACTGCCAATTCCACCGAGTATCCCCGCTCGCAACATAACGCCTGACGTCGCTGGTCCCACGGTGGGCGCCAACTGTCGAGACATCATAGTAGAATTCATAGATGGGAGTTCCATGAGACTACTGATTGAGACGTGGGGGGAGGTGGTAGTATGACGAACAATGACACCAAGGTTTTACCCAGGTTCGGTACGTCGCAACTAGGCGGCGTTCCTACTCCTGCAATCTCACTAAATCAGGGCTGAAGCCTGAAGTATACAAAGTACAATGTGAGTTAGGTTTACCTACTCGACAAGGATCAACCTCTCGGCGAGTTAGCTTCTAGCTTATTCTCTCTCTTTCTTATCTCTTGTCCGGCTTTATATAATAGCCGGGTTAGGGCTTACAGAAAAGGAAACCTAGAAGACTACGGTAAGTTCTAACTTGGAAGGCAAGAATCCGCCTTCTACTCCAAGCCAAACCACGTGGGCCGTGGTCCGGGTTCTTCTAGAATCCGGCTTCTGCGCGTCAGCTTACTGGGCCGCCTAATGGACCGTAATCCATTACCATTCAGGCCACCCTGGTAATCCGGCACTTTAGGACACCATGTGATATACCCCTAATTGGTATATATCCGACATCTTCTCTCAAACTAATTTTATGCCGAATCCGTCCTTTTCAATCTTATCATGGAAGGAACAATTTTGCCCATGGTCAAAGTGATGTAATCAAACAATCCATGCTTACACCATGGTCGTTTGATCATAGACAGAATCTGAAAAGATATCTTTGCGGGATTTTCGCGTGGGAACCGAGGAGACACAGTAAAAAATGTAACGTTGGGCCGTAATCCTGTATTTTACTCCGGACGCGTGGCATTCATCCAACGGTCAATTCTCTGTAGATGCAATGTTTTAGTGCCTCTTCCCCTCTCTCACTCCCCACTTCCCTTTTCGAGCATTCCACCTCATCTGAGCGAATAAGAAGATGGAGAGAGGAAAACTAACCGGAGCTCTGTTCATCTGCCTCGTATTCTCCTCCGGCGATTGAAAATCAGCGGCGCCAGGTCTAAACTTCCTCCTAGCTCTCCCGCGATGTCATCCGGCGGAGATCCAGGGGGACGTACATCCTCAACCCCATCCGACAACGCGACAGCGATGGAAGCCAGGAGAACCACACCGACGAAGTTGTCGAGGACGACTGTGGAGGCGGACACAGCGAAGGGGAAGGCCATCGCCTCTACTTGGTGATAAGGGGTGGCCCAATCTTCTCAGTGGACTCACAGATAACTTCAATATGATAACTAGTGCGCCACTAAGAACTCTCCCGGCTGATCCCAGATGCCAATGCTAAAGATAGCAACCCCAAGGACATTCTCAACTCCACACTCTTGCACAAGTAATCCACCGACTACAGGTGGTCCTGTACCTTCTTATTTCCATTGGAACAACAGGTAACACGTAAAGTTTGCAGATGAACTTTCAGATGAAGGCTTACAAGCTGTTTCAATCTAGAGGTCTAGGGTTTATGTTTTAACGTAGTCTAACCCTCCAACTCGCAGGAAGTGGGTATAAGAGAGGGAGGGGTGCGGCCACAAGCTACCTTGCGCAAGCAAACCTTCCCCCCACTCGAATAGGACTCCTACTAGGACTCACACATAGATACAAACCGACCCCATAGAGGGGGGTGCGGCCAAATTGGTATACAAACCAATCCTAAAACTACTAGGACTCTATATGGCGCATAGATCTCCTTTGTGGGCGCCCTTCTCTTGTTTTCTCCATACATGAGTGTGGAATAACACATTGGTAATTGTTTTCCACTCTAAGTGCATTTGACCTTGTGGAGGCACCATCCCCTTGTCATCATAACAATTGTTATTTGTTGTTTTCACCATGCTAGCACTTGAACTCCATCTCCTCTTCTAGTCCATCTCCATCCATGTGTATCCCCTCTTCATGATCTCCTCCATTCATGCTTGTGTTATCAATAAACCTGAGAATACATAAGTGCATGGATTTAGGTAGTATAAAGTTCTCACAATTATAAACATTATACTCAAGTAGGAGTGAATTCACCTGTTGTTGTAATAGCTTGGTTCTTGATCTTGTCATTGGACCAATCCTTACTAATGAAGTATAATGTTCACAAGCATGAATGGAGGAGATCATGAAGAGGAGATACACTTGGATGGAGATGGACTACAAGAGGAGATGGAGATCAAGTGCTAGCATGGTGAAAACAACAAATAACAAATGTTATGATGACAAGGGGATAGTGCCTCCACAAGGTCAAATGCACTTAGTGTGGAAAACAATGCCAATATGTTATTTCCACACTCATTGATGGACAAGCAAGAGGAGGGCGCCCACAAAGGATATCTATGCGCCATATAGAGTCCTAGTAGTTGTAGGTTTGGTTTGTATACCAATTTGGCCGAATCCCACCTATTTGGGTCTGTATCTATGTGTGGTCCTAGTAGGAGTCCTATTCGAGTAGGAGAGGGATTGCTTGCGCAAGGCAGCTTGTGGTCGCACCCCTCCCTCTCATATACCCCCTACCTGCGAGTTGGAGGGGTTAGACTACGTTAAAACTAAAACCCTAGACCTCTAGATTGAAACAGCTTGTAAGCCTTCATCTGGAAGTTCATCTGCAAACTTTACGTGTTACCTGCTGTTCCACTGGGAATAAGACGGTACAGGACCACTTGTAGTCGGTGGATTACTTGTGCAAGAGTGTGGAGTTGAGAATATCCTTGGGGTTGCTATATTTTGCATTGGCATCAGGGATCGGCCGGGAGAGTTCTTAGTGGCGCACTAGTTATCATATTGAAGTTATCTGTGAGTTCACTGAGAAGATTGGGCCACCTCATATCATCTTGGTATCAGATTTATAGGTTGCCTCGGTGAGCTATCAAATTTCCTTTTAGATTTGAGTGTTTTTATTACCTATCCAGAAAATTGCCCCACAAAAAATAGTGTAGTTTATTGCCATAGCTTAGATAATCACCTTAGTTTCAATTACTAGTGCTGTTTTTGTGTTTGATTTTGTGTTTCTTTTTATCTTTTTAGTTTTGTTATTTTCGGCTAGGGTTAGGGTTCTTGTTCCCCTGGTCGATTTCATATAAAAAACCACAAAAAAATCCGCTGCTCCTTGCCTTTTTACCACCCAATCCGAGTCCACCTAGATCTCTACCGCGGCAGCGAATCTTCCAATTTTCTGCCGTACCGCACCATCCTATTCCCTATCTGATTCCTACCGCGGCAATGTTTCGCTCCGTTTTCTTGCCGTACCGCACCCGCTGCCGTGTACTACCCGCATTCGGTTTGCACCAGCACGCGCTTACAAAATCACCACCCGCACCCGCATCGCAGCTTACCATCGCACCCACAGCGCCCTGCCGCGGCACAGTTTCTGCGCAAAACGCTGCCGCCACCGCACTGCTGCTGCCGTGAGTTGCTGTCCGCGCGCGCTAGGATTTCCACCGTTCCGCGGTTACCTTTCGCTGTATCGCGAGCCTGCGCGCTGCCGTGGCAGAGAAAGTGATCGTTTTTGCCGACGTGTGTTGTTTTTGCTGCCGTGAGAGAATTGGAGCTAGTTTTTGCTTAGATTTTTTTTGTTTTCCCTTGTTTTCTCCTGTTTTCTTCATTAGGAACAATACATCCATACCTTGTGAACCTAGCCACAGCCTTTCTACAGCATTTTAGTAGGAACTTGCCCACAAGTATAGCTATTTTGAGCTCTGACAGGTTGCTCATTTTTCATCACCACCATTGTGTTCACTAGCTGTTTGGTTTATATTGCTCCTAGTTGTGTTTAAGGCCATTGGAAAAATACAAAAAAATAGAAAAAGAGTAAAAGTATAAAAAAAAGAGAAAAGAGAAAAACAGAAAATTGCAAAGAGGCCATATTGTTAATATTGTTTCTAGTTGAGCTTGCCATTGTGACACTTCGTTTTTCTTTGCGAAATCTTGTGCCTGTCAATTAAGAGCCTAGCTAGTGACTTTCTAGTGCATTGCAAAATCTCATCCATATATTTGCATTGCCACATTTGTCTCCATTATTGTGCGAGTTTCCTTGGGTATTTTCATATCTTCACAAAGACAACAAATAGGACTTGTTACTTTGGTGATTGTTAGGTAACCATACCAAGCCCCACTAAATAACCTTGTTTGCTTTTGTGAGAGTTAAAAACCTGGGTATTCTCTTCTTCACATCAAAGTACATTAATTGCCTCTACTTGTGGTAAGTATTTCTATTCACTTTGGAAGGGTAAGATAACCTATTGTCTTGCTAGATTTTTGAGTGAGTTGTGAGAGAACACCACAACCTATACTTGTTTCTATTACACTAACCTACTAATGGATCTTTCTAGTGGTGATCTTGTGCAGCAAAAGAAGGACCATAAGGAGGGAGTTAATTGGAGGGAGTATGAGGCTCTAAGGGATGTATTGGCAAAACAAATCAAGGACAATCATAATGAAATCAAGCAATTTGTGCAAGATGCATGTGATCCTTTATATGATGCTCTCCAAGCTATGGAGAACAAGATGGAGGCCACACATAAATTGGCCGAGACAAACAATGGGGAAGTGAAAACAATCAATGATTCTATCGCTCAATTGGCTACTACCCTTGCTGGTCTTCAAACCATGATTCAAGACAGATTTCCCCTTGTTGATGATGGTAATGCTAGTGTCCATAGTGATGCTAATAATGGCTTGGAAGCCAATGGAGAGGTGTATAACTTTCTTGGCCGTGGAGCTAGAGGTGATAGAGCTAGAGGAGGATTTCATGGTCGAGCCAATCATTTGGGTGCAAGGAGAGTGCCCAATAATGTGGTTCTCGAAAATCAAAGAGAGGATGGTTTAAGTAAGCCAAAATTCTCTATTCCTTCTTTCAGTTTTGATACTATGGATGTGGAGGAATATTTACTATGGGAGCTAAAAATTTGAGAAGCTATGGAGATTGCATGATTATAGTGAGGATAGAAAAATCAAATTGGCATCTTCTGAGTTTGATGGATATGCTCTTAGATGGTGGGATACTACTGTGAGAAAGAGGCAAGAGGATGGTGAGTTACCCATTGTCACTTGGAACAACATGAAGAGAGTCATGATGGATAGATTTGTTCCACCAAATTACATAAGGCAACAATTTGATCAATTGCAACAATTGAGGCAAGGTACTATGACTGTTGATGCTTATTATCAAGAGAAGGAATTAATCATGCAAAGGGCACGTGTGAGAGAGAAATTGGAGCAAACAATGCAAAGGTTTCTTTCAGGTTTGAATTATAAAATCAAGGGCATTGTTAGGCATCACCAATATCATGATATGCATGAATTATTACATCATGCTAGGGAGGCCGAATCACACATCAATGAGGAGGCTAAAATTACAGCAAGGACAAGGAGTAGATTTCCCTTGAGATAATCTACTATGCCTAGTACACCACCTCCTCCATCTACTAGCCGAGTGTTTCATCATCCAAGGCCGAGCCTAGTACCTCTATTGCAAAGAAATCATCACAACCAGCTGCAAGTACCACGGGTTCAAGTGCTTCTACTACAAGGAATAGAGATATTACATGTCATACACGTGGAGGAAAGGGGCACTTCAAGAGGGATTGTCCAAATACAAAGGTGATGATTATCAATGAGAACAATGAGTATGAGACAGGTGATGATGTTGATCCTAATGATATTGATGATGATGATGGTTATTTGAGTGATACTCCATTGGATGCCTATGCTACTACTATGCCATCAATTATTTGCACACAAAAATCATTGAGTGTTGTTCCTAGTCCTGAAAATCAAAGGTGCAATTTGTTTCAAACAAAGGCTGTTATTGGTCCTAATATGGCTTGCAAAGTCATTATTGATGGTGGGAGTTGCAGGAATTTGGCTAGCAAAGATCTATGTGCAAAGCTAAATTTCAAAATATTTACCACACCCTTGTCCTTATCATATCCAATGGTTGAGTAGCTCGGGACAAAGGAAGGTGACTCATATGGTGTGTGTGGAATTTCAAATTGGACCTTATAAGGATACTATTGAGTTTGATGTGGTTCCCATGACAGTTTGCCACTTATTATTGGGAAGACCTATGCAATTTGATAGAAGTGTGAAGCATGAAGTAAGAGCAAATACTTATGAGTTGCATCATCATGGGAAGACTATTATTTTGAGGCCTATGACTCCACAACAAATTTTAAATGAGTCCCAATCCAAAATTGATATGAGAGTGGAAAGAGAGAGAGAGAGGGATCAGGGATCACAAAAATCACAAGCCTTGGGGAGTGATAGCCTAGCCAATTCGAGTGGTAAAAAGAGAGAGAACCTATTATTCATGTTAGCCACTAAAGAGGATTTGAGGGAATTTACGGATGATCCTACATTAGTACCTATTGTGCTTATTCACAAGGGAGAGATTTTGGTTTCTAATGACATGACCCCTATTCCTCTTGGTGTTTCTCATTTGTTGCAGGATTTTGATGATGTTTTTCCAGGAGATATTCCCTCGGGATTGCCACCATTGAGAGGGATTGAGCATCAAATTGATTTAATTCCTGGAGCATCTTTACCAAACCGAGCCCCTTATAGAACCAATACACAAGAAACAAAGGAGATACAAAGGCAAGTGCAAGAACTACTAGATAAAGGTTATATTCGAGTTAGTCTTTCTCCTTGTGTTGTCCCCGTTATTTTGGTTCCTAAGAAAGATGGTACTTGGCGCATGTGTGTAGATTGTAGAGCAATTAATAACATCACTATTCGTTATTGTCATCCTATACCACGTTTAGATGACATGTTAGATGAATTAAGTGGTGCTACTCTTTTCTCAAAAATTGATTTGCATAGTGGATACCATCAAATAATAATGAAAGAGGGAGATGAATGGAAAACTGCATTTAAGACAAAATTTGGTTTATATGAATGGTTAGTGATGCCTTTTGGTTTAACTAATGCACCTAGTACTTTCATGAGACTAATGAACCATATTTTGAGATATTTTATTGGTAGATTTGTGGTAGTTTATTTTGATGATATTCTCATATATAGCCACAATGAACATGATCATATTTATCATATTAGACAAGTTTTGCAAGTGCTAAGAGAAAATAAATTGTATGGTAATCTTGAGAAGTGCACTTTTTGCAAAGATAAGGTCATCTTTTTGGGATATGTAGTTTCTAAACATGGGATTGAAGTTGATACATAAAAAATTGAAGCAATTCGAAATTGGCCAATTCCAACTAATGTGAGTCAAGTTAGAAGTTTTAATGGGCTTGCTAGTTTCTATAGAAGATTTGTGCCTAATTTTAGTACTATTGCTGCCCCTTTAAATGATCTAACTAAAAAGGGTGTTGATTTCGAGTGGGGTGTTGCTCAAGATGTTTCTTTTGATACTTTGAAAGAAAAGTTGATTTCGGCCCCACTTCTCATGCTACCAAATTTTGATAAACAATTTGAGATTGAATGTGATGCTAGTGGCATAGGTATTGGAGGTGTGTTAATGCAAGAAAAGAAACCTATTGCCTATTTTTTTGAAAAATTAAATGGTGCACAATTGAATTACTCTATTTATGATAAAGAATTATATGCACTTGTGAGAGTTTTAGAGGTGTGGAAACATTATTTGTGGCCTAAGTAATTTATTATTCATAGTGATCATGAGGCATTAAAATTCTTAAAGTGTCAAACAAATTTGAATAAAAGACATGCCAAATGGGTTGAGTTTATTGAATCTTTTCCATACATAATTAAACATAAAAAGGGATTGGAAAATGTAGTTGTTGATGCTTTTTCAAGAAAGAATATGTTACTCTCAAATTTAGAAATTAAGGTTTCGGGTTTGGAGGGTATTAGAGATTTATATGATGAAGATAATGAATTTTCTATGCCATTTAATAAGTGTACTAATGTTAAGGCATGGGATAAATTTCATATACATGATGGATACTTGTTTAGAGCTAACAAATTATGTATTCCCGAGTGTTCTTTGCGTTTGTTTTTAATACAGGAATCTCATAGTGGAGGATTAATGGGACACTTTGGAAGAGAGAAGACATTGCTTATGCTGGCTGAAAATTTCTATTGGGCACATATGAGAAGAGATGTGTATAGATTGGTGCAAAGATGCATTACTTGCAACAAGTGCAAGTCAAATCTAAAACCCCACGGATTGTACACCCCATTGCCATCACCTAGTACACCATGGGAGGATATAAGTATGGATTTTGTTTTAGGCTTGCCAAGGACAAAAAGAGGACATGACTCTATCTTTGTGGTTGTGGACAGATTTTCAAAGATGGCTCACTTCATTGCTTGCCACAAGAGTGATGATGGTTCTCACATTGCAAATTTATTCTTTAGAGAAATTGTGAGATTACATGGAGTGCCAAGAACTATTGTTTCAGATAGAGATGTCAAGTTCATGAGTTACTTTTGGAAGACACTTTGGGGTAAGCTTGGCACTAAGCTATTATTTTCTACTACTTGCCACCCCCAAACTGATGGCCAAACCGAGGTGGTTAATAGAACATTGTCCACGTTATTGAGAAGCATGATCAAGAAAAAATTGAAGGAGTGGGAGGAGTGTTTTCCCCATGTGGAATTTGCATATAATAGAGTTGTGCATTCAACTACTCAATTATGTCCTTTTGAGGTGGTTTATGGTTTCAAGTCTATTACTCCTCTTGATTTATTACCACTTCCTACACATGAGAGAATTAATATGGAGGCATCAAAGAGGGCTGATTTTGTGAAGAGGATTCATGAGAAAACAAAAGAGGCAATTGAGAAGAAAGGAAGACATGTGGCTGAAAGAGTAAACAAGAAGAGGAAAGAAGTCATATTTCGGCCAGGAGACATGGTGTGGGTGCACTTTAGAAAAGATAGATTTCCCACATTGAGAAAATCAAAATTGATGCCTAGAGGTGCTGGTCCTTATAAGGTTATTTCAAGGATCAATGATAATGCATACAAGATTGACCTCCCAATTGATGAGTTTGGTGTTAGCAATTATTTTAATGTGGCTGATTTGACACCTTACCATGGAGATGATTTAGCATCGAGGTCGATGCCTTTTCAAGAGGGGGAGGATGATGAGGACATCCCTAGCTCTTCACCTATTGTTACACATGAGGATGTTCCAATAAAAGCTAATGAAGTAAGGATTGGTCCAATGACAAGATCAAGAACCAAGCTATTACAACAACATGTGAATTCACTCCTACTTGAGTATAATGTTTATAATTGTGAGAACTTTATACTACCTAAATCCATGCATTTATGTATTCTCAGGTTTATTGATAACACAAGCATGAATGGAGATCATGAAGAGGAGATACACTTGGATGGAGATGGACTACAAGAGGAGATGGAGATCAAGTGCTAGCATGGTGAAAACAACAAATAACAAATGTTTGATGACAAGGGGATAGTGCCTCCACAAGGTCAAATGCACTTAGTGTGGAAACCAATGCCAATATGTTATTTCCACACTCATTGATGGACAAGAAAGAGGAGGGCGCCCACAAAGGATATCTATGCGCCATATAGAGTCCTAGTAGTTGTAGGTTTGGTTTGTATACCAATTTGGCCGAATCCCACCTATTTGGGTCGGTTTGTATCTATGTGTGGTCCTAGTAGGAGTCCTATTCGAGTAGGAGAGGGATTGCTTGCGCAAGGCAGCTTGTGGCCGCACCCCTCCCTCTCATATACCCCCTACCTGCGAGTTGGAGGGGTTAGACTACGTTAAAACTAAAACCCTAGACCTCTAGATTGAAACAGCTTGTAAGCCTTCATCTGGAAGTTCATCTGCAAACTTTACGTGTTACCTGTTGTTCTATTGGGAATAAGAAGGTACAGGACCACTTGTAGTCGGTGGATTACTTGTGCAAGAGTGTGGAGTTGAGAATATCCTTGGGGTTGCTATCTTTTGCATTGGCATCAGGGATCAGCCGGGAGAGTTCTTAGTGGCGCACTAGTTATCATATTGAAGTTATCTGTGAGTTCACTGAGAAGATTGGGCCACCCCCTATCAATTAGCTTTTATTGGAGCATCCTCATGTGTAACAATAGGTGAAGAGCTAGGGATGTCCTCATCATCCTCCCCCTCTTGAAAAGGCATCGACCTCGATGCTAAATCATCTCCATGGTAAGGTGTCAAATCAGCCACATTAAAAGAATTGCTAACACCAAACTCATCAATTGGGAGGTCAATCTTGTATGCATTATCATTGATCCTTGAAATAACTCAATAAGGACCAGCACCTCTAGGCATCAATTTTGATTTTCTCAATTTGGGAAATCTATCTTTTCTAAAGTGCACCCACAACATATCTCCTGGCCGAAATATAACTTCTTTTCTCTTCTTGTTTACTCTTTCATCCACATGTCTTCCTTTCTTCTCAATTGCCTCTTTTGTTTTCTCATGAATCTTCTTCACAAAATCAGCCCTCTTTGATGCCTCCATATTAATTCTCTCTTGTGTAGGAAGTGGTAATAAATCAAGAGTAATAGGCTTGAAACCATAAACCACCTCAAAAGGACATAATTGAGTAGTTGAATGCACAACTCTATTATATGCAAATTCCACATGGGGCAAACACTCCTCCCACTCCTTCAAATTCTTCTTGATCATGCTTCTCAATAATGTGGACAATGTCCTATTGACCACCTCGGTTTGACCATCAGTTTGAGGGTGAAAAGTAGTGGAAAATAATAATTTGGTTCCAAGCTTCCCCCATAGTGTCTTCCAAAAGTAACTCATGAACTTGACATCTCTATCTGAAACAATTGTTCTTGGCACTCCATGTAATCTCACAATTTTTCTAAAGAATAAATTTGCAATGTGAGAAGCATCATCACTCTTGTGGCAAGAAATGAAGTGAGCCATCTTTGAAAATCTGTCCACAACCACAAAGATAGAGTCATGTCCTCTTTTTGTCCTTGGCAAGCCCAACACAAAATCCATACTTATATCCTCCCATGGGGTACTAGGTGATGGCAATGGAGTGTGCAACCCGTGGGGCTTCAACTTGGACTTGGATTTGTTGCAAGTAATGCATCTTTGCACCAATCTATACACATCTCTTCTCATATGTGCCCAATAGAAATTTTCAGCCAACATAAGCAATGTCTTCTCTCTTCCAAATTTTCCCATTAAACCTCCACTATGAGATTCCTATATTAAGAACAAACGCAAAGAACACTCGGGAATACATAATTTGTTAGCTCTAAACAAGTATCCATCATGTATAGGAAATTTATCCCATGCCTTAACATTAGTACATTTATTAAATGGCATAGAAAATTCATTATCTTCATCATATAAATCTCTAATACCTTCCAAACCCGAAACCTTAATCTCCAAATTTGAGAGTAACATATTATTTCTTGACAAAGCATCAGCAACTACATTTTCCAATCCCTTTTTATGTTTAATTATGTATGGAAAAGATTCAATAAAATCAACCCATTTGGCATGTCTTTTATTCAAATTTGTTTGGCACTTTAAGAATTTTAATGCCTCATGATCACTATGTATAATAAATTCCTTAGGCCATAAATAATGTTTCCACACCTCTAAAACTCTCACAAGCGCATATAATTCTTTATCATAAATAGAATAATTCAATTGTGCACCATTTGATTTTTCAGATAAAGGCAATATGTTTCTTTTCTTGCATTAACACACCTCCAATACCTATGCCACTGGCATCACACTCAATCTCAATTTATGTATCAAAATTTGGTAGAATTAATAGTGGGGCCGAAATCAACTTCTCTTTCAAAGTATCAAAAGTAATGTCTTGAGCAACACCCCACTCGAAATCAACTCCCTTTTTAGTTAGATCATTTAATGGAGCAGCAATAGTACTAAAATTAGGCACTAATCTTCTATAGAAACTAGCAAGCCCATTAAAACTTCTAACTTGACTCACATTAGTTGGAATTGGCCAATTTCGAATTGCTTCAATTTTTGATGTATCAACTTCAATCCCATGTTTAGAAACTACATATCCCAAAAAGATGACCTTATCTTTGCAAAAAGTGCACTTCTCAAGATTACCATACAATTTATTTTCTCTTAGCACTTGCAAAACTTGTCTAATATGATTAATATGATCATGTTCATTGCCGCTATATATGAGAATATCATCAAAATAAACTACCACAAATCTACCAATAAAATCTCTCAAAATATGGTTCATTAGTCTCATGAAAGTACTAGGTGCATTAGTTAAACCAAAAGGCATCACTAACCATTCATATAAACCAAATTTTGTTTTAAATGTAGTTTTCCATTTATCTCCCTCTTTCATTCTTATTTGATGGTATCCACTACGCAAATCAATTTTAGAGAAAAGAGTAGCACCACTTAATTCATCTAACATGTCATCTAAACGTGGTATAGGATGACGATAACGAATAGTGATGTTATTAATTGCTCTACAATCTACACACATGCGCCAAGTACCATCTTTCTTAGGAACCAAAATAACGGGAACGGCACAAGGAGAAAGACTAACTCGAATATAACCTTTATCTAGTAGCTCTTGCACTTGCATTTGTATCTCCTTTGTCTCTTGTGGATTGGTTCTATAAGGGGCTCGTTTTGGCAAAGATGCTCCAGGAATTAAATCAATTTGATGCTCAATCCCTCTCAATGGTGGCAATCCCGAGGGAATATCTCTTGGAAAAACATCATCAAAATCCTGCAACACATGAGAAACACCAAGAGGAATAGGGGTCATGTCATTAGAAACCAAAATCTCTCCCTTGTGAATAAGCACAATAGGGACTAATGTAGGATCATCCCTAAATTCCCTCAAATCCTCTTTGGTGGCTAACATGCATAATAGGTTCTCTCTCTTTTTTCCACTCGAATTGGTTTGACTACCACTCCCCAAGGCCTGTGAATTTTGTTTTCCCTCATCCCTCTCTCTTTCTTTTTCAACTCTCATATCTATTTTGGATTGGGACTCATTTACAATTTGTTGTGGAGTCATAGGCCTCAAAATAATAGTATTCCCATGATGATGCAACTCATAAGTATTTTCTCTTCCTTCATGCTTCACACTTCTATCAAATTGCCATGGTCTCCCCAATAATAAGTGGCAAACTGTCATAGGAACCACATCAAACTCAGTAGTATCCTTATAAGGACCAATCTAGAATTCCACACGCACCATATGGGTCACCTTCATTTGTCCCGAGCTACTCAACCATTGTATATGATAAGGACAAGGGTGTGGTAAATATTTCAGATTTATCTTTGCACATAGATCTTTGCTAGCCAAATTCCTGCAACTCCCTCCATCAATAATGACTTTGCAAGCCATATTAGGAGCAATAACAGCCTTTGTTTGAAACAAATTGCACCTTTGATTTTTAGGACTAGGAATAACACTCAATGATTTTTGTGTGCAAATAATAGATGGCATAGTGGTAGCATAGGCATCCAATGGAGTATCACTCAAATATCCATCATCATCATCATTATCATTAGGATCAACATCATCACCTGTCTCATACTCATTGTTCTCATTGATAATCATCACCTTTGTATTTGGACAATCCCTCTTGAAGTGCCCCTTTCCTCCACATGTATGACATGTAATATCTCTATTTCTTGTAGTAGAAGCACTTGAACCCGTGGTACTAGGAGTTGGTTGTGATGATTTTCTAGTAATATAAGAAGTGGGCTCGGCCTTGGATGATGATGTACCTCGAATAGCTGAAGTTGGAGGTGGTGGAGTAGTCATAGTAGATGATCTCAAAGGAAACCTTGCTCTTGTTCTTGAAGTAATTTTTGCCTCCTTAATAATATGTGCTTCGGCCTCCCTAGCATGATGTAGTAATTCATGCATATCATGATATTGGTGATGCCTAACAATGCCCTTGATTTTATAATTCAAACCTGAAAGAAACCTTTGCATTGTTTGCTCCAATTCCTCTCTCACACGCGCCCTTTGCATGATTAATTCCATTTCTTGATAATAAGCATCAACAGTCATAGTACCTTGCCTCAATTGTTGCAATTGATCAAATTGTTGCCTTATGTAATTGGGTGGTACAAATCTGTCCCTCATGACTCTCTTCATGGTGTTCCAAGTAATAATGGGCAATTCACCATCTTCTTGTCTCTTCCTCACAGTAGTATCCCACCATCTAAGAGCATATCCATCAAACTCAGAAGATGCCAACTTGATTTTTCTATCCTCAGTATACTCATGTAATCTCCATAGCTTCTCAATTTTCAGTTCCCATAGCAAATATTCCTCCACATCCATAGTGTCAAAGCTGAAAGATGGTATAGAAAATTTGGGCTTACCCAAACCATCATCCTCTCTATGATTTGCAGGAACAACATTGAGGGGCACTCTCCTAGCTCGGCCTAGATATCCTCCACGGCCTCTCTCTCCTCTAGCTCCACGGCCATGAACATGATCCACCTCATCATTGGCTTCAAAACCATTATTTGCATCACTATGGTCACTAGCATTGTCATCATCAATAGGTGGTAATCTTGCTTGAATCAATGTTTGAAGACCAGCAAGAGTACTAGTCAATGTAGAAATAGAATCTCGAATTGTTTGTACTAGCACATTGTTGTTTTCGGCCAATTTATGTGTCTCCTCCATCTTGGTTTCCATTGCTTGGACAACTTTGTATAAAGGATCACATGCATCACCCACATATTCCTTGAGATCTTTATGATTGTCTCTCATTTGATTTGTCAATACATCTCTTAGGGCCTCATACTCCCTCCAATTTATCCCTCCTTATGGTCCTTCTTTTGCTGCACAAGGTCATCACTAGAAAGATCCATTAGTAGGTTAGTGAAATAGAAACAAGTATAGGTTGTGGTGTTCTCTCACAACTCACTCAAAATATAGCAAGACAATAGGTTATCTTACCCTTCCAAAGTGAATAGAAATACTTACCACAAGTAGAGGCAATTAATGTACTTTGATGTGAAGAAGAAAATACCCAGGTTTATAACTCTCACAAAATAAAACAAGGTTATTTAGTGGGGCTTGGTATGGATACCTAACAATCATCAAAGTAACAAGTCCTATTTGTTGTCTTTGTGAAGATATAAAAATACCCAAGGAAACTCACACAATAATGGAGACAAATGTGGCAAAGCAAATATATGGATGAGATTTTGCAATGCACTAGAAAGTCACTAGCTAGGCTCTTAATTGACAGGCACAAGATTGCTCAGTGAAAAACCAAGTGTCACAATGGCAAGCTCAACTAGTAAACACTAGTATCAATATGGCCTCTTTGCAATTTTCTGTTTTTCTCTTCTCTCTTTTTTTATACTTTTACTCTTTTTCTATATTTTTTTGTATATTTCTAATGGCCTTAAACACAACTAGGAGCAATATGAACCAATAAACAAGTGAACACAATGGTGGTAATGAAAAATGAGCAACCTGTCAGAGCACAAAATAGCTATACTTGTGGGCAAGTTCCTATTAAAATGTTGTAGAAAGGCAGTGGCTATGGTTCACAAAGTATGGATATATTGGTCCTAGTGATAAAAACAGGAAATAACAAAGAAAAACAAAGAAAAACTAAGAGAAAAATGACTTCTAGCAGCTCACGGCAGGAAACAACAACTCACGGCAGCAAAACATGCAAATCTGTGTCGTACGGCTGCAAAAACCAGCCAAAATCGTACCGCGGTAGCAGCTAGGTGCTCACGGCAGCAAAAACAACGAAAACTGTGCCGCGGCAGCGCGCGCGCGTGTGACAGCAAATGGTAAGCGCGCTGCGAGGAAAACGAGCGAGTGCGGTTGTTACGCGGGCGCGGCAGCGTTTCTGCGATTTCTTGTGTCGCGGCAGCGCGCAGGTGGGCGGGTGGTGTGTTGTGTGGCGGGTGCGGGGGGGGGGGTGTAACCGAGGAACGGTGGGAATCCGAGTGCGAGTAGGGATAGGATCGGTGGGTTGCGGTACGGCAGAAAAACGACCAAATCTCTGTCGCGGTAGGATTATGAGTTGGACTCGGATTGGATCAACACAAAGCAAGCTCCAGCGGATTTTTTTTTCCGTAGTTTTCGATAAGAACTCGACCAGGGGAACAAGAACCCTAACCCTAGCCGAAAATAACAAAACTAAAAAGATAAAAAGGAACACAAAATCAAACACAAAAACAGCTATAGTAATGAAACTAAGGTGATTATCAAAGGCTATGACAATGAACTAACTTATTTTTGTGGGGCAATTTTCTGGATAGGTAATAAAAACACTCAAACTAAAGGGAAATTGGATAGCTCACCGAGGCAACCTGTAAATCTGATACCAAGATGATAAGGGGTGGCCCAATCTTCTCAGTGAACTCACAGATAACTTCAATATGATAACTAGTGCGCCACTAAGAACTCTCCCGGCTGATCCCTGATGCCAATGCAAAAGATAGAAACCCCAAGGATATTCTCAACTCCACACTCTTGCACAAGTAATCCACCGATTACAAGTGGTCCTGTACCTTCTTATTCCCAGTGGAACAACAGGTAACACGTAAAGTTTGCAGATGAACTTCCAGATGAAGGCTTACAAGCTGTTTCAATCTAGAGGTCTAGGGTTTATGTTTTAACGTAGTTTAACCCTCCAACTCGCAGGAAGGGGGTATAAGAGAGGGAGGGGTGCGGCCACAAGCTACCTTGCGCAAGCAAACCTTCCCCCACTCGAATAGGACTCCTACTAGGACTCACACATAGATACAAACCGACCCCATTGAGGGGGGTGCGGCCAAATTGGTATACAAACCAATCCTAAAACTACTAGGACTCTATATGGCGCATAGATATCCTTTGTGGGTGCCCTCCTCTTGTTTTCTCCATACATGAGTGTGGAATAACACATTGGTAATTGTTTTCCACACTAAGTGCATTTGACCTTGTGGAGGCACCATCCCCTTGTCATCATAACAATTGTTATTTGTTGTTTTCACCATGCTAGCACTTGAACTCCATCTCCTCTTCTAGTCCATCTCCATCCATGTGTATCTCCTCTTCATGATCTCCTCCATTCATTCTTGTGTTATCAATAAACCTGAGAATACATAAGTGCATGGATTTAGGTAGTATAAAGTTCTCACAATTATAAACATTATACTCAAGTAGGAGTGAATTCACCTGTTGTTGTAATAGCTTGGTTCTTGATCTTGTCATTGGACCAATCCTTACTTCATTAGCTTTTATTGGAGCATCCTCATGTGTAACAATAGGTGAAGAGCTAGGGATGTCCTCATCACTTGGTCAAATCCTACGGCTACGCCCTCGACCACGGCATCGAGCTCCTTCGTGGCGGCAAACCCTAGCATCTACACGGGATCTATTCCTTCGGCTCCTGGCGCGGTTTCCTCCTCCGCGGTCCCAGAGGTCATGGATGCACCAGAAGAAGGCAACGCCGGTGACGAACTGGAAACAGACCCGCCCGCCGGAGCGAAAGAATAAACCACCGCCTAAGTGGAAGGAAGTGCCAGAAGCTGGATCGACTGTTCAATCCTCTCTAACCTCTTGGAAGATTTGAAGAAGGAAGGATTCCTTCTTTCCGGCATCTGGCGAAGCGCAGAAGCAGATGAAGAGCCAAGTCCCCAAGGAAATGAGCGGGTGATGCTCGTCTCCCACGTAATCCGAGGTTTGGGCTTCCCTCCTTCCGCCTTTTTCTTGGAAGTCCTAGATCATTATGGTGTTCAACCCCACAACCTTACACCAAATAGTATAGTTTACCTATCCGGCTTTCAAGCATTATTTGAGGGATACCTAGACATAGCTCCTAGGGTAGAATTCTTTCAATACTACTTCTATGTCAAGAGCAACATCACATGCGGAAAACTCGCCGTCTATGGTACCATTACTTTCAACCTGCACCGGGGAAGAGAGAAATGGTTTCCGAAAATCTGGACAAGTGATTCTGTCAAACATTGGACGGAATCCTATTTTTATTGCTCGGACGTCCCATTCCCGGAAAAGTATACGGGGATTCCGTCTTTCCAAAGCACCGCCGCTACCCCTAAGTACAGTTGGGCCCAATATGCCATCAAAGTGCTCCCAGACGATCTTCTGAAGATCAAAAGATGGATAGCCAAGCTGACCGCGTCCGTCCCACAACTTACCGGAATGGATGTGTTCCTCTGCTCGTACCGCAAACGAATCCAGTCCCTGGCTCACCACCCTGGCCATCTTTTTTTAAATACACGAGGCCAGAGGATTCTCTCTGTGGGAATTCGATGGATCTTTCGTCAGATATTCTCCGGAGCCGGGTTAATCTCTTGGGGTGTGTTTGGTAGCCCGTATGGCCTTTCTCATCTCATACATGCCCACTCTAGCTAGCTGACTAGGTACAAGTGTGTTCTAATGTGTTGTGTTTGTAGCTCGTATGAGGTGAGCACGGTTGAGTTGAGAGGTTGTTTGGTATCCTATATGAACTGAGCCTTGTCAGATATTTTTAAAAAGCAATCGGGTCCCTGTAATATAAAGCAAAACACAACCGGGCTCTGGCTTCCCTACCGTCGCCGGCCAGAGTAGCCTCCGTCGGAAGGCTGAGCTGCTCCACCTCCACAACGGTGACGGTGATGGGCCTCCGTGGCTGCGCGAGGAGGTGACGATGCCGGTCGTCCGAGGCGGCACGAGGAGACGGCCCGTCGTGGACGGAAGGAGGAGCGAGGCAGCAACAACCAACGATACGGCGCTACGTGAGCCTCTATGGGGGCGGCCGGAAGGCCAAGCTACTCCACCTCCACGACATTGACGGTGTTGGGCCTCCGAGGCTGCACGAGGAGGAAATGACACCGGTCCTCCGTGGCGGCGTGAGGAGGCAGCCCCTCATGGACACAAGGAGGAGCGAGGCAGTGACACGAATTACTATCTTTCATAATTAGTATCTTTCATAATTGATACTTGGTGGTTCAAAACCCACGAGCTACTATCCCGCTAAACACCACCCACCGAAAAATAACACTAGTAGGTAACCATACCAATTACATCTCCATCTAACTCTTGTTAATATTTCGATTCTTTTGTCTCATACTCTAGATGTTCTAGGTGGCATGCCAAGATAACCTAAGAAGACTAGCTACACACAAGAATTGCACCCACATTATGTGTCGTGGTGGAGTCACGGCAGATGCCATGGGATGGCTAAAGATGTGGGGACGAAGGACGCTGGAGGTGCTCGGGGAGGGATCACGCGACGAGTAGCCGCGTGAGGTACGACGTAAACACCGCAAACAACACGATCTACCCAGGTTCAGGGCCCTCGTGAGGAGGTAAAACCCCTACTCCTGCCTTTCTTTGTGTATTTTGGTATCTCACCGAGTAGCCACAGTACAAGGTTCTTGCTACCGAGTAGCCGCTCTCCTCTAGATGATGAACTAGCTCAAGAACTAGGGTTCCAGTATGCGATGCCTCACGCAGGAGGCGGCGGGGCACCTTATATACATGGTGCCCAGCCGGATACGTCCAAACATGGACAAGTGTCGACATAGTGTGCACATCGTCCTTCTTCCGGGTTCCTGCTGACAGCTTTGGTTCCTAACCTTGGCTTCATCTGGAAAGTCGTTGGGCAAAACAAGGGGACAGACTGGTATCACTGTACCTAAGCACAGAGTAGGCCCCCCTTATCCTGCCACGGCCTGCTTCCATGCTGTCACTGTCAGGCAGGCCGGTCCCAGATGAACAGTAGTTCGAATGCTGCCAAGTACGGACCCAGGATACGCGGGATCCTGTGTCAGAACGGCTCCTTTGACTTTCTGGCCCGAGTAGGTTCCCGCCAATTGTTCCCGCCAATTGTACTCGGGCCAACTCTTCTACTCGAACGTAGAGAACTTGAATGATTCTTCCTTCTGGTCATCCTGAGGTGAGACCGAGTAGCAGTCGACCGGGTTGCGAGTACCGGGTAGTCGGCTACTCGACCAAACCTCTCTTCTGTAAGATGCCTTTACCACTTGTCTTTACCCTACTCGGGGGTAACCCCCCGACAGCAGTCCCCGAAGCTGGTTGAGTCTTGCGAACTCGTTCACTAGGCTCTGCCAGCTTAAAACCAATCTCTTCCTCATAGCCCTTGAACCTCAAGATGCCGAGTAAAGCCTCCGAGTAGCTCTCTGAAAAGTATCTTGCGTCTCATGTCTGCCGAGTAGCACTTGCTTTCTACTCTGTAACCGAGTAAAAAGACTTGGAGAATTTTTCTTGAATTGAGCCTCTGCAGCGCAGAGCACGATCCAGCCCTCCGCGCCGCAACTGGACACGCGTCAGGCATCCAGGCCCCCGTCGTTTCGTTGCCCAGGACGCATCGTGCCACGTGCCCAGTTTCCAGGTAGTGGGCCCACCCACTCGTCACGTCCCATCAAGAGTAATAACTGGCCACGATTTGGTGGTAGGATCAATTGCGGCCATTACGCGCGCATACCGCGCTTGTGTGCGTTTCCAGCCGGCCACAGATCCCACCACACGCCACGATCGATCCCACTTCCACGATGGTAACGGTAAACCCGCGGAGAGGATATAAATACCCCCGCCGGTAACTTCCTTTTCCCCTCCCTTCACACTATTCCTCTTTCGTCCTTTGTTCTTCTCCGCCACCGAGCTCTCCGCCGCCGCGCAATCTTTCGCGCCGCCGCGGACTCACTTCATCCAACCAACTCCTCTCGATTTCTTCCACCGCTCCTACTCGCCACCATGTCTCGCGCCGGCTGGGCCGGCTCGGTCGTCACCGCTGAAGATTGCGCCTGGCTTGTGAACACCCGGAGAGTTCCTCCCGGTGTGGAGTGCCGGGCGCCTGACGGCGAACTCGCGCCAACCCCGCGGGAGGGTGAGCACGTTGTGTTCATCTCGCACTTCGAGCGCGGCTTCGGATTGCCAGCTTCCGATTTCCTACGCAAGTTCTTGGACCACTTCGGCCTTCAGATGCACCATCTACCACCCAACGCCGTCGTCTTCCTCGCCTACCACGCCGTGGTGTGCGAGGCCTTCCTCGGCATCCATCCGACGACGGATACCTGGCTGAGGTACTTCCACCTCCGCCAGCAGACCACCGGGAAGAAGGACAGCGCGGGCGTTGGCCGCGCCACCGACACCGGCTGCGCCATGATGGTGCAACGGGCGGGGACCAACCACCCCCGTATCAAGGGGTTGGACTCCGTCCGAATGTGGCAGAAGACATTCCTGTATGTCAAGAACATCCCCGCCGCGAAGGGAGCAAAGGTAAGTGACCGAATCAACTTGCCCGCTTGGAGCACTCGTGCTCCGACCGGGATGAATTGGAAGGAGAAGCCTGCCAACGACGCCAACGCCATTGAGATAGAGAACATGCTTGGTTGGCTGAAAGACCAAGGCCTCAAGAATGATGATCCGGTGGCTTGCTGGATCAAGAACCGAGTGCTGCCTCTGCAGGAGCGCTGCCATCTCATGTGTTACATGGGAGGCCCCCGCGACTGCACCAGGACAACCACCATCGAGCTCGACAACATTGATGTCCCTGCGCACGCAAGGACCATCCTGATGACGAGCCTCGGCGACCACTGGCAGTATGGGTTCGTCCCATACAGCCGCACGAAGCCGATTGAGCGGGTGAGTCCTTCTTACTCTGTTTTCTGCATATGCCTTCCGAGTAGATAATTCCGACTAGCAATTGCCCTCTGTACCGAGTAGGATACTTAGTCGAATAGCCTAGGCTTAATGTGCTTTGTGCCTGCACGCCTTGCCGGGTCGCCTACTCGGGAACAACTCTTAGGCTTAGTATGCTTAATACCTGCACGCCTTTCCGAGTGGGATATTCAGCAATCATGCTTAGGCTTAGTATGCTTCGTGTTTGCACGCCTATCCGAGTAGAATACTTTCCTGCTACTCGGCTAACCTGCGATTCTTCTTTGTTCTTCAGACCCTCAATCGCCAGCGTATGGAGAGCTGCGAACGTTTCGAAGGCAACTGGTCTGCTGATCGCGAGGAGGACGACGTGCCCTCCTTCGATGCCGCAGATCAAATCAACCTTGCACACTCCCCTACAATGGAGAAGCGCGACGCCGAATCATCTCTTCGCGATTGGTCCGAGGACGAATTCGAAGGTAATTGCTTACTCATTTTGCTTGTTTCCGAGAAGTGCCAATCCATCGTTTGCTGTTTCTGATCCGCTTCTCTTCTCTTTTGAATTCATAGACGATGTTGCTGAGGAGAATGATGGTGAGGATGAAGATGAGAACAAGGGCGATACGGCCCTCGTCGTCAAACCTCTGTCCGTTGCCGCTCCTGACACCCGCAAGAGTACTGGCAGTGGCGCCCAAGAGCCCCCCGCCAAGAAGAAGAAGCTAGCCGAGAATAAGAAGGCGACCAAGGCGGTCGCGAAGAGACCAAGGCGGAAGCTCGCCTCCACCAGCGCGTAAGTTTTTTCTCTGTTGCCTTTCTTCTCGCACTGTGCTATTTTCCCAATCCTCTTCTAATTTCTGAATTCCTTTTTCTCCGCAGACCTCCCATGGACGCGAACGCTGCTCTCGCGCCCGACCAGGCTAAGAAGCCAGCAGCACCGCTTATCAACCTCGATGATGACGAGGATGAGGCCGCCAATGCACGGAGCATAGATGCTCAAGGAGCAGATTCGGAGCAGCAGTCCCGTGCGGAGTCAGCAGCACAGGACACTGCTGCGCATCAAGAAAGACCCCCTTCTCCTCCGGCCAATACTGCCGAGGATACTCAAGACGAAGAGGTGCAGGACAACGCCGCCCTTGAGCGGCCAGAAACTGAGCAAGAGCAGCCAAACACAGGAGCTGCTGACCAAGTGAACCCCGCTGCCGAGCAGCGGGTAGAAGATGCCACCGCCACGGATGCCACTATGACAGATGCCTACCCACTGAGTGACGCGCAGACAGGCGCCACATCGAGTAGCGCCCAGCCAGATGCTGCACAAGGTGATGGATCCGTGGCTCCACCCGTTGTTCAAGGCACTACACCGCCAGTTTCCTCCTTTGTGACGCAGAACCAGGACACAGCCAGCCCTCCTGCCGGGCGAGTAGCCAGGCAACAGGCCCTAGATGCCCTGAAGGAGGCAGTCGAGAGGAGGACTGCCGAGAAAGAAGCTGACGAGAAAGCAGAAGCCGAGAAGGGAACTGCCGAGAAGGAAGCCGCCGAGAAGGCGAAGGCCAAGGCTGAAGGAAAGAAGGCCAAGGAATCCGAGAAGCAGCGAGCCGAGAAAGAGAAAGCGAAGAAACAAGCCAGAGATCAGATGCCACCTCCGACCTCGACTGGACAGTTGGTTATTCGCGCGTCCGGCCCGGTTGCTACTGCTACCTCCGCCGCTCTTGCTCCTACTGGTCAGCCTTGCTTCCCGGACTACATGGTGCAGGTTAGTCAACAAAACCAGATCGGCTTCTCTCCCCAGGATAAACAACTTGCCCTTCAGAAGGGAAGGAAAGCCGTAGCTGTGAACTCCCCTCCCCCGGCTCCAAACCAGAACAAGTCCGTCACTATTGCTTCTCGGGGAGTCCAGGATCCAGCGATAACATCACAGAGCCTTGAGCAGGTACTTGACACCATTGGCTTCATCGACGCCAAGTGGGACAGCAAGGTTCTCGGCACGGACAATTGGAATGGCCTTGGGTTGGGCGCAATCGATCACATGCGCGTTGAGTGGAACAAGGTGGATTTGGGTTACAAACCCATGACTGTCTCCACCGAGACTGCCACTCTCGCCGCCAAGATGTTCCTGCACCGCAAGAACGCCGAGGACATCGAGCAGGCTTATGCGGTAAGTCTTACTTGCTCTTTCCGAGTTGAATTTTTCTTCTCTCCTGTTCATCTTCATTTTCCTTTACTCTCACCCAGTCCCCGAGATTCTGGCCGAGTAGACGGATATTCTCCGAGTAGCCTCCTACTCGGGTTGAATCTCCACTTCTTTGCCTAACTTGCTTTCTTCCCGCTTCTCAGGATAGCGTTCTGAAACGTACCAATTTGTATCGTGTGCTCCTATGGAATCATGCTATCGCCAGGAGGCGAATTGTTGCCCTGGAAAAGGAGAAGGCAGCTGCGGAGGCAACGAGCAAGAATGCTAATGATAGCACTCAGCAGCTGGCCGAAGTAAAAGGTACGCGTTTAGCTGCGCGGTTGCTGCGTTTTATGTTTACGCCCGCTTCTGCTTTCTTTTGCGCTAACCATTCCTACTCTGCAGATAACCTGAAGGCTTTAGCTGAGGAGCACGAGAAATGCCGTGCGTTTGTGGAGGACGCCGAGGCCACCATCAAAAGATTAGAAGGTGAGTTGTCGTTTACTCGGTTTGCCTCTTGTTTCTTTTGCTGCTCTGCTTCTCTGCTAACCTTGTCTGGCTCTTCGCAGAAGATCATAAATTGTTCGTTGAAGCCCACCAAGACTGCGTCAAACCAGAAGAAGTGCAGCAGCAATTGTCCAACCAGGCCGTGGAGCTGGTAAGAGAGCACACTTCGGAGGTTGAGAAGCTGCAACTCCAACTGCAGAAGGCACTGCAGGATGCTGTCACGCTCGGTGAGGAGAGGGACCGAGTTATCGCCGAGAAGGCCAAGGCTGAGACAACCTTCAGAGCCAAGGAGAAGGCCCTTGAGCAGGAATGCGAGACGCTGAAGAAGTCCAACGCTGGGCTCTTTGCTCAAATGAATACTCTGCGCCAGGTCCAAGAGAGGCACATATCCAATGAAGAATCCTGGAGGACCCAGCTGCAGGAGCTGCGCCACGAACTGAATAGTAAGTCTTTCTACTTTCTGCATCTTTCCTTCTCGGTCTTACTTCTTCTCGGTTCTTCCTCTTCCCGGTTCTTCTCTTCTCTGATTCTGAATCTCTCACTTGCTGTTGCAGAAATTTTTCCTGACATCGTTTCCTCTTCGCGCCTGCTGTGGCCAAGGCCCAAGCAGTTCGCCTTGAGAAGGGCGAAGCAGCTGATACCAGGGCTGAAATTGAGGACAGCCTGCTGGTGATGCGGGGCCAGTTTGAACGCCTAGCCGGTGTGGGCACCGATTTGGTGCGCGTTGCCTTCATGCTGCACAAGCTGTTCTGGCCAGAGGACTCTCCCCCGACAACCATCTTAGGCCTTGCCCTCAAGCTGCAGAATGTGAAAGCCGAGCTGAAGAAGTGGCGCGCCTCGGGAGCTCGGGCAGGTGCTGACTTAATGCTCCTCTGCGTCGCCTCATGGTATGAGAATCTGAATATGGAAATCATCCGTGGGAAGCGCGATAAGTCCAAGTGGGAGATAGACCCCAGCTGCGTGGCCGCGCGCAAGTTGATTGCGTACGAGGTCGCGGAGTGCGCTGAGACGGATGTCTTCATCGACGGCCTCCCCGAGCCCGACACCGAAGTGGAGGAGGGCGAGGAAGATGATGAGGAGACAGACTCTGATCTGGAGTCGGGTTTCTTCGACTCCCCCAGGAGCAAGGCCGGGAAGGGGAAAAATGTCGCCGTCGCGAGTAGCGATGAGGAGGCCGAGCACATCGACACCGCCGCACTCGAATTCGGCACCTCATCAGGAGCTGCTCTCGACGACACGGTCCGTCCCCCTGGCCAAGCCTCTGGCGCTTCTTCAACCCCAGGGCCTATCTCGGTGGCCACGGCTACTTCTGACCAGGTAGCCACCGAGCGCGATGTCGAGATGGAAGAGTCCGCCACCGTCCAGTCGGAGGCGGATGCCACCCATGCCAGCGCCAACGAGGAACCCGCAAGGACAACTGCCACCAACTCGGAGGCAGAGGCAACCAGGACCACCATAGAAGATGCAGCAGCCAATGCCAGCGCCGACAACACTGCCTCCTCCACATGATTTTACCTGCACACTTTTTACTTGAACATTTATCAGATCCCCGGGATGCCGGGAGCATATGTATCAGACTTATTTATGCTTTTCTTGCTACTCAATTTTATTTCCACCCATTATCTTTAATTTAATCATTTTGAGCAGCTCTGGCTCAATGCCGGGTTGCGTTTCCATGCGAGTCCCCGAGTTGCATTTCTTATTCACCCTATCTTTTCATCTCTGCTCTACCCGCAACTTGTTGCTTTTTTGGTATTCGAGTCACAAGAATCGAAGAGTAGAGCTGCAAATACTTAGCCGCTTTGAAACAATCATAGTAACGCAGCCCACCACTTAGCCGAAAAGACGAAACAGAGAACAAAAGTAACAAAACACTCTACTCGGTTCCTGCACTTTTTCTTCCTTAGCGATTTTCGTGTGTTCATTGACCTTTTGCTTGTTCTCTTGCTTGCCATGAAGCCGGGTTTCGGACAGCAGCAGAGTCGAAGAGTTGGCATATAGGTTTAAACACAGTACTCAATACGCTTATGAGTTCTGAAGTGGAGCAACCGAATAGACAAAAGGTAAAGCCGAGTAAAAACACTTAGGACGATTTTGGACGAGGGCAGTCCCCGAGAACAATTTCAGATTGCAGAGTAGAATTTCAACTCGGATAAGAGGATACATACACATCTTTGCTTACGAATGAAAACGACGGAGTAGAGCTACATTCCAAGGGCGCTTGGTTTCCTCTCCAGATTTATCTGCCCTGTTCGCCTGTGGTGGGCGCACATCTACAAGATAGTAAGCATCGTTGTGCAGCGCTTTGCTCACAATGAAGGGCCCTTCCCATGGAGGAGACAACTTGTGCATCCCGGCTGTGCGCTGCACAAGCCTAAGGACCATGTCTCCTTCTCGGAAAACCCTTGGGTTCACCTTTCGGCTATGATAACGCCGCAGGTTTTGCTGGTAGATAGCCGAACGTGACAGAGTCAGCTCTCTTGCTTCTTCAAGCAGGTCAACGTCGTTTTCTCGAGCTTCTCTCGCCTCCACCTCAGTGTAGAGGGCTACTCGGGGGGAGTCATGCTCTAAGTCTATTGGCAACACGGCCTCAGCCCCGTATACCAAGAAGAATGGCGTGTAGCCGGTTGACCGGTTAGGGGTAGTCCTTAGACTCCACAATACCGCTGGCAACTCGTCTAACCAACACCCAGGTGTTTTCAGCAGCGGCTCCATCAGCCTTGGCTTGATGCCTGCCAATACCATACCATTTGCTCTTTCAACTTGCCCATTGGAAGCAGGGTGCGCGACTGACGCAACGTCTAGTCGGATATGCTTATCTCTGCAGAACCGCACCAGTGCTCCCTCAGCAAAGTTTGTTCCGTTGTCGGTGATGATACTGTGCGGGTAGCCATATCTCAGGATTATGTCCTTCACGAATTTCACAGCTGTGGCTCCATCACATCTCCGAATAGGTTTCACTTCAATCCACTTGGTGAACTTGTCCACCATGACTAAGATGTGAGTCATATTGCCTCTAGCCGGCTGGAACGGCCCAACCATGTCCAAACACCAGACAGCAAATGGCCAGGTGATAGGAATTGTTTTCAACCCGGAAGCAGGCATGTGAATCTTACTTGCGAACATCTGGCAGCCAGTGCATTTCCTCACGATATCCTCAGCTTGCTGCAGTGCTGTGAGCCAATAGAATCCATGCCGGAAAGCTTTCTGGACCAACGCCCGAGAAGAGGCGTGGTGCCCGCATTCTCCTTGGTGTATCTCTATCAGGATCTCTTCTCCTTCTGCCGGATCCACACAACGTTGCAGCACGCCAGTGGCACTCCTCTTGTGCAGTACATCTCGGACAATGGTGTAGCCCTTGGATCTTCTCTGAATCTGCCTCGCAGTCACCTCATCTTCAGGTAAAGTGCCGTCCCTTAGAAAGGATAATATGGGCATAGCCCAACTCGGTGTCTCCCGTATGGGAAACACTGGTTCGTCCAGTTCCATTGGGGCAGGCTCTTGTGGTTGCTCAGGAGGAGTAGGAGCGCTTCTCTGCAGCCCAGATCGATTGGCGAGAACTTCTTCAATGAATGCGACAGCCTCCGGGTTGAGGGCGGCAGTCCCCGAGTAAGGAGTGGCAGTCCCCGAGTAAGGAGCGGCAGTCCCCGAGTAAGGAGTGGCAGTCCTCGGGTAGGGAGTGGCAGTCCCCGAGTAGGGAACGGCAGTCCCCGAGTAAGGAGTGGCAGTCCCCGGGTAGGGAGTGGCAGTCCCCGAGTAGGGAACGGCAGTCCCCGAGTAAGGAGTGGCAGTCCCCGGGTAGGGAGTGGCAGTCCCCGAGTAGGGAACGGCAGTCCCCGAGTAGAGGACGGCAGTCCCCGGGTTTCCTGCGGCACTCTCCCAGTCAATCTCCATTGGATCAGATTCTTCACTTGGCAGAGAAGGGACAAATATAGACTCCGAGTTGGGAGAAGGCTTGATGGATGGCTTCCTCAAATGCTCCAAGGCGATTCCCGCCGGGATGGATTGCCGAGAAGATCCCAACTTGGACAACTCATCTGCTGCTTCGTTCTCTGCTCGGTGAATGTGCTGGAACTCACAACCCTCGAAGAACCCAGTCATAGACTGCACCAGGAAGCGATACGATGCCATGTTGGCATCCAACGCATCCCAGGTGCCCGAGACTTGCTGCACCACCAGATCTGAATCACCATAGCATATGATGCGCTGCACGCCAACCTCCTTTGCTACTCGCAAACCATGCACCACTGCTTCGTACTCTGCAACATTGTTGGATGCCTTGAAATGAATCTGCAACACATACTTGAGCTGATCTCGCTTGGGTGAGGTAAGCACTACACCAGCGCCAAGGCCTTCTTTCACCTTTGAGCCATCAAAGTGCATCTTCCAGTAATTGGAAACTGGAGCAGGAGGTTCATATTGCACCTCGGCCCAGTCCACAAGAAATTCCGCCAGGATCTGCGACTTGATGGCGTCTCTTCTCGCATACGCGGGAGCGTACGCGGCTAGCTCAATCGCCCACTTGGCTACTCTGCCACTCGCCTCCTTGTTGCCCATGATATCCGAGATGGGAGCTGAGCTCACAACTGTGATAGGGTGCTCCTGGAAATAATGCTTCAGCTTCCTAGCGCCCAGGTACACGCCGTATGTCATCTTCTGGTAATGCGGATAGTTTTGCTTGGAGCTGGACAACACTTCACTGAGATAATATACCGGGCGCTGCACACTCTTGCCTTCTTCTCCTCGTTCCACCACAATCACCACACTGACTACTCGGTTAGTAGCAGCAATGTACAGCAGCATTGGCTCCTTGGGTAGCGGACTAGCCAAGATGGGAGCACTTGCCAGCATTGCTTTCAGCTCATTGAATGCCACATCCGCTTGCGGAGTCCAGATAAACTTGTCACTTTTCTTCATCAGTTGGTACAGAGGCAGGGCCTTCTCGCCCATTCGACCCAGAAAACGGCTCAGAGATGCCAAACAACCTGTGAACTTCTGCACATCTTTCAGTGATCTCGGTAAAGACATGCTCTCAATAGCTTTTATCTTAGAAGGATTGGCTTCAATGCCCCGACTAGAAACCAGAAAACCGAGTAGCTTTCCAGCCGGTACACCAAAGGTGCACTTACTCGGATTCAGTTTCATTTTGTACTTGCGTAGGTTAGCAAAGGTTTCCTCCAGGTCGGCAAGCAGAGTATGTGTTTTATTCGTTTTGATGACAATGTCATCTACGTACACCTGCACATTCTTGCCGAGCTGGTCGTGCAAGCATTTCTGCATGCATCTCTGATAGGTTGCGCCCGCATTCCTCAAGCCAAAACACATGACACGATAGCAATAAGCCCCGTACGGGGTAATGAAAGCAGTCTTTATTTGATCAGCAGGGTTGAGTGCAATCTGGTGAAAACCAGAGTAGGCATCTATGAAGGACAACAGTTCACAACCAGCAGTGGAATCGATCACCTGATCGATGCGAGGTAGCGGGAAAGGATCCTTGGGGCATGCCTTGTTCAAGTCGGTGTAGTCGACGCACATGCGCCATGCAGTGGCAGCCTTGGGATCCTCCTTCTTCTTCTCGACCATGACCGGGTTGGCTAGCCAATCCGGATGCAGCACCTCCATGATGAAATTGCTTATCAGTAACTTGGTGATCTGGTCACCGATGGCCTTCCTTCTCTCATCTCCGAAACGGCGCATAGCCTGCTTCACTGGTTTGGCGTCAGGACGCACATGCAAAGAGTGCTCAACCAACTCCCTCGGGACTCCTGGTAGATCTTCATTGGACCAGGCGAATACATCCCGATTCTCACGGAGGAAGTGGATGAGCTCGCTTTCCTATTTCTCCGCCAACCCGGAGCCGATGATGGCTACGCGGTCGGGGAACTCGGGGTCGACCTGGACCTTCTTTGTCTCCTTGGCAGCTTGGAAAGCAGTACCATGCTGGGTACTCGGCACAGCTTGTGCACCGGCTTGTGCGGACTGAGCCATGGCCACCACCTCGTACATCTTCTTCTTCTCGGCAGCAATCACCATCGACTCCGCCAACTAGGAGCTAGCAGAGGCACACTCCATGGACTTCTTGTAATCTCCAGAGATGGTGATGATGCCATTGGGGCCAGTGATCTTCATCTTCAGATATGCCACATGTGTTGAGGCCATGAACTTGCTCAGAGCAGGCCTGCCGAGTAGAGCATGATATGGGCTCTGATGATCCACCACCTCGAACTGCAGGCGCTCTGTGCGGCAGTTCTCCCGGGTACCGAATAGCACATCGATCCACACTCGGCCAATCGGGTTGCACGAGATCCCGGGCACAATGCCATGGAAGGTGGTCTTGCTAGGCAGCATCATGTTCTCGGCCAGGCCAAGTTTCTCGAGAGTGTCCTTGTACACAATGTTGATGCTGCTGCCGTTGTCGATTAGCACCTTGCTGAACCTCACATTCTTCTCGGGACCCAGGAAGGTAGGATCCAGCACCAAGGCATAGCTACCCGGATTGGGCATCACCTTGGGATGATCTGCTCGGGTCCACCTGACCTCCTGGTCACACCAATACATGTAGTGAGGGACAGCAGGAATCACTGCATTGACCTCCATGGCCCGCCTGTGCTGTGATTGCTTGTCGACTGGCTCAGAAGTGAAGATCATGTAGCTCTCATGGTGCTCTTGGTACTAATTGGAGCCATTGCCTCCATTGTTGCCATTGTTGTTGTTGCCCTGATAGTTGTTGTTGTTGCCTCTGTTGTTGTTGTTGCGGTTGTAGTTGTTGTTGTTGTTGCGGTATCTCTCATTGTTGAAGTTCTGGTTGGCTCCTAAAGCCACCTGGTTCACATTCTCTCTTCTCGGGTACACTGGCGGCCGAGCTGCGGGTGCGCGAGTAGGCTGCACATTGGCATTGGCTGCTGGGAGAGGAGGAGGAGGAGGCAAGCCATCACTCTTGATCGCCTCCCACCACTCGCACTGCCGAGTAGTGTGGTTAGCAGGCCTCGAGGGGTGGTGAGTGTGAAAGCTGCATGGGCCATCCTTCATGTCATCAAAGACAAACTTCTTCGGCTGCTCGGAGTTCCCGCTACCCGACTGAGAGGTGCGAAATGGCTTCTTGTTGCCTTGGCCCTGGTTCTGGTTTTGCCCATAGGCTCCAGCAGGTTTCTGCCTCTGGCTGCCACCAGCTCCAACAGTCACTGCATTCACCTCTTCGGGATCGTACCGTTTGTCTACTCGGCGCTTGTTGCGGAACTCGTTGCGCTTGCTGTTGCTGAAGTTTCTTCTCGGGTCAGAGGAGTCCATCAGTGGCTGAGTAGGATCACCGAGTGCGTACTGATCCGCAATCTTGATGGTTTCCGCGAGAGTGTTCGGCATCTCCCTCTGCAATCTTTGCCACAACATGCTGCCATGCCTGCATCCCTGCGCAAACCAAGTGATGGCCTGTGCTTCATTCACACCCTCACAGGTGTTCCTCAATGTGCTCCACCGAGTAAGATACTCGCGGTCTGTCTCGTCTTCTCGCTGCCTGCAAGCTGATAGCTGCTGTGGCCTATTCGGCCTCTTGTATGTGCTCGTGAAGTTGCTGATGAAGGCATCCGAGAAGTCCAGCCAGCAGTTAATGCTGTTCTTGGGCAAGTTGTTGAGCCAAGTGCGAGCTGGACCCTCTAGCATCTGCGGCACATAGCGCACAACCCATCTTCTGTTGCCATTCGCGATATGGACCGCGGTGACATAGTCATTGAGCCAATCTTCGGGCTTGGTGCTACCATTGTACCTCTTGGTGCCTCTTGCAAGCTGGAAGTTCTTCACAGACGGCTCGTTCATGATGCGCGGGCCAAAGCACTCGGGGCCAGGGGGACCCGTGCTCTCCAGCCGCGCCGACAAGCTGATTCGGTCCAACTGATGCCTCGCATCTCCCGGTGCCAGCACACGCTCACCAACACGGTCATGAATATCATAGCCAGCCATCTCCATAGCCGAGTAGCCATCATCATACCTGTCCACCTGCACAGCTGCAGGCTGCTCCACCGGGTTGGCGACTGGTGCCACTGGGCGCGGCTGCTGCCTCTGCCGAGTAGGCTGAGCTGCGGGTTGCCGAGAAGAACCTGGACGTGCGGCTTCTCGGGCACGGCTTTGAGCTTGATGGGCTTGAGAGCCTGCTCTTGCAGCGTTGTGTTCCTGCCCGGGCTGCTGCGGCACAGCAACCTGTTTCGCGGCAGCAGTCGGGTCATACACCTGCATTTGCCTGTCTCTGCCCGAGCGCCCGCTTCGGCTCTTCTCGCGGCTGGGATGCGGAGACGAGGCCTGATCGTTAGATCTAGCCGCGTGCGAGTGAACCACCTGCGAAGCTCCAGCACCCGGGTTGGCCTTCCGGAACTCCTCGTTCTGCCTAGCGGCCTCCAACACCAACTCGTTGAGCCTCTCCTGCTGCCTGAGACGCGCTTCGCCATCCAGGCGCGGCAACTCGGCTGCCACGGCCTCTGCAGCCCTAAGCGTCTTGGCGGGTGTGCTGTACCTTGGCCTTGTGAAGGTGTTCGCGGTGGCGGACTGGGCGGGAACCTCTGCGACCGTTGCCATCTCGACACCCAAGTTGCTCCGCGTAGCGCCTACTCTGCTAGGCCTCCTGGCGACTGGCGTGAAGCCGTGAGCCTTGTTGTACTCGAGCTGGTCTAGACTCAGCTCAAGCCTGATCTTGTCCAACTCCGCCTGCTCGGCGAGCAGCTCCTGGCGTTGCCGCTCGAGCTGCTCCCTCACGGCTAGGAGCTCGATGTCGGTGGGAGTGGGCATGCCAGGTCGCGTAGCAGACGCGGGGATGACCGTAGACGTGGAAGGCGGCAGGTTGCTCTCCTTCTCGTAGGGCCGGTGAACCCTGCCACCAGCCGGTGCATCAGTCTCCTCGACGACGGCCGCAGCGCCAGTAGCGGCTGCGCCAGTGTTCGCCGCCAAGCCCGTCACCATCACCTCAGCGCAGTTCGCAGAGCGGCGCGTGGGCTTTCTGCGTGCAGCAACCACCGCGGGAGGATCCTCCGCGTCATGCACCAGCTCGGGGTACGCGCGGTTGGCGACAGTGGTTCAAAACCCACGAGCTACTATCCCGCTAAACACCACCCGCCGAAAAATAACACTAGTAGGTAACCATACCAATTACATCTCCATCTAACTCTTGTTAATATTTCGATTCTTTTGTCTCATACTCTAGATGTTCTAGGTGGCATGCCAAGATAACCTAAGAAGACTAGCTACACACAAGAATTGCACCCACATTATGTGTCGTGGTGGAGTCACGGCAGATGCCATGGGATGGCTAAAGATGTGGGGACGAAGGACGCTGGAGGTGCTCGGGGAGGGATCACGCGACGAGTAGCCGCGTGAGGTACGACGTAAACACCGCAAACAACACGATCTACCCAGGTTCAGGGCCCTCGTGAGGAGGTAAAACCCCTACTCCTGCCTTTCTTTGTGTATTTTGGTATCTCACCGAGTAGCCACAGTACAAGGTTCTTGCTACCGAGTAGCCGCTCTCCTCTAGATGATGAACTAGCTCAAGAACTAGGGTTCCAGTATGCGATGCCTCACGCAGGAGGCGGCGGGGCACCTTATATACATGGTGCCCAGCCGGATACGTCCAAACATGGACAAGTGTCGACATAGTGTGCACATCGTCCTTCTTCCGGGTTCCCGCTGACAGCTTTGGTTCCTAACCTTGGCTTCATCTGGAAAGTCGTTGGGCAAAACAAGGGGACAGACTGGTATCACTGTACCTAAGCACAGAGTAGGCCCCCCTTATCCTGCCACGGCCTGCTTCCATGCTGTCACTGTCAGGCAGGCCGGTCCCAGATGAACAGTAGTTCGAATGCTGCCAAGTACGGACCCAGGATACGCGGGATCCTGTGTCAGAACGGCTCCTTTGACTTTCTGGCCCGAGTAGGTTCCCGCCAATTGTTCCCGCCGATTGTACTCGGGCCAACTCTTCTACTCGAACGTAGAGAACTTGAATGATTCTTCCTTCTGGTCATCCTGAGGTGAGACCGAGTAGCAGTCGACCGGGTTGCGAGTACCGGGTAGTCGGCTACTCGACCAAACCTCTCTTCTGTAAGACGCCTTTACCACTTGTCTTTACCCTACTCGGGGGTAACCCCCCGACATTATGAATGTCACCGAGGCACTCATGTGACATGGCGTGCACCCAGTCAAACCACACTCTATGTGGCGCCCAACTTAGGGAGGACACGATGCTTGATAATTTTGTGAGATATCACCCTATTTATTATGACTGCCACGCAACAAAAAAGTGAAAAATATTAGATTAACATCACATGCAATTCAATAGGGTGATATGGTATAGCACTCCATGCCGAGGATCTCCATCATCAACGTGTTTTGGCTCCGGGGACTCCTGCATGAACCAATTTCATGCAACGAGGTCCATAGTTTCTTGCAAAAAAAAGTTAGTACAATAACATAGTAACAAATTTCAGCTATACCTCATCACGCCCTGGAAAAACAAGTTAGACACCTCTAACACATTATTTATAATACGGGGCTCTATGATTTCGAGGAGAACTATTCACTTCCCGTGTTACCATTGAGCACCATGATAATCATCTCGCTATTTAGCTTGTTCGGAGTGCACTCCCAAAATGCTATAAATAGGCACAATGAGTTAATTAAACTTCGTCAGCATGCGTGACCACCGTGTGGATTTCACAAAAACCACATAGGCCCAATGTGCGAAATCTCTCTTTAACTATTGTGCGAAAAAACGTCACCGGAAAAGTTGTTTCATGTACCCAAAGCACATATGACAAAACAATATTGATGAACATGGTCATTGTAAGGTAGGCTCAGGCCACTAATCACACAATGTTGTCAAGACCAAAATAGCAACACCGGGAAGAAAGAAAAGATCAAAAATACCGGAATTCTCCAGTTCCTCTATCTGTACATGTGCCTATGCATAGACTGCTCTGATACCACTATTGGGGAACGCGCTACGG
Source organism: Alopecurus myosuroides (assembly GCA_028641055.1). Classification (NCBI taxonomy): domain Eukaryota; kingdom Viridiplantae; phylum Streptophyta; class Magnoliopsida; order Poales; family Poaceae; genus Alopecurus; species Alopecurus myosuroides. Next base: position 130,517,495 of record CM054063.1, read on the forward strand.
AAAACAAAAAAATCTAGCGTATAACCAAGATCCAATGCAAGGCATGAGGCAATGTAACATACCCTCGTATGTCAAACTAGCGGAAGATTGTGAATGATGAGGTCGTCGTGGGAGTAGACGTAGTCGATCCCCACAATTAGACGCGTCTAATCGCAAGGAGATGTATTATCACACGATCAAGTACCACAAGCGCAACAACATCACTGTATCTGCATATACGTGATAAGCAACATGGCATTGTAATGTGATCAAGCACATATGACAAAGTCAGGACGTTGTCGATGAAGATCTAGGGCTCTCCGCGATCACCAACGAGAACTATGTCAAGCCGAGGCAGTAATCCGGAAGAGCTTCCGTGGTGCAGACAAAGTAGACGGGGAACAGGGGTAGCGGGGCACTGTCGGGGGGTCGTGAGGAGGTTGCGGTGCGGATACTAGGGACTGGGGCGCATTGGTTGTGGGGTTCCCTTATGGTGCCCCTCCCCCTATAATTTGTCAACCCGGCTTGGCGGGAGAGGAGTCCATGTAGGACTACCTCCTTCCCTAGCCGCACCACGGGTGGGGTTTGGATTCTTACTAGGACTCCTACCTACCCTATGCGCCATGGGGAGTTGGAGTCCATCTGTGACACCTCAGTCCAATCCGATTTAGAGAAGGGAGTCCAAGACCAACTAGGTCTTCCCCCTTATCTCCAATGCGTATTGGGGAAGGATCCCATGACCTATTCGGCCAGGGATTCCCCTGAAGGAGATATGCCCTAGAGGCAATTAATAAAGATATTTTTATTATCATATCTCATTTGTTTATAATATGTTTTATATCATGTTATAACCATATTAAGCGTAAACATTAATATACGTGTGGTATATAAACAAACCATGTACCTAGTAGCCTCTATTTAGCTAGTCCATTGGGCAACAGATGGTCAAGGTTTCCTGATCATGGACATTTATGGCATTGACAATGGAGTCATGTCATTGAAGGAATGATGTGATGGACACACACCCAATATGTAACATTGATATCTAATCACATAGTTCAACATTGTGATAACACAAAAAACATAGTACCCAAACCTCTAAACGTGAGATCATATTTAATCACTGTCTCCAAGGTTACCTTGATTGCATCCATCATCAGAATGTAACTGGGTGATCATAAAGGTGTATGTGAGGTTTCCAAAGAGATACATAGAGGCGATGCATCGAGAGCGGGATTTGCCAATCCAGGTGATGGATAGATACACTGGGCCCACTTGATGATGTTGCATCAAGTAATACTTGCAAGCACGTGAATAGGTCACGGAGATGCAATATCATGGGAAGGAGTAGATGTGTTTGTAGGTAATGAGATGGAACTAGGTAAGGAGATACCAAAGATCGAGCCTCGGACAAACTAAGTATTACATGGCAAAAGGAGTGAGAACTTGACGTTTAAGGTTCACGCGACAAAGATAATCGTGGATTGCAATGGGCCATCATCGATTTCGAGATCCCGTTGTTGGTCATTGATCAGAGAGGAATCTCGATCATGTCTGGAGTGATCCCGAACCATAGGGTGTCACACTTAAGGGTATTCGACGATAGATTTGATTTGACACCAAAGATAAATAAGAGAGAAAAGAGCCGGAATAGTTCTGGGATTTATCCGATGCAGATAGGAGGGCAACGAAAGGTGTTTTGGTGCTAGAATAAGTTAAATAATATGTATTTATTATTAGTTAGTGTAATTAATAATTAAATATATTTTTATTTAATTTTGAAAGGTATTTTTTTCCTAAATGGGCCTTAGTGGCAAAAGAGCCCCATTAGGGGAAAAGGAGGGAAAAAGGAGCTAGCCGCATGGGCCTCATGGGGACCATTAGGGGGTGCGGCTGCCCTCTCTTGGCCTCATTATCCCACATGGCTAAGCCAAGGAGGTTGCTCCTCCTCTTCCTCCTTTAAATAGGGAGGCACCCCTCCTCCCAAAGGACATCAATTTCTCTCTCTCTCTCTCCCTCTCTCTCTCTCTCTCTCTATCTCTCTTTCTCTCCTCTCACCTCGTGGTTCCCATTTTGGATCTACATACGAGTCGAGGTTCTCTCCACCATACCCACACCGTCGTGTCGTGGTCTCTTTGGTCCAATTCTCTCTCCAATTCCACTGCTTTGTTGGACTGGAGTCCGGAAGTCATCGTTTACACCGTACGTGTGTAAAACTACGAGGTGTTTCCCTCTTGTAGAACTTGGTCGCCTCTGCTTCGACTACACGACCTTGAGGTCAGCTACGTTCCTCTACTTGAGCAAACCTTGTGCAGGGACGTTATCCCCGCCTTCGGGTCTTCAAGGGTATGATCACCGATCTCCTTTGTTACTTCATATCTGCATAGTAATAGATCTTGGCTTTATCGGTTACTGTTACTAGGAATATTTTTGTTCTTCAACTATGTAACCCTACATCCCCCCCCCCCACACACTTGGATGCGACCCCTAGTGGGCCCATGTTCCCCTCCGGCACATGTGTCCCCACTAGGGTTTGCCCATTCTCACCCTTCCAGAACCCCAAAAAATTCCCAGACTCCTTCAAAACTTTTCAAAACTATTCTACCACTTTTCATAAAATGTTCGAAACTATTCCATCCACTCTCGGTGACATTCAGACTCCTTCGTCATATCCCGAGACACTCTGAACTTTCCTTCGGACTTACTTCATCTATATCTTCTATTCTGAACAACTCTTAAAATGTTGTTAAACCTTAAGTGTATGACTCTACGGGTTCAAATACATGTGGACATTCCGGAAATCGTTCCACTATAATGATCATTAGCAGTGCCTTGATACACATAATGATACCCATACATATCACAAAGATATTTATCGCGAGGACCATCAGTATTACTAACATTCACTTACTACTTCTCGATGCTTTACAATGCCCGAGGTGAAACATCCTTGTTACCCGACATGTACTCCTTCACTCATTATGTATTCCGATGTTTCTTTATGATCATCTCTATGATCAAGTGTCTGGCTAGACGATGACGAACACCGTAATACCTAAGAGGGTCCATAGTGTATATCTCCATCGTCAGGAGTAGCAATTCCCGCAACCACACCATATAAGAACCTGACATACTATCTGGTAAGAAAGAAAGACCAACTTTATAATTTCCATTATCCGGTACTAATATAATTATAGCACAAAACATAAACTTAATCATGCAACAGAAATATGAATAATACCACTTTTATTTTTGCCTCTAGAGAATATTTCCATCAGGCACCTCCTTATACAGGAAGTGGGTGAGGGGACAACTCCTCGTTGCTCTGTCTCAAACCCTAATCTAGCTGGTAGGTCCCACCTACCAACCATGTCCCATTTGTCAGCGTAGGTCTCACCTGATTAGGCACCTAGTCATTCGGATTCCATCCGACTAGCTACATCTTCTTAAGTGTGTGACCCTGTTAGGCTTCTAGTAAGTCGCGAACAGTTCAGGTCTCACTGGAACTGATCATTGGGTAGCGGCCTCTAGCAAGACGTGCCTACTCCCGGATGCCAGTAAGTGAAGCCTCTCCCGATGTGACGATCGCTTGTGTTTGTATTAAGTCCATTTGCCTAGCGATATTGGTAGATAAGAAACAAGCGTGTTTCCAGTTATGCTTCCGCTGCTTATCTCTCTTTGTCATCCGTGATATTGCGACTCTACTCCGGCTAACACTTTAGTTGAACCCACACGAGCATCACATGTTCCGATTCGCGCATGGCTATGATTTCCGAGGCGAACCACATGAGAGGGCCCAAATAATACCTCTCCAACTAAGAAGTAGAAAATCCCGTCTTGGCGATCCATCTCATGCAGCTTGGTTCATAGACGACCCACTGCCAGTTATGGTCACCGTTTGGCGGACTCAAAGCCGTTTGATCTGCAATTCGGATTATGCGAACATCTCGGGGCTAAGTTTTACATTGCGCGAGTCGCTGTGATAGAGGCAAAGGTGTCCGATCTTTCGATGAGATGATAACTACGATTTGGGTGGCGTTGACGTTGACAATTCGACTACAAACGTACGAGGACGCTGCGCCTTAGCAATCGCTACACCAACTCTGGGAGGTTATTGACAGCGCCGTAGCACGTTCGACCCAACCACTCAGGTCTAGCTCCTGCAATTAATCGAGAACAAGCAAGAACTAAGAATTGGCAATCAATATATTGCGAATATAGATGAATGATTATAGCTGAAAGTGGGGTTCCGAAAGCGGTCTTAGTCTGGTCGATCTGACACAAACAAAATACGGCGAAGTTGCAGCGACGGCTAACATTTAACTAAACAAAACCCAGCCCTAAAAGAAACCCTAGGGGCTGTATTTATGAGGGGAAAAGAGGGAAAATTCGTGCTCCCATGGGTGGGGCCACGAAATCCAGCCTAAACCTCTTTTTCCCATGAATACGGACTCTAAAAACTGCCCACCAAGGGGTATGACGAAAATACATGGGCATGGCCCAATAATGAGGTGTCACAGCACCTATAAAAGGACTTGGACGAAAATAATGAAGTGGTAGCTTGTATAATTCGTCCAAGGCTTCATTTGGCATTACAGTGACTTGCTGCCGCTTTAATCTCCCTCCGTGGCAGTGCCATCTTCTCCACTTGTGCTTCTGTTGCCAGCTCCATCCTCGAACATGCTCCATAGCTTGTCCCTCTCATCCACGCTAGGTCCATTATTCCTGAGAGAAACAAACACATTTGATTTAGGCAATATCATATTCTCATGTATATTAGGAACAACTCGTAGAAATGATAGTACCTGCTGATTAAGTTGACGTGCACGAGCTCTAGTCATAGGTCCTTGTAATGGAAGTGGTGTAGTAGTAGCGATGTCCTCATCATCCCCCCTTCTTGAATCGAAGTCGTCCTCGACGCTATGTCATCATTGTCCCCCAAATATGGCTTCAAATCTGCAATGTTAAATGTGGGACTAACCCCGAAATCTGCAGGTAACTCAAGTTTATATGCATTATCATTGATCCTCTCTAACACCTTAAAAGGACCATCAGCTCGTGGCATTAATTTTGACTTGCGCAACTCAGGAAAACGGTCTTTATGCAAATGCAACCAAACAAGATCTCCAGGTTCAAATATAAGTTCCTTCCGTCCCTTGTCACCATACATTTTATATTTAGCATTCATGCGTTCAATGTTCTCTTTAACAGTGGCATGCAATTTTAATATCAAGTCAGCACGTTGTGTAGCATCTAAATTATGTTGCACCGAAGATGGAAGAGGCAATAAATCAATAGGTGCACGAGGAATAAAACCATACACAATCTCAAAAGGGCACAATTTAGTAGTAGAATGCAGCGAACGATTATAAGCGAATTCTATATGAGGCAAACATTCTTCCCACTTTTTAAAATTATGTTTTAACACAACCCTTAACATAGTAGACAAAGTTCTATTAACTACTTCAGTTTGTCCATCAGTTTGGGGATGACATGTAGTACTAAATAGTAATTTAGTCCCCAACTTAGCCCATAAACAGCGCCAAAAATGACTAAGAAACTTAGTATCACGATATGAAACAATAGTATTTGGCACACCATGTAAACGAACAATTTCACGAAAGAATAAATCATCAACATGTGTAGCATCATCACTCTTGTGACAAGGAATAAAGTGTGCCATCTTTGAAAAACGATCCACAACAACAAAAATGCTATCCCTCCCCTGTTGTGTGCGAGGCAATCCCAAAACAAAATCCATAGAAATATCCTCCCAAGGCACACTAGGAACAGGAAGAGGCATATATAAACCATGTGGATTCAAACGAGACTTAGCTTTTTGACATGTAGTGCAGCGAGCAACAAACCTCTCAACATCGCATCTCATACGTGGCCAGAAAAAGTTTGCAACAAGTATGTCCTCCGTCTTCTTCACTCCAAAGTGACCCATCAGTCCTCCTCCATGCGCTTCCTGTAACAACAAAAGACGAACCGAGCTATCTGGAATGCATAACTTGTTAGCACGAAACACAAATCCATCACTAAGGACGAATTTGTTCCATGTTCTACCACCCTTACAATTCTGCATTACGTCCTTAAACTCAGCATCATGCATATACAAATCTTTGATGGTCTCCAACCCAAATATTTTGAAATCAAGTTGAGAAAGCATAGTGTAACGACGAGACAAAGCATCAGCAATAACATTATCTTTACCCTTCTTGTGCTTTATGACATAAGGAAAGGACTCAATGAATTCAACCCACTTAGCATGTCTACGGTTCAGTTTTGCTTGACTTCGAATATGTTTTAAAGATTCATGATCAGAATGGATAACAAATTCTTTGGGCCATAAATAATGTTGCCAAGTTTCTAAAGTCCGAACAAGAGCATATAATTCCTTATCATAAGTAGAATAGTTGAGACTAGGCCCACTCAATTTTTCAGAAAAGTATGCAACGGGTTTACCATCTTGTAGTAACACACCTCCCAAACCAATACCACTAGCATCACATTCAAGCTCAAAAGTCTTACTAAAATCAGGAAGTTGTAGCAAAGGAGCATGTGTTAACTTATCCTTTAATAACTTGAAGGCCTCATTTTGTGGTGTACCCCACACAAAAGGAACATCTTTCCTTGTCAATTCATTGAGAGGGGCAGCAATGGTGCTGAAATCTTTCACAAAACGCCTATAAAATCCTGCGAGGCCAAGAAAACTCCGCACTTGTGTGACTGTTTTTGGTTGCGGCCAACTCTCAATAGCTTCAATCTTGGCTTTATCAACTTCAATTCCCTGTGGAGTAACAACATAGCCAAGAAAAGAAACACGGTCTGTGCAAAAGGTGCATTTACCAAGATTACCAAACAAATGCGCAGATCGCAAGGCATTAAAAACATCACGCAAATGTTCCAAGTGATCATCCAAAGATTTGCTATAAATCAATATATCATCAAAATAAACTACCACAAATTGTCCAACGAAAGCACGTAAAACTTCATTCATTAATCGCATGAAAGTGCTAGGTGCATTAGTTAACCCAAAAGGCATAACCAACCACTCATATAAACCAAACTTAGTTTTAAATGTTGTTTTCCATTCATCTCCCAATTTCATACGAATTTGATGGTATCCACTACGCAAATCAACTTTGGAAAACAGAATAGAGCCACTTAATTCATCAAGCATATCCTCTAATCTAGGAATGGGATGACGATATCGAATAGTAATATTATTAATGGCTCGGCAATCAACAACAAAACGAGACGTGCCATCCTTTTTTGGTACCAACAAAACAGGGACAGCACAAGGACTAAGGGATTCACGTATATGACCTTTCTCAAGTAGCTCTTGTATGTGACGCTGAATCTCTTTTGTCTCCTCGGGGTTGGTACGATAGGGCACCCTGTTTGGTAGTGAAGCACCGGGAATTAAATCAATCTGATGCTCAATCCCTCTAATAGGTGGTAATCCCGGTGGTACATCTTGTGGAAAAACATCCACATACTCCTGCAAAATGTTAGTGACAGGAGAAGGCAAAGAGGGAGGAAAATCCTCAAATGAAAATAACACCTCTTTGCACACAATAGCATAGCAAACAGAATTGAGAACATCCAAATCAGTAATATCAGATTTTCTAGCTAAGAAACATGGACTTGTCAATTTAATCTCATGTGAAGGTGACGAATTTGTATTAGTCTTATGTTGCTGCAATTCTTTAGCCACAATCTGATTTTCACTCTTGTTAATCTCTTGTTTCTTTGCTTTACTAGCTCTAGCAATGTCATCTTTCAAAATTTGTTCAGGCGACATAGGAAGCAAAGCAATTTTTTTATCCTTATGAACCAGAGTATATTTATTTGTACTACCATGATGTACAGAATTTTTATCAAATTGTCATGGTCTACCGAGTAAAAGAGAGCATGCTTGCATAGGTACCACATCACAATCAACAAAATCAGTATATGTAGCAATAGTAAAATGCACACGAACGGTACGCGATATTTTAACCTTGCCGCTATTCTTGAACCATTGTATGTAGTAAGGACGAGGATGTGGCTTCGTTTGAAGGGAGAGCTTCTCTACCATCTCAACACTTGCCAAATTGTTGCAGCTCCCTCCATCAATAATGATGCGTATACATCGCTCTTTGACGACCCCTTTCGTATGGAACAGATTGTGCCGCTGTTCATGTTCTTCCTTGGTCACCTGCACACTCAAAGCTCGTTGAACAATTAAAGACTCATACATCTCAGCGGCTTCGGCAGCCATACATTGTACATCTTGATCATACTCAGTGCCATCATGATCCTCTTGTGCAATAAGAGCCAAAGTCTCCTCATCATAGTCACTAGCGGAATCGTACCTGCCATTTTCACGAGCTATCATCACACGCTTGTTTGTACACTCACGAGCATAATGACACCAACCATCACAACGACGACACTGAATTTTACTTGTGTGTCCCGTAGAAGCCATGGAAGATGAAGACTGTGTAGAACCAGTAGGGGTCATCTTAGGTGATGGTAGTGGTGCCTTGCTTGACGGTTCTCTGCTAGTCGTGGTAGCGGGACTCGAAGGAGAAGCTGTGGTGCGTGTAGGACGTGTACGAGAAGTCCATGATGTAGCACGACCTGGAGAAAAATTAGTCCGTGCGGCTTGCCGATCCTGCACTTCACGTTCAGCAATACAAGCAAGATGGAACAAACGAGTGATGGTATGATATTCTTTATATTCCAAAATAGTTTGAATTTCTTTGTTTAACCCACTCCTAAAACGTGCAAGCATAGGTTCAGTATCCTCAATAACACCGAATCTTATTAACCCAGTTTGCAATTCCTGATAGTACTCCTCTACAAAATTTTTGCCTTGTTTTAGGTTCTGTAATTTTTGAAGGAAATCACGTTGATAATATGGCGGCACCCAACGCGTACGCATAGCATTCTTTAAATCAGTCCATGTGGTGGGAATGGCATTAAGATTTACTCGACAATATTCAGACCACCAAATAGAAGCAAAACCAGTAAATTCACAAACAGCAGCTTTAACACGTCTAGCATCAGGATAATGTAAGCATGCGAAACGTTGTTCAGTTTCTAATTCCCATGTAAGATAAGCATCGGGATCATATCTACCCGCAAACGGTGAAATATGTAATTTTAATTTGGCTACATGGTCATCGTCGTGCAATACCTGAAGGCGTGGTCCAACATTACCATTACGCATGTGGGGGCGCGGCCGACCCGCGGGATGCACCGGAACCTCATCTCCCACGTCCTCATCTTCATCCTCATACTCAACAACATTAGCATCACGAGCAGCTGCAGCAACACCTTGCTCAATCGGAATACGTTGCGCCCGTCCAACATTCGCAGGTATGCGAGGAACAGCGCGTGGAGGTGCTAAACGAGCGAGCAGCTCGTCGAATTTTGTGTCGAGCTTGGTGTCAAAAACTTGCTCGAGGCCTGTTATCTTCTCAAGCGCCTCTCCAAGTTTGGTGTAGATGTCCTCTGTGTGATCCGTCACAAGCTTGGCGAACTTTGTGTGCAACTCTTTGTTCGTTAAGCTCTCCCATTCATCATCGGATCCTGACATTGTTAGTGGACAAGAAAAGAAAAAAAATCACGAGTATATGGTCCTATCGACTACTAGGTGGTGGAAAAAAAATGTCTAATATGTCAAACCAAAAACAAAACTCTTACAAGTTCTCACCCAACAGCAGGAGGTGACCGGCAACGAACGATGTCAAGTCTCAGTGAAGATTAGATGGAGCGATTGCCAGGTGAAAATCACTACGCACGGTGTAGAATCTGTGGAGCTTTAGGAGGCTTGAATATAGTAGCAAGAATTAGCAATAATCAAATCAGGAATGCAAGTTGAATAAACGCTCAAAGACGGTACTGTGCTGGTCCTAGGCTAGACCGTTTTAGAGATGCGAGCCTATAACACCAACAACATCACGGCGCGGCAACAACAAGCAAAAAGAGAAGAAGTATGAGCAAAGAGCAGTAAAAAAACCTGCACTAAAAAGAGGATTTTTTTTTTTTTGCTCTCTCCAAACCTCAGACTATGTCTGTGGTCGGGCGAGTTCCCGAATTTTTTTTTCGCTCTCTCCAAACCTCAGACTATGTCTGTGGTCAGGCGAGACCAATTTTTTTTCCTGCTCTCTCTAAACCTCAGACTATGTCTGTGGTCAGGCGATATCAAGAATTTTTTTTTCGGGATTTTTTTTTTGCTACTACAGTAGGTCGCGAATTTTTGGAGTCCCAAACTGATTAGAACTCTAATCTATTGAGAGAAATAAGGATTGAAACAACAAGAAAACCCCTAACTCTAACTAGTAGCGTGGAGGCGGCGCACGGGAAAAAGTGGAGACGCACGCGTGCGGATGGAAAATATTGGCGGCGCGATGCAATGTGGTGGCGGCAAGGTAGCGGCGCGATGGATAGCTTGTCGAACAGCGGTAATGGAGATGATAGCGGCGGCTGATTGTGGTGCGGGCGGTGGCTGTTTGTGGTGGCTGGATAGTGGCGGAATTTGTGGTGGTGGGAGGCAGCGGTGATCTGCAAACGTGCGAGGTAATGCGGCAGCGGCACTGACGAACTATGCAAAGAACTCGAAACTCTACGGGAATAAACGCTAAGACCAGCAACTTGACACGACGATGCAGACGAAAACTCAACAATGCAATACACTGAAAAGAAGATGCAAAAGGGCCGGACTGGTTGTAGGATGGGATGATCTAGCCCTAACAAATTTTTTTTGGCTTTTTGTGGACTGTAGGTATGAAGAACAGATTGAATCTAATCTATGAAAAATACTAAATCTCACCGATCAACCTGAAATCTGATACCACTTGATAGAGGCAAAGGTGTCCGATCTTTCGATGAGATGATAACTACGATTTGGGTGGCGTTGACGTTGACGATCCGACTACAAACGTACGAGGACGCTTCGCCTTAGCAATCACTACACCAACTCCGGGAGGTTATTGACAGCGCCGTAGCACGGTCGACCCAACCACTCAGGTCTAGCTCCTGCAATCAATCGAGACCAAGCAAGAACTAAGAATTGGCAATCAATATATTGCAAATATAGATGAATGATTATAGCTAAAAGTGGGGTTCCGAAAGCGGTCTTAGTCTGGTCGACCTGACACAAACAAAGTACGGCGAAGTTGCAGCGACGGCTAACTTTTAACTAAACAAAACCCAGCCCTAAAAGAAACCCTAGGGGCTGTATTTATGAGGGGAAAAGAGGGGAAATTCGTGCTCCCATGGGTGGGGCCACGAAATCCAGACTAAACCTCTTTTTCCCATGAATACGGACTCTAAAAACTGCCACCAAGGGGTATGACGAAAATACATGGGCCTGGCCCAATAATGAGGTGTCACAGCACCTATAAAAGGACTTGGACGAAAATAATGAAGTGGTAGCTTGTATAATTCGTCCAAGGCTTCATTTGGCATTACGGTGACTTCCTGCTGCTGTAATCTCCCTCCGTGGCAGTGCCATCTTCTCCACTTGTGCTTCTGCTGCCAGCTCCATTCTCGAACATGCTCCATAGCTTGTCCCTCTCATCCACGCTAGGTCCATTATTCCTGAGAGAAACAAACACATTTGATTTAGGCAATATCGTATTCTCATGTATATTAGGAACAACTCGTAGAAATGATAGTACCTGCTGATTAAGTTGACGTGCACGAGCTCTAGTCATAGGTCCTTGTAATGGAAGTGGTGTAGTAGTAGCGATGTCCTCATCACGGTGGATGTGACAACAACCTCATGCTGACTTTGTCTTTGGGTCAGTCCAGCCGGGACAACTCTTTTGCACAGCTAGTGAAAGTCGGATCAACATCTCCATGCTCTACAACAAGTAGGACTTAGTCGTCTTACCGTTTACACATTAGTCTAGATAGTGTGATTACATCCACAATCATGTTCGACTAATGACAAACATGTAATGACTAGTTAAGTATACTAGTTGAATGCCCGTGCGTTGCTACGGCTATCTTTTTTTTTTTTGCTATGCATAAATATTCACACCGCATAATATTTTTAAAGCCATAAGATTCTACTTTCTCAAAATATGCACACACATGCATACTCCCGCACACTGCGATCTACCTACCTTAGTTAGACCAGTGATAATTGATTGCGTCGTCACGTGGCTGCACCCACTTTTTGTTGTTATGCCTCTCCATACAATCATGCACACTACTTTCATTGATACACACAAATATCTAATCCCGTAGGAAGAATATTGTGCAGATTACATCGCTTCCCGCCGCTTCACATTCTCTTCGAAAAGTTGCCCCATGTCAGGTTATTATTAGCAGCCATATCGATTTCAAGATGGAAGGATATTGATTTCTTACAGTCAGTAAAATTGTAAGCAATTATGTGGAATTTGCCACATTGCTAAGATCAGTTTATATTCTGACTTTCTAAGTGGTAATGCGAAGCTGCCGACTTAGTTAGTAATCGTGTTTTTATGCTTCACGAATCGGTTCATCAAAGGTTTCTAATGTTGGCAAAATAATGACCATTTATGAGAAGAATGTTAATAGCTACTCCATTGTATTTGAATCAATAAATCGGATGCATCAACTATTGTTTTCCATTGGTCGTTTGCAAAAGAATATAAGAAAGTAAAATGTTAAGCAAATTGAAACAAGTTCTCAAATTGAGTACATAAAAGAACAAGACAGAAAAACAAACTTCAGCCTTCTCCATGGCCACCTAGACGTCGCCTCTGGTGGCATACCCTGGCAACCAGCGATTGACCGCCTCTGGAGTCGCAGAGGGCACGCGGGAAGATGACGCCAAGGCCACGTGAGTTCTTGCCTTTATACTTGGCAGTGAGGATGACTTGTTCTTCAGTAGATTCTTTCATGATACCATACAAGCTGAGCCGCAAGGCTTTGGCAGATATGCTGCCACATTGGTTTCTGGTTCTGGCTAAGTTAATAGATTCATGTTAGCTTTTCGGCAACCTGAGAAAACCGCTGGGCTCTCAGCTCACCATTCTAAAGAATTAGCCTCTGCTAACAGCCTCCTTTCTTCACAGATAATAACCCCAGCTCATGCATGCCCCTAATAATTGTTTGCACAAGCAAGCACACAGTTATGTCATCATTTAAAATATAACAAAAAAATAATCAATTGGATAAAACAATCACTGCTCAGTCAATGAAATAATGTAGACCAAGTAACTCCAAGTACATGTTTATCGACTGCATTTGTCGAGGCACGATGCTATTTTGGGGTTCTCTGCATAAGTGCTTTTATAAAGATACCAATTAACTGCATGTCACATAAGTTGGAGTCTCTAATAACCAACTGCTCATATAAATATAGAAACGATTGCAACATGTTCTAGAATTCCAAACTAACAGGCACATAACTGGTTGGATGCCTGCTAGAGTCCTCGATCTTTTCTATCTCATGGAACCCATTCCTGCAGCAATCAACCTCCCATCAGAATCAAATAAAGATGAAAATATTGCATAAGAATTTTCCATCACCTCGCATACCAAATGGATTTGAATCATCTTAGCCCTTATCTCAGCCCGTGTATAAATCACCAGACCGAAATTATTTGCCATGTACAAATAGGAAAATACAATATTCAATCAACCAAGATATTCTAAAAATTTATAGCACTATAATTTTAGAACTTATGTTTAGCAAACCAGACTGCAAGATTTTATCTAATCTGAGATACAAGCTCAAAGTCATTAACTATATTTCTCATGTACAAAACCACCCTTTACCTTCCCTACCATATCCCAAACGTTCATATCAGTTCTTAAACATCGAACCAAGAACTTACAAAAATGAGACACCCAAGGCCACACCAACGCACATTTGTAGATTAATAGATATATGAAGAAACAGTATGCGTAGGTGCAAAACTACCTGTAACACCACGCTCAACTTCAGGAGGATATTCAGCACATCCGTAGCACAGGAGCAAGTTGCGGCAAACTTAATATGAACCGTATCACACAACTACATTGAACACATTGAAATGCCCTACTTGGAAAAAACGATTATAAAAGAAAATAATAAGAACTTCCTGGGCTGTAAAAAGGAAGCTCATACATGCTATCTCTGGCAAATGCAACATGACCTGCATGGAAAAATGCCATGGACATTAACCATGCATCACAATGAATAGTTGTCAGAGATAGCCAAACTGACCTGCGTGTTCCACCACGAGCAAAGTGCATCTCACAAACAGGCTCAGGAAGTTTAACAGGAACTTAATCAAGTGGCAGATTCACTTCCCAGATAACCGTAGGCCATCCATAGAGGCACAAAGCTTTCTCCTCTAGAAAAATTAAACAAAGTTAAGGGTCATATTAATCACAAATTGTGCCTACAAGATGAAAACCCGGTTTAAGTTACCCTAAGCACGACATAACACATAATGCGCGGGCCAATACTTGCAGTGTCATTAATTAATAAAACCCCACAAGCATATAAGAGCATAACTGATGGCCACGCTTGCTTCGGTCCTCCCCCGGCCTCTCCTAAACTTAGAAATACGAGTCAAGCCGCAGCTAAACGAGTCAAGTCGCAGCTAAACGAGCTCAGCTGAATGAGCCGCGGTCAAAACGAGCCGATCGGCTGGCTTGGATACAAGCCAGTCTAAAATAAGGAAACAAATTAGCAAAACCCAGGAATCGAACCTGGGTCTACAGGTAACCGCCCGCATAGCAAACCACTAGACTAGAGCCACTTATCTGTTTTGGTAGGCCTATTGGGCTTTTTATTTATACCTTTCAATCGAAATCAACCTAGGTTTTTTTCTTTTGTATTAGAATCATAATTGAACTCGGTTTCTGTGACATGCAGCACGCACGTTCTTTTGAACCGGCCGATCGACGTAGCGGCCGATCGACCCGACGTAGCCTTCCCGCCGGCCGATCGACATCCAGAGGCCGCCGCGCGATCCAGTCGCCAATTCCGCCGGCCGATCGACATCCAGAGGCCGCCGCGCGATCCAGGCGCCAATTCCGCCGGCCGATCTAGGCGGCAGTGTGGTGTCGCCGCAACTCGCCGCCTCCTCGTAGGCCGCGCCGTCTACTTCCTCTCACCCGATCGCCGTCTTCACGAGGGCGACGTCGTCACATCCCCTCGATCTCCGGTTGATCGGCGACCTCTTCACCATCAAACCGCTGTGTCTGTACCTCTACACGAGGAGGAAGTCTACATCTAGGTCGAAGTTCTATTGCTTCACACGGTGAGTGCTTTTCTGAACTATGTTGTCACGAGTAATGTCACAGCACTAGTATGTCAGCATAGTTCAGCCAATGCCATATTTCTGATCTAGATGAAGTTGCGAACAAGAAAATCTTGCAGTTGTTTAATTATGTCTAATTAAATAGTTTGTAAAAAAATTATTGTGTACATAAAATTGCAGGGATGGATGAATTCAGCTCTTATAGCAATGCACCTGATAGCAATGATGATATAAGTGAGAATGCCAACGACGTCTCTAATGGCAGCGCTGAATCTTGGTCGTACGAGGACGACCATATAAATGTGGATGAGAATGATGACGTGGTCGATTCTTGGCCATCATACGCAACTGATCCTCCAGAGGAGAACCAACTAGTTGGTACTAACCAAGATAATGAAGAAGAGCAAGTGCCTTATTCTTCCTACTCAATTTTTCCACCGGAGGACGACCATGTTGTCGGTGATGAAGCTGATAATAATAACGTGAGTCGTGTGTATTTCGATTTTTCTCTATTGCAAGTGACAACATTGAAACTTACAGTCCTTTTGTTTTTAAATTATGTAGGTAAATTTGTTGTATGTAAATGAAATTGAGTACACCGATTCAGAGGGAGAGACGGATGAATCGTGCGCTGATGACATGAGTCAGGTATGGTGATAATTTTGTAAGATCCTCAATTTTGTCGCAATTGTGCTACAAAAAGTTATACACTCAAGTTATAATTGTCTGTGTAGGTGGTTGGTTATGATGACCACGATCACGAACTGGTCGTAGACATAGAGACTGTTGAAGATCAGCAAAAATCACTGGATAACTACTGGAAGATAATGTCCACGACATTTAACTCCGACGGGGAGTGGTACGATTTCTATAACAACTATGCGAAACAGCGTGGCTTCAGCATCAGAAAGGAGGGGCTTAAGAGAAGAAAAGGTGGTACAAAAGAAATACGGTTGAGAAAGTTTGTGTGCTCAAGGGGAGGGAAACGCCAGAAAGAGAGGTTGACCATGGAAGGTCGCACACGGAGGCTAAGACCAGAGAGTCGGTGCAACTGCAAGGCGGAGCTCACGGTGAAGTTTCATATTTCCCGTAAGGTTTGGTATGTTGCAAAGTTTATGGACGATCACAACCATGTCCTAGCTCGATTTGATGAAGTCCCATTTCTCTGGTCACATAGAAAGATCAAAGATTTTCAGAAGGCGGAGATTATAGCACTGGGAGCGGCTGGGATTAGAAAACATATGATCATGCAAAACTTTATCAGCAGATATGGAGGTTATGACATGGTAGGATTTACCAGGAGGGATATATATAACATGTGCTGTATGGAGAAGAAGAAGCTCCTACAGAACGGAGATGCTGCCACAGACGTTGGCATCATGGAAGGAAGAAAGGAGAGGGATCCCGAGTTCTTCTTTGAGTATAGGACGGATAAAGAAGGACGTCTGACGAGCATGTTCTGGTGTGATTCCCAATCACGTCTAGACTACCAAGATTTTGGTGATGTAGTGATTTTTGACAGCACGTACAAGATGAATCGCTATGCAATGCCATTCATTCCATTTGTCGGAATAAATAATCACCGTAAGACAACGGTTTTTGCGTGTGCCGTTGTATCAGATGAGAAAGTAGAAATATTTGAGTGGCTGCTGGAGACATTCTTGAGAGCAATGTGTCAGAACAAACCGAAGTCGATAATCACTGATGGAGACGCTGCGATGATGAAGGCTATCCGGAAGGTTTTGCCAGACGTGAGGCACCGGTTATGTTCATGGCACATTAAAAAGAATATGCAGAAACACTTGAATTATAACTCTTTGAAAGAGTTCAGGTCACTTATATACAACACGTCATCACATGCAGTATGGGAGACGGGATGGAAAGCGTATGTTCAAAAATGGCAAACACCCCGAACAAAGTCGTGGCTGCGAAGGATGTATAAGATGAAGCGGTATTGGGCCGCCTCTTATCTTTCGGATGGATTTTTCCTTGGCATGAAAAGCAACCAGAGAAGTGAAAGTCTGAATTCATGTCTTCATACTCACCTAAACTTCGGTCTGACACTGGTCGATTTGGTTTTGCACTTTGAGAACTGTACTATTCGTCTCCGCGAAACGGAGGCACATGACAACTCTATTACTAGACATTCTACACCAGTGCCAATTACCGATTCAAAGGATGTTGAGAAGGCATGTGCAGATGTATTCACTCATGAGAATTTTTATATTTTGCAAGGAGAACTGAAAAAGATCGGCAGCCTAGAAATTGGTGAGGAAATAGTGGGGAATAATGGATATAGAAAGTTTCTGGTGTCATGGAAAGATAACAGCAACCTACACCGCACATTTATTGTGGAGTATACCCCCGCTGATTTGGTTGAATAGTGGGGTCCACGGCGAGTGGAAGGTGGTAGGGTATGCCCCGTACCACCTATGGCACATGTGGACCCACACGCAACGATGTACCGACCACATAGTTCTGCGTCCGTCGCCTTTGTGGCACCTGGACCCAAATGAAAGCGGGCGTCATGGCGGAACTAGCTTCTCGTCTACCACCGTCATGGCCGTGGACCCACATGTACCAGTCTTATCCAACCGTAGGTCTCCGCCGACCACGCTCGGGCACGTGGACCCGCATACACTTAGCGAGCTGGGTGAGTTCGACATGCACGATGGCTACGGATGAGTGGACCTCGCTAGCTAGGAGCGGTTCACGTCGATCCATGCGTGTCACCGGCGGAGGGCAGATGCGTAGCAAAACGGTTAGGAGCGACGCAGCTGGACCCACATGCATGCACAAAGAGTATAAATGGGGTGCCCTGGTAGCGTTGCTTTGTTGCATGCGGGTCCACGGCGAGTGGAAGGTGGTAGGGTATGCCCCGTACCACCTATGGCACACGTGGACCCACACGCAACGATGTAACTTATAATTTCATGTTATTATTTGCTATATAAGTTTCCTACATGTTACATATCATGTACATATAGTCATGCTTATTGTGTCTTAATTTTTCGGGTTGCATGTCCGTTGTTTACGTTGCATCTTGTTAAAATAATTTAATTACATTTGCTATTGGTCTATCATTGCACGTTGTGAATTAATCACCTTCAGGGTTGTGGACCGTCATGTACCGCTCTTAGCTATCTAGGACTGCCACCGATACCTCTTAAACACGTGGACCCACATGTAACAATTGCTATGGCCCACGTGGGCCAATATGTAACAGTTGCTATGCTCATATAGCTTTGAATCCATCGCCTCCAGGGTTGTGGACCCGCATGAACATAGCGACTGCTGCAAGTGGTCCACGTGCCCGAAAGGTGGTGGTGGTAGAACTCTTACCAATCTAGGTCTGCCGCCACTACAGTTCGGTCACGTGGACCCACATGCAACAGTTGCCACGCCCTTATAGCATTGCATCCATCGCCTACAGGTTTGTGGACCCACATGCAATAGTTGTTATGCCCATATAGATCTACATTCATCACCTTCAGGATTGCGTACACGCATGTACCACTTTCGGTCACGTGGACCCACACGCAACAGTTTCTATGCCCATCTAGCGTTGCATCCATCACCTCCAGGGTTCTAGACCAGCATGTACTATTCTTAGCCATCTTCCGCCACCTTTCGGACACGTGGACCAACACGCAACACTTTCTATGATAATCTAGCGTTGCATCCATCACATCCAGGGTTGTGGACCTGCATGTACCACTCTTAGCCATCTTGGTCTGCCACCACCACCTTTCGGGCGCGTGGACCCAAATGCAACAATCGCTATGCAAAGCTATCTTTACATTCGTCACCTTTAGGGTTGTGGACCCCGCATGTACGACTCTAAGCCATCTAGGTCTGCCACCACCGCCGTTCGGACACGTGGACCCACATGCAACAGTTGATATGACCATCTAGCTTTGCATCAACTACATTCAGGGTTGTGGATCCACATGTACCACTCTAAGCCTTCTAGGTCTGCCACCTTTCGAGCATGTGGACCCACATGCAACAGTTTATATGCCCATCTAGCTTTGCATCCATCCCCTTCAGGGTTGTGGACCCACATGTACCACTCTTAGCCTGCGTCCGTCGCCTTTGTGCCACCTGGACCCAAATGAAAACGGGCGTCATGGCGGAACTAGCTTCTCGTCTACCACCGTCATGGCCGTGGACCCACATGTACCAGTCTTATCCAACCGTAGGTCTCCGCCGACCACGCTCGGGCACGTGGACCCGCATACACATAGCCAGCTGGGTGAGTTCGACATGCACGATGGCTACGGATGAATGGACCTCTCGATAGCTAGGAGCGGTTCACGTCGATCCATGCGTGTCACCGGCGGAGGGCAGATGCGTAGCAAAACGGTTAGGAGCGACGCAGCTGGACCCACATGCACAAAAAGTATAAATGGGGTGCACTGGTAGCGTTGCTTTGTTGCATGCGGGTCCACGGCGAGTGGAAGGTGGTAGGGTAAGCCCCGTACCACCTATGGCACATGTGGACCCACACGCAACGATGTACCGACCACATAGTTCTGCGTCCGTCGCCTTTGTGGCACCTGGACCCAAATGAAAGCGGGCATCATGGCGGAACTAGCTTCTCGTCTACCACCGTCATGGCCGTGGACCCACATGTACCAGTCTTATCCAACCGTAGGTCTCCGCCGACCACGCTCGGGCACGTGGACCCGCATACACTTAGCGAGCTGGGTGAGTTCGACATGCACGATGGCTACGGATGAGTGGACCTCGCTAGCTAGGAGCGGTTCACGTCGATCCATGCGTGTCACCGGCGGAGGGCAGATGCGTAGCAAAACGGTTAGGAGCGACGCAGCTGGACCCACATGCATGCACAAAGAGTATAAATGGGGTGCCCTGGTAGCGTTGCTTTGTTGCATGCGGGTCCATGGCGAGTGGAAGGTGGTAGGGTATGCCCCGTACCACCTATGGCACACGTGGACCCACACGCAACGATGTAACTTATAATTTCATGTTATTCTTTGCTATATAAGTTTCCTACATGTTACATATCATGTATATATAGTCATGCTTATTGTGTCTTAATTTTTCGGGTTGCATGTCCATTGTTTACGTTGCATCTTGTTAAAATAATTTAATTACATTTGCTATTGGTCTATCATTGCATGTTGTGAATTAATCACCTTCAGGGTTGTGGACCGTCATGTACCGCTCTTAGCTATCTAGGACTGCCACCGATACCTCTTAAACACGTGGACCCACATGTAACAATTGCTATGGCCCACGTGGGCCATATGTAACAGTTGCTATGCTCATATAGCTTTGAATCCATCGCCTCCAGGGTTGTTCCAGGACCGTCTGGTCTCACTTAAACCAGTTTTTCTAGAAAGGTGATTTTTTCAACCTCATCCAAATCATCTGAAATTTTGCAAACATGATCACCTACACACATATATATAGAATTTGAATGCTCTATAGTTGTTTGAACTTTCTACAATTTATAGCGTCTCACGGAAACCAAGATGATAACACCGAAGTTTACCGTAGAAGGGGCAGTGTAAACTTAATTTCATGCTATTATTTGCTATATAAGATTCCTACATGTTACAAACCATGTATAAAAAATTAGAAGATATTTAGATACGATCGAAAAAAAATCAAATTCCTAGTGAAAGACCGTCTGGTCTCACTTAAACCAGTTTTTCTAGAAAGGTGATTTTTTCAACCTCATCCAAATCATCTGAAATTTTGCAAACATGATCACCTACACATATGTATAGAGAATTTGAAGGTTCTACAGTTGTTTGAACTTTCTACAATTTATAGCGTCTAACGGAAACCAAGATGATAAGACCGAAGTTTACCGTAGAAGGGGCAGTGTAAACTTATAATTTCATGTTATTCTTTGCTATATAAGTTTCCTACATGTTACATACCATGTATATATAGTCATGCTTATTGTGTATTATTTTTTCGGGTTGCATGTCCATTGTTTACGTTGCATTTTGTTAAAATTATTTAATTACATTTCCTATTGGTCTATCATTGCATGTTGTGAATTAATCACCTTCAGGGTTGTGGACCGTCATGTACCGCTCTTAGCTATCTAGGACTGCCACCGATACCTCTTAAACACGTGGACCCGCATGCAACAATTGCTATGGCCCACGTGGGCCATATGTAACAGTTGCTATGCTCATATAGCTTTGAATCCATCGCCTCCAGGGTTGTGGACCCGCATGAACATATCGACTGCTGAAAGTGGTCCACGTGCCCGAAAGGTGGTGGTGGTAGAACTCTTACCAATCTAGGTCTGCCGCCACTACAGTTCGGTCACGTGGACCCACATGCAACAGTTGCCACGCCCTTATAGCATTGCATCCATCACCTACAGGTTTGTGGACCCATATGCAATAGTTGTTATGCCCATATAGATCTACATTCATCACCTTCAGGATTGTGTACACGCATGTACCACTTTCGGTCACGTGGACCCACATGCAACAGTTTCTATGCCCATCTAGCATTGCATCCATCGCCTCCAGGGTTCTAGATCATCATGTACTATTCTTAGCCATCTTCCGCTAACATTTTGCAAACATGATCACTTACACATATATATATAGAATTTGAATGTTATATAGTTGTTTGAACTTTCTACAATTTATAGCGTCTCACGGAAACCAAGATGATAACACCGAAGTTTACCGTAGAAGGGGCAGTGTAAACTTATAATTTCATGTTATTATTTGCTATATAAGTTTCCTACATGTTACAAACCATGTATAAAAAATTAGAAGATATTTAGATACGATAAAAAAAAAATCAAATTCCTAGTGAAAGACCGTCTGGTCTCACTCAAACCAGTTTTTCTAGAAAGGTGATTTTTTCAACCTCATTCAAATCATCTAAAATTTTGCAAACATGATCACCTACACATATATATATAGAATTTTAATGTTCTATAGTTGTTTGAACTTTCTACAATTTATAGCGTCTCACGGAAACCAAGATGATAACACCGAAGTTTACCGTAGAAGGGGCAGTGTAAACTTATAATTTCATGTTATTATTTGCTATATAAGTTTCCTACATGTTACAAACCATGTATAAAAAATTAGAAGATATTTAGATACGATCGAAAAAAAATCAAATTCCTAGTGAAAGACCGTCTGGTCTCACTTAAACCAGTTTTTCTAGAAAGGTGATTTTTTCAACCTCATCCAAATCATCTGAAATTTTGCAAACATGATCACCTACACACATATATATAGAATTTGAATGCTCTATAGTTGTTTGAACTTTCTACAATTTATAGCGTCTCACGGAAACCAAGATGATAGCACCGAAGTTTACCGTAGAAGGGGCAGTGTAAACTTATAATTTCATGCTATTATTTGCTATATAAGATTCCTACATGTTACAAACCATGTATAAAAAATTAGAAGATATTTAGATACGATCGAAAAAAATCAAATTCCTAGTGAAAGACCGTCTGGTCTCACTTAAACCAGTTTTTCTAGAAAGGTGATTTTTTCAACCTCATCCAAATCATCTGAAATTTTGCAAACATGATCACCTACACATATGTATAGAGAATTTGAAGGTTCTACAGTTGTTTGAACTTTCTACAATTTATAGCGTCTAACGGAAACCAAGATGATAAGACCGAAGTTTACCGTAGAAGGGGCAGTGTAAACTTATAATTTCATGTTATTCTTTGCTATATAAGTTTCCTACATGTTACATACCATGTATATATAGTCATGCTTATTGTGTATTATTTTTTCGGGTTGCATGTCCATTGTTTACGTTGCATTTTGTTAAAATTATTTAATTACATTTCCTATTGGTCTATCATTGCATGTTGTGAATTAATCACCTTCAGGGTTGTGGACCGTCATGTACCGCTCTTAGCTATCTAGGACTGCCACCGATACCTCTTAAACACGTGGACCCGCATGCAACAATTGCTATGGCCCACGTGGGCCATATGTAACAGTTGCTATGCTCATATAGCTTTGAATCCATCGCCTCCAGGGTTGTGGACCCGCATGAACATAGCGACTGCTGCAAGTGGTCCACGTGCCCGAAAGGTGGTGGTGGTAGAACTCTTACCAATCTAGATCTGCCGCCACTACAGTTCGGTCACGTGGACCCACATGCAACAGTTGCCACGCCCTTATAGCATTGCATCCATCACCTACAGGTTTGTGGACCCATATGCAATAGTTGTTATGCCCATATAGATCTACATTCATCACCTTCAGGATTGTGTACACGCATGTACCACTCTTCGCCATCTAGGTCTGCCACCTTACGAGCACGTGGACCCACAATTTTATACATGATGTCATTAACAAACATTGATAAAATGCTAATGTTTTGCATATTTTGTAAGGATTTAAAATGTATATAATGCTTTTGGTTTTCATTTATTCTTTGGTATTTCTGTTTGTACACGTTAGACACAATGTACAACAAATTTGAGGTAATTTAGAGATGATCGTAAAATTAAACTTCTTAGGGAAAGACCGTCTTGTCTCCAAATTAATTTCAAAATTTGCACACATGATATCATTAACAAACATGGATATAATGCCACTGTTTCACATTTTTTAAAAGATTTTAAAATATTTTTAATGCTATGATGAAATGGGGTTAAAATATCGGAACTTACCTATGAAGACAGTGTAAACATACGGGGTGGGGCAGGCCGGCGGTTTGGATAAGGTCAAATCGTTTCCATTTATTAGTATTATTTGCTATTTAAATTTTGTCAGTCCTATGTAAGAGAAGTTAATTATGTTGGAAGTAAGTATTTTTGTTTGCGTTTGCAATATATGAATACTTGTTTTTTTTTAATTAATGGACACATGTTATAAATTAAACTCTTATTCACAACCTTCGCGCAAATCTCATTTTTTAAGCGGAGAATCTGAAATATGACCGTTGAAAACTTAAAAAAATGGCTGTTGAGGTTTTCTCTGCGCTGGTTGGTTTTCAAGTCTGTTAGACCGGTACTGGAACCGGTCTTGATCGGTTGGAGCCGGCAGCCAGACCGGAAACGCCTTCTGTTGTGCCGGAGCTTGACCTGATTCTACATGATCTATCATTTTATGTAGTGGTCTACAAGCATATTTGAAATCTTAAAACATTTGAAACACACATTTTATTAAACACATAGGCACGTCGACATAACACGACACGAACACGACCACTTAATTAAAACTACCACTTAATTTACATAACTGCGCACTCTGTGACACGACACACACCGGACACAACGCACACAGCGACTGACACGACACAGCGCACGCGCTAAACCTAAGTGATGACACAGAGTACTAGTCGCTGTCGTCGGTGCACTCCGCCTCCAGCGTGCTCCAGTCGACCTCGTCGTCCTCCTCGCTCTCGCTGACGAGGTCGACATAAGGTGGCCCGACGACGTAGCGCATCCACGACGGCTCCTCCTTCACGACCTGCGGCTCCTCCTTCACGACCTGCGGCTCCTCCTTCACGACCTGCGGCGGCCCACGGCGGCGCTTCTTCTCAATCGCCTCCAGCTCGGCGCGCTGTTCGTCGACGAAGCCCGGGCACTTCACCAGCACGGTCTCCATCCAGGCCTTGTCGGACCTCTGCGCCTGGAGGAGCTCCATCGCCTTGCCGTCCTCGCGATATTCGCGTGGGGTGGCCACGCGGAGATCCACCGGCCCCAGCTCCGGCTTGTCGTCGTCGGGGAAGCCTTCGGGGAAGTTCACCCGCGCCGTCGGGCCGTGGAGACGCCTCGTCTCGTTGTCGTAGGCTCTCGCCGCCTGCCTCGCCGTCGGGTAGGTGCCGATCCACAGGCGTTTGTGGTTGACCCGGTCGGTGATCTCGGCCGCCCACCCCGTCTTCCGCTGGCGCACGCCGAGGTACTTCTTCGGCGGAGTAAGAAGTGGGATATCGTCGCCGCCACCCGAGGAGCAACCGGCGCGCGAGGAGGAGCCGGCGCTGCGGATCCGTGGAGGGGAACAACGGCGGGAGCTCCCGGCCTGGGAGGAGGAGCCGATGTGCCCCGCTCCCAATCGGATGCCGCTGCGGGCAGGCGATGGGGACTGGCGGCGGGATCCTCCGGCCATAGTGCGGCGGCGGCTAGCTGTGTGCGGTGGTGGGTGGAGGGAAGAAGAGGAGACAGTGGAGTGGCAGAGGTGGAAGACGAGGAGCGGGCGGTGGTATTAAAGGAGCGGGCGGTGGTATTAAAGGAGCGCGGCGGCTCGTTTTAGGGTTGCGCTGCCCACGTGTGGGCCGTGGGCCACAGACGAGCGTGTGCCACGCGGAATAGGGTTTGCCCGTGGGCCACAGGGGCGCGTAGGGCAGGATATCTACCCTTCCGCGACTAGATTGACACGTAGGTTTAGCAGTGCTAGTGGCTTCCACGCGTGTGCGGCAAACTGTATGTCCCGAGTTCGAATCCTCCCCGTCTCATTATTTTCGCATCTAATATTTGGTCGGCTAGCGGCTCATCGGCTAAGCCTACGGCTCCTACGGCTCGCTGCTAATAGTATTATACGTTTATACGAAGAGTGTTTCGAGCGATGTGATTGGTCGAGGAGGCCAAAGGGGGAGGACCGAAGCAGAAATGACTGATGGCCAGATGTTGCGATAATCAGATAAGGCATGCAGAATTTATGTTACACCCTATATATAACCCAAGCTCGTAATTCTCCCATGATGTAAATTCCCCTACTTGCAAAATTGACTGACTAACCATTAGCAAATTCATTCAACTTAACATCACTTAGTAGTGCCATGCATCATAGCGAAATTTGACAATATATAACTGGTGAATTGTGTTCTTACTGAAGTTAATGCACACCTCCATGGTGACCTGCAAACCGTTGTCTCCCCATCACTGTAATGTTCAAGCATTCCTCATAACCATTGCAAACATCACACTTCATGTCAGGCTTCCAATGCAGTTTTTCATAGACTATGGGAAAAATTATTTCATTTGGCAGAACAACTTGTAAATACCAAATGTCTCTAGAATAAATGCTTGTGGTGAAATTTAGGTAACTAATAACTGAGTACCTATTGTACCATGAACAGAGCTAAATTTCTTGTGCATAGTTAATAGCTAGCTAACATAAGCGGAAAAGAAGAATTATGCATGACCAGAAAGGAGCACATTCTGCTAATCGACGGAGTCTGAACCCTCAAACTGACACCAAAGACGAATAAACAGAAACCAACGATCATTATTTTGCATCACGAGAAGAAAGATCCATGAAATCATTCATCAAGTATTCTCATACCTTCCACGAAAGAATCTTGACGGTGCAGTCGTCGCTGGTCGTCAACACAGAGATGAAGGACTGGCGTGTCGGGGGGTTACCCCCGAGTAGGGTAAAGGCAAGTGTCAAGGGCAAGATCAGAAGAGACGTTCGGCAGAGTAGCTGGCTACCCGGTACTCGCTACCCGGTCGACTGCTATTCGGCTGTACGCACTGATGGCCAGGAGAAAGAATCAAGGAAGTTATTCTCCTCCGAGTAGAGGAAGTGGTCCGAGTAGAAATGGCGGTCTCCTACTCGGGCCAGAAGTCAAACGAGCCGTTCTGACACAGGATCCCGCGTATCCTGGGTCCGTACTGGAGCACTGTTCATCTGCAGAGCGCGTGCTTATCCGCGCCAGGGTGTCAGCAGGGCGTCGCAGTTTAGGGGGGGGCTACCCCGTGACAGTGTCAGTGATAACAGATCAGCTTCTTGGTTTTGCACAACGACTTTCCACACAGAGACAAACATGGAAGCCAAAGCTGTCAGCGGGAAGCTGGAAGTGTACAGTGTGCACACTATGTCGACATCTTGGCTGTATCCGGTTGGGCACAAGTATATAAGGTGCCCTGCCTCCTCCTGCGCGAGGGACGACACGACTAAGGGCTACAGTTGCCTAGAGAGAAGAGTGGCTACTCGGTTGTAAGCTAAAAACTTGTACTGTGGCTACTCGGTGAGACACGAATACAAAGAGAGAAAGGCAGGAGTAGGGGTTTTACCTCCACACGAGGGCCCTGAACCTGGGTAGATCCTGTTGTTTGCAGTGCTAGATTCATACTCACGCGGCTACTCGCTGCGTGATCCCTCCCCGAGCGCCTCCAGCGTCCATCGTCCCCACATCTTTAGCCATCCTATGGCATCTGCCGTGACACCACCATGACAGTTGGCGCCCACCGTGGGGCAACCAGCGGCGCTGGCTGGAGTTTCCGTTCGGACGGGATCGATTTCTGCTACTGGAGAGCGCGTCGTCTGTGGCCTCGTCCACAGATTCGGCTCCTTCGACTTCGCCATCGACAACGCCGGCGATTTCGGCGGCAGGGCCATGCCGGAGGGCGGCTCGGTGCTTTCTTTCGGCTCGCACCTCGTCTACGTCGCCACCGTCATCGACCGCGAGTACCCCGAGCAGGTGCACGTCGCGGAAGATCCCCCTGCTGTCATCGCTGCACGCGGGAGGCCGATTGGCCGCTCTGCGGACAGCGTGGAGGTGATGATGACCGGCCCTGCTGCTGATGCCGGGAAGGGCGCGGCTGCTGCCGCGGGCGCCATCGAGGATCTCGCTGGCTCGAGTGCTGGCGGGAAGACCCACAAGCCCTACGAGAAGGACTGCAACCTTCCTCCCTCCACTACTCCGACGATACCTGCGTCTGCCGTGCGGATGGGCATGCCGCCTCCCACCGAGCTCGAGCTCATGACCATGCGGGCGCAGCTCGACCAGCAGCGCCAGGCGCTGCTCGCCGAGCAGGCGGAGCTGGATAAGGTTAGGCTTGAGCTGAACCTGGACCAGAACGAGTACAACCGAGCTCACGGCTTTACACCAGTGGTGAGGAGGCCTTCCAAGGCAGGCGCTACGCGCCGCAACCTAGGCACCGAGATGGCAGCAGTTGGTGAAACTGCTGGCCAAGCCGCTAGCCAAAACACCGCCACCACCAGACCCAAATACAGCACCCCCGCCAAAACTCTTAGAGCTGCTGAGACTGTAGCTGTTGAGTTGCCGCATCTCGCTGGCGACGCGCGCGTTAGGCAGCAGGAGAGGCTCAATGAGCTAGTGCTAGAGGCTGCTAGGCAGAACGAGGAGTTCCGGAAGGCCAACCCGGGTGCTGGAGCTTCTCAGGTGGTGCATTCGCATGCGGCTAGATCTAACGATCAGGCCTCATCACCGCATCCCAGTCGTGAGAGGGACCGGAGCGGGCATTCCGGCAGAGACAGGCAAATGCAGGTGTACGACCCGGCTGTCGCCACGAAACAGCACGCTGTGCCGCGACAGTCCGGTCAAAAACACAACGCTGCAGGAGCAGGCTATCAAGCCCATAATGCTCACAGCCAGCCGCGAGATGGAGAGCGCCCAGGCCCTTCTCGGCATCCGGTTGCGCAGCCTACTCGGCAGAGGCCGCAGCCGCGTGCAATCGCGCCAGCCGCCAACCCGGTGGAGCAACCTGCTGTTGTGAAGGTGGACAGATATGATGATGGCTACTCGGCTATGGGGTTGGCTGGCTATGATATCCTGGATCGCGTGGGTGAGCGCGTGCTGGAGCCCAGTGACGCCAGGCACAAGCTGGACCGGATCAGCCTGTCCGGGCAGCTCGAGAGCAAGGGGCCGCCTGGCCCAGAGTGTTTTGGCCCCCGCATCATGACGGAGCCATCCGTGAAGCAGTTCCAGCTCGCCAGGGGGACCAAGTGCTATGACGGCAGCACCAAGCCGGAAGATTGGCTCAATGACTATGTCACAGCCGTGCACATTGCAGGCGGCAACCGGAGATGGGCCGTGCGATACATCCCGCAGATGCTCGAGGGGCCAGCAAGAACTTGGCTCAACAATCTGCCCAAGCACAACATTAACTGCTGGCTTGACTTCGCGGAAGCATTTGTCAGCAACTTCACCAGCACCTACCGAAGGCCGAATAGGCCGCAGCAGCTATCCGCTTGCAGGCAGCGGGAAGAGGAGACGGACCGAGAGTATCTTACTCGGTGGAGCACTCTGAGGAACACCTGTGAAGGTGTGAATGAGGCCCAGGCCATCACTTGGTTTGCGCAGGGTTGCAGGCATGGCAGCATGCTGTGGCAAAGGCTGCAGAGAGAGATGCTGAGTACTTTGGCTGAGACCATCAGGATTGCGGATCAGTACGCACTCGGCGACCCAACTCAGCCTCTTCTTGATGCTGCTGAGCCGAGAAGGAACTACAACAACAACAGCAACAAGCGCAATGAGTTCCGCAACAAGCGCAGAGGAGACCGGATTGATACCCGGTACGATCCTGAGGAGGTGAATGCTGTGGCTACTGGAGCTGGGAGTAGCCAAAGGCCAAAAACTGCTGGAGCCCAGTACGGGCAGAACCAGAATCAGGGCCAAGGCAACAAGAAGCCATACAGCGCTTCCCAGCAGGGTAGCGGCAACTCGGGTCCGACACCAAACTTCGTTTTCAAGGACATGAAGGATGGCCCATGCAGCTTCCACACTCGGCATCCCGCAAGACCCGCCAACCACACTACTCGGCAGTACAGTTGGTGGGAAGAAATCAAGAATGAGGGCCTGCCTCCTCCTCCTCCTCTGCCAGCTGTGAACGCCGCTGTGCAGCCTGCTCGCGCACCCGCTGCTCGGCCTCCAGCTTTCCCGAGAAGAGAGAATGTGAATCAGGTGGCTTTAGGAGACAACCGCTACTTCAACAACGATGGCTACCGCAACAACAACAACTACTACTACTACACCCGCAACAACAACAGAGGCAACAACAACAACAACAACAACAACCACCAAGGTAACAACAACAACGGCAACAATGGTGGCGGGGACCGCAACCGGTACCAGGAGCATCACGAGAGCTACATGATCTTCACCTCTGAGCCTATCGACAAGAAGTCCCAGCACAGGCGTGCCATGGAGGTCAATGCTGTGATCCCTGCTGTTCCTCACTACATACATTGGTGCAACCAAGAGATCACGTGGTCTAGAGCGGATCATCCTAAGGTGATGCCCAACCCGGGTAGCTACGCCTTGGTGCTGGATCCCACCTTCTTGGGTCCTGAGAAGAACGTGAGGTTCAGCAAGGTACTAATTGACAACGGCAGCAGCATCAACATTGTGTACAGAGACACGCTTGAGAAACTCGGTATGGCCGAGAACATGCTGCTACCCAGCAAGACCACTTTCCATGGCATTGTGCCAGGAGTCTCTTGCAATCCGATTGGCCGAGTATGGATAGACGTGCTATTCGGCACCAGGGAGAACTGCCGCACAGAGAGCCTGCAGTTCGAGGTGGTTGATCACCAGAGCCCCTACCACGCTCTACTCGGCAGTCCTGCTCTGAGCAAGTTCATGGCCTCCACTCACACTGCGTATCTGAAGATGAAGATCCCTGGTCCCAATAGCGTGATCACCATCGCTGGTGATTACAATAAGTCCATGGAGTGTGCTTCTGCCGGTTCTCAGTTGGCGGAATCCATGGTGATTGCTGCCGAGAAGAAGAAGATGTACGAGGTGGTGGCTATGGCGCAATCCGCGCAAGCTGGTGCGCCTGGCATGCCGAGTTCCCAGCACGGGACGGCGTTCCAGGCATCCCAGGAGACGAAGAAGATCCAGGTCGACCCTGAGTTCCCCGACCGCGTCGCCATCATTGGCTCCGGGTTGGGGGAGAAATAGGAAAGCGAGCTCATCCACTTCCTCCGTGAGAATCGGGACGTGTTCGCCTGGTCCAATGAAGATCTGCCAGGTGTCCCGAGAGAGTTGGTTGAGCACTCGCTACATGTGCGTCCTGACGCCAAACCAGTGAAGCAGGCTATGCGCCATTTCGGAGATGAGAGAAGGAAGGCCATCGGTGACCAGATCACCAAGCTGTTGATAAGCAATTTCATCATGGAGGTGCTGCATCCGGATTGGCTAGCCAACCCGGTCATGGTTGAGAAGAAGAAAGAGGACCCCAAGGCCGCTACCGCATGGCACATGTGCGTCGACTACACCGACTTGAACAAAGCTTGCCCCAAGGATCCGTTTCCACTACCTCGCATCGATCAGGTGATCGATTCCACTGCTGGTTGTGAACTGTTGTCTTTCATAGATGCCTACTCTGGTTTTCTTCAGATATCTCTCAACCCTGCTGATCAAATAAAGACTGCTTTCATTACCCCGTACGGGGCTTATTGCTATCGTGTCATGTGTTTCGGGTTGCGGAATGCGGGTGCCACTTATCAGAGATGCATGCAGAAATGCTTGCATGATCAACTCGGCAAGAATGTCCAGGTGTACGTAGATGACATTGTCATCAAAACGAATAAAACACATACTCTGCTTAGTGACCTTGAGGAAACCTTTGCTAACTTGCGCAAGTACAAGATGAAGCTGAACCCGAGTAAATGCACCTTTGGCGTCCCGGCTGGCAAGCTACTCGGCTTCTTGGTATCCAGTCGGGGCATCGAGGCCAATCCTTCAAAGATAAAAGCTATTGAGAGCATGTCTCTGCCGAGATCCCTGAAGGATGTGCAAAAATTCACTGGCTTCTTGGCATCTCTGAGCCGTTTCTTGGGCAGAATGGGCAAGAAGGCCCTGCCTCTGTATCAATTGATGAAGAAAAGCGACAAGTTCGTCTGGACACCGCAAGCGGATGTGGCATTCAAAGAGCTAAAGGCAATGCTGGGTAGTGCTCCCATATTGGCTAGTCCGCTACCCAAGGAGCCAATGCTGCTATATATTGCCGCTACCAACCGGGTAGTCAGCGTGGTGATTGTGGTGGAGCGAGAAGAGGAAGGCAAAAGTGTGCAGCGGCCGGTATACTATCTCAGTGAAGTATTATCCAGCTCCAAGCAGAACTACCCGTACTACCAGAAGATGACTTACGGCGTGTATCTGGGCGCCAAGAAGCTGAAGCATTATTTCCAAGAACATCCCATCACAGTGGTGAGTTCAGCTCCCATCTCGGATATCATGGGCAACAAGGAAGCGAGTGGCAGAGTAGCCAAGTGGGCAATCGAGCTGGCCGCGTACGCTCCCGCGTATGCGAGAAGAGAAGCCATCAAGTCTCAGATTCTGGCGGAATTCCTTGTGGATTGGGCTGAGGTGCAGTATGAGCCTCCTACTCCGGTATCCAACTACTGGAAGATGCACTTTGATGGCTCCAAGATGAAGGAGGGCCTAGGTGCTGGCGTGGTGCTTACGTCACCCAAGCGAGATCAACTCAAGTATGTGCTGCAAATCCACTTCAAGGCATCCAACAATGTCGCAGAGTACGAGGCCGTGGTACACGGCTTGAAGGTAGCAAAGGAAGTTGGTGTGCAGCGCATCATATGCTATGGAGACTCGGATCTAGTCGTGCAGCAGGTTTCTGGCACTTGGGATGCCCTGGATGCCAACATGGCGTCATATCGCTTCCTGGTCCAAACCATGACAGGATTCTTCGAAGGCTGCGAGTTCCAACACATCCACCGAGCAGAGAATGAAGCAGCTGATGAGCTGTCTAAGTGGGGGTCTTCTCGGCAGTACATCCCGGCTGGGATTGCCTTGGAGCATTTGAGAAAGCCATCCATCAAGCCATCCCCCAACTCGGAGTCCATCTTCGTTCTTTCTCTGCCTGATGAAGAAGCAGTTCCAATGGAGATTGACTAGGAAGGTGCAAAAGAGGACCCGGGGACTGCAGTCTCCATCCCGGGGACTGGCGCCTGCAACCCGGGGACTGCCCCTCCCTACTCGGGGACTGCTCCTCCTTACTCGGGGACTGCCCCTCTCAGCTCGGGGACTGTCGCATTCCTTGAAGAAGTCCTTGCAAACCGTTCAGGGCTGCAGAGAGTCGATCCCAACTCAGAAAAAGATGCAGCGGTGGCTGTTCCGATGGAAGTGGACGAACCAGTGTTTCCTGCACGGGAGACGCCGAGTTGGGCTATGCCCATATTATCCTTTCTTAAGGACGGCACCCTCCCTGATGATGAGGTTACCGCAAGGCAGATCCAGAGAAGATCCAAGGGCTACACCATCTTCAGAGAAGTGCTGCATAAAAGAAGTACCACTGGCGTGCTGCAACGCTGTGTGGAACCGGAAGAAGGAGAAGAAATTCTGGTGGAAATACACCAAGGGGAATGCGGGCATCACGCCTCTTCTCGGGCTCTAGTCAAGAAGGCTTTTCGGCATGGTTTCTTCTGGCTCACTGCTTTGAAGCAAGCGGAAGATATCGTGAGGAAGTGCAACGGTTGTCAGAGATTCGCAAGTAAGATCCGCATGCCTGCTTCCGAGTTGAAAACAATTCCCATAACTTGGCCATTTGTCGTCTGGTGTCTGGATATGGTTGGTCCCTTCAAGCCGGCTAGAGGCAACATGACACACATTTTGGTCATGGTTGATAAATTCACTAAGTGGATTGAAGTGAAGCCTATTCGGAAGTGTGATGGAGCGACTGCTGTGAGTTTTCTGAAGGACGTGATCCTGAGATACGGCTACCCGCACAGCCTCATCACGGATAACGGCACGAACTTCGCTAAGGGTGCCATGGTGAGATTCTGCAGAGATAAGCATATCCGGCTAGATGTCGCGTCTGTCGCACATCCCGCCTCGAATGGGCAGGTGGAAAGAGCAAATGGCATGGTGCTTGCAGGCATAAAGCCAAGGCTGATTGAGCCGCTGCTGAAGACACCAGGGTGTTGGCTAGACGAGTTGCCAGCGGTGTTGTGGAGTCTAAGGATTACCCCTAACCGGTCAACCGGCTACACACCATTCTTCTTGGTTTACGGGGCTGAAGCCGTGTTGCCAATCGACCTAGAGCATGACTCCCCCCGAGTAACCCTCTACACTGAGGCGGGGGCGAGAGAAGCTCGAGAAGATGACGTTGACCTGCTAGAAGAAGCAAGAGAGCTCACTCTGTCACGTTCAGCTGTTTACCAGCAAAACTTGAGGCGTTATCACAGCCGGAAAGTGAACCCAAGGGTTTTCCGAGAAGGAGACATGGTCCTTAGGCTTGTGCAGCGCACAGCCGGGATGCACAAGCTATCCCCTCCGTGGGAAGGGCCGTTCATTGTGAGCAAGGCTCTACACAATGACGCGTATTACCTTGTAGATGCGCAACCGTCGCAGAAGAACAGGCCGGATAAAGCTGGGGAGGAATCTAAACGCCCCTGGAATGTAGCTCTACTTTGTCGCTTTCATTCATGAGCAAAAAAGTGTGTATGTACTCTCTTATCCGAGTTAAACTTCTACTCTGCAATCTGAAATTGAACTCGGGGACTGCCCTCGTCCAAAATTGTTCTAAGTGTTTCTATTCTGCCGCGTCTCTTTCTATTCGGTTGAACCACTCAGAATTTCAAAAGCATACAAAGTAGTGTGTTTACACTCACCGGACACTCTGCGACTCTGCTGCTGTCCGCAACCCGGCTTCATGGCAAGCCAGAGAACAAGCCAAAGAGTCAATGAACACATGAAAACTTGCAAAGGGAAGGACGCGTGTGGCAACCGAATAGAGTGTTTTTTACTCGTTTTTGTTAACTTTTCTCGGCTGTGTGGTGGGTAGCGTTACTATGACTGTTTCCAAGTGGCTAAGTATTTGAAACTTCAACTTTGAATTCTTGTGACTCGAATACCAAAAAAGCAACAAGTTGCAGGTAAGAGCTGAGATAAAAAGGAGGAGTGAATGAGAAATGCAACTCGGGGACTCGCATGTTAACGCAACCCAGCATCGAGCCAAAGCTGCTCAAATTACTAAGTATAAAACATCAAGTGGAATAAAAACTGAGTAGCAACGGGAAAGATAAATCGTTTGATACATTTGCACCCGGCATCCCGGGGATCTGATGACTGTTTCAAAGCATGAGTATTTCAGGAGATAACTAGTCCGAGGTCGCGGTATTCTCCAAGTTGGCTTGGGCGGCGTCTGCTTCGGGTTTGGCAGCAGCTTGATCTGAGGTGGCGGTGGCCACCGAGATGGGGTCCGTAGCGGATGTAGAGGCATTGGACTGAGAGCGGGGTTGCGCCGTGTCGTCGAGTACCGCTCCAGAGGACGAGCCCAGCTCGGGAGCCGCACCCTGGGTCGCCAAATCGGCAATAATGGTGGCATCCTGGCTCTCGGCTTCCTCGTCGCTACCCGCGGCAGCCTTGCCCTTCCCCTTCTCGGCGCCTGTGTTCTCGAAGCAAGCCAAGTCATCCGACTCGGTTTCTTCGTCGTCATCTTCATCACCCTCGCCTTTCGCATCCGTATCAGGCTCGATGAGGCCTTCAATGAAGCGCGCGGTATCCGCGTAGGAGGCGATCTCATATGCGACTGCCTGGCGGCGAGTCACACACTCGGGATCCTTCTCCCACTTTGAGTCCTGGCGCATCTCGAGGATGGTGTTGAGATTGAGATTCTCATACCAGCTGCAAATGAAGAGTAGAAGCATGTCGGCGCCTGCCCGAGCTCCGGATGCTCGCCATTTCTTCAATTCGGCTTTGACACCGTTGAGCTTCTCGGCGAGCGCGCGGATGGTTCTTGGCAAGGGTTCTTGGGGCCAGAACAGCGCATGAAGCTTGAAGGTCGTGGATGCCAAATTAGTGCCCAAGCCCCTCAGGCGTTGAACTTGTCCCTGCAGATTCGTGAAGCTATCTTCAATCGAAGCCTTGGTGTCTGTCGGCAGTCCCTTCTCGGATCGAAGTTCTTGTGCCTTAGACAGAGCAGGCTTGCAAGCCGAGCAGAGGTCGGGGAAGATTTCTGAAAATGCTATCAGAAAGGATTAGAAACAGAGGCAGAAGCAGAGAAAAGATACAAATCAAGACACAAAGAGGAAGAAGGAAACAGGAAGGCGCAGAGGAGCGAGAACTTACTGTTCAGGTCGCAGAGTAGCGATTGCAGCTTCCTCTTCCACGACTCCTCGTCCGCAATGTGCTTCTCTTCAGCCTTGCGGAACTCGGCCAGCTGGCTCATGAGGTCCACGTTGCTCTTCTTCAGCAACTCATTCTCCAACTCGAGGGCTCGCTGCTTGGCCTTGAAGGCTGCCTCCATCTTGTCCTTCTCGGCAGTCAGGTCTAGGGCGTCCTGGAGGGCGGACTTCAGTTTGACTTGCAACGGTTCCACCTCAGTGAGATGTCTACTCTTGAACTCCACCTCCAGGTCCGCAATCTGCTGCTTCAGCTCGGCGGGCTTCAGGCAGTCAAGATGCTCCTCACGGAACTTCTTGTACTCTCCTGCGGACAGAAGCGGCACAGTAAGCAGAGTAGCCAAGAGAAAGGAGTAAAATAACCAAGAAGACGACAACTCACCTTCAAGTTCCTTAATCTTGCTTTCAGCGGACTCAACGAAGACATGGCAGTGTTTGTGCTCATCTGTCAGTGTCTCAACTTTGCCTACAGAATAGAGGGAGTTAGAGCAAAGAGCACATACGGGCGTAAACAAAAAACGCACTAACCAAATAGCTAGAAGCTTACTCTCGAGTGCTGAAATCTGGAGAGCACGATCCAGGGCTGCCTTCTCCGTTTCAGCATCGGTCTTGCGCTCCGCTTCCAGGGCCTCAAGGCGCCTCTTAGCGATGGAGTGGTTCCAGAGCAGCCGCCGGTAAAGGGTGGTCCTCTTCAAGAGGCTATTCTGAGAAGAGAAAGAAAAGGAGTTAGACATTGTTTTGAAGATTTGGCCCGAGAAGACGGCAACTCGGTTGAGTACCCGTCTACTCGGCCCAAATCTCGGGGACTGGATGATGGATAAGGGGAAAGAGAAGAATGGAAGAAGGAGGGAAACCGCAACTCGGAACAAGAAACCGAACTCAAAAAAAGCAAACAAAACTTACAGCATAGGTCTGTTCGAGATCTTCAGCGGCCTTGCGGTGGACATACATCCTCGCGGCCAGCGTGCTGGTGGTGGACGAAATAGTCATGGGATTGTACCCCATGTCCGCCTTGTTCCAGTCAGTACGCCAATGGTCCAGCGTGCCCAAGGCCAGGCCGTGCCAGGTCTTGTTGCCAAGGACCTCGCTATTCCACTCCGCTTCGATGAAGCCTACCCGGTCGATCATCTGCTCAAGCCCCTGGGACACCACCTCAGTCTCTTGTATCTCCCGCGAGTAGATCGAGAGGGGCTTGTGCTTTGCTGGCAACTTAGAGTCCACCGCCGTGGCCTGCTTGCCCTTTGTGATAGCAAGCCGCTGCTCGGTTTTGCTCAGAGTGATGTTATGCTGCTTGCTCATATGCACCATGTAGGGCAGGTAGCTAGGCGGCTCCTGAGCACTCGATCCCGCAGCTGCGCGTGCCGAGCTGCCAGTAGCGCCGATGGTGAGCTGCCCAGTCGGCGCAGCAGGCTTCACAGGCAGCTTTGGTGGTGGCATCTTGGCAGAATCCAGCGCAGCGTTGCGCGGTGGGTTCTTGCGGACTGGAGCATCAGGTTGGGTGGCCTGCTTACTGGCGACGTCTGATTTCTTGGCGACCTGTTTGGCTGGAGGGCTCGGTGCAGTCTTAGTCTTCTTTGCAGGCGGCGGAGAGCTTGGTGCCGTAGGTGGAGCAGCCTGCGGGGTAGGCGGCACTGGAGGCTGGCTACCCGGCGCAGCGTCTGGCTGCGCTTGGCTCGGCGGGTTCGGCTCCACCGCAGTCGTCTCATCCCGCTGCTCGGAAGCGGGATCTGGTTGTGCATCTCCTGTTACTTCTACCCGCGGCGGGGCCGCGGGATCATCTTGGGCAGCAGCCTCGGCATCCGGCTGCTCCTGGGTCTCTTCCTGCCGCTCAAGGGCGGCACGGTTTTGATTCTCGGCGTCTTGCTCAATATTCTCCCCAGCTGCGGCAGCTGGGGGAGAGGGTGGGGTCTCGTCTTGAGCAGCATCCTGCGCATCTGGTTCTGCGCGGGCCTGCTGCTCCGTGTCCATATCCTGAGCGCCAGCGCCTGGGTCCTGGGCGTCGGTGTCTTCTTCTTCTTCTTCCTTCGCGGGAGAGGACTCACGCGTCCTATCCCGTGCGGCTAGTTCCTCCTCGTCCTCATCAAGATTGATGAGCGACTCGGGCTCGACGGGCGTTTTCTTCTTGGACTTGGCGGGGGCAGCAGCAGCATCAGCGTCCAAGGGAGCGCTGAAGAGAAAAAGAAGTTCAGAAAAAGGGAGGGAAAGGAGAACACCAGGAAGCATTGACAAAATGTAAACCAGAGGGAAACTGCTTACCCTTTGCGGGAAGGGGGTAGCCTTCGGCCTGAAACTTGCTTCTTCTTCTTCTCGGCTTTCGGCTTCTTGGCGGGGGCTCTTGAGCACCGCTACCCGTCCTCTTACGAGTGGTAGGAGCGGACACCGCAACCGGGTTGACGTCGAGGACGTCCTCGTCTTCCTCGTCAGCATCAGCATCGTCTGCAGAATAGAGAAGCAACGATTGAGAAGCGGAAAGGAAGAAGAAACAGCGCTACCCATAGCAGTAGAGGCGAGCTGAGTCACCTTCTTCATCGTCCTCAGACCAATCCCGAATGGAAGCATCGACATGGTGCTTACCATGTTGTTCGGCATGTGGGACATAGAGGGTGTCTTGGGTGTCGTAGGCGGTCTCGTCGTCCTCCGTCCGGTCTGGGTCCCAGTTGGCCTCAAGGAGCTCCTCGTTCTCAGCAAGCTGGCGGTCAAGATGCTAAAAATACAAGCAGGCAGTACAAATCAGTCGAGCAACGCAAGGGAATCTTACTCGGTACAAGATACAAGTGCAAAGCGCGTTAGGCTAAGATCTCCTACTCGGTATGGCGTGCAAACACAAAGCACATAAAGCCTAACAGATACTGGAAAGTGCCCTACCCGGTATGGCGTGCAAACACAAAGCACATAAGGCCTAACAGATACTAGCAAGTGCTCTACTCGACATGGCGTGCAAACACAAAGCACATGGAGCCTAGTGGATACTAGCGGGAGTTCTACTCGGCACAGCATGCGAATACTAAGCATCCTAGGATAGAAAGCCATCTACTCGGCATCACGATGCAAAGATAAAGCATGAAAGTACCAACCTGTCCGATGGGCTTCTCGCGGCTATACGGCACGAAGCCGTATTGCCAGTTGTCGGTCAGGCCAGTGCTCATGATTGAGCGCGCCCAGACGGCCACATCCGCGTTTCTCAACTCGAACGTGGTCGTCCATGTGCAGTCTCTGTGGCCCCCCATGTAGCACATGAGGTGCGCACGGCGCTGCAGCGGGAGCACTCGCCGGGAGATCCAGCACGCGATGGGGCCGTCGCTCTTCAGCCCCAAATCCTTCAGCTGGGCAAGGCGCTGGTTGATCTGCTTGATGTCGCCTTCCAGTGCAGGCTTGAATCCCCAATTCTGTTGGGTGGGCGCCGTGTTCATCCACTTGGGGAGGTGGATCCGATCTACAATTGGCGCTCCCTCTTCAACAACAACGTTCTTCACGTAGAAGAACGACCGCTGCCACTTGCGCACGGAGTCAAGGCCCTTGATGCGCGGGTGGTTGGTCCCGCCGCGTTGCAGCATCATGCCGCTGCCGGTCTTGGTCATGCTGCGGGTGCTCTCCGTGCTACCCGGCTTGGGCACGCTCTGCTTCCTGAAGAAGAAGTAGCGCGCCCAGGTGTGCACCGTGGGGCGCACACCCAAGAACGCCTCGCACACCACAGCGTGGTATGCGAGCATCACGATGGCGTTCGGAGGCAGATGATGCGGTTGAAGGCCGAAGTGGTTGAGGAAGGAGCGGAAGAAGTCGGAGACGGGAAGCCCGAATCCTCGCTTGAAGTGAGCGAGGAACACGACGAACTCGTACGCCTCCGGAGTGGGGACGAGCTCGCCGTTTGAGGGCATGCAGTGCATGCCGGCGGGAACCCGGCGGGTGTTCACCAGCCACTGGCAGTCGTCTGCCGTGACCTCGGATCCGGCCCATCCGGCGCGGGCA
The DNA here is from genome assembly GCA_028641055.1 of Alopecurus myosuroides. Taxonomy (NCBI): domain Eukaryota; kingdom Viridiplantae; phylum Streptophyta; class Magnoliopsida; order Poales; family Poaceae; genus Alopecurus; species Alopecurus myosuroides. Next base: position 130,557,516 of record CM054063.1, read on the forward strand.
TCGTCGCCGCGGGCCATCGAGAAGAGGAAATTTGGTGGAGATTCGTGGAAGATTGATGGGATTTGCTAGCCCTCCGGCGTCGCAGGGAGCAGCGACGCGGTGAGAAGCGCGGCGGCGGAAGCGCTCTGAGGCGGCGGAGATGCAAAGAGGCAGGAAGAGAATGAAGGCAGGAAGGGGAAAGAAGAGTTACCGAGGGGGTATTTATCCCTCCCCTCGGATAGCCGTTACTAGTAACGTTAGTGGGATCAGTTGTGCGCAGAGATCGTGCGACGTGGGGTGTGGGCCGGTTAGAAACGCACACAGCGCAGTTCGCGCGCGTAACGGCCGCAATCGATCCCACGTCGAGATCGTGGGTGATAACTGCACTTGATGTGACCTAACGGGCCGGTGGGAACAGGCTGAAGTGATGGGCGTGTGGCCTGCCATATCCCGGGCACCGAGGCGTCGGGGGTACGAGAACGTGACACGTGCCCAGTTGCAGTGCGGAAAGGTTGATTTGGTCTGCCACGCCGAGATTCTCTCCAGGAATTCCGCAAAGTCATTTTACTTGGTGACAGAGAAGAGAAATAGTCCTACTCGGAAGAGAAGAGACTCGAGCCAGAATTGGTGGCTACTCGGAGGTTCTACTCAGCAACCTAAGGCTCAAAGGTAAGATTGGTTTTAAGCTGGCAGAGCCTAGTGAACGAGTTCGCAGGACTCTACCAGCTTCGGGGACTAATGTCGGGGGGTTACCCCCGAGTAGGGTAAAGGCAAGTGCCAAGGGCAAGATCAGAAGAGACGTTCGGCAGAGTAGCTGGCTACCCGGTACTCGCTACCCGGTCGACTGCTACTCGGCCGTACGCACTGATGGCCAGAAGAAAGAATCAAGGAAGTTATTCTCCTCCGAGTAGAGGAAGTGGTCCGAGTAGAAATGGTGGTCTCCTACTCGGGCCAGAAGTCAAAGGAGCCGTTCTGACACAGGATCCCGCGTATCCTGGGTCCGTACTGGAGCACTGTTCATCTGCAGAGCGCGTGCTTATCCGCGCCAGGGTGTCAGCAGGGCGTCGCAGGTTAGGGGGGGGCCTACCCTGTGACAGTGTCAGTGATAACAGATCAGCTTCTTGGTTTTGCACAACGACTTTCCACACGGAGACAAACGTGGAAGCCAAAGCTGTCAGCGGGAAGCTGGAAGTGTACAGTGTGCACACTATGTCGACATCTTGGCTGTATCCGGCTAGGCACCAGTATATAAGGTGCCCTGCCTCCTCCTGCGCGAGGGACGACACGACTAAGGGCTACAGTTGCCTAGAGAGAAGAGTGGCTACTCGGTTGTAAGCTAAAAACTTGTACTGTGGCTACTCGGTGAGACACGAATACAAAGAGAGAAAGGCAGGAGTAGGGGTTTTACCTCCACACGAGGGCCCTGAACCTGGGTAGATCCTGTTGTTTGCAGTGCTAGATTCATACTCACGCGGCTACTCGCTGCGTGATCCCTCCCCGAGCGCCTCCAGCGTCCATCGTCCCCACATCTTTAGCCATCCTATGGCATCTGCCGTGACACCACCACGACATGGCGGGACCTGGAAGCCCAGGAACCCAATTGTGTGCAGCGTGCACCTGAACGTGCAGTTCAGGTCCAAGCCGGAATCCACCAGTGCGAAGCTCTGCAGCGCCTTGGTGTTGAGCAGGGACTCCACGCCGGGTGGGTGCCGTGGAAACTCGTCGATGCCGTCCGCCGCACGGCCCAGGTCCGGCAGCACGTCCAGGAGCCTGATGCTCTCTCGCACCTCGTTGACAGCCGCCTCTTTGATTGTGTCGGTACCGTCGACACGGCCTGGCCGGCGTATTCATAGTCAGTACGTCCAGGAGCCTTGATGTGCGGTTGTCGCCCTTGATGCACTGCCATGGATCTGGCCCTCCGCCATTATAGCAGAGAGAACGGGCCTTGATGTGCCGCCGTCACCTCGATCAAGCGCCACCGCCATGATAGCAGAGAGTACGGACCTAGATGTGCCGCCGTCACCTCGATCTGGCACCGCCGCCATGATATCACAGGAGTTGTGTGCAGCCTTCGTCGCCCTCCCGCCACGGTCAAAGAAAGAGAAGAAAAGTGGAAGCGGGATTTTGGGATCTCTTTGAGAAAGTAAAGCGAGACTGGGACCGTGTGAAGTAAGAACATGGACTACGGGTTAACTTTGTGATTATCGATGTGCTAAACACAAAATAGGCGATGAAGGAATGGCCCACAGGACGCGGGATGGGTTGATGACAGGATGAATAGATAAGAGCACACAATTTTGTGGCCCTTTGGAACTTTTTTTTTCACAGCTTAGGATGGGAGAAAACTAAGGACGGTGGCATATTTCCCGTAATTATCCAAAAGTGGGATAGTTAGTTGTGCGGTGGCATTTGATACGTAATTAAGTCGAAGTGTGACACCATATCACCACTGTAACCTTAATAGTAAAGATTGGTTCTAAATTTAAGTCATATAGCCAAAGACATGTACTAGTTCATTACGATGGACTTTATATGAATAATACATTATGCCGGATAGTGTTTCCTCTAGGGCACTACACCAAGTCATTGTGGATGTAGTCAACTTGCCTCTACATTTGTACGAACAAAGCTAGAGTCAAAGAATTAATAGAGACAAATATTTGGTTAGCTTTAGTCCTAACACCCTACGACATCTTAAGGAGAACATGATAAACCGTTTGGGAATGCGAAATGAAGCTCATGGGGGGAGATACCTGAGCCTCCCGCTGTTTGTGGGTCAATCAAAATCAGCTTGTTTTGAATATTTAAAGGAGAAGATTTGGCTGTCATATTCAAGGATGGAAATAAAAATTCCTCTCAAGCGCAAGCAAGGAAATCTTGATGAAAGTTGTGGCACAAGCTATTCCCACCTATGCGATGGCTTGCTTTGATTTGACCAAGAGTCTACGTGACAATATCAGCAAGATGGTGTGTCGATATTGGTGATCATAACAAGAAAATGAGATTCAAATGCACTGGGTTAGTTGGGAGAAAATGAAATTACCCAAGTCTGATGGTGGTCTTGTTTTAGAGATTTATTTTCTTTTAATATGGCCATGGTTGCAAGACAAAACTGGAGATTAGTACGTGCTCCAGACTCCCTTTGCGCTAGAGTTTCCCTCCGATGAGTTATGTTTGGAGAAGTATCCTGAAGGGCATACAACTCTTAAGGAGGGACTCATCTGGCGTGTTAGAGGTGGTGTGAATATAAGAATCTGGGTGGACATGGTTACCAAATGTTGTCTCGAGAAGGCCGTCCACTGAGAGGGGAAACTCCATTCTCACTCGAGTCTCTAATCTGATCAACCTGGTTACCGAAGCATGGGATGTGGGTCTGGTACATCAAACTTACGCCCCGGAGGATCCCAGGTTATCTTGTCCTTGCCGATTGCGGAACAGATGGAAGATTTTCTTGCATGGCAATGTTGTCTTTTAAATGAACTCAAAAAAAAAAATGTTGTCTTTTAAATCTGCTTACAAGCTACTCCCTCCGTTCCATAATGTAAGACTTTTTAGCAAGCTAAATTATTGTGGAACGGAGGAAGTACGTGACAACGTGCTGCGCCGCCAAAATGAGTCCAGTAGAGAGGATTCCCTAGAACCAAAAACCTGGAAAGTTCCGTGGAAAATGGACTGCCCTCCAAAGGTAAAACACTTTCTGTGAAGGATTTGCCACAATAGCCAACCTCTGTACATGAACATTGCGAGGCGAGGGGTTGAGCTTGACACCAGGTGTACATTATGTGCCTCTTTGTTTGAGGACATAGGATATCTGTTCCGAAGGTACAAGGAGATTAAAAAAATGTGGCGGGTGCTAAGAATGGATGATGTGAGGCTGCGCTTATGTGAATGCTTGAATCCTCTGATTTAGAGTTGCATCCAATCTCTGCCTTGTGACAAGGGTCTGATGAGTGTGGCAATTCTTTGGTGCTGGTGGCAAGAGAGTAAAAAGGTAAATCACAAAGAAAGGCGCCTCTCCGAACCCGAATTTCAGTCTCTGGTCTATCATCACGTGGAGGAGTTGAAAAGTTAAAAAAAGGAGCAGCAAACGGGCTTTGAGATTAAGCAACGCTGGAAGCCTCCGCCTCCTACTGATCTTGTGAAGATCAACACTGGTGATTCGATTTTTGCTGCTGCAGGTAGAGTTAACGTGGCCTCTGAAGCTTTCAAAAAAATAACGTGGCCTCTGAAGCACTCCAACTGAATTGGCTGCTTTGGTGACTGTGATTCCAATCGCTGAAAGTCATCTGAAAGTGATTTGTATATTTTATTGTGACCATCCCTCGCCCGCGGGACCCACTATCAAGAAGTGTATCCACGGCTTCTTGTACCAATTTTTTCTGGCACATTACTAAAACTGCTGGCCCTAATTCACTTATTTTTAATAGATAGGGAAGGTTGTTGTTCCGACGAATAACTCTCTTATAAAGTTCATTAATGTCCGAAGTCACTATTTTATCTCCAGACCTATAAACAATGGGTCTCAATTAGGGAGGAAGAACCGGTAATAAGCACAAAATCATCCATTCTGGTTCTACATTTGTTTGAATAAAATGTTTCGCCAATTGAAGGTATTGGTCTGAGTTATTTTCTCGACGACTGCCTTGTGCTCAAGCAAGCTATGGAGTCAATCTCCTATGACCTGTCCAAACTAGGACCTCTGCTTCTTCATGCCAAGTTCTTGCTGTCAATGTCTTTTAACTTGCTCAGTTTTGAATATTTGCCAAGAACCTGTAATAAACCTACCTATGAATGGAAAACATGATAGTCATGATTTGTGGTTGGGAAACCTCCCGCCTGTTGTAATTTGCATGGTTGCCGACTCGTGCCATAATGGAATGCTTGTGTTCCAGCTCAAAAAAAAGTAAGAAAACAGCACCAATCTCCCAACTCAGCGCCACGATCCGAACGTAGAAGCCACGCTACACAACCAGGGCGCAGCAGGCACCGGCACCGACGTCGTCCTCCTAGACCTCTCAGGCACCGGCGCCAAGGTGATCGTCCGGCCATGGCGCCTCTACATCATGGGTGGGGGTGCGGCAGAGGCGAGAGGGCTGCTGGTGTTGTCGTTGGCGGCAGCAGCGTGCGAGAGAGCATGCGGGCAAGTTACAAACGAGCAAAATCGACGACGCAGAATGCGCCACAAACGAAATCGACGGTAATGAGCGCATTAAGTTCAAGGCGCCCTATGAATAGATATAAACCGTTAAATAAAAGTAATATAGTCCAAATTACAAGCACCATTTAGCTTCCAAATTTCAATTTAAAAAAAAGAACATTTGGCTTAGATAATATTTTAATTTTGAATATCATATACTTTTAACTTAGAACATGAAACACTTGTTAAAAATATTTGAAATACCTAGATGAAATTTAGACTATGGCCCCGCTTGGATTGCTGGATATCAGCCCCAAACCCGCGTAATTCACGGAGGGGCAAAATTTTCGGACGGAAACTAACCTTGGCACTTGGATGACCTGTTTAGTTTTCCTGCCCGGCCCAGTTTTGGTCCGTTTCCGGACGGAAACATCACGGACCACACAAGGTCCGTTATCTAAACCGCTTGTTTAGCTGCGCACTCAAATGGAGAAGGAATTTCGCCTCCGCGACCTAAGTCTCCTAGGGATTTGACTCCCGCCGGGCGATCACGACGGCGGAAGGCTTTGCTCCGGTATCGAGGGCCCCTCCCACGCGCTTCCGATCCGCTCTCTGTTTGGGCTGACTAAGGGGGTGTCCTGCACACCTTCCCGGCCTTGGCAGAGCGAGGAAAAGAGGCTGAAGGAGGCAATCTCGATCCGATCTGGGGGAACCGACGAGATGGCGTCCAAGTTTCTGAAGGAGGGAGGTTCGTCAAGCCCTAATCCTGCGACGGACCTGCAAGACTTGCTGAAGAAGTTAGTACTCAAGGAGGAGGAGCTTGATGATGTGGTACTGCCTAGAGAGGAATTTACCACCTTGAGAGAGGGAGCTCGCTGGATGGCGGTTGTGAAGGTGCGTACCACAAAGCACTTTGGGAATCAGCCGTTTTTTCAGAAGATGGACATAGCGTGGGGATTCGCGAGGAAGTGGGAGATACGCCCGGTAGAGGATAATTTGTTTGTTCTTCAGGTATCTTGCTTGGGCGACTGGAACAGGGCCATGCAGGAGGGTCCGTGAATATTCAGGCAGATGGGAGTGCTGCTAGAACCTTACGACGGGATTGGGGATCCAAAGGCCGTCGTTCTGAATCGCATCCATGCTTGGGTGCAAATCCGAGGAGTACCACCTCTGTTCAGGAAGGAGACGATCGTGCGCGACATGGCGGCACGCATTGGGCAGGTGGTGAGCGTTGATCTGTATGCACTCGGGGCGAGTGGTACGAGTTTTGTGCGAGTACGGGTGAAGCTTGACGTGAACAAACCATTGACAAGGGTTGTTGGCCTACATCCGGAGGGGAACGAGAGGCTCTTTTTCCTGGTGATGTATGAAAAACTGCCGAAGATATGTGATGTGTGCGGTTTAATGGGGCATGGTGATCTGGAGTGTGGTGATGGCACACATGAAGGAGAAAAGCAGTATGGTAGCTGGATGATAGCCCCAATAGAGGATTGGCATCCTCAAACTACGGGAGTGAGGAGTAGGGAGCCACAGAAGGAGGGTGGTGGAGGCAATCGTGGAGGAGGACGGGGGGAGGAAGGGGTGTTGGTTCACGGAAGCGCCCGCCGGGCGAGTCCCCGCCGATCGGAACTGAAAAAATACCTGGGCAAGGACAAACACTCCTGAAGGACCAAACCAATACCGATGAAACAGGTCGTATGCAAAGCGCAAGAAAGAATCTGGACATGCTGCTTTGGAAGGAGATCGAAAACAGAAAGGGGGTGACTCAATCACCGGTGAAAAAAACAGACTCGAAGAGGCCAAGGAAGGAGGGAGAAGATAATGAATAGGCGGGCTCCGACGAGGAGTGCCGCCTAGAGCAATGAGTTGCATATGCTGGAACTGTCGCGGCCTCGGTAGCGACGCGACAGTTCGAGAGCTTCACGAATTAGTGAGGCGTTTCAAACCTACCGTGCTTTGTGTGGTGGAAACACAACTACACAAGATACGGGTTGAAGGACTAGCTAGTAGGCTAGGGTATGATAACGGTTTTGCTGTTAGTAGCTCTGGGCGTAGTGGAGGCCTGGGAATTTTTTGGAATAATAATATAAACATGGAGTTGTTACCGTTCTCACAGTACCATATCGATGCAATTGTGACAGAAGGAGTTAACGAACCATGGAGATTAACCTCTGTCTATGGGGAGGCACAGAGTTCAGAAAGAAACAAAACTTGGGAGATGATCAAATTCATTAGATCATCTTCTTCGCTACCTTGGATGTGTATTGGTGACTTTAACGAGGTACTACACCAATATGAGCACGAGGGGACTGCAGAGAGAAGTCTCCGTCAGATCGAAGGGTTTAGGGAGACACTCGATGTGTGCGAACTGGCTGACCTCGGATACGAGGGCAATAAATGAACGTTTGAAAAAAGGGTTGCAGGGGGCTCGTTTTGTCGAGTTCGGCTGGACAGAGCACTAGCGACGGCGCAGTGGAGTAACCGGTTCCCGCTAGCGACAGTAAGGCACCTGACGGGCGTCTCGTCAGATCACAGTCCAATTATATTAAGATGGAGAGAGACGGCCCGGCAACGTCGTGTTAATGAGGACATCATCTTCCGATATGAACTGATGTGGGAAAAACACGAGCATTTTGAACCTTTCCTAGGTGAGCAGTGGCAAGCAGAAGGGAAGGCAACAAATATGAAGCAACTTCAGACCAAGTTAACTCAGGTGTCAGGATCACTCCAGAGCTGGGGCAAAAACACGTTTGGGCACGTAAAGATGGAGATTAGACAGTTGTCTGACCGTTTGGATACGCTGCGTAGGGAGGTCATGCGGCAGGGGCCTTCGTACGAGGAGGTGAAGATACAACATCGCTTACTGGAATTGTATGAGCGCGAGGAAGTAATGTGGCGCCAACGATCCAGGGTTCAATGGTTGGCGGAAGGAGACAAGAACACCCGGTTTTTTCATCTCCGAGCAAGCCAACGAAGAAAGAAGAACCGCATAAGCAGATTGATGAACCCAAATGGCGCGGTAGTTGAGGAAGAAAGGGAGATGTCGGTGCTAACCCGCAATTTCTATAATACCTTGTACCAATCAGAGGGAGTAACACGTATGGAGGACGTCCTGGATACCGTCCCAGTCAAGGTCACCGCGGAGATGAATGATCAACTCCTGAAACCGTTCATGCAAAAGGAGGTAAAGGAGGCTCTGTTTGAAATGTTCCCAACAAAGGCCCCAGGGCCGGATGGCTACCCGGCACATTTTTTTCCAAACACACTGGGAGATGTGCGGGGAAGAAGTTACCACGGCAGTTTTGCGAGTACTAGCGGGGGAGGATGATATGAGAGATATTAACCAGACTTTCATAGTAATGATACCAAAAGTGGCTAGCCCAGAGGAGTTGGGGCAATTCAGGCCAATAAGCCTCTGCAATGTGGTTTACAAAATAGCTTCAAAAGTCATGGCCAATATAATGAAGTTATGTTTGCCGGAGATTATTTCGGAGGAGCAATCTACTTTCGTGCCAGGAAGGCTGATCACGGACAACATAATCACTGCATATGAATGCCTTCACTTCATGAAACGGGACAAAGCGAAGAAAAATCGATACTATGCACTCAAGCTTGACATGAGGAAGGCTTATGATCGCCTCGAATGGTGTTATCTCGAGGCAATTATGATCAAGCTTGGCTTTCACAGGGTTTGGGTGAATATGATTATGCGACTAGTTACTACTGTCTCTTTTCAGGTCCTTTTCAATGGAGGAAAGTTGGACCAGTTCATACCCACTCGAGGGATCAGACAAGGTGACCCAATATCCCCCTATTTGTTTTTGTTGGCAGCAGAGGGCCTTTCGTGCCTCTTAAAACATAATTTTTCATCAGAGATCCATGGTCTAAAGGTGGCACCTACGGCTCCAGCCGTTAGCCATCTTATTTTCGCTGATGACAGCCTGTTGCTATTCAAAGCAGAGGCGGAGATTGCATGGAGAGTTCAGGAGGCATTGGATATATACTGTAGTGCATTAGGTCAGCAAATTAACCGGGATAAATCGTCCATTTTCTTCAGCAAAGGATGCCCGGGAGGAAGTAGAGAAGGAATCAAAAATATTTTACAGGTTCAATCTGAGGCATTGAACGAAAAATACCTGGGCATGCCATCGGATGTGGGGCGGTCCAAGGGACATGCCTTCAAATATTTGAAGGATAGGGTATGGAAGAAAATTCAGGGTTGGATGGAGCGATTGCTTTCGGCTGGAGGGAAGGATATCCTAACAAAATCGGTGGCTCAAGCGATACCGACTTTCTCTATGTCATGCTTCAAGCTGCCAAGGGGATTGTGTATACATATTAATGCTTTGCTACGAAAATTTTGGTGGGGTAGCAAGGAGGGAGAGAGGAAACCATGCTGGGTTTCGTGGAAACAAATGTGCAAGCCAAAACAGATGGGAGGACTCGGATTTCGGGATATCGAACTGTTCAACCTAGCTCTATTGGCAAAACAGGCGTGGAGGTTACTGGATAATCCAGAGACGCTAAGTGCGAGAATCCTGAAGGCACGATACTTCCCCCAATCACTGTAGGTGCTTCACCATCGCAGGTGTGGAGATCAATCCATGAAGGCCTACAAACATTAAAACAAGGACTGATTAAAAGGATTGGAACCGGGGAGGATACGGATCCGTTTAATGAGCAGTGGATTCCCCGAGTGGGAATGCTACGTCCTATAGCATGCATCTCGTCGGAACCCCCTCGTCGAGTGGCGGAGCTTATGGACGCGACTACAGCTACATGGGATGAAGGAAAGCTTAGACAGAACTTCCTTCCAATGGACGTCGAAGCAATAATGGCGATCCCTATATGCAGTCGACGACTGAGGGATTTTTGGGCATGGAACCATGACAGGAGAGGAATTTTCTCCGTCCGATCAGCGTATAACATGCTAGTGGACACGCGGGATAAACGGGAGGCCTGGCTGGATCAGCGTACCTCTGGGTCGAACGAATTACAGACAAAGAAGGACTGGTCCTCGCTATGGGGTACACGGGTACCGTCTAAGGTGAAGGTTTTCCTGTGGAGGCTTGCAAAGCAATCAATTCCTACGAATGAGCTGCGGCACAAGCGACAGATGAACGATAGTAGTGCATGTCAACTATGCGGAGCTCACGACTCCTGGCGACATGCGCTAATAAACTGTACAATGTCACGGTGTGTGTGGGCATCGGTGGATGAGGAATTAACCGAGCATATGGCGGGAGCAGAAGAAGAAGATGCACGGGCATGGTTAGCGCATTTGACCAATACGCTAAAGATGGAAGATCAAACAAAGGTGTTTGTTACACTCTGGGCAATCTGGCACGCTCGCAGGAAAGCGATACACGAACAGATATACCAGAGTCCACTCTCGGTTCATCATTTCGTGGAGAATTTCCTCTCAGATTTAAAGCATGTGGAGGAAAGAGAGAATCATCAGCAGCGACAGAGAACACCACAAGTATCGTCAGGGTGGATCCCACCTCCGAGCGGGAGGGTTAAGATCAATGTCGATGTTGCAAAGGGGAAGAATACGGGGGTTGGAACGGTGGCTGCTATAGCGAGAAGCGAAAATGGAGTGTTTTTGGGGGCATCGCGGTCGTGTTCCCAACTGGAATGGACGCGGAAACAATGGAAGCTCTCGCTTGTCGAGAGGGAATCGCGCTAGCAAGGGACTTGCATGTAAGGAAAATCTTCATGGCAAGTGACTGCAAGAATGTGATAAAGAGTATAGAAGAGGGGACTAGAGGTACCTATGCCCATATCATCCAGGAGATAAAACCGCCTTCGATGAGTTTGAGAGCCTCTCTTTCGGCTTTGAACGGAGAGGATCAAATAAGGAAGCTCACAGCCTGGCAAGGAGTTCAGTGTACGAAGAACAGGGTCGTAGAGTTTGGTTTGGTAATCCACCTAGTGGACTTTGTATCCCTGCTACAATTACAGTTTGAATAGAAGTGGTAAATCTCAAAAAAAAAAAAAAAAAAAAAAAAACTGTGCACTCAAATACGGTTCGGATTATTTTGGACAGAAAACTGGACTGGATTACCAAGCGAGGCCTATGCGAAATAATAGACTACACAGTATGTCAGACCTAAGGTTAGTCTTTTTTTTTTTTGAAATTCAGACCTAGGTTAGTCACTTGGTGGTATAAAGACGGCCAACACGCTGACTAGTGTCATGGCCAGTTTTGTGACCTTCTATGACTGAATTTTGAGGAGTGCCTAAGCTCAAAATATCAATGGTATTCAGGAGCTGCATTCTACTTTCTGGCGTTTCGACTGCTGCTGCGACTGCTTCATCCACTCCTTGCACTCCTCCATGGTTCCTTTCGGATGCGCAAGCTGCCACTTCACCAGCCTTTGTTGCTGGGGGAGAGAGTACATCTTGTGTTAGTGCACAGGAACTAGAACAGTACGATCAGTTACAAAGGGTTAGTATTTACCCATTTTCCGATCAAGGGACCTCCGGACTTGACCTCCAAGACCCCCATAATGGCCTTCCCATCTAGCAACGGCTTCATTTGCCATACACCATCAAGATCTGGTGGAGTGAAACAAGAAGACTATAAACCAAAAACACATAACCTAACACACGTGTTTAATACGAAGCTGAAAAAAGGTATATGCAGTCGTTAGCAAGTTCTTTACCAAGGTCAGTTATTGAACGCTCAACACTGAGGTATTTCTCTTTCCTTCGATGTAGCTCATCCTGCTTGCTGAGGGACCCACTAGCATTGCAACCTTCTCGATAGACCAGAGTCGAGATAAAAAGTGCCACACGCCAAAAACCTTTTATTTCACGAAGTATAAGCCCTGAAATGCTCAACCCATCAGAGATTTTAATCTAGTAGCCGAACGAAATAAGAATACTATGAATGAGTACACCCAACTGATGCACAGCAAGCTAGTATCCTAACTCGTTAAATCTAAACATATCATGTACCCCAAATGCCCATACTAGGGCCATCAGAGACGTCGGATTATGAAGAAATGATAAATGTAAAAGACATTTCAAATTTCAGAATAAGCATACTCAACACTGACCTGCCAAAACACGTTTTAACGAGTCTGTTGGTATCTCGAGATATTCATCATCCAGCTTCTCTTTGACAGTGTCCAGATTTTCATTTGACTCGAGGAGAAGAACTAATTCGGCAAACTTTTCACTTGCAACATGTATGTTCACAATCTTTGAAGGCAAAACAGATAACGAAAAGTTATTTTTTATTAAAGTACACAATAAGTGGAACAAGCAGAAAGGATTCCTGCTGAGTTGAGGCCTGATCAAGAAAGTGTACCGTGTCAGCATCACTAGCTTTGAGCTTTAGAGAGTCCCGAATAATATAGCTAACAACAGGAACCTACATATGATGCAACAGGCTCATTAGATGGCAAACGAATGAGGTGATTATCAAGATGTTTAGTTTGTTGACAAATTTACCCACCTCGAAGAGTTGCTTTGAAAAATAAAGTAAGTATTTTACACCTCGCAAACAACCCGCCGTCTAATATTCGGCTTTACATTAAGCCTACTCTAATCAGAAGAAGAAAAAAAAAAAACTTTTCTATGTATCAAGCAAGTGTGCCCACATAAACACTTGCAAATCATTCAAGAATATACACAATCAACATCAAGAACATACAGAATTTGCCTACTTAAATAGTACTCCCTCCGTATCAAAATATAAGATGTTTTAGCATTTTCTAGACAATATGTACCTAGACATGTTTTAGTGTAACATGCATATGAATCTACACACTAAAACATGTCTAGATACATTATATCTACAAAATGCTAAAACATCTTATATTTTGATACGGAGGGAGTAAGTGTTTGGATTAAAACAAGTATGGAAAAGGCACGAGTTGGATGTTACCTTCTTCGATTTCTTGTCCATGTAGACCGTATTTCGAACTGGAATAAACAGTGCACTATACAGGCAAAGCCTTTGCTGTTCATCCTAAACACATTGCAAAATGTTAGGAAAACAAAATATCAATGACAGTCAATTATGTGATTGTTGCTAGCCATTACACACAATATCTAGCAGAGTTACCTACCACAGGAATCATAAAAAAATGAAACTAGTGGGAAGCTTAAATTTTCTGAATGAAATACAATGCTACACCAAATCGTCTGCAGGACTGCAACTGAGTCGATAAAGAGACAATTGAATAATGGAAGGGCATTATTGTGTACTCCAAACCATCATGGCCATCAGGTTATGAAACATTTTATAAATACGCAAGTAACTTATTACCAAGAATCTGACACAATGTTACAGATAAGTTCCACTCTTAGCCATATGCATTTCAATGCCAAGCAGAGAAGACAGCTAAAAACAACATATCATACGACAAAAATGAATTTTGGGTGTGTTATTTAACAGGTTATAAGCTGAAAACCCACAGACCTGCGACTTGGAATCGGAACCACCACTGAACACAGAGCGGCCAATAGAATGTGCAAGATTCCACGCCGCTTCAATATGTGAAACACAAAGCCTGAATTAACAGAAAATGTGAGATGAAAATGAACTGAAGTATATATGCTACTGGAAATAAATAGACGAGTGCATACTGATTTGTAAAATTCTACGAGTCCAGAAATCTGAAGTGTAACTGTGTGACATATAGTTGGGTACTTGCATGCAATCGACACATAATTGAATATTAGAACAAAGACATACCCATCATGTTTGTCAAGAACTGGAGGGTCGATTTTCTCAGGAAAAGCAAAAACAACATAAAATAATCCCAAATCACGGATAAAACACATTGCATCAACAGGGTGCTTGTCTGACATCATAAGATCTACCTGCACAATATATAAAGTATAATGTTATGACATGGGGATTTGCATCTCACTCAATACATATTAAGAATAGTGAAGTTTGGTTATTTATACGATAAAGCAGGAAGAAACAAGGAAGCATCATTTTCCAGTGTAGAAATCAAACCTCGTGACCAATACGTTCTCTGCTGATCTTGCTACCAAGTTCAGACTTCACATTTTCATCAGAAGCAGCTTCTTTCAAATCTTCAGTTAATGTAAAGCTGAATCTAGCAGCTGTCAGATATGAATATTAGCATATTGAAGGAAAATATACTGACCAAAGTCACTGTCACACTCTTTATTCATACGCCATAGTCAATTTCTTGATCAGTCATTTACACAAGTAGCTAAGTGGGCACAAATTGACTACTGATCAACACATAGTAAAGATTTCAACTTAGAAAGAGAGGGACATTTTATAAGGCTTTTAGTTAAGATGACCCAAGTAGAAATGTTTCTGGTGTAAGATGCTATCAAATTAGCAAGTACATGTACCAGTACTATAATAAATTTAGAAAAATATTTACAAGGATTATGTGAGATCAATCAAAGGATGTTTGAATGTACCAAACCGGATTGCGCGAAGAACCCTGAGTGGGTCATCCAGGAATGTTGATTTAGCAGGTAAAGGAGTAGCAATGAGGCCCTTTTTCAGATCTTCAAGACCTTCAAGCAGTATGGGACCACCATGGTTACTTAAGTGCAGGAATTTAGAAAATGGTCGCATGAATGTATATAAATTCGTAATAGCAACTTTAACTCACCTCTTTCAGTTAAATCTTCCACTGATTTAGTGTTGATATTATAGAATAAACTGTTAAAGTTTTAATTATTAGAAAGAGTGAAAGACCAAGTAGGATACTAAGTTAAAATCAACATTGTATAATGAAAGCATAACATTAAAGAATAATAAATTAATTTGCATAAAAAATAATTATGGTATTACCTATTGATTGTTAGGTCCCTGCGATATGCATCTTCTTTGGCTGTACCAATTTCCTGCAAATAACAAATCATGGCGTAGCTGTAAAGGGGTTGCATCTTGCAACAAATTATCAGAGAGAAGAATAATTTTAAAAAGAGATTGCAAATATTGAGCCGCCAAAAATATTGTAGGCTACCAGTCGCAGCTGAATTAACACATGTTTTACTAGTTCTCGTACTATGCCCACACAAAACATAAGCCACGCCCGAAATACACATGGCAAAATAAACTCTAAAAAATCCATATACGCAAACAGATAATGTATATTTTGTGCAGAAGGTCAACAAAATGAGTATAGAAAGGAGTGCTACATGCACGTGCATACCACAGTAGGAATACGACTGTTTTCAGCATACTTTTCAGACCGCAAATTTACAAAATCAATCCAGGTGCCATATATAAGCATTGTTGCAGTCTCCAAATGCTTGGATTGGTCTGGGTTGCTGCAGAGAAAGTATAAGATGTCACAACTCCCTGGTAAAATGCATTCAAGTTGGTTTCATATGCAATATAGAAAGCATGGTACAATAACGAACATAAACAGAATACTCCGGTTGCACGAAACTGTGACATCCCCTGCCACTGTCTATGTGCGCGCATGCATGACCTCTTTTCTTCCCATGCATATATAATTCAGCTCAAAGAAAATTACAATGCATAAAAGCATACAGGTCATGTAGGCTAATTGATATAAGTCTGAAATGTTGACCATTGCTGTTGACTTTGACCAACCAAGTGATAAAATGATGTCACACAGAAGGCATAAAAGCCCGCCTATATTCATTAAACAAAAAAAATTACTGGGGCCTCCAGGTACAAATTTCCGCAGCAGTACAGCAGTAAATTGGCTGTCGAGGGCATATTTGAAACATAACATATACAGCCACACCATAACAAATTCTCACAAGGGCCACATTCACACCAGAGGCAATCATATAAAACACATAACACTGGAATATCAGATAAGCCCTAGTTAGTAATAAGGGTCATCAATAAACAAAAGGCTACTGACATAGTATTAGCAATGGAAGAAATAGAATAATGAAGATTGCATACCACTGGATAACACCAATTCCTCTCTGCTCTTCACCCATGAACTTTGAGTACTCATTTACTCTCTCACAGAAATTTTGGCCCGTCATATTATCAAGTGCAATGTCAATGTCAGTAGAGTCTTTCCCCAATAGCTGCCAAGAATATTCCACAACATACAAGACAAAAAAAAATTAAGTACAAACTCCTTTTGCTTGCGAACAAATGAAAGTTCATTGTATGATCCTAGACCTCCAGAATCTCCAGTGACTTAATCAGCACATACAGCAATCATCGTGCAAGACCATCATTCAAGCAGAATGGGTAAACCCCCCCCCCCCCCCCCCCCCATCAGCCTAACAATCACAAGTTTGCAAATTGCAACCTACTCCACATACAAAGAACTTTGAACACGCAAAGAACTAAATTGACCATACGACTGTAGAACCCAATAACACACTAAAATCAAAGAATGTGGTTCATGAATCATGACAACATTAAAAGTTTCTACAAAATCTTGCAAAAAACCTTAAATCACATATGAAAAGGCATACATTCCAGATGATCATCGAACAATTAGTAGCAACGCATAAAAGCACCTACAATAGAACATAATTAAGGAATTTTACTGAGCCGCGTTTATGGGACCTAACCCTGTAGTTGGAAGTTCATCATTCCCACAATAAATAAATAAATAAATAAGTGGTAAGCAAACAGTTTCACTATCTCATCATTATAAGACACTTCCATCGCAAAACTCAGTAAGAACGGTGTGAACAATTAAGGGCTCGTCATCTGTAATCTCTCCCCAAACAAATTCTCATAAGGGAAACAATACGACATGACTATTGAAGAACTCATCCTAATTTCTTACGAGAAACGAGAAACCACGCCACAAGCCCTACAGTTTAGATATATTTCCAGTTAAGCTGTTACCTTGTCCCTGACCCATCCGCCGGCGACGCGGACCTGGGTGCCGAGGCCGAAGTGGCGGACGACGTCGAGCAGCCGCCCGAAGATCCGCTCCTCCTCCTCCGTTAGCTCCACGCTCTCCCGAACCTCCACGGTCCGTTGCTGCGCCTCCGCCGCCATGGCCGAGACGCCGGTGAAGGCGCGGATGGGGAGACCGAAGAAACTACAGGTTCTAGGCGGGACTGCGGTGGAAGTTGGCCGAAGGGGCGTCGGCGTCGGCGTCTGGCGGCGGCGGAGAGGGGAAAGAAGGAGGAGGCTGCCGCGAGGTGGGAGCAGTAGGCGAAGAGACATGCGGCGTGTTTGTTTCCCGGTGAGGCGTTCGTATTCGTGCCCTTCTCCGCCGCCCGTTCCGCTGTACTACCCTGCCCACGGCCAGGACCTCGAACTCACCGTTCGATAGGAGACATCGACGGTTCTTAGAGCTACTCTAGCGAAAACTGGTCAAAGCCGGAAATGCAGCTTCGGTTGAAAAAGAGGCACCGAACAGATCCCATAAAATCGAAAAACGTTAGGTCACACTACATATTTTGTCATGTCGAACTCCGATAAATAATTAAAATGCTGCCACAAGAAGTATCCTTGACTCCTTGAGCCTAGTGAGACTAAAGGCTAAGAGAGCCTAGTTGTGATAATAAAATGGTGTGTGAGAAATTGAGAAAGGTGTTTCTAGTATTTACATGCCTTCTCTACAAAGATACGAAGGTAAGTCAAGTCCAAACGTAAGTTTGGATCGTGCACTTACACTATGGAACATAAGAACTTATGGCATGCTACTTCGCCGAACTTATGCCATGACATATAGATAGGCACTGCTTGTTTTTTTATGACTTGTGAATACTTTGAATATATATCTATATTTATATATTGGTTTTGCCCTTTTTTTATCAAGTTTAATATAGCCAGTGTTTATGGGACGGGTATAGGAGGTAACTCGGTCAATTGGATTGGGGTGTCACATATTCCCACGTAGCAAGTGTGTCGACATACCTGTCCATTTCACTGGAACTTCTCTTCCTGAAGAATTTCCCTCCAAATGTCGATGCTGGGATAGAATCTTCTCTGCCACTTCAAGTGATGTTCGAAGCTTCAATTTATGGCCAACCTCTCATGTCTGTTGTTCCGCTTGATAAGGATCATAGAATCTAAATATGACTTATGATTAGCATGCTTTTCCATAATATTTTGCAGTTTAAGATACACCCAATCTCTCGGCTTGATTTTCCATTCTCTTCCGAACATGTTCTAGATGCATTTTCAAAAGTTTGGTCATAAAATATATCTCTTGAAGCCGCTCGTCAAATTTAGAATTGCACAAGAATCCACACCTTCAATGCCAAATAATCTTGGATCATGTCCACCTATAACACTCCAAAACGAGATTTTTTTGAGCATGTCCATATATGGCGACCCCTAATAGGGGATGGGAGTGAAGGAGGAAAATCCTTCACTCGCTCACCCCGGTGAACCATGTCGATACGGTGATCATTGAGCATGTAGTGTGAGCCATCAGTAGACATTTCCGATATAGATGGACATGCGGGTGAAGGCGCGGCAGCTAAAGGAAGGTCCAACTTGCTCTCTTTCAGTTCACGAGCGATGTGATCCACTTGGCGACGAAGATCCTTCATCGCCAAACCAAGTTTACATACACGTGTCCACGAGTCAAATTTTTCCTTATCTCTGCCATCTCCGGCAATGAGTGTGTTCACCGAGATCTTGATGGAATCGAGCCCGAACTTGATTCTTGAAACACTTGACGGATTCCTTGCATCTTCAACGACCTCCGCTGCTCCGACGCCGTAAGGAGCTTCACGAGCGAATTGGTCTTCTCATCCATCGCATCGATGCGCTTGGATGTGTCCCAACGAGTTTGCGCCTTACTCGTCTCCAACGTTGGCTTGAGAAAAATTCTAAACAACTTCCTTGTAGATCCCAAACTCAAAATTTCTCGACTTGGTCGACCTAGTAGAGTCGTTCCAGATGAGTACTTTGTGCAGATCTAAAGATCTGCATATGCTACCAGGGATCTGAGCGGACCGTGAACACGGATCGAGAGAACAATGAATTTGGGGACGGAACACTGAACTTGATAGAAAAAGTTAAGTACCCTTATCTATGCCTCTCGATTAACTAGTTTGAAGTCTCAACAATCTCCGATACAACAAGTTACAATAGGTGGGAGGGGAATCGAGAGAAATTAGGATAGAGGAGGAGAAGAAAAGGGGGGAGTCAGTTACAATTGGCTAAACAACAATGAAAGCCGAGCATGCTGCCGACTTGCAACGGAGGAGCTAGTGCCGACAAGTGGGCCGCCCTGGTGTGACTTGCCCCGCGCTGACGTAGTCTGATTCAAACTGCACCCTTGGATTCACATTGTTCAATTTGGCCCGATGAATCTCAGTTCTGCTTCCTTCCCTAGGGATGCCTTACCAATAATATCTTGCTTAGTTATGATTTTTCTAATATTTTCTTATGGGACGGTGATCCTCCAACACCGGTCTCTTGGCTGATGTAATTGACAATCTATGCTTTCTGAATTCTGAATAAGGAGCGTCACCTTGATTTAAAAAAAAACTAAAAAAAATATATTCTTCTTCTTGCTGACGACACATCTTTCTAGATGATCCAGGAATAGGGCAGGGCAGACCAAGGAAGAAATTGAGCCGGTGTCCTCCAATAAATCATACGTAATGTTTATTTTTCTTTGGGGTCTCACACACTTCACTTACACTAGTATAAATGCACGTGCAACGCACGTCTATTAAATCGCTTAATATCATTCTTTCTGATATTTCCCACTCAGCATGTTGTATCCCAAAAATCTTTTCTCTAAAAGTCGCTAAATATTTTGCTCGATGATGCTTGTTTCCAAAATGAGTTATGAAATCTCACCAATCTCCTATAGAAGCAGGCTAACAACATAGGGTGGTGGCGGGGGACATACAATTTTTTTCATGCACTTCAAAACCACAACCCTTGCCACCGCCCATGATCAGCAGCACAACTGCGTATAAAGTAACTCATTACCAGGCAAAACTCTGTGTCTTTTCGACACATGCCACACCGTTCTCATAGGACGCTCTCCATCCCACATGGCCTCCGCTTATAGCACTCCGCAGTCCAATGTGTCGCTGCTCTCCGGCATCAGGAACCTCTCCACACGCGTCCCCCTACATGCTCCTCCACTGTTATGACATCGGCTTCTGCCGTCGAAAGATAATAAGCCCTAGAAAATATCTAAAAGAACCAAGAAGTTAAGAAGCATCGATTTAATTTTTTGGAAATGAAGAAAAATGGTGGCAACTTTATGTTCAGAATTGCAAACAAGTAGTGCTTGACCCTTCTTTTTGATATCTAAAGTACAATATACAGGTATAAATAGTTTAAAAATTGAATTTGAAGACGGGAGTTTAAACCTTTTTACATTGAAGATCAAATAACTTAAATTGCAATACTCTAACTGACAAAGACTATATGTAGTACGGTTTAGTTATATACCCAGAAGAGAGAGAAAATCATGCATTACATCGAAAATTTGCGAATAAACAAAAGATCACGCATGCAAACACATAATGTATAATGGTCATATTAGTCCGCCATGGTAGAAAGTGGGGCAATATAACATTTAACTGATTAACATTCCAATACTTTATAAGTTGAAGTAGAAATTCCAACATGAAATAGATAAATGAGGTATAGTTGTAATATTTATTTTGAAGTTAAGGAAATCGTTTTGCCATCTGATTGAAAAATATTGATTTAGAGAGGGCTTGGATTGAGAACAAAAAAAGCAAGGCTATACATTGTTTTGCATGTCTCCAAGGTCATGTGTGTGGGCATAGGCCCTCTACTCCATCTTGCGGTGAACCAAGACCGCCATCGCCGTAAGTAATAACGGTGTGTTGCGAAAACCATCTTGTACCGCTGTTTCCAAATGCCCCCACATAGTGTATATGAAGGCGAAACTTGCCTACCTTGTTTTCTCCCATGGGACTGCCAAGAAATCCTCAAACCTTAATATATGCATGAAGGATATTAGCTTCAAACCAGAATGATTATATAAATAAATAAAAATCCAAGAGCCGGTGAACACTATTTCTCCGGTGCTTCTCTGCCACAAAATCGAAGAGCTATATTTCCTCCAATATCCGTTATAGATTTAGAACATCAAAGCAAAAAAGATTAAAAATGATACTCAAAATTGAATGGTACTGTAGGTAAAATATAGATAACAAAGCTCTACAAGCAGTAATACTATGTGGGTGCAGGAAGAATTTGGTGATTGCTCAGCTTAAGTTCAATTAAAATTTGAATCTAAAACGTAGACTAAATTGATTGCTCATCTTATGCTTTGATTCCTCTAGGATTCTCCCACGAACTTTTGCCCTTATTCTGGTATTTTGACACAACAAAAATTGATCACGCTTTGAAGGCAATTGCGAGGACTGAAAGCGAGCATATCAGAATAGCAGATACTTTAGAGGTCCTTTTCATTATACGGAACATAATATGTTTCGTGGAAATATAATTCAGTTCAGGATGTCATAAAGACGTTCCTTTCCGTCATGCTTGACCAGACCTGCAATTCAGAAATGTCAACCAGCTAAGGCATTTTTACAACCATTTCCTGAGCACCAACCAAAAGTATACAAACTGAATAAAATTTCAAGGAATTTGCACAATATCCAATGATCTACATAGTAAATTAATAAAAATATAAATTCCTAAAATTTGCACGAAGGTCCTTATCACCCTAAAATTTGCTTACACGGCTTTATTGACGGCGCAAGATATGTCGTGATGCCTCCTCATGTCCTAGTCATCAGTCACGCATGGCCTGAAAGGAAAGTACACAGTTTGCCAAACGAAATGGTAAAGAATAAAACAAAGTGTAACAAACAAGGTTTGTAGATAAATAGCACCAGAATGAAAATCTGGACACAAATTGATATGTATGCATCTTCTCTCAACTCTAAATCATTTTTGCACCATTTAACCTTGCAATCCTCTAACCCAGTATATCTGGTAACTCACCTTTGGATTTTGGAATTAGAAAGTAAATCACATCATTAAAGAGTATCATATTCATGCATATCTGATACACGGCAACATGTAATGGAAGCTTCTTGCATTTAGAGAACAGTCCAATGTTGTATGATAAAAAAATATCAATAAGTTCCCTGCAAAACAAATACATATGAGTAGAGACATGCAGATAGCTATGTGGTTAGAAATACTAACCATGATTTTAATTTTTTCCCCAATAGCCACAGCTGTAGAATTCTTTTCCATATGATGAGATCAGCACCACACAAAATCCAAAGTGTCATCTGGTTCCTAGGCATAAGAGTTAAAAAAAGTGAATAAACAACACATCCAAGCATGAGCATAACTCGCTCTAAAAAAAAAAGCATGAGCATAACTCCACTGTCTCTACAAGAATTGACTTGCAACGAAATTACTATTCTAAGAAATGAAATTGTTTATCTACTCTAATCTGATATAAACTGAACCACATAGTCTTATGAACTGCACCATGAATTTCAAGAGCTGAAACTTAATTGAGGACATACGTTAAACCAAGCTGCTAGAGCAAATGATTGCTCCATGTCGCTAAGATCACAAGGTTAGAGAAACAGGTGTTTCCTCCGGGAATTGTTTATGCCCATACGTACGTTCAGGTACAAACCAGCTCTACTTGAATTGGAGAAGAACTCAGGAACGGATCTCGTGCACGGTGCACCCTTAGGCTATCGGTCCCGCACGCCTTCCGGCCTCCACTCCCGGCCCTCCCTAAATTATCGGACTCCATATACGCCCTGAAGCCACGGCTGCCACGCGCTGCAGCCTCGTTCGTGCAGACATAGAACGGAGAGACGTCGAGAGGGAAAGGAGACGTCATGTACTCACCTCATCCTTGCCTCCTTAGGCCGTCGCGCGGGGTGGCAGTGTTGGGGCCTCGCGGGTCTGCCGGCGGCATGTAGAACGGCGATCTTGGAGGCGGCGGGTTGGGGGCCTTGGGGCCATATCGCGTGAAAAAGCACGAGGTGATCGTCTGGACTGTGTGGGGGCGGTTATTTTATCTTTTGCGCATGCCGGCTAGATTGTAGCCTGCCGATGGAAAGCTCCCGTGAATTGAGGAGGTGAGGGGTGGGGAGAACAAATGAATCTTAGTCGTCTGATACATGTCTGTGTACGGTTGAGATTTGATTTTCCAACGAAGTTCTCTCTTTTATAAGTAGTGGAGATGGAATATACCAAAGAAATCAAAAAGTTACCCGGTGTCATGTGACCCCTGCTAGGTCTACGTGGGTACGCCTCGAGACCGTGGGTGCCTAAAAAGAGGTCCAGGTAGCGAAACAACCACGAACATTTCCTCTTTTGTGGAGTAACACCCATCGTGGCCTCGTGGGGTGTGGGATTCATCGGCACGGAAAAATGGTACAGAGACAATACAGGTACAATGGCGAAACTAAACAGTGTTTTATTTATTTTTATTTAATCAAGAAACAGGCAAAGCTGTGCCGCTCGACATGTCAGTTTTTCTTGAGGATCCTGACGTTCTTCCAGCGCGACTCCATGCGACTGGAGGGGTCCCTCTGCGTGTAGACGCCGAACTTGAAGTAGTGCGAGTCGCCTCCGCGGCCGCCGACGCTCAGCTTCTTGTCGCCGTTGACGAAAACGGTGAGTCTGGACGCGCCGACGTCGTGGATCACGTTCACCCGGATCCACCGGTCGTAGATGTTGTCCTGGACAAGCTGCTGGTCGTAGTACTTGAGCGCGCCGTCGTAGACGTGCAGCATCAGCGTGGTGGCCGTCTCGCCGCCGCCAAACACCTGCATGATGGACACTCCCGACGTGCCGGACGGGACCAAGACGTATATCAGTCGATCGCCTAACAAGAATTGCTATTTCAAAGATTCTGTTTATGGTGATCATGGATATTGTGGTGGTACTTACAGTCATCCTCATCTCTGTCCTCGGCTTAGGGCATCTCCACCAAAATCTAAAATATCTAAATGGGAGCAACCCACTAAAGTTATTTCTCTCAACATGCAATGTGTCCACCTCATCTAACATCCCTAACCAATCATAACTTGCCATGTCATATAAGCATCCTACATCATCCACCTCTAGATAATATCCCCAACTACAGAATTCGGTGTGATTTGGTCAAATCCACGTCATCACTTTTATTGATTTATTTATCACTTTGTGAGCAACAAATCTGTCTATGGTCTGCGCCTTTATTTCTCCACGGAAAGCTTCAATTGTACCCTTTGTCTTCTTCCGTTACTTCTTCTATCCATCGTCCAAATAATTCCCTATTCCCACTCAGCATTTCGACTATTCATCTCTTAGTTATAGGTGGTCCGTTTCCATCCCATCGGCTTCAAACATTGACGTCGTCTCTGTCTCTTCCTCTTCCTGTGCTTCGTTATATAAAACTATCAATCTCTCCATAGTCCAGACGACGCTATGGTGGCTTATTCAAGAGGGGCAGGAGACGGGGAGCAAGAACAGTCTTGAGGGAGGCACCATATACATACACCGACTGCATTCTCTTTGTCTTCAATCCCGCTGTTCCTTCACTCCTTTGCCACCTCGCTACATGTCAACTCGCCTCCATCCAACGGACTCAATGAGTACGAGTGCCGAGCAGTTCTGTTTTCTCCTCCCGCAAGGTCTCGAGCAGTCTTCAAGGGCGCACATGTGTTTATGGCTGGTTGAAATTTCCCATGCAGTTCTTATCATGATTTCTCCCTCGCATGTGCCCCAGGGAGTTTTGCAAGAGAAGATTTCGACGATATGACATGCTTCTCTGATGGTTTCGTGCTTCGAGAAGCTGCCATTTGTTTGACTATAATTTGGGTTTCCTTGATTGCTTTGATCCGTAAAGAGCCATATCTTCTCTACCGTCACGAGTTTGGCCTATGAATAAAAATGTGTTGATTTTTTAAAGCCAGGCTTTCTTCAGAAATAAAGCCTCTTTGTACTGATATTTGCTGAATATATGACAAGCCTATGTACAGGTATGCATGGTATTTATGAAAGCACAACGTCTTTCAGAAAGAGACCAGTATGACATGATCGGTAGTAAGAAAATATCTTTGATGTTAGCTTCATTTTTTATTCTCTTTTCTCATTCATCTGCTTACAAATTTATTTTTGAAACATGGAAAGTCACTGCAGCAACGTGTAACCCTGCACTGACAAGCTCGGCCTGCACACAGTATATTTCCTCCAACCACACTGCACCTTACCTCTATGGACAGTGCCTAATGTCAGCTCCACAGCTACCGTCTGCACATTGATTTTGAGAAATTGTTTTTAATCTTATGGACGGTTTGTTACAGCTCTCCCTTACCCATGCATTCTAACAAGTGATCTAGATTTGACTATGCATGCCAAAGATTGTGTGATCGCCTGTTAGCTACAATTTGTGCACTCTAAGCTACACCGACTTGGCGGTAATCTTTATTCATGACACATGTTTCTAGCTGCTACGCTGATGTGATTTCGGCATCCTAGACAGGAGTACCAGATTGGAACATAGTATTTATTTCGCCTGTACATTCCTGGACGTTTAGCAACCTGATGGCAGACTGTTCAATTCTCTTATTCCCTCCGATCCATATTAATAGGTCCTGAAGTGGATGTATCTAGCAATAAAACATGTCTAAATACATCCACTTCAGCACCTATTAATATGGATCGGAGGGAGTAATTATTTTGTACTATAACTTAGAAGTTTGGACAATTCTGCTAGGAAATGCAGTTTGAGATATGTTTGCCATACATTCCAATATTATTTTTGCAACATAGGGTGAACATTGATTGAATTCAGGCGCCAAAGTTTGAGATAATGGCTGGTGAATGACGCTGCAGACTCTTCCTCAATTGTTCAAATTGTTTTTCTAACTATTTTTTCATGATCGCCACAGCTGCACAAGCTGATCCTTCCAGATTCAGTGGAATTCTAACAAAATCTTTCTACTCGAGTACATACCAGCATACATCTTTGTTGGAGACGATTTCTTCTTTTTCTGAAATTATAGTCCTACTTGAACATAGTATTTCAGCTACTTTAATTGTTTTTCTTCTCAGGTGAATGTCCATGGTGCCCGTTAATGTACAACCCACATTCTATTTTGAAACATATTTTCAATTGTTTTATTTGTGCACATGTGAGGTTATCATCTAAATACCACAATATTGTCCCGCTGCAACACGCGGGGTATCATCTAGTAAATAGAGTTTTGCCACACAAATAAATAGTTCAACAATTTAAACAAAATAAATAAATTACACTAGTCATCGTCATCGTCCTCAATATTGCCATTCCCCTTTCGCGCCCACAAATGCTGCACCAGGTCATTCTGCAGAGCATGGTGTGTTTCAGCGTGTCGAATCTCCTGTCGCTTGGTGAGGAAGTCTGTCCATGATGCCGGCACTTGGTGATCAACATCTGCAAGAGGGCCATGCCGGTAGTATGGTGTGCTTGCCTCACTGTCAGGCACCGGGTCATCCCGCTCACTCTCAATGATCATGTTGTGCAAGATCACACAACAACTGCATCACCTCCCACATGTTGGACTTCGACCAAGTCATAACTGGGTACCGGACAACAGCGAATCGAGATTGCAGCGCACCAAATGCCCGCTCAACATCCTTCCTGCAAGCCTCCTGGCACTTGGAAAACCAAGCTTTTGCGCTTCCTCGGATAGGGTTGGAGATGCTCTTCACAAATGTTGCCCACTTCGGGTAGATGCCATCTGCAAGATAGTACCCCTTTGTATACTGGTGTCCATTGATCTCATAGTTCACAGGGGGGCATGGCCTTCGACAAGCTCGGCAAAGACATTCGAGCACTGCAAGACATTGATGTCGTTGCGACTTACAGGCATACCAAAGAATGAATGCCAAATCCATAGATCGTACGAAGCCACGGCCTCGAGAACCACCGAGCACTCTCCTTCATTTCCCTTGTACATCCCCTGCCAGTCAAATGGGCAGTTCTTCCATGCCCAATGCATACAGTCGATACTGCCAAGCATCCCAGGAAACCCTCTTGCTTCATTCTCTGCGAGGAGACGAGCAGTGTCTTGCGCATTGGGTGATCGCAGGTATATTGGGCCAAAAACTGCAACCACTGCCCGGCAGAACTCGTTCAAGCACTCGAGGGCCGTGGACTCGCTCATGCGCAGGTAGTCATCTTGTGCATCTGCGGGAGCACCGTATGCAAGCAACCTCATGGACATCGTGCACTTTTGGATAGAGGTAAAGCCTACCGTGCCGGTGCAGTCCTTCTTCAACTTGAAGTAGGTGTCGAACTCCCGGATGGCATGCATGATCTTGACGAAGAGCGTGCGTTTCATCCTGAAACGACGCCGGAACACCTTCTCGTCGTTGGTGGGATCCTCGGCGAAGTAGTCGGAGTAGAGGATGCAGTAGCCCTCGTACCGCTGCCTCGGCTTGCTCTTGCGGCGACCGGGCTTCGATCCAGTGCGGCGCGGCTCGGCGTCCTGGGCCTGCAATCCGGCCAGGCAGCTCAGGACGAGCAGGTGTTCCTCATCGTCGATGGCGGCCTGGTCTTCCTCGTCGAAGAGCTCGGCGAGCATCTCCTCGGCGTCGGAGTCCATGGCTCGGACAGAACGTCGAACACCTTGCGGGTGGTGGACGCGGTGCACCGGGCACAACCTCCTCCGCGGCGGAGACGCGAGCAAACGGCAGCGACGATGTGGTGGAGAGGCCGGCGGTGGTTTTCCTCGGCGCTCGTGTGTGATGGCGGCCGACGGAGGCGACGTGGGGTGTGATTGACGGGGTGGCGACGGCGAGGCGAGCGAGAGGAAAAGCCGAGTCGGGGTGGGGAAATTGGGGGCAAATAGCGCTCCGTCGCCGACAGCGCTGGCCCACGCGCGCTTTTCCTTCCGCCGCCCCCCCAGGCCGAACCCAGCGGGCTGGGTTCCGCCTGGGTGCGACAGCGCTAATTTCCGCCGAAACGGCGCTTTTTTGGGTTCTGGGGGGGCGACTGGTAGAAAAACGGCGCTTTTCGAGCAAAACGTCGCTATTTTGCGTCCTGGGGGCGCTGGGGGGGACGACTGGAGATGCCCTTAGTGCCGCTATGGGGCGAATGGGGCTTGTCGGAGGAGAACACCCACAGTCGTCGCACCGTGTCGTCGAAGCTGTACCGCGCGCTGCTCGGCAGGTCATACGGCTTCTGCAGCCGGAAATTCAAATTCCCCTCGCCCAGGCTCACCGCCGTGAACCCATCCATCGGGTCTTGTGCCCTCGACGGCGGCGCTAGGAGGAAAGCCAGCGGGCACACTACAATCCAAGACAAAGTCGTGTGAGACGCCATCCGTAGTCGGTGTCTGTGTGTGTCTTTGCCTTTGCGACGAGCCCCGATTTCTCTTTGGTTTATATAGACTATACAAATCGTATGTCAGTCAGAGTTGATTTAAGGAGAATTCCCTTTGCCATAACTCAGGAAACTCCCCTTGGCGCCGCCTAGGGTTTCTCCTCCTACGGCGGAATAGTATTCCGACGTGAGTTCCGATCACTTTCGTGTCCGGTTAGGCTGGGGACTCGATCCCTGTGGTAATCGAACCTGCCCCGATCCAATCCATATCAGGGGCAAGGCTTTTCGTGAGGGAACCAACCGAGCAAGGCCCTAGTCGCACGACAAACATGGCGAGCGAGGCGTCGGCCTCATCAGCGCAGAGCCGAACATCGGGGGGAGATCGGGGGAAATCGGTCCCGATCAACGAACTCCTCCAACAACTGGATCTGCGAGAGGAAGAAGATGACGATCTCAACTTTGGCGAAGAATTCCCCCATGAGCAAGTAGATTCCGAGTTCATGGCGATCTGTCGGGTCCACACATCAAAACCCTTCTCGAGAAAGGCTTTCTACTCTTACATGCGGATGGCATGGAGCTTGGCCCAAGGAGCGACCTTTGATCCGGTTGGAAACAACAGGTTCACAGTGAAAGCAAAGTGTTTAGGAGATTGGAACAGGATTATGGAACAGGGACCATGGATCTTCCGGGACAACGGTGTTCTGATTGAGAAATATGATGGTTTTCTGAACCCGCAAGATGTCGAGGTGAACAAGATCCCGCTGTGGATCCAACTCAAGGGCCTACCTACTGCATACAGGAAAACTGAAGTACTGGAAGCACTATGCAAACGAGTGGGCAAAGTTGTGAAAGTAAATTTGGCACCTAGAGGGGATGGTGATCATGTACGGATTACCAGGTTCGTTTCCATTACCAAGAATCAACAAAAATCCTTCTATCAGGTATACTATGAAAAGATACCAAAGTTCTGTTTCGTATGTGGGATGCTGGGGCATGTTCATCTTGAACACGGTAATGGCAAGCATACGGAGGAAGAGATGTAGTGGGGTGACTGGTTGCTTTCACCCCAACCCGAGTGGACCCCGTTCCGAGGGAACACATACAGAGGAGGAAGACGTGGAGGTAGACAAGGAAACATAAGTGCTTATACCCCATCCGGGTGGAGATCAGACAAGGGAACCGATGAGGATTTGAAAGATACTGGTACGATCCCTCTGAAACACAAGAGTGGGATGGACATAGATACTAATCCCTCCTCGCGCAAACGTTTGGCGTTGGAGAATACACCTAGCGACAATGAAAACATACCGGGGCTGGACTTAGTGACCAGGAAAGATAGCAAGGAAAAGGAAGTGCAACATGAATCAGAGAGCGATACATCCACCCAAGGAAGCAAAAGACACAAGAGTGATACGCAGGCTGATGCGGAAAACGGCAAAATTATATCGGCGAGCTCAAATGAGCTCGACCGGGAGCAATGAAAATCATGGGATATAACTGTCGGGGCCTCAAAAAACCCCCGGCGGTGCGTTCGTTTCTGGATGTCCAGGAACGAATCAAACCAGATGTTCTTTTTCTGTCTGAGACGCATCTAGATAAAGCAAGGGCAGAAAAAATGAGACAAAAACTCTCCTATGATCACATGCTGGTTTGGGAGAGCGACGGACGCAGTGGAGGGTTACTGATGTTCTGGAGAAAGGAGTTGAAGGTCACCTCCTCGGAGATGCACAACAACTACCTGGATATCCGTATAGATGAATCCAGCGAGTTGGGATTGCGAATCACTGACCTATATGGAGAACCCAGCACGTATCGGAAGCACCTTACTTGGGAATACTTGAGGGAGCTCCATGGTATGATTGATTTACCATGGGTAGTCCTAGGCGATTTTAATGAGATACTACACGGGGATGAGAAACAAGGGGGTGCCCCAAGAGCACAAAGAAGAATGCAAGGATTTCATAATGCCCTCGATGATTGTAACTTATTTGACATGGGTTATGTGGGAGACAAATTTACCTGGAGAAGAGGAAGAATTAGAGAGAGGCTAGACAGAGCGGTGTGCAATCATCGCTGGAATGATCGATTTCCTTCGGCAGCAGTGATCCACGGGGACTTCTCGAGGTCGGATCACGGACCCATTGTTGCTGACCTCAACTACATGGAAAATTTGGCGCTGCCAAAACCAATTGGCTCGAGGAGATTCGAATCCCGCTGGTTACAGGAGGAGTCAGTCGATAGCATCGTTGAACAGGCATGGGCTGAGGCCCAATCCAGTGCCGTGGCGAACCTGGGCCGTAAATTGGACTATGTGCATGGCGCGCTCCATGCATGGGACATGCAGGTCCTACAATGTTCACGTCGATCGCTCCGGGACCTCAACAAGGAGCTGAACATCATTATGCGAGGGCCCCTGTCCGAAGAGGCCACAAGGAAGCAAGGAGAAATTCAAACTGAAATTGAAAAACTCCAAGAACATGAAGAAATTAAATGGGTACAAAGGGCTCGAGCAAACTGGATGAAGCAAGGGGATAGAAATACGAGTTTTTTCCATAACTTTGCTAATTCTCGCAGGAAAATGAACAGGATTCATATGCTAGAAGATGAGGAGGGAAACCATATTGAGGGGGATGATCTCTCAGTCCATATATCTAGTTATTTCAAAAATCTATTCACGAAGCAGTGTGATGATGCAAATAATGAAGTGATCAGCAAAGTTAAACCCCGGGTGACCGTGGCTATGAATGAGATTCTGTGTGCAACTTACACGAGAGAGGAAGTTAAGAAGGCACTCTTCAATATTGGAGACCTAAAGGCACCGGGGCCGGATGGACTTCATGCGGTCTTCTTTAAAAGATACTGGGACCTGATTGGCGAGGATCACAACGGTGGTTCTCAATGCTCTCAATACAAGAATTATTCCTGAGGATTGGAACAGAACGACAATTGTGCTTATACCGAAAATTGACAGCCCCACCAAGGTAATGCAATATCGCCCTATCAGTCTTTGCAATGTTACTTACAAGGTTATTTCCAAAGTGTTGACAGCTAGGCTTAAATATCTTCTTCCCGAGATCATTACTCCAAATCAGAGTGCTTTTGTCCCCGGGAGACTAATTACTGATAATGTGCTAGTGGCGTATGAATCATACCATGCGACCAAGAATAAGAAAAAGGGGAAATTTGGCACGTGTGCTATAAAACTGGATATGCACAAGGCGTATGATAGAGTGGAATGGTCTTTTCTTGAGAAGATCCTAATACAGCTTGGTTTTGACAAGGGGTGGACATCAATGATTATGGCCTACGTTTCAAGCGTTTCCTATTCTGTCCGTTTCAATGGTGGGGATACTGAAACGTTTACTCCTACCCGTGGTCTGAGGCAGGGGGACCCCCTGTCCCCCTATTTGTTTCTCCTTTGCTCTGAAGGATTATCAAGTTTGATTAATGATGCCGAAGAGAAAGGTGACCTTGTTGGAGTTAAGGTGTGTCGCAATGCACCGATGATTTCACACCTTCTGTTTGCTGACGACTCTCTGATCCTTATGAGAGCGGATAATAATAATTCTATGACCCTGAAACATATTTTGCAAGCATATTGCTCGGCCTCAGGACAAATGGTGAGTGAGGCAAAATCGAGCGTGTTCTTCAGCCCTTGCACCCTTCCTGGGACTCGGGAGGAGGTGTGTACCACTCTTAATATATTAACGGAGGCAATTACGGACAAATACTTGGGGCTACCGCCACTGGTAGGTGTTGATCGGTCTGATTGCTTCCAACATCTGATTGACAGGGTGTGTGCCCGTTTGGCGGGTTTTAAGGAAAAACTTCTCTCCTACGGGGGAAAAGAGGTGCTTCTCAAAGCAGTTGCTCAGGCAATCCCGGCGTATGCTATGTCGGTTTCAGGCTTCCCAAACAGATAACTAAAGGGATCACAGATGCTATGACCCGTTACTGGTGGGGAGATGCAGATGATAAGAAACATATGCATTGGTTTGCATGGTGGAAGATGTGTATAACCAAGAATCGTGGAGGTATGGGGTTTAGAGACCTCCGTTGTTTTAACCTGGCTATGCTTGCCAAACAGATTTGGAGACTCCTATGTGAGCCTGATTCTCTATGCTCTCAAGTGCTTAGGGCCAAGTACTATCCTACGGGGGACATTCTTAATGCAACACTGAAAATTGGTTCCACCTATACGTGGCAGAGTTTATTCGCAGGGATCCAGACTTTCAAAAGAGGCCACGTTTGGAGAGTGGGAGATGGCTCCAAAATAAATATATGGGATGATGCTTGGATTCCTGATAGCCCTACTAGGAAAATCATCACCCAAAGAGGTAACATTTTGGTCACTAGGGTCTCGGAATTAATTGACGTTGAATCGGGACAGTGGGACAAGGAGATGATACGTAATTTGTTTTGTCCTTTTGATGCGGCAAGAATTCTCAACATTCCCTTGGCAGTTGGTATGATGGAAGATTTCATATCATGGAATTATACAAAGACGGGGGGGGGGGGGGTCGGTGAGATCCGCATATCATAAAGAGTGGGATCATCAACACGGTTCTAAACTTGCCAGAACGGCTGGCCAAGGCTACTCGGATAGGGATGTTCTTTGGAAAAATCTATGGAACCTAAAGGTGCCGTCGAAGGTGAAAATCTTCTCCTGGAGGTTTATACATAACACCATACCGTGTAACTGCCTCCTTGCTAATAGGCACATTGTTCAATCGAGCCTCTGCCCGGTTTGCAAAGTCCACTGCGAGGATCTTGCACATGTTTTCTTCACATGCTCTCGAGCTCGCGAAATCTGGGAAAATTTGGGTTTACTTCCAATTATACGGAGGGCTCATGATCAATTCCAAGAGGGGACACAGGTTTTCGAGTTCCTCCGAAAGCAAAAGGTATCAACAGCTCCGGGGTATGATGTTAATCTACGGGAGCTCATCGCCACGACGTGCTGGTACGT
This sequence comes from Alopecurus myosuroides, assembly GCA_028641055.1. NCBI lineage: Eukaryota > Viridiplantae > Streptophyta > Magnoliopsida > Poales > Poaceae > Alopecurus > Alopecurus myosuroides. Next base: position 130,590,808 of record CM054063.1, read on the forward strand.
CTGGTGGGAACGAAGGAAAATTGTCCATGGCGAAGAGGTGACCAAACCTGCTTATTCGGCACAGTTCATTGTGGCGTGTGCGACCAACTACGCCCGTGCTCAGAAGAAAAATACGGGAGTCAAGCGAGAGGGGTGGCATAAGCCACCGGAGGATTTTACAAAACTTAACGTGGATGCTTCCTTTTGTCTACAGGAAGGTAGGGGTGCTACAGGGGCTGTTATTCGCGACGCCCGGGGAGCCTTCATTGCCGGAAGCTGCTGCGTTCTACCCTATGTCCCTGCTGCGTCCATGGCTGAAGCTAGAGCTCTAAAGGATGGGCTTATCTTGGCAGGACATATCGGCTGCTCAAACATCGTGGTATATAGTGACTGTCTGGAGGTGATCAAAACTATGGAGGAAGCGGGAAATTCTATCGGACCCTATGCTGCTATCTACGAGGAGTGTGCGTTCCTAGCTAGAGGTTTCAACATGATTATTTTTGCTTTCGCACCGAGAGAGAGCAATGTTGTAGCCCATACTTTAGCTGCTCAAGCTAGTGGACAGGGTTTGCAGGTGTGGTTTGAGGATCCTCCTGATTGCATCAAAGGAGCCCTCGTAGACGATATTAGTCTTTTTGTAAACACTTAATGGCTTGATAGCAAGTTCGCACTCTTTTCGTTACTAGGATACCTGAGTGGGCTGGAAGATTTTTAACGAGGCGGCTTGTTTGCTTTTATTTATATATGGAAAATTCAAAAAAAAGAGGAGAATTCTCCTTTAATAATAACATCAAATGGAAATATCGGTTTTCTGTAAAATCGACACAACCTTTATTTTTGCAGGGAAGTATCGGCACAACCTTCTAAATGGTACTTTGACCATATATTTGTTTACAAATAAATGTTTATATATGCAGAGACGGGGTTTCAAAAGAAAATGAATATATTTCATGACAGATTTAGTCTGCAATGCAGTAATTAATTTTCTTTTCACCTACATGATCAAGCTTACAAATGATTAACTGATAATTTTTCTAAACTGACACGTTTTGAAATGGAGATTTTCCTTATCCATTAATTGGGAATAGAAGAGTTGCCTAATTAATTAAAGGAAAACCGTGCGAAAACCCGTCACAACCCGGCACACACAAAATACCCACACGGACCACTGCAATGATAGACTCGTCGAGGCGGGACATATGTGTCATCATCATCACTTCTCCACCGAGCGCGCCTCGTTGCAATTCCTACTCCCCGAGAAGCGACTCCGACTTCGTTGTAGATAACCATATACCTACACAAGACCATAGAGGTCGAGCGAATTCACATGAAGATCCATGTCAAACACTTAGCCAACTCGCGACAAGGACAACACAACTCTGATTCTGAAGGAGAGTTACGAAGGAGAACTATGTAAGGTTGGCGCCAAGGATGATCGCCGAACAGACCCTGCCACTTTGCATCGTCGCCATAGGGACCTCGCTGCTGCAGCTCCGAGTTCATGGTCACAAACAACCCGAGGGAAACACGCGAACACGCGGAAGAAGAACCGAATAACACAACCATTGCCGCGACCCTGGCGTCTCTCTCCCTCTCGTCGTTGCCACAAAAGCTCGTCACCATCACCTCTAATGGCCATCTCCGCAACTGATGCGACAACCTCCACCACCTCACGCAACCACAAGTCCGTCCATAAGGTCACCACTCCAAGAATAATGCCCCCAAGGGAGAGCATGGCGCAAGACGTCACCATCGCCCGGTCCCAAGAAGATTTTAGGGTTTCCCCTGAAGTGGTCCAGGCAGAAAGCAAGCACCACGCCTCGATGACGTCTCCAAGAATAAAAGTGGCGCCTTTGCCTCGACAATAGCCAAGGCAAAGCTTTCGCTTGATGATGCCATACCTTTTTCCCGCCCTCCCCATGAAACCGGCCAGCGCACCAACCAACCACACACTCCATCATCACGGCCTCTTCCATAGTTGAACCCTGTGGTCTTGCTGATTCGGCCCGCCACGAGACCAGATCGGGCCCTCCTAGCCTTGTGCACCATGGATCCATGTCTAGAGCAACACAAGCAGTCCAGCAGTATCTCGACTGCCTCCACGCACCTCCTACTGCAACTCCAGGCCTGCCCAGACATCAAGCAACATTATATATGGGAGCTAGAATTGCTCGATTCCCATCACCTCGAGCCTCCATCGTTGCAACTCATGCACCTTTGTGCCAACGAGATCAACCTCAGCAGCTATGCCCAAGCTCTCGGGTCACCGTCCGTCCGCTCGCTGAGAGCTCCGGTCGCCTCCCAGCAGTGGCACGATCTAGATGGAGTGCTCCGAGTGATGGCGGGCTAGGTATTGCCCCTGTGTCGCCTAGAGGACAACACGAGACACATTTTTTAATAATGATTTAGATACTCACATGTTTAAGATCTGAGGTATTACTAGTTCGTTTAAAAGTCGGCTTTGATAATTCTAAATCACGTGACAATTAATTAACACGTCACCTCTTTATCCATTGAATTTGCATCGTGATTCATATTGGACCGGAAGTTGCACATGAGTTGAAACTATGTGCAACTTAGAAAAAGGTGGACATAAATATCAGTGAACCACTAAGCCATTAGATTTTGCATCATGATTCATGCTGGTCTGAGTTGCACATGGTTTACTGAGTGGTATTTTGTTCATTCTTAATGGACTCTTTAAACGTTGGATTCTCATTATGATTCCTGCCGAATCGGGAGTTGCACATAAGATGCAATGGTGTGTAACTCACTGAAATGTAATTAAATATAAATCAACTAAGATTTAGACAAGCTCTTTAAAAATACAATTCTGAGGTATAATCGAGATACAAAAGATCTAACCTTTATTATTTTCCTTTTTATAAATATGCTAACACCTTTCATGATGAATTTCATCACTCTTCTCTTATATTGTCTATAAAAATGTTTGGAGTAACTATAGCTCACTCTAATCAGAAATTGCAACTTCTCTATGGAAGAATGATATTCATAGCCATCAAATCACTTCTTATCTCTTTTGCACTCGCAGAAATAGACGGGATGTCATGGTTCTTAAAGCGGGGAGTGCTGTTTTGGCATCCAAGATCATATGCTCATGCGGCCATGCCTGCCTGATTATGAATTCGGAAAAAAGGCAAGACAATCCAAAAATTTATAAAAGAAATCTGTGACATACATATGTAAGTGTTCTAAATACGTACCAAGTTTCGTGATGAAATTACATGTGGTGCTCTGTGAGAAAAACCAAAATTAATGCTATAAACAAATATATTTTTTAATCTCATTTTGGTCACTGATTTCTTTTCTAGAGCGCCACAAATATCATTTCACCAAGAAATTTGACATGTATGTAGGACACTTGTATATGTATAGAATTTCTTCGCCATGTTTTTTTAGAATATTTTGAAATATTTTACTGTCTTTCGAATTTTTACTCGGGACCAATATGAACCTCTTAGAAACAGTTACTTTTTGCGGAATAGGATATTGGCCTAAATAGTTGAAACACATGGTGCATCTGTATTCTACTGTGCAGAATACTATTTTGCGGGTGGGAGTATATTGCTTCGGGCTTCCTCCCATGTGGCCATACAGTTTTGATAGTCGTGTGCGTGCACGTATTTTTTGACTTTCTCCATGTATTTATGCATGAAACCGTTATCCTGCATGCACTAAGTCCGGATATATATAGTACTACCTGACTTGCAAGGAGAGGCGGCTAAGGATTTAATGTTAACATTTATGGAAATGGACTTTTTCGGTGAATGGTAGTGCTTTGTACTCTGTACTTGAGTACAGTAGAGCAAGCAGCAATACCCGTTGTGCCGTGTTCCATCTGTATTTTTCTCTCGATCTGACCCTACTCTAAGACTAACTACATACTAGTACGACACTAATAATTGAGATTTCAGTGACATACCTTGTAGACCGAAACGCGGGGATTACGCTCCCGTAGAAACGTTGCAGAAGAAGACGATGTAGCCGACCTCAAGGTCGTGTAGAACTTGGCGTGTCGATCACGACCCTGGTGCAACGACAGTGATCCTAGCGCCGCAAGTGCATCACCTCCGAGTACTCGCACACGTACGGTGCTTGACAACGACTCCCGGTACTCCGATCTAGCACAGGTTGCGGAAGTAGATCTTGCTGACGGAATTCCCGTAGCACGACGGCGTGCCGATGTGAAGAGATATCTCACATGCGCAGCCCTGACTTAAGGGACGCGGACTTCAGGAGAGAGGAGGTGGAAGTGGAAAAGCTAGGAGAGGTCTCACAATTTTCTGTGATTTTCTAGTGATTTAATTGATCAATATGCCTCTCTATATAAAGGGAAAGGGGGAGGAGGGTTGATGCGGCCAGCTCTTCCCTTTAGCTCCCCATGTGGGACTAAGTAAAGGATGAGGATGGGGAGTGATGCGGCCAGCCCCTAGGGCTTAGCCACATGGCCCCTAGGATTGCTCTTTTTTCTCTCATTTATTTACTATTAAATTAATAAAAAATATTTAATTCATAATTCAGTATGTTTACATATTATTTAATTCTCGTTGCTCCGGAACTCCTTCTGGACCACTTCGAACTTCTTTGGTCTTTTCCCGAAAGCCTTCCGGTTTTCCTTTTTCTTCACTTCTATAATTAAGATAATTCCTAAAACAATCTCTGAGCGTCACCAAGCCCTTAAGTGTGTTACCCTATGATTCGGGAACGCTCCATACATGATCGAGACCCTTCTTCGACCAATGATCATCAGCGGGACCTAGATGCCCATAACGACCCATGTGCATTCCACGAAAAAATGGCGTTGAACCATAAACACATACATCTATTCCTTTTGTTCTCTATGATATATGTCTTGTCCGAGATCTGATCGTTGACATCTCCATGTCATGTTCAATCTCGTTACCGACAAGAGTTGCTTTACTTGTTATCGTGATCTTTCATCCCCATGATCTAGGCATATGTTGCGTAGCTTTATGGATGAAATCTCATCGAGTGGGCCCAGAGTATTGAAGGAGTTATGCCCTAGAGGCAAATAATAAAGAGTATTTATTATCATAGCTCGTATGTTCATAATATTTTATACCATGCTATAACTGTATTCAGCGAAAACATTAATGCACGTGTATTATGTAAACAAACTAGGTCCTTGGCAGCCTCTAGTTATACTAGTTCGTTGGACAACAGATGATCAAGGTTTCCTGATCATGGGTATTTATGCCATTGACAACAGAGTCATGTCATTGGTGAATGATGTGATGGAATCACACCCATTATGTTTTATCATAAAGAGGTCGAGTCATTAAGTTTAACGTTATGATAACAAAAACGTAGTACCATACCCTTTGACCGTGAGATGGTATTTAATTGCTATCCTGGAAATTACTTTGACTACATCAAACGTGACACCGTGACAAGGTGATTATAAAGGTGTCTCTTGGGTAATGAAACATATATGTTGAGGCGTACCATCAAGAGAGGGACTTGTAAATCCGAATGACGGATAGATACTCCTAGGCCCACTCGGTGGAGTCGCATCGGTTAGCTTGCAAGCATGTGACTAGGTCACAGAGATGCAATGACACGGGAACAAGTAGAATTGTTATGTCCGTAACGAGAGTGAACGGGGGTATAAGATACCGGAAGATCTAGTCTAGGACAAACAGAGTATCGCTAAGGCAAGGGGAATGGGGACTTACATTTAAGGTTCAAAGAGACGCAAAAACTTCGATGGATGCACATGCGACATTATGGATGTCGAGATCCGGCTATTGGTCATTGGTCGGAGAGGTGTCTCAGCCATTTCTGTAGTATCCCGAACCGTAGGGTGTCACACTTAAGGGTAGAAAATGTTTACGAGTGATCTTAGTACCAAAGAGAATTGTAAAGAGAGTCGGTATCGTTCTGATATTTATCGGATAGAGACCGGAGACTTCCGAAGGTGTATCGGGATAAGGGAGAAATGCACTGATGGTGATCGGAGGGTACCGGAAGGGGTCCGGGACACGAAATAAATAAGAAATGTATATTTATTATTAATTAGTGTAATTAAGAATTAAATATTATTTTATTTTATTTTTCCATTTATTCCACTAATGGGCCTTCCGGAAAAAAGAGGCTCATTAGGGGGGAAATGGGAGAAAGAAAAGGAGGAAAAAGGGAGGCAGCCACATGGGCCACTTGGGGCCCATGAGGTGGTGCGGCTGCCCCTCCTTGGCGGCACCATGCATTGTGGGATTAATCCCACATGGCTTGGCCAAGGGGAAAGCCTCTCCTCCTCCCACTATATAAAGGGAGGCCCCCTCCCCTTTTCTCCAATCAATTTAATCTCTCTCTTTTCACTCTTCTCTCTTCTCTGAACGTGTTCCCTTTGGAGCTGTGTTAGGAGTTGAGAATTCTCCACTATAAGCATACCACCGTACTATTAGTCTTTGGTATATCGCTCTACTTCCGCAACCTTCGTTGGGCCAGAGACCGGGAGTCATAGTCTACACCATATGTGTGTAATCCCACGAGGTGCAACACTTGGGGCACCAATTGCGGAACGACTCTTCGACCTCGTGATCAACTTCGTCGTCTTCATCAACAACCCTTGTGCGGGAGGGTAATCCCCGCCTTCGTTGTTCAAGGGTATGATCACCGTTCCTTCTCCGTTACTCTGTGTCTGCATAGTAATAAATCTTGGCTAGTTTTGGTTAGCGTTGTTAGGATTTTTTTTGTTTTCTACTACGAAACCCTTCAGTGGTATCAGAGCCGATCTATGCATAGATATAGAGGTACAGTTAGAACTCATGTAGATGAGGGCATCGATCTTGTAGTTGTTACCTCCTCGCGTGTACTTGTTCATGGTATCGACATTGTTTGATGACAGCGGCCCGGAGCCAACTTTACGTGTACTCCGTATGCGAGACAGGCATTGCGACTGACATGTGGCTTGTACCACATAAAGTAGCTTTGAGGGTGTCAGTTTCTTTTACAATAGATTGCATGACATTTACAATGGGAGTCCCGAAAGGGATATGTAACAAACAACCAGTTGATGAATGTTGTGGATGTAGGTTCATAGGTAAGAAACAATTTTGTCACGACAACCCCATGAGCCACGTAAAACTTGCATAAAGATAAAGTAGAGGCGTCTAACTTTATGTTGAAGGGGGCAAAGGATATGATATGGTAAAGATGAGTTTACGAATTGTTTAAACTAACCTTTTCATGTGGAGGCATCAAGGACATGGTGTTGTTTCGGAGCGCACGATGGAGATCAAGGCGCGACGGCCATATCATATCAATTTACACTATTTCATTTGATATCATTGTGTGAATATTATATGCATCTGTATAGATAATATTATATTATGATATATTCGGAGGTACCTATATAGGATGATCCCTCTTTTAATTCCAATGTAAGTGTTCTCCCTTAGTGTGGCACCAACAAGAAAGTCTGCAGTAGGAAAGTGGACCGTGACGATCGGGTACTTCCTTCTGCGTTCGCATACGGCGGGTGCAAGCCATGTTATGCACAACCACATACACTAAGGTTAAGTTAATGAGACTAAGATGTACATACATGGCCTCGAAACATAGAAGACCGAATGGTCGAGCACGAGTTGCATGAATAATGCAACTGACATGTTTTGTCTGCCTCTGAAGCTACACCAATGGCCGTGACGATCGGGGGAAGTGCGGTGGATGGGAGTCGTGTGATCACTAAACAAAGTGAGGGATGTTCGTTTAAGTGAGAGTTTATGTTATATATATGTGTGTCATATATTTGCAAACACGAACTCAGTATCATGAACATAGTCTTAAATGTCTTTGCAAAACCTTTGTAGAAAAACCCTGTTCTGTAGCCCTCTTAAACTTAGACGAATTCCTGTGATTGAGAAACTTAATAGGTGGGTCCAACTTCATTGTTTTATACCTTAGCTTGAGGATACTCCATATTCAACATTTTAGCTCTATATGATACAAAAACTGTTAGGAGATAAGTCCCGAGATTCCGCTAACGATGAGATAATTTGATTCTCAAGTTCGTGCAGATAATTCAGGAGTTAAACTCGGAAATTCTGCTAACAAAGAGATAATTTGATAAGGTGTTGCCCGATCTTCTCGATGAACTCACACGATAACAGGGATCTGGTAACTTGTGTCTCTCCACAAACTCTCCGGTTAATTCCTGACGCCAATTGCAGCAACAACCAATCCCTTGGATATTCGCAAATCCACACACTTGCACGAGCAGCCACTGACTACTAGTGGTCCTGTATCAACTGATTCCCAGTGGAATAGCAGATAACACACAAAACTTGCAATATGATCAATTCTTGATGAATGCTTCAAGCAGTCAACAATGGAGTCTAGGTTTTAAGGTATACGTAGTCTAACCTTCACCACACGCAGGTGGGAGGTATATAAGAGGGGGGGTGCGGCCACAAGGGCACTTGCGCAAGCACCAGCCCAACCTAACACAACTTGGACTCATGACTTAAAGTTTGGACTCAAACTCAAGTGGGACTCGGCTAAGGGGGGTACAAACCGACCCCAACAAGGGATGCAGCCACTTGGCCACGCAGGGCCTTACTCCAAACGTATGGGAGGACCTAGGACATGTCCTTGGTGCCCCCATAAGGTGTAACGCGTAGCACAACTATTTGTGGGCTGGGGCACCCTAGGACATGTCCTTAATGCTTCCAACTCCATTCAAATCAGCTCCTGGTTTCTCCTTCTTGCTTGTGCTGCCATGATCAACTCTCTCCTTGTGTTCTCCCATGCATTGATCCATGGCTCCATGCTCCTCTCCTCTAATAATGCTTGTGTTATCAATAACCTGAATCATATACAAATGCAGGGATTTAGGTATATAAAATTCCTATTAAAACAAACATCATAATTTAATAGGAGTGAGTTCACTTGCTGTTCTATTAGTTTGGTTTTTGATCTAGTCATTGGTCCAATCCTCACTTCATCATGTTTCTCTTGAACAACAACATCATCATCAATGGGAGAAATAGTAGATGTACTAGGGATGTCCTGATCATCCTCCCCCCTTGAAAAGGCGTCGACCTCGACGCATCAAGGTCCTCTCCATGGTATGGTGATAGATCAACAACATTGAACGAATTACTCACACCAAATTCATCACTAGGAAGATCAATCTTATAGTCATTATCATTAATCTTGTGAAGCACTTTATATGGACAAGCACCTCATGGCATCAACTTGGACTTGCGCAATGCGGGAAATCTGTCCTTACGAAAATGCACCCACACCAAATCACCTGGCTGAAATAGTACTCCCTTCCTCTTCTTGTTAACTCTCTCAGCTACATGTCTTCCTATCTTCTCAATTGCTTGCTTTTTCTTCTCATGGATCTTCCTCACAAAATCAGCACGTTTTGAAGCCTCCATATTAACTCTCTCTCGTATAGGAAGTGGCAGCAAATCAAGTGGTGTTATTGGCTTGAAACCATAGACCACCTCAAACGGGCATAACTGAGTAGTAGAATGAACAACTCTGTTGTATGCAAACTCAACAAGTGGTAAACACTCTTCCCACTCCCGAGGATTCTTCTTTATCATGGCTCGCAACAATGTGGATAATGTGCGATTCATCACCTCCGTTTGTCCATCAGTTTGGGGGTGACAAGTAGTAGAAAACAACAACTTTGTCCCCAGCTCCCCCCATAGTGTCTTCCAGAAATAGCTCATGAACTTGACATCACGATCAGAAACAATAGTCTTAGGTACTCCATGCAATCTCACTATGTCCCTGAAAAACAGATTAGCAATGTGCGACACATCGTTGCTCTTGTGGCATGCAATAAAATGTGACATTTTAGAGAATCTATCCACTACCACAAATATAGCATCATGTCCTCTTTTAGTCCTAGGAAAACCTAACACAAAATCCATACTAATGTCTTCCCAAGGTGTAGTAGGTGCAGGTTGAGGAGTATAGAATCCATGAGGTTTTAGTTTAGACTTAGCCTTGTTGCAAGTGATGCAACGTCTCACAAACCTATCCACATCTCTTCTCATTCGTGGCCAATAAAAGTGATCAGCCAACATGAGCAATGTTTTCTCCCTCCCAAAGTGTCCCATCAATCCATCATTGTGTGATTCCTGCAACAATCACAAACGCAAGGATGACTCGGGCACACATAATTTGTTAGCTCTAAACAAATATCCATCATGCAAATGAAATTTATCCCATGCTTTCACATTAGTAAAATTTGCATATGCATGTTTAAAATCATTATCTTGAGCATACAAATCTTTCACACTCTCCAAACCAGGAATTTGCACATCCAATTGAGTTAAAAGCATACTTTTCCTAGAGAGAGCATCAGCAAAAACATTATCTTTGCCTTTCTTGTATTTAATTATGTATGGGAAAGATTCAATGAATTCAACCCACTTAGCATGTCTTTTATTAAGGCTAGATTGGCTCTTTAAAAATCTCAATGCTTCATGATCAGAATGTATGATAAATTCTTTTGGCCATAAATAATGTTTCCAAACCTCAAGAACTCTAACAAGTGCATACAGTTCTTTATCATAAACAGAATAGTTCAATTGGGCACCATGCAATTTCTCAGAAAAATAAGCAACATGTTTGTTTTCTTGCATAAGCACTACACCAATACCAATACCACTTGCATCACACTCAATTTAGAATTGTTTGTTGAAATTAGGCAAAATTAACAATGGGGCCAAAATCAACTTGTTCTTAATCTCATCAAAAGCAATATCTTGTTCAACCCCCCATGTGAAATCAACACCCTTCTTAGTTAACTCATTTAAAGGTGCAGCAAGAGTACTAAAATCCTTGACAAATCTTCTATAGAAACCGGCCAACCCATTAAAACTTCTCACTTGACTAACATTTGTTGGAATAGGCCAATTTTCAATAGCTTCAATTTTAGATTCATCTACTTCAATTCCATGTTTAGAAACAACATATCCCAGAAAAATGACTTTGTCTTTGCAAAAAGTAGACTTAGCAACATTACCATATAATTGATTTGCTCTTAATACATGCAAGACTTGTCTAATATGAGCAACATGCCCATGTTCATTGTGGCTATATATGAGAATATCATCAAAATAAAGTACCACAAATCTACCAATAAACTCTCTCAAAACATGGTTCATAAGTCTCATGAAAGTACTAGGTGCATTAGTTAAACTAAAAGGCATCACTAACCATTCATATAAACCAAATTTAGTTTTGAAAGCAGTTTTCCATTCATCCCCCTCTTTCATCCTAATTTGATGGTAACCACTACGCAAATCAATTTTAGAGAAAACAACAATGCCATTTAATTCATCTAACATGTCCTTCAAACGAGGTATAGGATGACGAAACGAATAGTGATGTTGTTAATTGCTCTACAATCTACACACATGCGCCAAGTACCATCTTTCTTAGGGACTAAAATAACAGGAACAACACATGGAGATAAGCTAATTCGAATATACCCTTTATCGAGAAGCTCTTGCACTTGTTTCTGAATTTCCTTGGTTTCTTGGGGATTGGTCCTGTAAGGGGCTCGGTTTGGTAATGTGGATCCAGGGATTAAATCAATCTGGTGCTCAATGCCACGCAATGGTGGCAGCCCTGCTGGTACCTCCTCTGAAAAAACATCATCAAACTCCTGTAACACATGAGAAACACCAAGAGGAATAGGCGTCATGTCAGTAGAAACCAAAATTTCTCCCTTGTGCATAATCACTATAGGAAGCATACTAGGGTCCTCACTAAATTATCTCAAGTCCTCTTTGGTGGCTAGCATACATAATAGGTTCACTCCCTCACTTTATTTTTACCACTCAGCTTGTTTTTATAACTCGTAGAAAGATTACTCTCTTGTTTATCTCTCACACTCTCCTTCTCTAAATTCACTTCAGTTTTTTTATGAGACTCATTTACAATTTTCTGTAGTGTCATAGGTCTCAAAATAATGTCCTTCCCATGCCAATTCAACTGGTATGTGTTAGCTCTCCCATTATGTGTAACATTCCTGTCAAACTGCCATGGTCTTCCAAGCAACATGTGACAAACAGTCATGGGGACAACATCACACTCAATAGTATGAGTATATGGCCCAATTTGGAACTCCACTCTCACCATGTAGCTCACCTTCATATCTGCTTTATCACCCAACCACTGTATATAATAAGGATGAGGGTGTGGAATATACTTCAACTTCAGCTTTGCACATAGCTCTTTACTAGCTAGATTTATACAACTCCCTCCATCAATAATAACTTTGCAAGACATTTTAGGACCTACAATTGCTTTGGTTCGGAAAAGATTGCACCTCTGATTTTCTGGAGAAGGAATAACACTCAAAGCAGCATCATTTTGTGAGCAAACAATAGTGGGGTAATGTCAGACCCCGGACCCAGAGATATGCAAACTGTCATGTGCTCCTAGCAACAGACCCACAAGGGCTTCGGGGTTACCAGCCCCGGCCGCAACAAACAACTGCAGGCAGACCGGATTCATCGGCACGTAGTCCGGATCCCCGGTCTACTACTCCTTGTGTCCATGCTAGTCATAACCAGATATGTATACCCAAGCGTCCACGAGTCGGATGAAACTGAAGGAACGGGACCAAAGTTATACAGAGCTGCTATGTGTCCAGAAAGTGCAACAACAATCGAGGGTTACTGGGGTTACCTCGCCCCAGGCCGGATATCTCCGGCAGGCGGGCTCCGACATGGATCATCGGCTCCACAACCCCTCGACCGCGACAACTATGCAGGCATAGCCAAAACTGTATAACAACGGGCTCGAGACCAACAATCAATCAAAGCAGTACTCTAGACATGAAAGTTGTATTAAACAAGGCATACTAGAGTAGCTTACACGCAGAGGTTACAGGACCAACATAGGTCAAGCAACCCAACATTACAACAAGCAGCGAAAGCAAAGATGTTGCTATACAACAAGAGCAAAAGGACTAAGAGTCCGAAACATAAGCAACGTAGCCAAATCCATACTACAGATACCAGGCTGCTGCCTGGGACCCCTAACTACTCGTCGACGTCGAGGTAGAACCCCTCTTCAGCTGCATCACCGAAGTCTGAAACAAAACAACAACGAGGCAAGGTTGAGTACAAAAGGTACTCAGCAAGACTTGGCTTTTAAGGTTCTTTGCATAAAGCCAACTTTGTTTTCCGAAGTTGAGGAAGAAAAGCATGTGTAATAGAGCATTTCTAAAACAGACGAGGAATCTACTCAACTACTGAGATCATCATGTTCTTTAGTACACGAAGTACTTTCTCATCCCCAGACTACCTTATGCTACAAGAATCACCCCTCTCGACGTAGTCGAGGAGGCATCCTTCATTCATTGCCAGCAAGTTTTAGTCATTCCGTTAGAGTTGTCTATGATCACAGAATCCGTTGCCAAGTCGTCCATAACCGTGGACACGGCTTTCCGAAAGATTTATCCCTGCAGGGGGTACACTTTACCCACACGTGTCAACCGACTCTTAACGCCACGCGGTAACGCTCCTCTCTGAGAGCGCGGCAGAGTGTGGTCGACCACGGCCTTTACCTTGCTTAGCCCTATCCATGAGTCAACCCAAACAGGGACACCCCGTCAACAGGGAGTTGGCCACCTCCTGACGGCACCTGTTCTGTGAGTCGGGACAAGATCCGTGTACGTCCATCACTGGTCCCGGTCACGCCCTAGTTTTCTCCAAAACGTTTTCTGACACACCCGCAAATGGAAACTTCAATCTACGTGACCCATGGAAGTGACTAGACAAGTTAGTTAGCTGAGCGGGGTTCATTGGCCCGCGTGTGGCTGTACGTTCAGTCTTGGCTTTGAAGGCGAGAACTCGCACCTAGGGGCATGAACGAGACAAAAACCACAACCCACAGTGGCCTCAACATCCATGCCATGTTAATCATGTTAATCAACCATATCAAAGCATAAACACCTTTCATACTAGATTCACGCAGTATCAGCATTCATCAACCGGATGAAGCAGATCATAAGACTAAGCATGTCTAAGCATTGAACACACAAGACTCTACGTTACTCAAACAACCCTAGTCATACTAGGAGGGTAAACAGGTATGAAGGTGACATGTGAGGGGGAGGGGTCATGCAGTGGATAGGTTAACTCTAACAGACTCAAAACCAAGTTGAATCGAATGCATGAGTAAGAGGTTAAAAGACTCAAAACATGGGTGGAGCCATGAGGTTGTGCTTGCCTTGCTCGTCGAAGGTAGAGCTTGGGTTGTCGTAGAAAACTGGGTCGACCTCCGGATCTCGGTCTACCGATAGCGAGCAACACCGGAAAGAAGACAAACAATCAATACTTGCTGACCGTGCAATGCACAATATGTATGCATGAGTAAAACAATGCGATTGAAACGAGGTTTAAAGGATAGAACAGGAAGCTAGGGTTTTACGCCGTGAACGACGAACACCGGAGGGGGAGAAATCCCTAATCTAGAGATGTGACCAAGCTAGGGTGCTCAAATGACCTTGTGAACCTCATAGTTGGATTGCATTTGTTTCACTGATCAAAATGGTATATAACACTTAATTTTCTAATTTTATTGAATAAAAACTTTATTTTCAATATTTAATTGAATTAAATGCAAACTACAAAAGTAACCTCATTTTGAACTTGGTTGAACATGTATGAAAGTGGTATAGATAAATAGCTTACATTTTTAGGAACACATTGCATATTTTTTCATATTTTTAGGAGTTATAAAATGGAAGTTATTGAATTTCCAAAAAACATTTAATTTCTGTTTTTCTATTTTTCCTGCGGGGCCCACTGTACAGTTTAAAAAGGACAGAAAATGCCACTTGGCGCGTCCACGTGGGCAGGTGACGTCAGCCTGACGTCACCGTGACCTCACGGGTGGCCGGCAGTGGCCGGAACCGGTCGCCGGCGGCGAACGGGGGCCTCCCCGGAAGCGTGCCTACGCTCATACGATTCAGCTCGATGGGGCGCACCTAACCGTGGTGGAGCCGCCCCCGAAAGGTCACCGGTGGCGAGGTATCGATGGTGACCGGCGGCGGGATGCTCGGGTTCCGGCGGTTCCGTCGAATCCGGGCCGGAGAGGCTCAACGGAGGGGATGGGGAGGGGCGTAGGCTCACCAGGAGCACGAGGAGGAGCTCGACGGGACCGGAGGTGGGTGGGGATGGTGGCGCGGTGAGGAAACTCCGGCGGCCGGCCGTGGAGGAGATGACGCGATTCGTCGCGTCTACGGCATCCCTGCGGTTCCGCGAGCTCGAGGACGGAGAGGAGGCGACGGCGGTTCCAACGGGCGGCTCGGGGAGGTCTGGGAGAGAGCGGAACGGCGGCGACGGCGGATCTCTGGTGGCGGTGTTTTCGGGCGGCGGAGAGAAACAGAGGAGGGGAGAGGAACTGCGAGGGGGGAGGGTTCTGCGGGATGTGCTCGATTCGGACGGCACCGAGGGGTCCTCATCCTCTCCTCCACGTCGACAGGGAGGGGAAGCAGGAGGTAGCGCGGCGGGGGCGGTTGCCCTCCTGTCGCCGGACAGGAGGAAGACGACAGGGGCATTTCGCGAAAAACCCCCTGGAAAACTGGGATAATTTACAAAGAAGTCCTTTTGGAATTTAAAACAGGACCAAACCAAGATTTTGAGGGCCTTTTTGTAAAGCAAAAATTGCACAAAAATACTCGTTGGAAAGCTCTTCAAATTTGCCACCATTTTAGCACATGGTTGTGTCCATTTGGAAAACTTTGTAGAACAACTTTGTTTAAAGCCAGATTAAGTGACTTTCTGTTAACTCTCTGATTAAATTTTAAAAGCGAAATTTTGGTCCATTTTTCATGCATGCATGCCATGTACACAATACCTCACTTTATTACAAAAAAGTAGGGATGTTACAAGTCTACCCCCCTTACAAGAATCTCGTCCCGAGATTCCTAGGTTTTAGAAAAGAAGTCGGGGTACTTAGATCGCAAACGATCTTCTCGTTCCCATGTTGCTTCGTTCTCGGGATGATGCGACCACTGAACTTTGAGGAACTTGATAGTTTGACTACGAGTTCTTCGTTCGGACTCATCGAGGATACGGACAGTAACCTATTTGTAGGAGAGATCATCCTTGAGGTTGATGGTTTCGTGGTCCACACCACGAACAGGATCTTTGAAGCAACGTTTGAGTTGCGAGACATGGAATACATCATGGACATCCGGAAATCCTGGAGGCAACGTCAGTTGATATGAAACTTGACCTCGTTTTCCAATGATAGGGAAAGAACCGATATAACGAGGGGCCAGTTTGCCTTTGGTTCCGAACCGTTTTCCACCTTTCAGAGGTGTGACTCGAAGATAAGCTTTCTCGCCAATCTCATAGTGAACATCTTGGTGATGGCGATCATAATAGCTTTTCTGGCGAGATTGAGCTGTTTTCAGTCGTTCACGAATGACGCGAACGATTTCTTCCGCTTCCTTGATTACATCCGGACTGAAGAACGATCTTTCACCGGTTTCAGACCAATTCAGCGGAGTTCGGCATTTACGGCCGTAAAGAACTTCAAAAGGAGCCTTGCCCAAGCTAGCTTGATAACTGTTGTTATAAGTGAACTCGGCAAATGGAAGAAACTTCTCCCAATCCTTACCGAACGATATAACACAAGCTCGGAGCATGTCCTCGAGAATCTGGTTAACTCTCTCAGTTTGGCCACCGGTTTGTGGATGGAAAGCAGTGCTGAAAGACAGACGGGTTCCGATGGCTTGCTGGAAACTTGCCCAGAATTTGGAGGTGAACAAACTTCCACGATCAGAGATGATCCTTTTTGGAACACCGTGAAGGCTGACTATTCTCGATACATACAGATCCGCCAGCTGGATAGCGGTGATATCTTCTCGGATAGGAAGGAAGTGAGCAACTTTGGATAGGCGGTCAACCACCACCCAGATAGCATTATGGCCTTTCTTTGTCTTGGGAAGACCGGTGATGAAATCCATAACCACTTCATCCCACTTCCATTCAGGAATAGGCAGGGGTTGAAGAACACCGGCTGGTCTTTGATGTTCTGCTTTCACACGACGACATACGTCGCATTCAGCAACATACTGAGCGATCTTCCGCTTCATACGGGACCACCAGAATTTTTGACGTAGATCCTGATACATCTTGGTGCTACCAGGATGAATAGAAAGAGGTGTGTCATGATCCTCTTGGAGAATTAGCTTTCTCAGATTCCGCATCTTCGGCACAACCAGACGGTTGCCAAAATATACGATACCTTGATCATCGATGGAGAAACATTTAGCTGCACCGCTAGCAATGTTCTTCTTAATGTTGGCAATTCCCAGATCCCGCTTTTGAGCTTTCTTGATCTGGACCTCAAGGGAAGGTCTTACCTCCAGGTTGGCCAAATAACCAGAAGGAACAATTTCAAGTTTGAGTTTGGAGAACTCCTCATGAAGAGGAGGTTGGGCCTGTTGTATCATCAGATTGTTGCAATAAGACTTCCGACTTAGCGCGTCAGCGACGACATTCGCTTTGCCGGGTTGATAGTTGAGACCCAAATCAAAGTCCTTGATTACCTCCAACCATCTTCTCTGTCTGAGATTCAGATCCGGTTGGGTGAACAGATATTTCAGACTCTGATGATCTGAGTATAACTCACATCGGTTGCCAAGAAGATAATGACGCCATTGCTTGAGAGCATGGACCACGGCTGCTAGCTCAAGATCATGGGTTGGGTAGTTGTGCTCATGTGGTTTCAGTTGACGAGAACCATAGGCCACCACATGACCTTCTTGCATTAACACACAACCGAGTCCTTGTTGAGAGGCATCACAGAAGATGACAAAGTCCTTGCTCGTATCAGGAAGAACAAGCACTAGAGCGGTAGTCAGTTTGGTTTTCAGAGTTTGGAAACTTTCCTCTGCTTTTTCTGACCACTCGAACTTTTTGCCTTTCTTAAGAAGTTCAGTCATAGGTTTTGCAATTTTGGAGAAGTTCTCGATGAAACTACGGTAATAACCTGCCAGTCCGAGAAAACTCCGAACATCCTTGACTGACTTGGGTGTTTCCCAGTCCAGAATGGTTTGGATCTTGTCTGGAATAACGGCAACACCTTCAGCAGACACTACGTGTCCGAGATAGACGAGTTCTTTCAACCAGAACTCGCACTTGGAGAATTTGGCATATAGCTTGTGCTCACGAAGTTTGGATAACACCAAACGCAGGTGTTCAGAATGATCATCTTCGGTTTTAGAATATACCAGGATGTCGTCGATGTAAACCACGACGAACTTATCAAGGTACTCCATGAATATCGAATTCATAAGCCTCATGAAGGTAGCTGGAGCATTAGTAAGACCAAAAGACATGACGGTGTACTCGTAAAGACCATAACGAGTAGTAAACGTCGGTTTGGGAATGTCCTCCTTTCTGATCTTTATTTGATGGTATCCTGATCGCAGGTCCATCTTAGAAAAGACAGTTGCACCAGCTAACTGATCAAAGAGGTCATTGATTCTTGGAAGAGGGTACTTGTTTTTGATGGTCACTGCATTCAGCGGCCGATAATCAACAACCAGATGTGGAACATTGGTATCCCGCTTCTTGACAAAGATAGTGGGACAACCCCAAGAAGATGTGCTAGGTTGGATGAAACCTTTTTCTTCTAACTCCTCAATTTGGCGTTTCAATCCAACCAGCTCCTCTGGGGCCATACGGTAAGGTCTTTTGGACATAGGAGCGGTACCAGGGACTAAATCAATGACAAACTCCACACTCCGGTCAGGTGGCATGCTAGGTAACTCTTCAGGAAACACATCAGGGAAATCACTGACTACAGGTAACTCATGAATTTCAGGAGGGTAATCACCTTGCATGAAGTATAGCTGCAGTTCAGGAGAAAGTTGTGTGCGTGCTGATGGCGGAGTGGTGAACTCAGACCAATATACAAAAGAAAACCCGGAAGGATGTGTCAAGGTGAGGGATTTCGTTGCACAATCCAGCTTAGCTCCATATTTCGAGAGCCAATCCATGCCCAGTATGACATCAAGGTCAGTGGACTTTAGCGCAATGAAGGTTGTGGGGAATTTCCAGTATCCCACTTCAACCATGAGTTCTGGCGTAACCATGGTGGTTTGCCAGTTGCAACCAGGGGAGTTTACCGTCAACGGTTTTGACAACTTTTCAAAAGGTATTCCATGCATTTTCGCAAACCTTTCTGAAATGAATGTATGCGATGCTCCAGAATCAAATAAGGCTAAAGCCGGAGTTGAATTGATGTAAATCGTACCCAGTAAGACGCTTGGATCGTCCTGAGCATCCTCGGCAGTCACATAGTTCAGACGACCACGTCCAGCACCAACAGGCTTTGCCACTTTCTTAGGAGGAGGAGGTGCACGTCCAGCATGATTTTGAGGGCACTCCCTCGAGAAGTGACCAGGCTGGCCACAGCGGTAGCACACATTGCTGGGAGGAGCGGCAACTGGAGGACGAGAACCTTGTCCACCACCATAGGTTGATGTAGCAGGTGGGGCAGGTGGACGGGGAGCATATCCAGATGGCCTTGGCTGGAACGGAGCCCTGGGGACATCACTGTATGGAATGAACACACGGCGCTTCCTCTTCTGACCAGAGGGTGATGCACGGGAATCTCCAGCACTCTTCTTCATAGCAGCATCCATCTCCTTTTTGCCACGTTCAAGAGTGATGGCCTGGTTGTAAAGTTCCTGGAAGCTCCGGAACTTGAAAGGCAGAAGCTCGTAACGAACAGTTGGGTTCAGGCCCTTACGGAACAGATCCTGCTTGTCCTCGTCATTAGTGACATCACGAGGAGCATAGCGAGCCAGACGAGTGAACGCACGACCATAGGCCTCAATACCCATACTGCCCTGAGTGAGATCAAGGAACTCCTTTCTTTTACCGTCCATAACTGCCTTCGGGATATAAGCCTCACGGAAAGCAGTGCGGAACTCTGCCCAGGTGACCTCATGATCGGGCGCCTACAACGCTAGGAAGCCTTCCCACCAAGCACCAGCAGCACCTTCAAGCTTGTAGGTGGCGAAGTTCACACGGTCACGTTCCTGGACACGGAGAGCAATGAGCCAGTCATCGGCATCGAGAGGCTCAGTGGAGTCAGCAAAGTATGGTGGCTGAGCCTTGAGGAAGTCCACGAGTGTAACGGCGGCAGCACGACGTTCGGTGTTCTGGGCCACACGCTCCAGAAGTTGTTCGTTCCTCAGACGGTTAGTTTCGATGCTTTGCAGCACCTGCGCCATTGTGGGTGGCGGCGGAGGTGTTGGCTCAGGAGGAGGGTTGTTACGGCCACGAGTACCACTCGACATCCTGAGTAAAAGGAAGAAGAATCATGAATAACACATCCATGGAAAAGGATACAATGGATCGACATGTAATAATTTCAACGGAAAAACAAAATACATGCCGAAATGTAGTAGAACAGAACGAATGAACATGAAGTGTATCATTTCATCAACATGGAGACAACATCTTACAACATTTATTGAAACCAGTCGAAGTACAAACCATACATAGTGGCGGTACAAGCTCACAAGCTTAAGTACATACAACACTGGAAGAAAGTACGGTAGATACACATCACCGAAGTTCTGCTCCTATACATTATTTTTCTACAACTTCGGGTTTCGAGTACATGAAAGCAAACATTACTCTAGCTGGAACCGACAACGGTCTCAGTATCCTCCGAAGTCGAAAGGAAGTGGAACTGGAGCACCATAGTAGCGACGAACAGACTCGTCCTGCGGTCCGTGGGGAGACTGTGGTACACCACGCACCATCCTAGGCCTCCTGAGGCGTCCACGAGGGGGAACATCACCTCCAACATCTGGAGACGCAACCGAGGAAGGCACAAGTACAGCTGGAAGCTCTATCTCAGAGGCCTGAACAATACCACTCTCAACGAATGGCCTCACTCTGTCTGTCACAGTCCTGAGACTAGCTGCAAGGGTGTTAACTAGTGCACTAAGCTCACGCTCGCGACGAGCATAAGTAGCAAGAAGATCAGCGGTGCACCTAAGTGTAAGATCTTCCTCCTGGGAGGAATCAGCAAAGGTGTGAGTGTAACACCCCTCAAGAGTAGCATCAGAACGAGGGCAATAACGAAAAGAGCTATGCTCGTGGTCTGGATAGTGATAACGAAGCTCATTAAGACAGTGTCGTGCAGCATCCTGCACAGCCATCTCAATGGTGAAACCAATACCCTCAGCATAATGCTCAGCAGGAATGATGGTGCCATCTAGCTGTGGGAGACGGACACCACACAAGTACTGGGTCTGGTTGAAGTCACGGTACTCCTCATACACAGTGTACACAGGGTACCAAGGGGCTCCTATGTTTGCACAGGCTGAGGCTAAGAGATGGGGAAAACCTGGAACTCCAAGGCACAGAGTGTGTCGAACAACCTGACCAGAAGGCATCTGAAACAAAGACATTTTCAAGATGTCAAAAGACATGAAGAAATGATTTGAATTTGGAACTATAACAACCTGAGACATAGTACACGGAAGGAAAACACCCAACGGTTTTACTCCTAACTTTTGAGACAACACCAAGGAACAGCACACAAAAACAAATGAGATACGGTGACTCAGAGTTAGAGCGATGCCAGGTAAGGAGTAAAAAGAATCCTAAGAGGGTTTTCACAACTCATTTTGTCTTTTCAAAGTAGTTTTCACAAGTTCTAGACTCAACATCGACCAACGGCAAGGGTTTCCTACATGCAGTCCTGCTCTGATACCAAGACCTGTCAGACCCCGGACCCAGAGATATGCAAACTGTCATGTGCTCCTAGCAATGGACCCACAAGGGCTTCGGGGTTACCAGCCCCGGCCGCAACAAACAACGGCAGGCAGACCGGATTCATCGGCACGTAGTCCGGATCCCCGGTCTACTACTCCTTGTGTCCATGCTAGTCATAACCAGATATGTATACCCAAGCGTCCACGAGTCGGATAAAACTGAAGGAATGGGACCAAAGTTATACAGAGCTGCTATGTGTCCAGAAAGTGCAACAACAATCGAGGGTTACTGGGGTTACCTCGCCCCAGGACGGATATCTCCGGCAGGCGGGCTCGGACATGGATCATCGGCTCCACAACCCCTCGACTGCGACAACTATGCAGGCATAGCCAAAACTGTATAACAACGGGCTCTAGACCAACAATCGATCAAAGCAGTACTCTAGACATGAAAGTTGTATTAAACAAGGCATACTAGAGTAGCTTACACGCAGAGGTTACAGGACCAACATAGGTCAAGCAACCCAACATTACAACAAGCAGTGAAAGCAAAGATGTTGCTATACAACAAGAGCAAAAGGACTAAGAGTCCGAAACATAAGCAACGTAGCCAAACCCATACTACAGATACCAGGCTGCTGCCTGGGACCCCTAACTACTCGTCGACGTCGAGGTAGAACCCCTCTTCAGCTGCATCACCGAAGTATGAAACAAAACAACAACGAGGCAAGGTTGAGTACAAAAGGTACTCAGCAAGACTTGGCTTTTAAGGTTCTTTGCATAAAGCCAACTTTGTTTTCCGAAGTTGAGGAAGAAAAGCACGTGTAATAGAGCATTTCTAAAACAGTGGAGGAATCTACTCAACTACTGAGATCATCATGTTCTTTAGTCCACCAAGTACTTTCTCATCCCCAGACTACCTTATGCTACAAGAATCACCCCTCTCGACGTAGTCGAGGAGGCATCCTTCATTCATTGCCATCAAGTTTTAGTCATTCCGTTAGAGTTGTCTATGATCACAGAATCCGTTGCCAAGTCGTCCATAACCGTGGACACGGCTTTCCGAAAGATTTATCCCTGCAGGGGGTACACTTTACCCACACGTGTCAACTGACTCTTAACGCCACGCGGTAACGCTCCTCTCTGAGAGCGCGACAGAGTATGGTCGACCACGGCCTTTACCTTGCTTAGCCCTATCCATGAGTCAACCCAAACAGGGCCACCCCGTCAACAGGGAGTTGGCCACCTCCTGACGGCACCTGTTCTGTGAGTCGGGACAAGATCCGTGTACGTCCATCACTGGTCCCGGTCACGCCCTAGTTTTATCCAAAACGTTTTATGACACACCCGCAAATGGAAACTTCAATCTACGTGACCCATGGAAGTGACTAGACAAGTTAGTTAGCTGAGCGGGGTTCATTGGCCCGCGTGTGGCTGTACGTTCAGTCTTGGCTTCGAAGGCGAGAACTCGCACCTAGGGGCATGAACGAGACAAAAACCACAACCCACAGTGGCCTCAACATCCATGCCATGTTAATCATGTTAATCAAACATATCAAAGCATAAACACCTTTCATACTAGATTCACGCAGTATCAGCATTCATCAACCGGATGAAGCAGATCATAAGACTAAGCATGTCTAAGCATTGAACACACAAGGCTCTACGTTACTCAAACAACCCTAGTCATACTAGGAGGGTAAACAGGTATGAAGGTGACATGTGAGGGGGAGGGGTCATGCAGTGGATAGGTTAACTCTAACAGACTCAAAACCAAGTTGAATCGAATGCATGAGTAAGAGGTTAAAAGACTCAAAACATGGGTGGAGCCATGAGGTTGTGCTTGCCTTGCTCGTCGAAGGTAGAGCTTGGGTTGTCGTAGAAAGCTGGGTCGACCTCCGGATCTCGGTCTACCGATAGCGAGCAACACCGGAAAGAAGACAAACAATCAATACTTGCTGACCGTGCAATGCACAATATGTATGCATGAGTAAAACAATGCGATTGAAACGAGGTTTAAAGGATAGAACAGGAAGCTAGGGTTTTACGCCGTGAACGACGAACACCGGAGGGGGAGAAATCCCTAATCTAGAGATGTGACCAAGCTAGGGTGCTCAAATGACCTTGTGAACCTCATAGTTGGATTGCATTTGTTTCACTGATCAAAATGGTATATAACACTTAATTTTCTAATTTTATTGAATAAAAACTTTATTTTCAATATTTAATTGAATTAAATGCAAACTACAAAAGTAACCTCATTTTGAACTTGGTTGAACATGTATGAAAGTGGTATAGATAAATAGCTTACATTTTTAGGAACACATTGCATATTTTTTCATATTTTTAGGAGTTATAAAATGGAAGTTATTGAATTTCCAAAAAACATTTAATTTATGTTTTTCTATTTTTCCTGCGGGGCCCACTGTACAGTTTAAAAAGGACAGAAAATGCCACTTGGCGCGTCCACGTGGGCAGGTGACGTCAGCTTGACGTCACCGTGACCTCACGGGTGGCCGGCAGTGGCCGGAACCGGTCGCCGGCGGCGAACGGGGGCCTCCCCGGAAGCGTGCCTACGCTCATACGATTCAGCTCGACGGGCCGCACCTAACCGTGGTCGCGCCGCCCCGGAAAGGTCACCGGCGGCGAGGTATTGATGGTGAGCGGCGGCGGGATGCTCGGGTTCCGGCGGTTCCATCGAATCCGGGTCGGAGAGGCTCAACGGAGGGGATGGGGAGGGGCGTAGGCTTACCAGGAGCACGGGGAGGAGCTCGACGGGACCGGAGGTGGGCGGGGATGGCGGCGCGGTGAGGAAACTCCGGCGGCCGGCCGTGGAGGAGATGACGCGATTCGTCGCGTCTACTGCATCCCTGCGGTTCCGCGAGCTCGAGGACGGAGAGGAGGCGACGACGGTTCCAACGGGCGGCTCGGGGAGGTCTGGGAGAGAGCGGAACGGCGGCGGCGGCGGATCTCCGGTGGCGGTGTTTTCGGGCGGCGGAGAGAAACAGAGGAGGGGAGAGGAACTGCGAGGGGGGGAGGGTTCTGCGGGATGTGCTCGATTCGGACGGCACCGAGGGATCCTCATCCTCTCCTCCACGTCGACAGGGAGGGGAAGCAGGAGGTGGCGCGGCGGGGGCGGTTGCCCTCCTGTCGCTGGACAGGAGGAAGACGACAGGGGCATTTCGCGAAAAACCCCCTGGAAAACTGGGAGAATTTACAAAGAAGTCCTTTTGGAATTTAAAACAGGACCAAACCAAGATTTTGAGGGCCTTTTTTAAAGCAAAAATTGCACAAAAATACTCGTTGGAAAGCTCTTCTAATTTGCCACCTTTTTAGCACATGGTTGTGTCCATTTGGAAAACTTTGTAGAACAACTTTGTTTAAAGCCAGATTAAGTGACTTTCTGTTAACTCTCTGATTAAATTTTAAAAGCGAAATTTTGGTCCATTTTTCATGCATGCATGCCATGTACACAATACCTCACTTTATTACACAAAAGTAGGGATGTTACAGGTAATGTGTGGCATAAGCATCAAGGGGACCTCCTTGCTCATCATAATCATCCTCCTCATTAGGACCAACATCATCTCCAGTCTCATACTCATTATCCTCATTAACAAGCATGGTCTTTTTATTTGTACATTCTCTCTTAAAGTGGCCTTTTCCTCCACATGTGTGACAAGACATGTCTCTATTTTGGGTTGTAGAAGAAGTGGACCCACTAGCACTTGCTGCTGGTTCCACTTGCCTCCCTGAAGTGGAGGGGGTGCTCTCGGGCTTGGGTGTAGAAACCCCACGGCTAGGTGCTGGTTGTGGTGATGGTGATGGAAAACCAGAATTTCGAGGGGTAAACACCCTCCTAGCACTCATCTTTTCCTCCTCGGCTAGCTGTGATTCTGCCTCTCTTGCATGATGGAGCAATTCATTCACATCATTATATTGGAGGTGCCTCACAATGCTTCTGATTTTAAATTGCAAACCTGAGAGAAAACGTTGCATAGTATGTTCTGGCTCTTCTCTCACTTTGGCCCTCTAAATAATCAACTCCATCTCTCTATAATAAGCATCAACATACAATGTACCTTGCTTCAATTGCTGCAATTTATCATATAGTGTTCTCACATAATTCTTTGGCACAAATCTTCTCCTCATGAGTTGCTTCATAGTAGCCCAAGTAACAATTTACGGATCACCATTTTCTGCCCTCAATTGTGTAATATTATCCCACCACAAAAGAGCATAACCATCAAAACTAGAATACGCCAATTTAATCTTCCTATCTTCATTGTATTCATGCAATCTCCACAGCTTCTCAATTTTCAGCTCCCACATCAAATACTCTTCTACATCATCATTATCAAAAGTGAAAGGAGGAATAGAAAATTTTGGCCTGCCCAAACCATCATCTTCTCTATTGTTTTCATGCAATTGTACCCTCTGAGCAGCAGCAAAACCACCACGGCCATGATGAGCATGGGCTCGACCTGGCTCCCAATCATCATCATCATGCACTTGATGAGCCCTCTATTGGAATTGAGTAGACAATTGAGCAATT
Source organism: Alopecurus myosuroides (assembly GCA_028641055.1). Classification (NCBI taxonomy): domain Eukaryota; kingdom Viridiplantae; phylum Streptophyta; class Magnoliopsida; order Poales; family Poaceae; genus Alopecurus; species Alopecurus myosuroides. Next base: position 130,617,123 of record CM054063.1, read on the forward strand.
TGCCTAGTCAAATTTGTGATAGATTCTTGCATAACATCAACAGATTCTTGAGTAGCAGCCTTTTCAATTTTGAGATCCATCTCTTGCATATCCTTCCTCAAGTTCTCATCATAAGCATCTATTTTCCTGTCAATTCTTGTTGTCACCATATCTCTAAATTTGGAGAAATCTCCATATGTGAGAAAATCATCAACAGTCTTCTTTGTAGATGCCTCAGCAGTTTTCCCAACAATTTTATCCACCTGCACATCATCACTAGCAACAGACTCCATTGATTAATGTGTTAGTGAAAACAAAAATATGGGATGTGGTGTTCTCTCACAAATCACTCGAAACAGCAAAGCAATGAGGTTAACTTACTGTTCCAAAGTGAATAGCAATACTTACCACAAGTAAAACAACACTACTATGACTTGGTGTGAAAAAGAGAATACCCAGGGATTTTAGCTAGCACAAGGCAAAACATGATATATAGTGGGACTTGGTATGGATACCTAACAACACCAATAACAAGTCCTATTTTCTGTTTGTGATGATAGAAAATAACACCTAGGAAACACACACCAAAGTGGAGACAAATGTGGCAAACAATTATATGGATGGAATTATTGCAATGCTCTCGAAAGACACTAGCTATGTTCAATGATATCACATGCACAATATTTCTCAATGAATTAGTGTCAATATAGTAGTGATGAAACAACTCCAATAACAAAATATTGCAATGTATCTCAAGGCCTTTTTGCTTTTTCTCAATTCAATTTTTCTCTTTTTTTACTGGCCGAAAACAACTAGGAGCAAAAATAAACACAATATGATCAACATGACACAATGTATATGAAAATGAGCAGCCTGGAAAGAGCAAGAAATAGCTATTCTTTTGGGTAAAAGGTACCTATAAATTGCTGTAGATAGGCTCTGGCTATGGTTAAACTAAAACAAAAATAAACTAGAGCTAATAGAATCTCACGACAGTACTTCTCTGTCGCCGGCAGGAAAACGCGCAGTTTCTGTGTCGCGCCAGCGCGGGCTAGGCAGCAAACGGCAAAAACAACAGCGCGCGCGGTTTTAATCGGTGCGCCCAGCGAGTGGACAGCGCGCGGCAGCAGCAGTTGGGCACGGCAACGATTCGGGCGCGCGGCAAGGGTTTTGCGCGAACGTGTGCCGCGGCAGCGCACGAAACACAGCGAGGGGCGCGCGTGGGTGGATTTTGTGGGCACGCGTGTTGTGCAAACCGAGCGGTAGCGGATCCAAGCACGACAGGAACTCCACGGCGGCAGCGAATTGGACAATTTGTGTGCCACAGCAAGAAACCGATTCCAACTCGAATTGGGAGAGATCCACCAATCGGATTGGAATTTTTGGGAGATTTTTTTGTGGACGCAGCAGGGACAACTCGAATAACACAAGAACCCTAGCCCTAGACTGAACTAAAACAAGACACAAAAGGAGAAAAGGTGACACGAAATCTAACACAAACAACAACTAAAACTTGATAAAAGTGATGATCTAAGGCTATGGCACGAACTAGACCTGTTTTTGTGGCTTTTTCTGGATGGGAAAAATAAAAACACTCAAATCTAATGGATCAAAGATAGCTCACCGAGTTAACCTGTAAATCTGATACCAAGATGATAAGGTGTTGCCCGATCTTCTCGATGAACTCACACGATAACAAGGATCTGATAACTTGTGTCTCTCCACGAACTCTCCGGCTAATTCCTGATGCCAATTGCAGCAGCAACCAATCTCTTGGATATTCGCAAATCCACACACTTGCACGAGCAGCCACTGACTACTAGTGGTCCTGTATCAACCGATTCCCAGTGGAATAGCAGATAACACGCAAAACTTGCAATATGATCAATTCTTGATGAATGCTTCAAGCAGTCAACAATGGAGTCTAGGGTTTAAGGTATACGTAGTCTAACCTTCACCACACGCAGGTGGGAGGTATATAAGAGGGGGGGTGCGTCCACAAGGGCACTTGCGCAAGCACCAGCCCAACCTAACACAAACTTGGACTCATGACTTAAAGTTTGGACTCGAACTCAAGTGGGACTCGGCTAAGGGGGGTACAAACCGACCCCAACAAGGGGTGCGGCCACTTGGCCACGCCGGGCCTTACTCCAAACGTATGGGAGGACCTAGGACATGTCCTTGGTGCCCCCATAAGGTGTAATGCGCAGCACAACTATTTGTGGGCTGGGGCATCCTACGACATGTCCTTAATGCTTCCAACTCCATCAGCTCCTGGTTTCTCCTTCTTGCTTGTGCTGCCATGATCAACTCTCTCCTTGTGATCTCCCATGCATTGCTCCATGGCTTCATGCTCCTCTCCTCCAATAATGCTTGTGTTATCAATAATCTGAATCATACTCAAATGCAGGGATTTAGGTAGTATAAAATTCTCATAACAACAACTATCATAATTTAATAGGAGTGAGTTCACCCGCTATTCTATTAGTTTGGTTCTTGATCTACTCATTGGTCCAATCCTCACTTCATCAAGTTTCTCTTGAGCAGCAACATCATCATCAATGGTAGAAATAGTAGATGTACTAGGGATGTCCTCATCATAATTAGATTATCAACTTTGTGCGAATAATTTCATCATAGTCCAGTATGTTATGATCTCTTCTATAGAAAGTAAAACTGTAGGTGCATTGTGAAAATTAGGAATGATCACTGAGTTTAATGCTCTGTATGCACCGTGAGTCAGGTTTTCTTCTCAATAAAGGAGAATGCTCATAACATGTGGTGGTCATGATTGATGACATTGAAACACCACGTTGAGTCTAATTACTGGATGACATACAATTTTTTCTTATGATGGGGTGCTACGAATGCCGCCCACCCTAATTGCAGATAATTTGTCATGGACTATATCATGCAAGGCGAATTGTTCACTTTCATGAATTCTTGGTTGTGTTAAAAAACCGAGAAGATGAAATAGATTAATGGGAAGTCATCAATAATAATGGTATATATAATATACGCGTTATGAATGCTTTACCAATGCTCATTGCAGTGACTAAGATATGATACTAGTCATGTTTTATGAAAACAAGATTTTCTGCTTGAGTGGCTTGGAAAAACGAGGAGACGATGTGTGTCAATGATGTCAAGCAAGATGTTGTGATGAACATCAACACTTCCCTCTACATCTACCATTTAAATTGAGATATTTCATAACCACATGTTAGCATGATCATTATAAGTGTGTCTTGCTACAAGCGAGACAATTATTCATATGAGTTAGTGAGAAGTCGTTGTCCTATATTTATGAGTGATATCTATTGATCACACACTGGTTATGAATGGATTGTTCTTATTTCTGGTAGTAGTTCCTGCATTCATAATATTAATTCCAAAAACATAAACTTAGTAACGACATCACATTCAACTGGCAATGTTGTCTGAAGTCAAGTCAATATTATATGCGTGAAGAGGATCCATGATATGGAGGGTAAGCCTCCAGGGTGGCCCGATCTTCACGAATTGACCAAGAACACGAAGAACACGATGAACACGCGAGGGGAACGAGGGGGAATTGGGTGAAATCAAGGGGAATTGTGGGGGGGATCTGTCAGACCCCGGACCCAGAGATACACATATTGTTATGTGCTCCTAGCCATGGACTCACAAGGGCTTCAGGGTTACCAGCCCCGGCCGCAACAAACAACGGCAGGCAAACCGGATTCATCGGCACGTAGTCCGGATCCCCGGTCTACTACTCCTTGTATCCATGCTAGTCATAACCAATTATGCATACCCAAGCGTCCACGAGTCGGATGAAACTGAAGGAACGGGACCAAAGTTATACAGAGCTGCTATGTGTCCAGAAAGTGCAACAACAATCGAGGGTTACTGGGGTTACCTCGCCCCAGGCCGAATCACATCGGCAGGCTGGCTCGGACATGGATCATCGGCTCCACAACCCCTCGACTGCGACAACTATGCAGGCATAGCCAAAACTGTATAACAACGGGCTCGAAACCAACAACCGATCAAAGAAGCACTCTAGACATGAAGCTTTATTAAACAGGGGTTACTAGAGTATAGCTTACAAACAGAGGTCACACGACCCAACATTACATCAGACAACGGAAGGCAAATTATGTTGCTAACCAACAAGAACCAAAAAGGCCTAAGAGGCTGCAACATAAGGCGACGTCCCAGCCCATAGATTCCAGGCTGCTACCTGGGAACCCCAAACTACTCGTCGATGTCCATGTCGAAACACCACCGAACTGAGGAACTCCACCTGAACCAAGTTGAAGCAAACATGAGTACGGGAGGTACTCAACAAGACTTAGTTAACCTATTATATATCTGCTTCTTTTAGAAAGAGTTATGAAGGTTATTTTGCGTAAAGCCATCTTTGTTTTCCAAGTTGAGGGAGGAATAGCACGTCTCATGGAGTATTTTGAAAACAGATAAGAAAGCTACTCAACTACTGATATCATCATCTTTTTAAACCGCCAAATCATATCAGCACCTCGTGCTTCAAAGATCACCACCTCCAGTTGTTCCGGTACCTCATGCTACAAGGTAACCCCTCTCGGCATCTCCGAGGAGGCATCCTTCATTCGTTATCAGCAAGTTTTAATCATTCCGTTTGAGTTGTCTATGATCACAGAATCCGTCACCAAGTCGTCCTTAACCGCGGACACGGCTTTTCTAAAAGATTTAACCCTGCAGGGGTGTACAACTTTAACCACACGTATCAACCAACTCTTAATGCCAGACGTACCGGAACAACCTTGTTTTGAGAGCCTTTTTGCAAACAATTTTTTTTGGCAAAAACACTTTTTTGGAAAGCCCATTAAATTTCCGACCAAACCATTACTTGGTTTTCAAATTTTGAAACTGTTTTAAATTCAAATTTGAAGTGCTCACTTTAAGTGATTTTTATGCAAGTTTCATTTAAATTCAAATTAAAACTTGGTTCAAAATTTTCATGCATGCTAGGCCATGAACACAACACCACCAACCCTATGTTAGCAAAACTTGGGATGTTACAGAATCGAGGGGAGATAACTAGTGAAAGTATACAAAGGTCAACTAGAGGGGGGGGGGGTGAATAGGTGACCTACAAATTTTATGTCCTTTTCAATTTTAGTGGGGGCTTTGGAAAGTTAGATGTGCAACTAAGTAAACACCCTATGTGACAAATAACGAGTAGCACTGGAAGTAAATGCAAGGCACAAGATAACCACAAGTGAAAAACACGGAGACAAGGATATGTTTCCCGTAGTTCCTTCTTAAAAGAAGTATGTCTATGTTGGAGAGGTGGGAGCCACCTAGGCGCTCCTCCATAGCACGGATGTGCACACCTTGTTCTCCTTGAGCTTCTCCGGTGAGGGAGATTCTCGTTTCCACTATGAGGTCGACTTGAAGGCGTTGACCAAACCTTTACAAGTAGTTGAGGCAACTCCACAAGCGAGATGGAGGCTCTCAACGACCTGAAGCTTCTTGCTACAAGGTGGAAGCTACAAGCACTAGGGTTTCCCTTGGATGAAAAGGCAACCAAGATATTACAAGATCCCAAGAGGTATGGTGTGGGAATACAATTTTTGGCTTGGTAGAAAGGTAGATCTAGTCCTCCTCCATGAGATCCTTGAAGGGCATCGAGTTTGGTTGGAGGAGGAGGGAGATCGGGGCGTTTCGAGCTCTTCAACAATGGAGGAGAGAGAGAGGAATGGACGAACTAACTATCTAGAGGAAGAAGACAACTATTTATAGGCTCCTCCAAATTCTGACCGTTGCAGTGTGCCAGGGCAGGAATATTCCGGGGTTAGCACCGGAAATTTCCGGCCCAGCAAGGCCGGATATTTGAAATGTCCGGGGGACGGAATTTTGAATATTCCGGGGCCGGAAAATTCCGCCCCCATCTCTGTGCGCGGGCAGCAGCACCGCGCCGAAAAACTGCTAAGGACCAGGCCGGACATTTGAATAATCCGGGGGGAGGATTTTTGAATAATCCGGGACCGGAAATTTCCGGCCAATAATCCGCCCCCATCTCTGCACGCGGGCACCCGTGGAATCTCCAAAAACTGCTAAGGACTAGAGGGCCGGAAATTTGCCCCGGAATATTCCGGGCAAATATCCGCCCCACCTTCTGTGCGCGGGCAGTAGGAGAAATACTTAGTCGTTTTGAAGTGGCCAGAGGGACCGGAATATTCCGGTGCAAGGGCCGGATATTCCGCCTCATATACACCGGAAATTCCGGGGAAAGCAGCTGAAAAATCCAGTATTAGTAGAAACAATTTTCAGAACTCCTCTTTGAACCTTTTTAGTGTATTTATCAATAATCATCTGAGAGACCAGCTGCATATACTCAAACAATATTGTTAGAGAGATGATACCCGCATTGTTATCATCACCAAAATCATCAGAGGGATCATGAGCTTTCAATCTCCCCCTTTTTGGTGAGTGATCACAACACGGGTATTTGCATAGGGAAAAACTAACAATGCGATGGAAAGTAAAACATCCCAGATAGCATATATAGGAGACATGCCTCCTAATAATAATAGTTCACACAAATAAATCCACGAATAACGAGCACGATGAGACGAAGTTTGAAAAGACGCACAAAACGAGAAAGAACGAAACCCACCCTAACAAATCCCCGCGATCACCAGATCTTCTCCCCCTTTGGCATCAGAATACCAAAAAGAGAAAAGAGAGCACTACGTCCCATGGAGCAAACTCTAGGCCTGGGCATCTTCTTCTTCCTCCTCGCTAGCAGACGCAATGTCCTCATCATCATCCACGCCCAGATCATAGTCGACGTCGCGGTTGTTCCAGTTCTTGTATGGAATCCTGTCAGGAAGAGGAGCTGGCACATTGGGAATGTTGAGGGCAGTCATGATGGTGTGCTTATTCTCCTGGATGTTGCGGCGCTCAACATAGGCATTGTAGTTCTCCTTGTGGATGCACACATTCATGCACATCACCTTCTCAATGGCACGAGCGAGCCATGAGCGCTTCTTGGTGCCGGGAGGAGGTGGACGCATGCGAGGATCACGGTGACCCTGACCCGTGGCGCCAACATCATGAGCAGCCTGCTGAACGTGGGCGGCCTTCTTGTACAACTTGACATCCGTGTGGTCATCACAGTCTAACTCCAGATCAGCGCGGAGTTCAGCGGGGTAGCGAGACTTGATGAGCTTCATGATGTATGGAGCATATGGGGGCACCTTGCGGTTGAAGAGATAAAAGTGGACCTCGTTGAAGATGAAATCCATCACATCAATCTTATGACGCTCCGTCTCAGTCAAGTCGCCCTCAGTGAAGGTTAGATAGGCATGGTACATGATATTAACCAAGCCACCACGAATCTCATCATTATTGCCCGCGCTCGGGGCAATAGTCGCTCTGAACATGCACAGTAGGATGTCATAAATGGGGAAGAGACCCTTTGCAGAGCCCACGGTACCACTAGGACCATACAGCTCAGCAAGCCTGTTCTTCTCATACTCCATCCCGTGAATGTGCATGCGAGTACCCTGAGGAGTGTTGAGACCAGCAAAGGGATATCCAAGATCGGCAGCAAAATCATGGAAGTTGGCGGTGAGCAGGTAGGGGACAGACATCCATGACATCCAAATATCCTCAGACTCATCGAAGACCAGAGTGGAGAAGAACTGCTGGATGAAAGTGATGTTGTAGGAGCATGATGTCTCCATGAGGTGACGCAGACCCAGAAGTTCAGTCAGCTAGACATAGTTGTTGAAGTACGCGGGATTGGCAGCCATGTGTGCAAAATTGATGAACTTCATAGGGAAAACTGGCTTGCTCATCACAGTGTACACTTTCTTGAAGAGAGTCTCCTGCTCAACGTGCCAGAAGCAGAAGACAATGGTTGGGTCTTGAGGACCCTCAGTGTACCAGGCCTTGGCCCGTGATGCTTTTAACTCAGAGATAGACATGGTGGCCAAGTTGAGAGCCGTCTTCCCCTGCTGCTTATTGGCCTTGCGAGCTGCCCTGGAGGCATCACGTGCACGCTCATATTCCTTCTCAGCATCCCTCTCACGACGGCGAGTCTCCGCCTCATCCACTAAAGTGCCCTCATCATCTTCCCTCAAGTGTCGGTACCTCTTGCGCGAGCTAGTCACCTTGGGAGGCCTAGAGCTTGAACCATCTACGAGAAAAGCAAGAGAAAGCGCAAAGAAAGCAAACAGAAAAAGATCAGAACGGTGGCTCACAGCTTGGAAGTGGGAGAACAGATCTCAGTTAGAGATTCAGGGCAGGCCGGATATTCTGGTCTGAGGTGGAAATTCCGGCACCAGGTAAAATTTCCGGGGGGCGAAAATTCCGGTCCTGGGACGGAAATTTCCGGCCATCGAGATTCCGCACCAGATCTAAATCTAGGGCCTTCCATGAATCTAAAACAACGAGGATGTGCAATAAGGGGAACACTAGGGGATGTGTGATACTAGTATATGGACGTTCCTCTAAAAAACACACGGAAAGTGAAAGAACATGAGATCAAATCATTCGGTAACCCTAGATTGTGGAGAAAACGAAGCACATACTGGGATTCATGGTGGAGGAAGGGATGTGCGGTCTCTTGATCTGCAAAAGGCAACCGGAGGATGAGGAGGGGAGGCGAGAGGGCCTCCCGAACGTCTCGGAGGCGGCGGTTGCGGTTGGGGGCGGAGTGGAGGCGAGGGGAGGGGAAACAATCAGGAACTGCCCCTCCCGTCGCGTATTTATAGCCCCCAGCCGCGCAGACCGGATTATTCTGATATTAGGACCGGAATATTCCGGGGGCCGGAGATTTGGGCCGGAATATCCGCCCCAAATATCCGGTGTTCCTTCTACGAGCGGGCACGCTGGATGTTTGGGGGAATTTTCTGGTCAATCTCGAGCTCCAGAAATTTCCGGGGCTTAAGACACGGAATATTCCGGCCCCCCGGATATTTGCACCAGAAATTTCCGCCCAAATTTCCGGGGTGCCTTCTGTGAGCGGACACCTTGGAAATGGGTGAAATTTTCTGAGGCAAATGTCTGGAGGCCGGAAATTTCCGGGCCATAGGCTGGAATTTCCGGGGTTCCCGTGCCTTCCGAGGTTTTTGTGGAAAAAGGATTCAAGAAGTGAGCCTCCAAAACAAAACATGAATCAAAGACGATGAAAACACAAAACACGAACGAAAAGAAAAACTCAATACAAAGAAAAATGTTGGTGGCCGAAGCCACCGTGTTTGAGTGTATACCAAGGAGCCGCGAAGATGTATCTTGGGCCCAAAAGTATGACTCACATTTAAGCACAATAAGTCACAAAATGACTAGATATGCGTGAAATTTTGATTGTTTTGCGCATGATAGGTGGAGTGTTGGTTCATGAATTGAAATACGCCCCCCTATGTCCATGCCTACATCTATACTAGATAGCACATATAGTGAAGGTAATTATGCAAGGGTTCAAGAGAAGTTAGACGCATCGATAACATTTAGTTCATTCCTCAAACCCCGAAATCTTGGTTCATCAAGGGCCTTCGTGAAGATGTCCGCGAGTTGATCCTTGGTCGGCACATAGGAAAGATCAATATCACCCTTCTCAACATGATCCCGAATGAAATGATGTCGTATCTCAATGTGCTTCGTCTTAGAGTGAAGAACGGGATTGTAGGCAATCTTGATGGTGCTCTCATTGTCGCACAAGAGAGGGACTTTGTCGAAGTTGATGCCATAATCTCGCAATGTTTGCCGCATCCATAGTAATTGAGCACAACAACTAGCCGCGGAGATATATTCGGCCTCGGTGGTAGAGAGGGCGATGCAATTTTGCTTCTTGGAAGACCAACATACCAATGAGCGACCAAGAAATTGATAACCTACGGATCTTGATTTTCTATCCGTCTTCTCGCCCGCATAATCCGCATCCGAATATCCAATGAGCTGAAAGCTTGAACCCTTGGGATACCAAAGACCGAAGTTTGGGGTATGAACTAGATATCGAAAGATGCGCTTAACCGCTTCAAAATGACTTTGTCTCCGAGAGGCTTGAAACCTTGCACATTTACCTACGCTATACATGAAATCGGGTCTAGATGCACAAAGGTAGAGCAAAGAGCCAATCATGAAGCGGTATACCTTTTGATCTACCTCTTTACCATTCGGGTCGGGTTTCAAGTCAATAGTCGTGGACATGGGAGTCTTCATAGGTTTGGCATCATGCATGTTGAACCGCTTGAGCATGTCTTGAGTATACTTGGCTTGCTTGATGAATGTGCCTTCGGGATGTTGCTTGATCTCAAATCCAAGGAAATACTCCAACTCGCCCATCATAGACATCTCGAACTTATCCGTCATAAGCTTGCAAAACTCATCATTGAATGCGATGTTAGTAGAACCAAAGATGATATCATCCACATAGAGTTGGGATATGAACAAGTCACCTCCAACCTTTTTGGTGAAAAGGGTGGGATCGATTAAACCAACATTGAACCCACGATCCACTAAAAACTCTTTAAGGTGCTCGTACCACACACGTAGAGCTTGTTTAAGTCCATAGAGTGCCTTATCGAGTTTGTAGACATAATCGGGGTGGTTAGGATCCTCGAAACCCGGAGGTTGCTTGACATAAACCAACTCGTGGATGGGACCATTCAAGAATGCACTTTTAACACCCATTTGTTGTAGTTTAAAGTTGTGATGAGAAGCATATGCAAGCAAGATACGAATAGATTCAAGACGAGCTACGGGAGCGAATGTTTCACCGAAATCGACGCCTTCGACTTGAGAGAAACCTTGAGCTACCAATCTAGCCTTGTTGCGAATGACGATGCCGTCCTTGTCTTGCTTGTTCTTGAAGATCCACTTGGTGCCGATGACGTTCTTGCAATCTTTGGGTCTTGGCACCAACTTCCACACCTTGTTGCGCTCGAAGTTGTTGAGTTCATCGTGCATAGCTTCAAGCCAATCTTGATCTTCAAGAGCTTCATAGACCTTCTTGGGCTCAATATGAGAGACGAAAGCATGAGCCTTGCTAAAATCCGCCAATTGCCTCCTTGTGACGACCCTTCCACGACCTTGTCCAAGAATCATGTCCTCCGTGTGACCGGCACGAGCAAGATTATCTAGCCTTCTCTTTGCCCTACGAGCTAGCATCTCCTTCAAAGTTTCCTTGAATAGCACTTGATCATCACCTTCATCATGGGAGTCTTGTCCACCTTGATTTTGTTCATCAACGGGAGGTGGATCCCTTATGTGTCGAGTTGTATCATCACCATGAGTATCTTGCTCTTGTCCTTCATTGTGAGCTTGGCCTTCATCATGAGCTTGGCCTTGAGTGTTAGCTAGGCCTTGATTGATCGAGTGATCTTGTTCGTTAGATTGGCCTTGATTTGAAGAATGAGGGCTTGGTGCATCTTGTTGGGTAGCTTGAGTATCAATGGGTGTAGTCAATGGCTCCACTTGAGTGGAGCATAGTCCTTCTCCCTCCATCATCCGGTAACCCTCAATGGGGATTATTTCACCAATCCCCATTCTTCTTATGACGATGGGAGGAATTGCATCTCCTACAACACCATGATCTATACGGCCCCCTTGGGACCCATTATCCTCATCAAACACCACGTCTATAGCTTCTTCAACTTGTCCGGTGGACTTGTTGTAGACTCTATAGGCGTGAGAATTTGTGGCATAACCAACAAAGATACCCTCATAGGAATTAGTCTCGAATTTTGACAAGCGTTTACCTCTCTTACGGATGAAGCACTTGCACCCAAATACCTTGAAGTATGAAACATCCGGCTTCTTTCCCATGAGAATCTCGTAAGGGGTCTTGTTCAAGATCTTGCGGAGATACAATCGGTTGCTAGCATGACAAGCAGTGGAGACGGCCTCGGCCCAAAAATTATAAGGAGAAGAGAACTCTGCAATCATGGTTCGAGCCGCATCCATTAGTGTCTGATTCTTTCTCTCTGCCACACCATTTTGTTGAGGGGTGTAGGGAGTGGAATATTGATGAGAAATTCCTTCCTCGCTAAGAAATCCCTCCACGATGTAGTTCTTGAACTCGGAGCCATTGTCACTTCGGATAGCCATTATGCTTGTATTATGTTGGCGCTCCACCAAAGTGATGAACTCGATGACCCGCTTTTGAGTCTCACTCTTCCTCTTGAAAAAGTACACCCAACAATATCGAGAGTAGTCATCCACAATCACCAAGCAATACTTCTTGCCTCCAAGACTATCATATGATAGGGGACCAAATAGGTCCAAGTGAATGAGCTCGAGGATTCTTGAGGTGGTGATGTTGGTCTTGGTGGGGTGAGCTTCTCCATGTTGCTTTCCAAGAACGCAAGAGCTACACACACGATCTTTGGCAAACTTAGCATTCGTTAGTCCTAGAACGTGATTGCCACTTTGTAGGTCATGCAACATTCTCATATTAGTGTGGGCTAACTGGCGATGCCATAGCCAACCCACATCAACTTTATCCATTAGGCATGTCGCGGCACACGTGTCTCCTTTAGAGAAGTCCACTACATACATGCCGTTCTCGACATGCCCAACAAAGGCTACTTTAAGAGTCGTCTCCCAAGTGACAATCACATTCTCCTTATTAAAGAACGAGTTAAAACCGCTTTTAGCAAGTTGAAGAACCGAGATGAGATTATAGCCAAGGGACTCGACAAGGAGGACATTCTCAATTGACAAGTCATTTGATATTGCCACCTTGCCTCGTCCCAATACCTTTAGTTCGGAGTTATCACCAATAGTGACGCAATTGAGATGAGATAATGGAGGATGAATATCACTCATTGCGTCATTGCTTCTGGTCATATGTTGGGATGCACCACTATCCACCGTCCATTTGCTCGAACCGGAAGCACTTCCCTACAATAGATTAGTGTCTTGATTTAGGTACCCATCGTTGAATGGGTCCTCTTTTGTTAGTGACAAGGGTCTTTGGAACCCAAATACTCCAATGATAATCATCACTATAAGAAGTACCAACATATTTAGCATACACAAGACCATCTCTAGATTTCATAAGAACATAAGATCGGTTGTATTTCCTGGGAAAGTCATTATGAGTGGTGCTCCCCCTAGAGGTCTCACCACCCACAATGGTGTTGGTATCGTTCTCTTTGGCCACCTCTACCTCTCTCACAAATCTTACTTCTTTTGAGGAAGAGGTGACTTTCTTCTTGTTCTTCCTCTTGTACTTCTTCTTTGATTTGGCTACATAGCCAAGTCCCTCCTTTCCATCCTTGACTTGTTGAGGAGCACCCTCATTGAGATTCTTCTCACTTCCTACAAGGTTAGTCGCACTACAAGAGTTGCTAGGCAAGGCATTCATGCTAGTAGATGAGGATGACATAACTTGCTTGTTTGATTGTTGAGCTAGAAGATTGTCACGAGACTTGGTTAACTTGTCATGAATTTCTTTAAGATACATGAACTCCTTTTCTAGTTTCTTATGAATAGTCACAAGTTCCTCATGAGAAATTCCTAGCTTAAACTCTTCATGTTCAAGTGTTTTAATGATAGCAAGTGATTGTGCATTATCCTTCCTAAGCTTAGAGACACTCATGGCAAAGTTTTCTTCAAGACTAGATAATTTCTCCTCAAGAGAGGCACGAATGGAACGCTCATTCTCAAGAGCCTTTTCAAGCTCTTTGTCATTGCAAGTGTGAACTCCATGGCTTTCTAAGGTCATGATAATTTCCTCCTTTTCATCTACAAGAGATTTAGCCTCATCAAGTTGCCGTAAGAGGGCATTCACTTTCTCCTTACTCTCACCTTTGAGGCTAGCTAGCCAAATGCCTAACTCTTTGGCCTCACCATCCTCCTCACAAACATTCTCAACACAATACAATAATGAAGGAGGGTTAGTGATAATGTTCTTGGAGTTAGAAGAGCATACGGAAGGGGCTTTTGCCATAAGACATGTAGATCGGGTAGCCACAATCTCATTGGGGGATTCAAATAGAGAGATCGATGGTGATGACATGGTGGAAATGGCGACGTGGGAAACTCCTACCACTTCATCTTCTCCTTCATCTCCGGAAATATAGGTTTCTAGAACCGCCCCTTCTTGAACGTAGAGGGCCCTTGGCACTCTTCTAGCGAAGTTCTTGTTTTATGGAGCCCTGGCCTTGTTTTTGCGAACAAGCTTACCTTCATTTTCTTCTCTTGGCTCAAAGGGGCATTCCTTCATGAAATGGTTTGCGCTACCACAGTTGTAGCATGTCCTTGGACGCTCCCCCTTCTTCTTGTAGTTCTTGTTTCGTGGAGGTCTTGGAGAGCCGGCCTTGTGAGCTTCCCATCTCTTCCAATATCCATGCATAGCGAGAGCGATGCACTTGTGAGCTCCTGTGTATGTGTCCTCATAGTCTTCCTCATCATCGTCCTCTTCTTCACTTTCATCAACTCGAGCCATTGCCTTTGACTTCAATGCGAGGTTGGGTGACTTTCCCATTCCTCTAGAGCGAGCTAGAGCGTCATCCGCACTCTTGTGTGATAGTGAGATGGCGATGAACTCACTAAGCACACCAATGGAGTTGAGAGTATTGTAGTCCGCTCTTGTCCGGATGCTAGTGGAGAGATTCTTCTCAAAGGGTGTAATGGCTTTGACAAATTTCCTCTTTATCCACTCATCGGAGATTTCTTCCTTTCCAAAGTATCTCAATTGATTGGCAAGTGTGACAACCCTTCTATATAGCTCTTCTGGAGTCTCATCTTCTTGCATAACGAAGTTCTCGGAGTTGTCAATGGCCACATCATACTTGGAAGATTGGATGCTAGCATTTCCTTGAAACAAGGTGTCAAGCTTGTCCCAAGCCTCCTTGGCGGTCTTGCAACCACGAATGTGAGTGAGATGCTCCCTTGGGAGAGCCTTCTGGATGATAAAGAGAGCAGTCTTGTTGAGTTGAGATTCCACATCCTCCCTTGGAGTCAAGTTGCTCGGGTCATGCGGATGAAACCCATGAATCACACTCCTCCACAATGCGGTGCACGATCCAGAAATATGTGACTCCATTTCAAACTTCCAAGAAGAGAATTCATTAGTGTTAAGCATGGGAGGAAGTCCAACATTAAGAATGTGTGGCATGGAAACAATTGGGTGAATGGAGTTTTGAGGAGGTGGAACTTGTGCGTGGACCGCGGAACCATTAGCCGTTTGAGACTTGGAGCCACCGGAACTCTCCTTTGCCTTGGCTTTAGCCTTTTGTGCGGCTTTAGCCTTAGCTTTGACAATGTTCTCTTCGACTTGGGAATCGTCTGGAATCGTTTCCTCTTCTGAACTATCCTCCTCGGAGACGTGGGGAGAGTTCGACGTCCCCTGAGGTTTACCCATCATGTTCTCCAACATCTTCTTGATGGAGGAAACCTCCGAGCCTACACTAGATCTAACCTTGGACAATTGGGTTTGGATAGTACAAAACGATGTCTCTAGGTTAGCTGTAGTGTCGGCCATTTTGGAGAGCTCCTCCTTAGAAGATTCGGGATCATCTCCGTTGACCATGATACTCTTAGGCGGTTAAGCCCTATAAAAGATCCGAGGCTCTGATACCAATTGAAAGTACACAAAGGTCAACTAGAGGGGGGGTGAATAGGTGACCTACAAATTTTAAGTCTTTTTCAATTTTAGTAGGGGCTTTGGAAAGTTAATAACTTGGTTATCTAGATGTGCAACTAAGTAAAAACCCTATGTGACAAATAACGAGTAGCAATGGAAGTAAATGCAAGGCACAAGATAACCACAAGTGAAAAACACGGAGACAAGGATATGTTTCCCGTAGTTCCTTCTTAAAAGAAGTACGTCTATGTTGGAGAGGTGGGGAGCCACCTAGGCGCTCCTCAATAGCACGGATGTGCACACCTTGTTCTCCTTGAGCTTCTCCGGTGAGGGAGATTCTCGTTTCCACTATGAGGTCAACTTGAAGGCGTTGACCAAACCTTTACAAGTAGTTGAGGCAACTCCACAAGTGAGATAGAGGCTCTCAACGATCCGAAGCTTATTTCTACAAGGTGGAAGCTACAAGCACTAGGGTTTCCCTTGGATGACAAGGCAACCAAGATATTACAAGATCCCAAGAGGTATGGTGTGGGAATACAATTTTTGGCTTGGTAGAAAGGTAGATCTAGTCCTCCTCCATGAGATCCTTGAAGGGCATCTAGTTTGGTTGGAGGAGGAGGGAGATCGGGGCGTTTTGAGATCTTCAACAACGGAGGAGAGAGAGGAATGGACGAACTAACTATCTAGAGGAAGAAGACAACTATTTATAGGCTCCTCCAAATTATGACCGTTGCAGTGTGCCAGGGCCGGAATATTCCAGGGTTAGCACCGGAAATTTCCAGCCCAGCACGACCGGATATTTGAAATGTCCGGGGGGGGGGGGGGATTTGAATATTCCGGGGCCGGAAAATTCCGCCCAATATTCCGCCCCCATCTCTATGCGCGGGCTGCAGCACCGCGCCGAAAAACTGCTAAGGACCAGGCCGGACATTTGAATAATCCGGGGGGCGGATTTTTTAATAATCCGGGGCCGGAAATTTCCGGCCAATAATCCGCCCCCATCTCTGCGCGCGGGCACCTGAGGAATCTCCGAAAACTGCTAAGGACCCGAGAGCCGGAAATTTGCCCCGGAATATTCCGGGCAAATATCCGGCCCACCTTCTGTGCGCGGGCAGTAGGAGAAATACTTAGTCGTTTTGAAGTGGCCAGAGGGACCGGAATATTCCGGTGCAAGGGCCGGATATTCTGCCTCATATACACCGGAAATTCCGGGGAAACCAGCTGAAAAATCCGGTATCAGTAGAGACAATTTTCAGAACTCCTCTTTGAACTTGTCGTGGTGGTATCACGGCAGATGCCATAGGATGGCTAAAGTGTTGGGACCAATGGACGCTGGAGGTATCCGGGGAGGGATCGCACGGCGAGTAGCCGCGCGTAAGGTATCTCTAGCACTGCAAACAACAAGATCTACCCAGGTTCAGGGCCCTCGTGTGGAGGTAACACCCCTACTCCTTCCTCTCTCTCTATATGTGTGATCTCCGAGTAGCCACAGTACAAAGTATGCCTCTTGGCCGAGTAGCCACTCGGCTGTTCTCTCTAGCTCTAGTGTTGTCTCTAGTAAAAATATGAAGTGAAGCAGCGTTGTGTAACGTCCCTCGCGCGGGAGGGGGCAGGGCACCTTATATACTGGTGCCCAGCCGAATAGAGAAAGACTATAAGGTACAACTGATGGGACAGGCATACTGCAGAACAGAGCACGCCTTCGGCTTCTCGCTGGCGCGGGTGCGGGAAGTCGTCGCGCCGTTCGGGAGATGGGACCTGTCCACCTTGTCAGTGAGATAGGGTAGGCCCCTAGACCTGTCCTGTCCCCTCTGTTAGTGACAGGACTTGACAGGCGCCTACCACACTGTAGCCACGCCGTAGCGCGGATAATCACGCGCTCCATAAGTCGAACCGCACGACGGTACGGACGCAGGATACGCGGGATCCCTTGTCAGAACGGCTTTATTGACTTCTTGCCCGAGTAGGAACGCAGTCCCTCTACTCGGACCACTTGACCGCTATCCGGACGAACACAAACTTGCTCAATATCTTCTCTTGGTCTTCAATACTTATGACCGGATAGAGACTACCGGGTAGAGGGGTACCGGGTAGCCACCAACCCGGCCAATAGTGCACTGATCTTTGCCTTTTACCACTTGCCTTACCCCTACTCGGGGGTAACCCCCCGACATTAGTCCCTGAAGCTGGTAGAGTCCTGCGAACTTGTTCACTGGGCCCTGCCAGCTTAAACCAAATCGTCTTCTTGAATTAGTAACGCCGAGTTGCACTCCAACTTGAACCAGTAACTCCTTCTCGAATCTCTTCAACTGTGCTTACGAGACAACCTTCCTGGTAGCTGAGTAGAGCAATTTCTCTCCTGAGCTGCCGAGTAAAATAACTTAGTGAAATTTCGAACACGATCCCGCTGAAACGGACCAAATCCACCTCTCTGTGTCGCTATGGGGCACGTGTCAAGCCCCTGTGCCCCCGACGCCTCGGTGCCATGGACACGGCAGGCCACGCGCCGGTCTCTGCAACTTGGGCCCACTAGCCCGTTAGGTCACGTCAGCCGTACTCGAGAGCCCACGATCTGGACGTGGGATTAACTGCGCCCGTTACACGCGTGTTATGCGCTGTGTGCATTTCTAACGGTCGCTTAACCCACGCCACACGATCATTGCCCACAATCAATGCCACGATCAATCCACCGGTAACGGCAACTCGAGGGGGAGAGATAAATACCCCCGCGACGCTCCCTTCTCCTCTTTCCCGTTCTTCCCAATCTCGCGCCCCCTCGCCTCTCCGCCGCCGTCGAGCACACTGCCACTGCAAACACTTGTTGAGCCGCTGCTCCACGCACCGCGAGAGAAACAGAGAGAAGCGCCTCCGCTCAACTCCGCCTCCAATCTCCCACGAGAATTTCCGCCTCCATGGCTCCGCGCGGAGACGACGATGCTGCCGCCCGAGCCGGCTGGGAAGGCTCAGATGTGACAGCGGAAGACTGCCAGTGGCTCGTCAACACGCGCCGCGTCCCTCCCGGCGTCGTTTGCAGGCCTCCAGGTACCGAGATCATCCCAAAGCCTGACAAGGACGAGTACGTCGTCTTTCTCTCCCATTTCAAACGTGGCTTCGGCCTTTCCATCTCCGATTTTCTTTCAGAATTCCTCAAACACTTTGGCCTCCAGCCGCATCACCTTCCACCCAATGCCATCGTAATGCTATCCATACACGCCGTCGTGTGTGAGGCCTTCTTAGGTGTCTACCCGACAATCCATACATGGGCCAGATACTTTTTCTTCAGAAAACAAAGTGTTCCCGATCCTGGGAACACCGAGAGCATTCGCGCGATGACCCAGACGGGATGCGCCATGATGTTGCAGTGCAAGACCGGGCATCACCCGAGGGTCAAGGGATTGGAAACCGTGCGCAAGTGGCAGCGCGGTTTCCTATAGGTGAAGAATGTTGCTGCCGAAGAGGGGAAGCCTACCGAGGACCGGATAGGGCTCCCAAAATTCAAGAATGCACTGCCCACCGTGCAGCACTAGGGCTACGACCCGAAGAAGACCATCCAGGATCTCCTCCATGTTGAGCGACGCCTGACCGAGTTGATCTCGGAAGGGTTTCGTCAGGACGACCCCATCGCGTGCTGGATATCACGCCGAGTACTCCCGCTCCAGCGTCGATCACACAAGATGTGCCACATGGGAGGACCCCGTGACTACACAAGGACAACGACATTCGAGCTCAGCAAAGCCGAGGTGGCTATCTGGGCCAGGTCCATCATGCAGACCTCACTCTCTGACAACTGGGCATACGGCTTTATGCCGTATAGCCGCCTCAAGCCCATCGGACAGGTTAGCATTCTGTGCTTTGTTTTTGCACTTTGATACCGAGTAGGTAGTTTCTCAGCTTTGTATGCTTAATCTTTGCATGTTGCACCGAGTAGGACATCACAAATATCCTTTTGGCTCTATATGCTTTGTGTTTGCACGCCGTGCCGGGTAGGATTACTCAGCCGAATATGCTTTGTATTTGCATGCTGTCCCGGGTAGAAATCCTTAGCTGAATATGCTTTGTGTTTGCACGCTACCCCGAATAGAAATCCTTAGCCGAGAAACCAACTCACAGTGCTTCATGTTTGCCTTAACAGCACATCGATCACCAGCTAGAAGAAGATACTGAGATCTTCGAGGCCAATTGGTCCAAGGATTGAGAAGAGGACGATGCGACCGCCTACGACACCCAAGACACCCTCTGCATCTCTCACGCCAATCATCCTGGTAAGTCCCGAGCTGATGCGTCTATTCGGGATTGGTCCGAAGACGACGAAGGTGATTGAGTTCACCTCTCTGCTCACTAGTAGCGCACTCTGATTCCCTTCTTTGTTTCTGAATTCATTTCTTCTTCTACTCTGCAGAGGAGCCTGAGCTGGACGATGATGATGAGCCCCTGGAGGTTAATCCTCTGTCCATGGCTGCTCCCAATACTCGGAAGAGGGTGGGCAGTGGCGCCCAGGAACCCCCCTCCAAGAGACCCAAGAAGAAGGCAGCCGTGCCCAAGACCGGCGCGTCCAAGAAGAGGAAGGCCCCTACCCGCAAGGGGTAAGTGTTCCTCCGAGTAACCTTAACTTGTTGCTGCTTCTTGTTGCATCATTCCCTTGAGTTCCTTCTCTGCTTCCTGACTTTGTACTACTCCTACTTCCAGCGCGGCTCTTGATGCTGATGCCGCTACCTCGTCCGCTCCTCAAACACATACAACTACGCTCCGAGAAGAGACTGTTCATATCTCGGATGATGACGAAGATCAAAGGCCACTAGGAAGGGCGCGTACGTCCTCCCCAGTCGATGAAGAAGAAGATGCTGGCACCGAGAACGACGGCGCTAGGGTAGAAATAGACCTCATCACCGAGCCGTCGCCGCCTGACGTGCGGGTAACTGCTCGGGAAGCTGCCAATGACGAGACGCCGCTGTCTCCCCCAGCTGCCTCAGCTGGGGAAAACATCGAGCATGCCGCCGAGCAGCAAGGAGACGATGCCGCCCCCGAGCAGCAGCAAGATGACAACGCTGCAGCTCAAGACGATCCCGCGGCCGGGCCGCGGGTAGAAGACAACGCAGACACCAGGCCAGACCCCGTTGCAGAGCAGCGGGTAGAAGAAGACGTGGTGGAGCTCACCCATCAAGACCTAGTGCAGTCAGATGCTGCACCGGGTAGACGGCCACCAGTGCCGCCAACTCAACAGGTGACTCCGCCTCGTGCACCAACTCCTCCACCAACTCAGTCAACACTGCCACCTCCTCAGCCAACTCCCCAAGCACCACCAACAGCTTCTCGGCAAGACCCTACTCCAAGCCACAGGAAAATCATTAAGTCTGGAACCGAGGCCACACGGATACAGCCGAAGCGCAATGCTTCGCAGGGTGGGCAGCAGATGCCGCCCCCAAGCCATAGAGCAAGCCTTCCGGGAAGCAGGTGAAGAGCACCCAGCTCAGACTTGTTCCCTCTGGCTCCAACACCAACCCGGCTGTCTCCGGGGTTACCATTGTTCCTGACGAGAAGTAGAGCGCTACCTTCCCTGGGTACATGATGAGTCTGTCGCAGCAGTACAAGATCCCACTATCCAAAGGAGAGAAGCGGCTAGCTGTTCTCAAAGAAGGTCAAGATGTAGGAACCACCAAGTCCAAGGGGAAGAAGGCAGCTACTCCTGAGCTCTTTTCACGCGGCGAAGAAGATACTGAAATTGAAGGAGAGGGCCTCACTGCCATCTTGGAGCGAGTTGGCTTCATCAATCAGGCCTGGAACAGCCAGATATATGGCAACACAAAATGGAACGGCATGGAGCTGGGCGAGATCGACCACTACCGCATCGACTGGAACAAAGCCGATGTTGGTTCTGTCGCCATGACAGTTGCCAGCCCTGCCTGCACTCTTGCCGGGAAGCTCTTTGTTATGCGCAAGAATATGGAGGACATCGAGCAGGGCTATGTGGTAAGTGTTTCTTCTTCATCTCGCATTCTTCGAGTTGCCAATTTCTTCTCTCTATTCTCGTTTTCTCTGTTCCTCTTAGTCATTCCCCCAGTCCCCGAGATTCGGGCCGAGTAGTTGAAGACTCAACCGAGTTGACATCTACTCGGGCCAAATCTCCCAAAAGACTCACACTTTTTCTCTTCTTCTCTGCAGGATAGCGTCCAGAAGAGGGCTAGGATTTTCCGTCGGGTGCTCTGGAACCATCGCATTGCCAAGGATTGTATCGCGGCTCTTGAAGCCGACAAGAAGGATAGCGAGGCAATGGAAAAGATGACCCTGGACCGCACTCTCCAGATTTCAGAAGTTGAAGGTAAGCTTTTGGCTTCTCGGTTTGTGCGTTTTGTGTTTACGCCCGTGTTTGCTTTTTTGCTTTATCTGATTTTACTCTGCAGGCAAGCTCAATGATCTGATGGACAGACCCCAGGACTGTGAAGTCTTTGCTGCCTCTGCCCAGAGCAAGATCCAAACTCTGGAAGGTGACCCTTTTTCCCTCTTCTCTGCAATTGTGTCTATTTACTTATCTGGTTACTCTGCTGACAATGCTGTTCTTCTCGCAGAAGAGTATAAGAAATTCCGGGAGCAACACCTGAACTGCCTTATGCCTGCCGAGGTGCAGCAGCAGCTGGAAACCCGAGAAGCAGAGATCGAGAAAGAGTGCACCGCCGAGAGGGCGGAGTATGAGAAGATGCAGGTCGACCTGAAAGCTGCCCTCGAGGATGCCATCAACCAAGCTGCCAAGAAGGACGAGGTTAAGAAGACCGCCAAGGCCAGGGAGAAAACGCTCGAGATGGAGATCTCGATGCTGAAGGAACACAATCGGCAACTCGTTGTCCAGATCGCAGATGCGTGCCGCATTGAAGACAGGAACATCTCAGACGAGAATGACTGGAAGATCAAGTTGGGGCAATTGCTGGTTGAGATGGAATGTAAGCTGCCGCTCCTCCTTTTTTCTTCTTTGTTTCTTCTCGGTTCTGCTTCTGATTCAACCTAGTTCCTTATGTAGATATCTTCCCAGAACTCCGCTCCGCTAGCGTGCCCGCCAAGGAGAAGGCGCGACAGGCCAGGGCTGCTGCCGGTCTACCCATTGACAATACTTCCACCATCAACGACTACCTTCTCAGCATCAAGACGCAGATCCGCTCCCTCAAAGGCCTGGGCACCTCCATGGTGTCCACTGGTATCAAGCTTCACAAGCTTTTCTGGCCCGAGAAGGAGGTCCCGGAAACTTTCCGCGATATTGCTGACCATCTGGACGAGGTCAAGGTAGAGCTCAAGAAGTGGCGGGCTTCCGCAGCTCGGGCAGGAGCTGACGAGCTGCTGCACTTCGTCTTGAGTTGGTATGAGAACCTGGACCTCCAAAAGATCTGCGAGCGCCGAGAAGACTCTAAGTGGACCAAGGAACCAGATTGCATTGCTCGCCGCAAGGAGATCGCCTATGAGCTTGCATCTTATGCCGACACGGGCATCTACATCGACGGCCTCCCCGAGCCAGATACCGAGCCAGAAAATGACGATGAGGAGGACGGTGACGAAGACGATGACAGCGAGGAAGGTGCTGGAGATGAGGGAGCCGACGAGGAGGAGACCAAGGAGGCTGAGGAAACCGAGCAGCAGGGCAACGCGGATGAATCCGAGTTGACTGCCAACGCGGGTGCCGAGCAGCCGCAGCCTGCGACTCAGGAGGCCACTATCACCACCGAGATGGTGATCCAGCAGCCAGCTCCCGAGTTGGGCGCGACTGGTGCCTACCCGATGCCCAGCTCCCAGTCTACTCCAGCCTCCAGCTCAGCAACGGACCTCATCTCCACGGCCACCGCCACCTCCGATCAGACTGCTTCTGTCAACACCGATGCTGACAACACGGGCTCCACTGCCGTGTAATTCCTACACAACTTTTATCTCCAAACTCTTATCAGATCCCCGGGATGCCGGGTGCAGATGTAATCGTACAATTATATCTTTGTTGCTACTCAGTTTTATTTCAGTTGAAGTTTTTAGCAACTCTGGCTCAATGCCGGGTTGCGTTATTATGCAAGTCCCCGAGTTGCATTTTTCATCCACTCTCTCTTTTCGTCTCAGCTCTTACCTGCCACTTGTGGCTTTTTTGGTAGTCGAGTCACAAGATTTCAAAGTTTGAGTTTCAAATACTTAGCCACTTACAAAAATTCATAATAATGCTGCCCACCACTTAGCCGAAAAAAGGACAACAAAAACAGAGAAGAACACCCTACTCGGTTGCTACACCTCTCTTCTCCTTAGCGATTTTTCGTGTGTTCATTAACCTTTGGCTTGTTCTCTTGCTTGCCATGAAGCCAGGTTGCGGACAGAAGCAGAGTCGAAGAGTTGGCCCTTAGGTTTAAACACATTACTAAATACACTTATGAAATTCTAAGTAGAGCAACCGAGTAGACAAAGTAAAACAGAGTAGAACAACACAGAACAAATTTGGACAAGGGCAGTCCTCGAGTTTGAATTCGGAGTGCCTACTAGAATTTTAACTCGGTTGAGGAGATACATACAACTTACTGCTCATGAATGAAAACGGCGGAGTAGAGCTACATTCCAGGGGCGCTTAGATTCCTCTCCAGCTCTATCCGGCATGTTCTTCTGGGGTGCCTGTGCGTCAACTAGATAGTAGGCATCATTGTGCAGAGTCTTGCTCACAATGAAAGGTCCTCCCCACGGAGGGGATAGCTTGTGCACCCCGGCCGTGCGCTGCACGAGCCTAAGGACCATGTCTCCTTCTCGGAAAACCTTTGGGTTCACTTTCCGGCTGTGATAACGCCTCAAGTTTTGCTTATAAACAGCTGAACGTGACAGAGTTAACTCTCTTGCTTCTTCTAGCAGGTCAACGTCATTTTCTCGATCTTCTCTCGCCTCCGCCTCAGTGTAGAGGGTTACTCGGGGCGAGTCATGCTCTAGGTTAGTGGGCAACACGGCCTCAGCTCCATATACCAGGAAGAGTGGTGTGTATCCGTTTGATCGGTTAGGGGTAGTCCTTAGACTCCACAACACCGCCGGCAACTCGTCCAGCCAACACCCAGGTGTTTTCAGCAACGGCTCCATCAGCCTTGACTTTATGCCGGATAGCACCATGCCATTTGCTCTCTCAACTTGCCCATTGGAGGCGGGATGCGCAACAGATGCAACATCTAGCCGGATCCGCTTCTCCTTGCAGAATCTCGCAAAAGCACCCTCAGCAAAGTTTGTGCCATTATCAGTAATGATATTGTGCGGGTAGCCGTATCTCAGGATCACATCCTTTAGGAAACTCACAGCTGTGGCTCCATCGCACTTCCGAATAGGCTTGACCTCAATGCACTTGGTGAACTTGTCAACCATGACCAAGATGTGAGTCATGTTGCCTTTAGCTGGATTGAAAGGACCCACCATATCCAAACACCAAACAGCAAATGGCCAAGTAATGGGAATGGTTTTCAACTCGGAAGCTGGCATATGAATCTTACTTGCAAATCTTTGGCAGCCGTTGCACTTTCTCACTATATCTTCAGCTTGCTTCAAGGCAGTGAGCCAAAAGAAACCATGCCGAAAAGCCTTGTTGACCAGAGCCCGAGAAGAGGCGTGATGTCCGCATTCTCCTTGGTGTATCTCCACCAGAATTTCTTCTCCTTCCTCTGGCTCAACGCAGCGTTGCAGCACGCCAGTAGGACTTCTTCTATGCAGCATATTGTTGAGGATGGTGTAGCCTTTGGATCTTCTCTGTATCTGCCTAGCTGTAACCTCATCGCTCGGCAAGGTGCCATCCGTTAGGAAGGATAATATGGGCAGAGCCCAACTCGGTGTCTCCCGTGTGGGAAACACTGGTTCGTCCACTTCCATTGGATCAGCCACCAATACCTCTTCTGAGTTGGAGACGAGTCCCCGAGCACGCGGCAAGGACCCCTTCGATGAATGCGACAGTCCCCGGGTTGAATGGAGCAGTCCCCGGGTTGCAGGTGCCAGTCCCCGGGTTGGAGACGACAGTCCCCGGGTTCTCTTTTGCAGCCTCCCAGTCAATATCCATTGGGACAGCTTCCTCTCCTGGCAGAGAAGGAACAAAGATAGACTCCGAGTTGGGGGATGGATTTCTCAAATGCTCCAAGGCAAGCCCAGCCGGGATGAACTGCCGAGAAGACCCCAACTTGGACAACTCATCAGCTACATCATTTTCTGCTCGGTGTATATGTTGGAACTCACATCCTTCAAAGAAGCCAGTCATGGTTTGCA
The DNA here is from genome assembly GCA_028641055.1 of Alopecurus myosuroides. Classification (NCBI taxonomy): domain Eukaryota; kingdom Viridiplantae; phylum Streptophyta; class Magnoliopsida; order Poales; family Poaceae; genus Alopecurus; species Alopecurus myosuroides. Next base: position 130,642,903 of record CM054063.1, read on the forward strand.
CCAGAAACCGATATGATGCCATGTTGGCATCCAGAGCATCCCAGGTGCCGGATACCTGCTACACCACCAAATCCGAGTCGCCGTAACAGATGATGCGCTGCACGCCAACCTCCTTGGCTACCTTCAAGCCGTGTACCACAGCCTCATATTCGGCCACATTGTTAGATGCCTTGAAGTGAATCTGCATCACGTATTTGAGTTGATCTTGCTTGGGTGACGTAAGCACCACGCCAGCACCAAGGCCTTCCTTTACTTTGGAGCCATCAAAATGCATCTTCCAGTAGTTGGTTTCCGGCAAGGGAGGCTCATATTGCACTTCAGCCCAATCCACCAGAAAATCCGCCAGAATCTGTGACTTGATGGCTTCTCTTCTTGCGTACAGAGGAGCGTACGCGGCTAGCTCAATCGCCCACTTGTCTACTCTGCCACTTGCTTCCTTGTTGCCCATAATATCCGAGATGAGAGCAGAGATCACTACTATGATGGGGTGCTCTTGGAAATAGTGCTTCAGCTTCTTGGCGCCCAGGTACACGCCGTAAGTCATCTTCTGGTAATGCGGGTAGTTCTGCTTGGAGCTGGATAGCACCTCACTGAGATAGTATACTGGCCGCTGCACAGTCTTGCCCTCCTCTTCTTTTTCCACCACTATCACCACACTGACTACTCGGTTGGTTGCTGCAATGTACAGTAACATTAGCTCTTTGGGTAGCGGACTAGCCAGGATGGGAGCGCTACCCAACATGGCTTTCAACTCCTTGAATTCTACATCAGCTTGTGGTGTCCAGACAAACTTGTCACTCTTCTTCATCAATTGATAAAGAGGCAAGGCCTTCTCGCCCATTCTGCCCAAGAAGTGGATCAGAGAAGCTAGGCATCCAGTGAATTTTTGCACATCCTTCAGTGATCTCGGCAAAGACATGCTCTCTATGGCTTTTATCTTTGAAGGATTGGCTTCAATGCCCCGGCTGGATACCAAGAAGCCGAGTAGCTTGCCAGCCGGGACGCCAAAGGTGCATTTAGTCGAATTCAACTTCATCTTGTACTTGCGCAAGTTGGCAAAGGTTTCCTCAATATCACCAAGCAGAGTATGTGTTTTATTCGTTCTGATGACAATGTCATCTACGTACACCTGCACATTTTTGCCAATTTGATCATGCAAGCATTTCTACATGCATCTCTGATAGGTAGTCCCAGCATTCCGCAACCCAAAGCACATGACACGATAGCAATAAGCCCCGTACGGGGTAATAAAGGCAGTCTTTATTTGATCATCCGGGTTGAGAGCTATCTGATGAAAACCAGAGTAGGCATCTATGAAAGACAAAAGATCACAACCAGCAGCGGAATCGATCACCTGATCTATGCGGGGTAGCGGAAATGGATCCTTGGGGCAGGCCTTGTTCAGGTCGGTGTAGTCCACGCACATGCGCCATGCGGTATCGGCCTTGGGGTCCTCCTTCTTCTTCTCAACCATAAACGGGTTGGCTAACCAATCCGGATGCAATACCTCCATGATAAAGTTGCTTATCAGCAACTTGGTGATCTGATCACCGATAGCTTTCCTTCTCTCATCACCAAAGCGGCGCATAGCCTGCTTAACCGGCTTGGCGTCATGCCGCACATGCAGCGAGTGCTCAACCAACTCCCTCGGGACACCCGACAGATCCTCATTGGACCATGCAAAGACGTCCCGATCCTCACGGAGGAAGTGGATGAGCTCGCTTTCCTATTTCTCTCCCAACCCGGCGCCAATGATGGCAACACGGTCTGGGAACTTAGGATCGACGTGGACCTTCTTTGTCTCCTGGGACGCCTGGAATGCAGTTCCGTACTGGGAACTCGGCATGCCAGGCGCACCGACTTGCGCTGCTTGTGCCAAAGCCACCACCTCGTGTATCTTCTTCTTCTCGACAGCAATGACCATGGACTCCGCCAGCTGAGAACTCGCGGACGCGCATTCCAAGGAACGCTTGTAATCACCCGAGGTGGTGATGACTCCATTAGGACCAGGGATCTTCATCTTCAGGTAGGCAGCATGGGTAGAGGCCATGAACTTGCTGAGGGCAGGCCTACCGAGTAGAGCATGGTAGGGGCTCTGAAGATCAACTACCTCAAACTGCAGGCTCTCGGTGCGGCAGTTCTCCCTGGTACCGAATAAGACATCCACCCAGATGCGGCCGATTGGAGCACAAGATACTGCCGGCACAATGCCATGGAATGTGGTCCTGCTTGGTAGCAACATGTTCTCGGCAAGGCCGAGCTTCTCCAGTGTATCCCGGTACATGATGTTGATGCTGCTGTCGTTGTCTATCAGCACCTTGCTGAACCTGACATTCTTCTGAGTTCCCAAGAAGGTGGGATCCACCACCAGAGCATAGTACCCGGGTTGGGCATCACCCTAGGATGATCAGCTCTGGACCACGTGATCTCTTGGTTGCACCAGTGCAGGTAGTGAGGCACAGCAGGGATCACAGCATTTACTTCCTTCGCACGCCTGTGCAGTGACTGCTTGTCGGCTGGCTCGGTGGTGAAGATCATGTAGCTCTCATGGTGTTCCTGGTACTGGTTGCGGTCTCCCCCACCATTGTTGCCGTTGTTGTTGTTGTTGTTGTTATAGTTCCTGTTGTTGTAGTAGTTGCGGTTGTTGTTGTTGTTGTTGAAGTTGCGGTTGCCGTTGTTGTAGTTGCGGTTGGCTCCCTGAGCCACTTGGTTCACGTTCTCCCCTCTCGGAAACACTGCAGGCCTGGGAGCAGCTGCCCGAACAGGCTACACGTTGGCTCCCGAGAGTGGCAGAGGAGGTGGAGGAGGCAGCTGAACATCGTCCTCATTCTTGATTTGGTCCCACCAGCTGCACTGCCGGGTAGTGTGGTTGGCCGGCCTACTCGGATGCCGAGTATGGAAGCTACACGGCCCAACCTTCATGTTCTCGAAGATGAAGCTTGGAGCTGGATCCGGGTTGCCGCTACCCTGCTGGGGAGCATTGTATGGCTTCTTGATGCCTTGGCCCTGATTCTGGTTCTGCCCGTACTGGGCTCCAGCAGTTTTTTACCTTTGGCTACCCCCAGCAGCCGTAGTCACAACATTCACCTCCTCGGGATCATACCGAGTATCAATGCGGTCACCTCTGCGCTTGTTTCTGAAGTCATTGCGCCTGCTGCTGTCTTGGTGCTTCCTTCTCGGCTCAAGAGAATCAAGAAGAGGCCGAGTTGGGTCACCGAGCGCATACATATCTGTAATCTTGATCGTCTCGGCGAGCGTACTCGGCATCTCTCTCTGCAGCTTCTACCACAACATGCTGCCATGCTTGCAGCCTTGAGCAAACCAAGTAATGGCCTGGGCCTCATTCACACCTTCACAGGTGTTCCTCAAGGTACTCCACCAAGTAAGGTACTCGCGGTCAGTCTCCTCTTCCTGCTGCTTGCAAGCGGACAGTTGCTGCGGCCTATTCGGCCTCTTGTACGTGCTGGTGAAGTTGCTGATGAAGGCTTCCAAGAAGTCTAGCCAGCAGTGGATACTGTCCTTGGGCAGGTTGTTGAGCCAAGTCCGAGCAGGGCCCTCCAGTATTTGCGGAACATACCGCACAACCCATCTCCGGTTGCCGCCTGCGATATGCACAGCGGTAACGTAGTCGCTCAGCCAGTCTTCCGGCTTGGTGCTGCCATCGTAACACTTGGTCCCCCTAGCCAGCTGGAAATGGTTCACGGAGGGCTCCTCCATGATGCGGCGACCAAAGCAATCTGGGCCGGGTGGCCCCCTGTTCTCGAGCTGTGCAGACCGGTTGATCCGGTCCAGCTTGTATCTTGCATCACTGGGCTCCAACATGCGGTCACCTAGACGGTCAGTGACATCTCTTGGATCAACATAGCCGGCTAGACCCATTTCCGAGTAGCCATCATCGTAGCGGTTCTCCTGCACAACTGCGGGCTGCACCACCGGGTTGGCTGCTGGCGCAGCCGCACGCGGCTGGGCTGCCGCTGGCTGCTGCGTCCTCTGCCGAGTAGGCTGAGCGGCAGGATGCCGAGAAGGTCTTGCATGGTCTCCTTCTTGCCTCTTGCTGTGAGCTTTATTGGCTTGATAGCCTGCTCCTGCAGTATTGTGTTTCTGACCGGGCTGCCGCGGCACAGTGTGCTATTTTGCGACGACAGCCGGGTCGTACACCTGCATCTGTCTACTCTTCCCAGAGTGCACACTCTGGTCCCTCTCATTGCCGGGAAGCGGCGATGAGGCCTGATCCGTAGATCTGACCGCACGCGAGTGCACAATCTGAGAAGCGCCAGCACCCGGATTGGCTTTCCGAAACTCCTCGTTCTGCCTGCCAGCCTCTAGCACTAGCTCGTTGAGTCTCTCATGCTGCCTAGCGCGCGCGTCGCCAGTGAGATGCGGCAACTCAGCAGCCACTGCCTCCGCAGCCCTAAGAGTTTTGGCGGGGGTGCTGTATCTAGGCCTACCAACAGTGTTCAAACTAGCAGATTGGCTAGCAGCCCTACCATCTCTAGCCAGCTCCGCGCCTAAGTTGCGACGAGTAACGCCTATCTTGCTAGGTAGCATAGAAATGGGAGTAAAGACATGCGCTGTATTGTACTCGTTTTGCGCCAGGTTAAGCTCAAGCCTAACCTTCTCCAGCTCCTGGGTCTCCGAGAGTAGCGCTTGACGCTGCTGCTCGATTTGCGCCCTCATGGCGGCGAGTTCCGCCTCGTTGGGTTGCGGCATGCCCAGCTGCAGGGTTGCGCCTCCGCGAGCAACTGATATCGTCGTGGACGTGGAAGGATCCACGTAGCCCGGAATGTTCTGGGGCTTCTCGTAGGGCTTGTGGCCCTTCGCACCAGCAGGTTCCTCGATGACGCCAGCGGTAGAGGTCGCGCCCTTCCCGGCATCGATAGCCGGGCCTGTCATCATCACCTCCACGCTGTCCGCAGAGCAGCCAGTTGGCTTCTCGCGGGCAGCGAGTACAGCAGGAGGATCTTCCGCGACGAGAACCACCTCCGGGAACTCGCGGATGACGGTGGTGGCGACGTAGACCAGATGCGTGCCGAAGGAGAGCACCGAGCCGCCTGCTGGCATGGGTCTACCGCCGAAATCTCCAGCGTTGTCGGTGACGAAGTCGAAGGAGCCGAATCTGTGGACAAGGCCACAGACCACGCGCTCCCCTGAAGCTGAAATCGGTCCCGTCCGAATGTGAACTCAAGCCAGCGCCGCTGGTAGCCCCACGATGGGCGCCAACTGTCGTGGTGGTATCACGGCAGATGCCATAGGATGGCTAAAGTGTTGGGACTGATGGACGCTGGAGGTATCCGGGGAGGGATCGCACGGCGAGTAGCCGCGCGTAAGGTATCTCTAGCACTGCAAACAACAAGATCTACCCAGGTTCAGGGCCCTCGTGTGGAGGTAACACCCCTACTCCTGCGCGAAAGGCAGGAGTAGGGGTTTTACCTCCTCACGAGGGCCCTGAACCTGTCGCACCCTAATTTCTAGGGGATACTCACCGTACGAACTGGATAGCAAATGCTTGGATTATGGGGCATAACTGCTCCCACGTCCCAGCTTCCTGGTAGGCCTGCGCTTATGCGCGACAACACAAGCCCTGCTATTCCATCGTCGATGTAAACTATCCACTAGAGATCAAAGGCACTTCCGTCGACGTACTTCAAACCATACACACATGGTACGTCAACGGCGTTTAACAAGTGATATCACAACAGATCTCTACGACACAAAAGATTGAAATAAGTTGCAAATGGCTCTCATTAGAGCAGAGATAGCAAATACAATCATTCAGAGGGCACATGCCCCAACAATACATCATTACAATACAGCGGAAGCATTCAACATGTCTGAGTACAGACAAGAACCAAATAGGCCTAAGAGGCCGGAAACGAAAAGACGGAGCCCATCCACGAAGTCTCGTATCCTGCCCGGGTCCGCTATCTACTCGTCAGCAGTCTCGTCATACTCCACGTAGTAGCCACCATGTAGATCCTCGGAAACGTCGTCTGCGTAAACCACAGCCCCAAAGGGGTCAGTACATAGACGTACTGGCAAGCAAGACTCACAGTTCACCAAAGTGTAACCCGTCAACACCAAGCACAGATGCCTTGGGTTCAACGGAAGAAAAGGGGTATGAAAGATGCTGCAACTGGCTGCGCTAACCAACTACAGAAACATGCTACAACTGCCGGCTAACAGAAAGGAGATAAGATCGAGGATTGTAACCAACTGAAAGATAACTTCAAACAAACCCATCCTGGATCTCGCCCCTTATCCAAAGAAGCGATCCGAGGATAACTCACACAGTTGTAATAATGATGGTTCAAATTATTGTGTCAATAGGCCTATTACTAGTCAAATTATTAATCATGGGGTGTAACATGTTTGATCATTATGTTTAAGTTGTCCTGAGTACTTGTTAGCCAGTACTTTCACCAAGTAATCCATAACCGCGGAAAACACGGCTTCTCGAGAAGATTATCCCTGCAGGGTTGCACCAATTTGGCCGTACACTCAAGAATAACCCGCCAGATGGAAATGCACTTCCACCAAGCGGGGTACTCTACACAACCAACCATTCTTCGCATCAAGCCCAAAGAACCTTGGGCGCACGGCTAATCGAGCCCAGAAGAAAATGGACCCTCATAGCACTCTAAGAACGTGTCCCCCTATATGCCGACTACAAAAGTTCCACCCTGGCCTGGGCTCGCAAAAACATGCATGCGGCAAATGGAAAACACGAACTAAATGAGGCGATTTGGACGAGATGCGAATCAGGTCAAGTTGAGGGGGGCGCCCATACTCGCTTCCCAAATGCGGGTAGTGCGCTCATCATGGATCAGTAGACAAGACCCTTTTCCTATTAGGGTCGACACTAGCAGGCTTCAAAACCTCTCATGGGCCTCCTGCCGGTGCCTTATCATCAAGTTTATTATTAATAGTAACATTAGCATGATTGATTGATTAAACATCGAGCCCCCACAACGTAATAGATATAGTAACAGAAAGTAACGGAATAACAGACTCGAGCAAAAGCAACCTAAGCATGCTAGTAAGACACTGGCTCAACCAAGGGGTGATAGGATTGGAGGTGAGGCAATATCAGGGTTAAGGGATTCATGTGATAGGTTCGTAACAGAAACAACTACTACTAAGGCTAGCAGAAAAGGAACAACGGAAAGTATCGGTAACCAAGGTTGAAAGGAACACAGTGGTTCATGTGAGTGATAACTTGCCTGCAAAACCCAGTAGCCTGGTACTGAGCTAACTCCTTAGAAGGGGTGTCGTAAGTATCGTCGGTCTCAACGTCGTCGTTTATCCGAGAAGAAGCAAACAAACAATGCAGAAAGATAAACAATCAATATCATGGCATAATGCACAATAAAAGGAATGATGCATGATAGTTTAATTGATGCATCAATAGTAAACTAGTTGACAAGATAACACAAATTAAATGGACCCATATGCAATTGGATTGCATGTGGAAAAGATCCATTGAAATAAGTGGAAACAAATGATTTACAATTAATTATTATGTGAGAGTTGTTAGCATGATGCATGCATGATGAAAACAACAAAATAACAACAAAGTAGCAATAATAGATGCAAGTGGAAAAGGAATTTAACAAGGTTTGGAAATCATTTATTAAGTTTGGGAAGTTTGGTTACTTAAACATGTCACACAAGCAATTGTTGTTTTCAACAAATTAAAGTGTTCAAAACAAATAACAAAGTTTATATTTGAAAAGGTTATCAAATTTTAGTTGGATTACATGTTTCACATTTTGAAATTGGATTTAGGATTATTTAATTATGAATTAAACAATATTAAACAATTTTTAATTGCATTAAACAAGATTTAAATGGTTTAGGCAATTTTAAGTATTCAAAACAGAAAACAAAAATTATATTTGGATAGGATATTCAAAATGGTATGGAAAACATATTTTATTTGCATTATTTGGAGTTGGCATGAATTATTTATGAATTATTGCAAATTACATTTGAATTATTCAAATTTGAATTTTAAATGTTTTTGGAAAAGTCAAAACAGTGCACAAATGGAATAATTGGAAAGATCTTTTGATTTGGATCAGAAAACATATAAAGTTTTTATCTATTGGAATTATAAATTGAAAGTTATTAATTTTTGAAGTTTTTGTGTAATTCTGTTTATTAAAAAGAAATTTGGAATTCGCAGAAACCAAATGTTACCCAGCTGTTATCTACCCACCGTCACTGACGCGTGGGCCAGCGGCCAGCATGGCGCGCGCGCGCACACGCGTGGCAGAGAGGGCCGCTGACAGTGGGCCTGCGCTGTGGAAGAAATTCCACCGAAAAAAGGTGGAGCTGAGGGGATCGAACCCCGGACCTAGCTCACGCGCGGAACGGACGCAACCACTGCGGTGCTTCTGAACTTTTGTGATACAACGTAACCTGACAGAAGATAACATAGCTCGACGGTTAACTGAAACTTTGATCAGAAACGTGCGTTCTCTGAAACTCGTGACTGAAACTCGAACAGCAGGCGATCGCCGGCGTGCTGCTGCTCGATGCCGCGGTCCGTGCGGTGGACGTGATGCGTGTTGAGGCGCTCGCGCGGGCCGTGCGTGTTGCTCCCGTGTGGAGGCGCACAGGGGAAGGGAGGAGAAGATCGTGGGCGCTCACCGGCGGCTCGCTGTAGACGTTCAGGTCGTCGGGGCAGAAAAACGGCGGCTTCTCCGGCACGGCGCGGTCGCCGTGGTGCCTCCCGGCAGCGGGCGAGGGGACGGCGAGCTTCAGCGCACCTCCAAGCTTCCATTCCCGCCACCAACTATGCCTCGAGGTGACCCTGGCTACCGGCGACGAGGGAGGAAGGTGGTGGTCTCGGTGGTCTCGGTGCGGTTCAGAAATTCAGAGGAGGGACAGAGCAGATGGGGAAGACAGGGGTAGACGGCGGCGCTAGGATGGTGGGACTAGGGTTAGCAGGGTTGGTAGAGGGTAGGGGTAGGGTAGATATAGGGAGGAGGTGCTGTACGGCTGAGCATCGGGAGGGCAGAAGATGATCGGATGGTTCTGTTGGGGTTCGTACAGGAGGTGACAGTGACGTGAGGGAGAAGGACGACAGGGAAGGGTACTGGGCCAAGGTAACGGGCTGGGCTGCTTGGCTTTCTCTCTCTCTCTCTCTTTATTTTCCTGTTTTCTGTTTTTATTATTTTTTTTGCTGAAAAACAAATGGAAGGAAAAGGAGAGTTTCCAAGTTAAATAAAAGTTTTGGTAAAAGAATATGGTTAGTTCTGTTTTCAATTAGCAACCCAAAACTAGCTTTTGTTTTCCAAGGTTTACAAATTTAATTGTTGTTTGTTAAATAAACCAATATTTGAATGAATTTTTAATATGAATTAAACCTTATTGAAAACAAACATTTTTGATAGGGTTTACCCCTAAGATTTAAGGTGATTAAAGATTACAAATAGGGTGGTGAACTTAAGGTTTCAAAAGGTATTGATTTGAGAATTGGTTTGAATTTGGGTAATTAGATAATTAAATAATTATTGATGAAAACCATGTTTTTATTAGGGTGACCCCTAAGATTCAATTTGATTAAATTAGTTGATTAAATTCATAAGTTCAAATTGGTTCTGCTTGATGCATTGATTTGAACTTGAAGGTGATTTGAAAATCATTTGTTTGATTAAGCCCACAATTTTAATGAGTGATCAACATTGAATAAAATGAAAGCAATTTGGTTGTTTTTATTTGAACTCTCACTTTGGAAATTGTAACATCACAAGGATGAAACAAAAGGTTTGAATTTTGGTTTGAAATTCAAATAGAAAACAAAGGAAAACAAATGAAAACAGTTGGAAAACAACTGAAAACAGAGGAAAACAAATGGAACACAAACAAAACAAATGCAACCAACATGATGCCATGATGCAAAACATAAAATAACAGGGAGCAAACATTCTAATGGCTATTTTTCAGACTTGGGATGTTACAGAACCTGGGTAGATCGTGTTGTTTGCCGTGTTTACTTCGTACCTCACGCGGCTACTCGTCGCGTGATCCCTCCCCGAGCACCTCCAGCGTCCTTCGTCCCCACATCTTTAGCCATCCCATGGCATCTGCCGTGACACCACCACGACAGTTGGCGCCCACCGTGGGGCAACCAGCGGCGCTGGCTGGAGTTTCTGTTCGGACGGGATCTTCTTCAGCGGAGCGCGTGGTCTGTGGCCTTGTCCACAGATTCGGCTCTTTCGACTTCGTCACCGACAACGCCGGCTGTTTCGGCGGCATGGCCATGCCGGAGGGCGGCTCGGTGATCTCCTTCGGCTCCCTCCTCGTCTACGTCGCCACCGTCGCCAACAGCGCATACCCCGAGCTGGTGCATGACGCGGAGGATCCTCCCGCGGTGATTGCTGCTCGCGGAAGGCCCGCATGCAGCTCTGCGAGCTGCGCTGAGGTGATGGTGACGGGCTTGGCGGCAAACACTGGCGCAGCTGCTACTGGCGCTGCGGCCGTCATCGAGGATCTTGATGAACCGGCTGCTGGTGGCAGGACTCACCGGCCCTACGAGAGGGAGAGCAACTTGCCGCCTTCCACCTCTACGATCATTCCTGCGTCGGCTGCGCGACCTGGTATGCCTACTCCCACCGACGTCGAGCTTCTAGCCATGCGGGAGCAGCTCGAGCGGCAACGCTTGGAGTTGCTTGCCGAGCAGGCGGAGTTGGAGAAGATAAGGTTGGAGTTGAGCCTAGATCAGCTCGAGTACAACAAGGCGCACGGCTTCACGCCAGTTGCCAGGCGGGCTAGCAGAGTAGGCGGCACTCGGCGCAACTTGGGTGTCGAGATGGCTACGGTTGCGGAGGTTCCCGCGCAGTCCGCTACCGCGAACACCTCCACAAGGCCAAGGTACAGCACGCCCGCCAAGACGCTCAGAGCTGCAGAGGCCGTGGCTGCCGAGTTGCCGCGTCTCGAAGGCGACGCGCGCATCAGGCAGCAGGAGAGGCTCCACGAGTTGGTGTTGGAGGCCGCCAGACAGAACGAGGAGTTCCGGAAGGCCAACCCGGGTGCTGGGGCATCGCAGATCGTGCACTCGCACGCGGCCAGATCTAACGATCAGGCCTCGTCCCCGCATCCGAGTCGCGAGAAGAGCCGCAGTGGACGTTCAGGCCGAGATAGGCAGATGCAGGTGTACGACCCGACTGTTGCCGCGAAACAGCGCGCTGTGCCGCAGCAGTCTGGTCAGGAACACAACGCTGCAAGAGCAGGCTCTCAAGCCCAACAAGCTCAAAGCCAGGCCCGAGATGGTGCACGGCCAGGTCCTTCTCGGCAACCCGCAGCTCAGCCTACTCGGCAGAGGCAGCAGCTGCGTGCAGTGGCGCCAGTCGCCAACCCGGTGGTGCAGCCTGTTGCTGTGCAGGTGGACAGGTATGATGATGGCTACTCGGCTATGGAGATGGCTGGTTATGACATTCATGACCGTGTTGGCGAGCGCGTGTTAGCGCCTGGAGATGCAAGGCACCAGCTGGACCGTATCAGCTTGTACGTGCGGCTTGAGAGCACGGGTCCTCCTGGCCCCGAGTGCTTTGGCCCGCGCATCATGAACGAGCCTTCCGTGAAGGGCTTCCAGCTTGCAAGGGGCACCAAGAGCTACAACGGCAGCACCAAGCCTGAAGATTGGCTCAATGACTACGTCACCGCGGTCCATATCGCGAATGGCAACAGGAGATGGGCGGTGCGCTATGTGCCGCAGATGCTAGAGGGTCCAGCTCGCACTTGGCTCAACAACTTGCCCAAGAACAGCATCAACTGCTGGCTGGACTTCTCGGATGCCTTCATCAGCAACTTTACGAGTACATACAAGAGACCGAATAGGCCACAACAGCTGTCAGCTTGTAGGCAGCGGGAAGACGAGACAGACCGCGAGTACCTTACTCGGTGGAGCACATTGAGGAACACCTGTGAGGGTGTGAATGAGGCACAGGCCATTACCTGGTTTGCGCAGGGTTGCCGACATGGCAACATGCTTTGGCAGAGATTGCAGAGGGAGATGCCGAACACTCTGGCGGAGACCATCAAGATTGCGGATCAGTACGCACTCGGTGATCCTACTCAGCCACTGATGGACTCCTCTGAGCCAAGAAGGAACTTCAACAACAGCAAGCGCAACGAGTTCCGCAACAAGTGCCGAGTAGATACTCGGTATGATCCTGAAGAGGTGAATGCAGTGAATGTCGGAGGCGGTGGTGGCCAAAGGCAGAAACCTGCTGGAGCCTACGGGCAAAACCAGAACCAGGGCCAGGGCAACAAGAAACCGTTCCGTACTCCTCAGTCGGGTAGCGGTAACTCCGAGCAGCCGAAGAAGTTTGTCTTTGATGACATGAAGGATGGCCCATGCAGCTTTCACACTCACCACCCCTCGAGGCCTGCTAACCACACTACTCGGCAATGCGAATGGTGGGATGTGATCAAGAGTGATGGCTTGCCTCCTCCTCCTCCCCTGCCAGCCGCCAATGCTACTGTTCAGCCTACTCGCGCGCCCGCAGCTCGGCCGCCAGTGTACCCGAGAAGAGAGAATGTGAACCAAGTGGCTTTAGGAGCCAACCAGAACTTCAACAATGAGAGATACCGCAACAACCACAACAACTACAACCGCAACAACAACAACAGAGGCAACAACAACAACTATCAGGGCAACAACAACAATGGCAACAATGGGGGCAATGGCTCCAACCAGTACCAAGAGCACCATGAGAGCTATATGATCTTCACTTCTGAGGCAGTCGACAAGCAATCACAGCACAGGCGTGCCATGGAGGTCAATGCAGTGATTCCCGCTGTCCCTCACTACATGTATTGGTGTGACCAGGAGATCAGGTGGACCCGAGCAGATCATCCCAAGGTGATGCCAAACCCGGGCACTTACGCTTTGGTGCTGGATCCTACCTTCCTGGGTCCCGAGAAGAATGTGAGGTTCAGCAAGGTGCTAATCGACAACGGCAGCAGCATCAACATTGTGTACAAGGACACACTCGAGAAGCTTGGCCTGGCCGAGAACATGATGCTGCCCAGCAAGACCACCTTCCATGGCATTGTGCCCGGGATCTCGTGCAACCCGATTGGCCGAGTGTGGATAGATGTGCTATTCGGTACCCGGGAGAACTGCCGCACAGAGCGCCTGCAGTTTGAAGTGGTTGACCATCAGAGCCCCTATCATGCTCTACTCGGCAGGCCTGCTCTGAGCAAGTTCATGGCCTCTACTCATGTTGCATACCTGAAGATGAAGATCCCCGGTCCCAATGGCATAATCACTATCGCTGGCGACTACAAGAAGTCCATGGAGTGTGCTTCAGCCAGCTCCAAGCTGGCAGAGTCGATGGTGATTGAGGCCGAGAAGAAGAAGATGTACGAGGTGGTGGCCATGGCTCAGTCCGCACAAGCTGGTGCACAAGGTGTGCCGAGTACCCAGCATGGTACTGCCTTCCAAGCTGCCAAGGAGACAAAGACAGTCCAGGTTGACCCCGAGTTCCCCGACCGCGTAGCCATCATTGGTTCCGGGTTGGCGGAGAAATAGGAAAGCAAGCTCATCCACTTCCTCCGTGAGAATCGGGATGTATTCGCCTGGACCAATGAAGATCTACCAGGAGTCCCGAGGGAGTTGGTTGAGCACTCTTTACATGTGCGCCCTGACGCCAAGCTAGTGAAGCAGGCTATGCGCCGTTTCGGAGATGAGAGAAGGAAGGCCATTGGTGACCAGATCACCAAGTTGCTGATAAGCAACTTCATCATGGAGGTGCTGCACCCGGATTGGTTAGCCAACCCGGTCATGGTCAAGAAGAAGAAGGAGGATCCCAAGGCTGCCACTGCATGGCGCATGTGTGTCGACTACACCGACTTGAACAAGGCATGCCCCAAGGATCCTTTCCCGCTACCTCGCATCGATCAGGTGATCGATTCCACTGCTGGTTGTGAACTGCTGTCTTTCATAGATGCCTACTCTGGTTTCCACCAGATTGCACTCAATCCTGCTGATCAAATAAAGACTGCTTTCATTACCCCGTACGGGGCTTATTGCTATCGTGTCATGTGTTTTGGCTTGAGGAATGCGGGTGCAACCTATCAGAGATGCATGCAGAAATGCTTGCACGATCAGCTCGGCAAGAATGTGCAGGTGTACGTAGATGACATTGTCATCAAAACGAATAAAACACATACTCTGCTTGCCGACCTGGAGGAAACCTTTGCTAACCTACGCAAGTACAAATTGAAACTGAATCCGAGTAAGTGCACCTTTGGTGTACCGGCTGGAAAGCTACTCGGTTTTCTAGTTTCTAGTCGGGGCATTGAAGCCAATCCCTCTAAGATAAAAGCTATTGAGAGCATGTCTTTACCGAGATCACTGAAGGATGTGCAGAAGTTCACAGGTTGCTTGGCATCTTTGAGCCGTTTTCTGGGCCGAATGGGCGAGAAGGCTCTGCCTCTATACCAGCTGATGAAGAAAAGTGACAAGTTTGTCTGGACTCCGCAAGCGGACGTGGCATTCAATGAGCTGAAAGCAATGCTGGCTAGCGCTCCCGTCTTGGCTAGTCCGCTACCCAAGGAGCCTATGCTGTTGTACATTGCTGCGACTAACCGAGTAGTCATCGTGGTGATAGTGGTGGAGCGAGAAGAAGAAGGCAAGAGTGTGCAGCGCCCAGTATATTATCTCAGTGAAGTGTTGTCCAGCTCCAAGCAAAACTATCCGCACTATCAGAAGATGACATATGGTGTGTACCTAGGCGCCAGGAAGCTGAAACATTATTTCCAGGAGCACCCCATCACTGTTGTGAGTTCTGCTCCCATCTCGGATATCATGGGTAACAAGGAGGCGAGTGGCAGAGTAGCCAAGTGGGCAATCGAGCTAGCAGCATATGCTCCCGCGTATACGAGAAGAGAAGCCATCAAGTCTCAGGTCCTGGCGGAGTTTCTTGTGGACTGGGCCGAGATGCAGTATGAACCTCCTGCTCCAGTTTCCAACTATTGGAGGATGCATTTCGATGGCTCGAAAGTGAAGGAAGGCCTTGGTGCCGGTGTTGTGCTTACGTCACCCAAGCGAGATCAGCTCAAGTATGTGTTGCAGATTCATTTCAAGGCATCCAACAATGTAGCAGAGTACGAGGCAGTGGTTCATGGCTTGCGAGTAGCAAAGGAGGTTGGTGTGCAGCGCATTATATGCTATGGTGATTCAGATCTGGTGGTGCAGCAAGTCTCGGGCACTTGGGATGCTTTGGATGCCAACATGGCATCGTATCGCTTCCTGGTGCAGTCTATGACTGGGTTCTTCGAAGGTTGTGAGTTCCAGCACATTCACCGAGCAGAGAACGAAGCAGCAGATGAGTTGTCCAAGTTGGGATCTTCTCGGCAATCCATCCCGGCGGGAATCGCCTTGGAGCATTTGAGGAAGCCATCCATCAAGCCTTCTCCCAATTCGGAGTCTATATTTGTCCCTTCTCTGCCAAGTGAAGAATCTGATCCAATGGAGATTGACTGGGAGAGTGCTGCGGGAAACCCGGGGACTGCCGTCCTCTACTCGGGGACTGCCGTTCCCTACCCGGGGACTGCCACTCCTTACTCGGGGACTGCCACTCCCTACCCGGGGACTGCCACCCCTTACTCGGGGACTGCCACTCCTTACTCGGGGACTGCCACCCTCAACCCGGAGGCTGTCGCATTCATTGAAGAAGTTCTCGCCAATCGATCTGGGCTGCAGAGAAGCGCTCCTACTCCTCCTGAGCAACCACAAGAGCCTGCCCCAATGGAACTGGACGAACCAGTGTTTCCCATACGGGAGACACCGAGTTGGGCTATGCCCATATTATCCTTTCTAAGGGATGGCACTTTACCTGAAGATGAGGTGACTGCGAGGCAGATTCAGAGAAGATCCAAGGGCTACACCATAGTCAGAGATGTGCTGCACAAGAGAAGTGCCACTGGCGTGCTGCAACGTTGTGTGAGCCCGGAAGAGGGAGAAGAAATTCTGTTGGAGATACATCAAGGGGAGTGTGGGCATCACGCCTCTTCTCGGGCATTGGTCAAGAAAGCTTTTCGGCATGGTTTCTACTGGCTCACGGCTCTGCAGCAAGCTGAAGACATTGTGAGGAAGTGCAATGGCTGCCAGATGTTTGCAAGTAAGATTCACATGCCTGCTTCCGAGTTGAAGACAATTCCTATCACATGGCCGTTTGCCGTTTGGTGCTTGGATATGGTTGGCCCCTTCAAGCCGACTAAAGGCAATATGACACATATCTTGGTCATGGTGGACAAGTTCACCAAGTGGATTGAAGTGAAGCCTATTCGGAAGTGCGATGGGGTCACAGCTGTGAAATTCATGAAGGATGTGATCATGAGATATGGTTACCCGCACAGCATCATCACCGACAACGGCACCAACTTTGCAGAAGGGGCAATGGTGCGGTTCTGCAGAGACAAGCATATCCGATTAGACGTTGCGTTAGTCGCGCATCCTGCCTCCAATGGGCAAGTTGAGAGAGCAAATGGTATGGTACTGGCAGGCATTAAGCCAAGGCTGATTGAGCCATTGCTGAAAACACCTGGGTGTTGGCTAGAAGAGTTGCCAGCGGTGTTGTGGAGTCTAAGGACTACCCCTAACCGGTCAACCGGCTACACGCCATTCTTCTTGGTATACGGGGCTGAGGCCGTGTTGCCAATAGACTTAGAGCATGACTCCCCCCGAGTAGCCCTCTACACTGAGGTGGAGGCGAGAGAAGCTCGAGAAGACGACGTTGACCTGCTTGAAGAAGCAAGAGAGCTGACTCTGTCACGTTCGGCTATCTACCAGCAAAACCTGCGGCGTTATCATAGCCGAAAGGTGAACCCAAGGGTTTTCCGAGAAGGAGACATGGTCCTTAGGCTTGTGCAGCGCACAGCCGGGATGCACAAATTGTCTCCTCCATGGGAGGGGCCTTTCATTGTGAGCAAAGCGCTGCACAATGATGCGTACTACCTTGTAGATGTGCGCCCATCACAGGCGAACATGGCAGATAAAGCTGGAGAGGAAACCAAGCGCCCTTGGAATGTAGCTCTACTTCGTCGTTTTCATTCGTAAGCAAAGATGTGTATGTACCCTCTTATCCGAGTTGAAATTCTACTCTGCAATCTGAAATTGTTCTCGGGGACTGCCCTCGTCCAAAATTGTTCTAAGTGTTTTTACTCGGCTTTACCCTTTGTCTATTCGGTTTCTCCACTTCAGAACTCATAAGCGCATTGAGTACTGTGTTTAAACCTATATGCCAACTCTTCGACTCTGCTGCTGTCCGAAACCCGGCTTCATGGCAAGCAAGAGAACAAGCAAAAGGTCAATGAGCACACGAAAATCGCTAAGGAAGAAAAAGTGCAGGAACCGAGTAGAGTGTTTTGTTACTTTTGTTCTCTGTTTCGTCTTTTCGGCTAAGTGGTGGGCTGCGTTACTATGATTGTTTCAAAGCGGCTAAGTATTTGCAGCTCTACTCTTCGATTCTTGTGACTCGAATACCAAAAAAGCAACAAGTTGCGGGTAGAGCAGAGATGAAAAGATAGGGTGAATAAGAAACGCAACTCGGGGACTCGCATGGAAACGCAACCCGGCATTGAGCCAGGGCTGCTCAAAACGGTTAAAGATAATGTGTGGAAATAAAATTGAGTAGCAAGAAAAGCATAAATAAGTCTGATACATATGCTCCCGGCATCCCGGGGATCTGATAGATGTTCAAGTAAAAAGTGTGCAGGTAAAATCATGTGGAGGAGGCAGTGTTGTCGGTGCTGGCTTTGGCTGCTGCATCATCTGGGGTGGTCTTGGTCGCCTCGGCTTCCGAGTTGGTGGCAGTTGTCCTTGCGGATTCTTCGTCGGCGCTGGCATGGGTGGCATCCGCCTCCGACTGGACGGTGGCGGACTCTTCCATCTCGACATCGCGCTCGGTGGCTACCTGGTCAGAAGTAGCCGTGGCCACCGAGATAGGCCCTGGGGTTGAAGAAGCACCAGAGGCTTGGCCAGGGGTGAGTACCGTGTCGTCGAGAGCGGATCCGGATGAGGTGCCGAATCCGAGTGCGGCGGTGTCGACGTGCTCGGTCTCCTCATCGCTACTCGCGACGGCGACATTCTTCCCCTTCCCGGCCTTGCTCCTGGGGGACTCGAAGAAACCCGACTCCAGATCAGAGTCTGTCTCCTCATCCTCTTCCTCGCCGTCCTCCACTTCGGTGTCGGGCTCGGGGAGGCCGTCGATGAAGACGTCCGTCTCAGCGCACTCCGCGACCTCGTACACAATCAACTTGCGCGCGGCCACGCAGCTGGGGTCCATCTCCCACTTGGACTTCTCGCGTTTCCCACGGATGATTTCCATATTTAGATTCTCATACCATGAGGCGACGCAGAGGAGCATTAAGTCAGCACCTGCCCGAGCTCCCGAGGTGCGCCACTTCTTCAGCTCGGCTTTCACATTCTGCAGCTTCAGAGCAAGGCCATTAATCGTTGTCGGCGCG
This sequence comes from Alopecurus myosuroides, assembly GCA_028641055.1. Taxonomy (NCBI): domain Eukaryota; kingdom Viridiplantae; phylum Streptophyta; class Magnoliopsida; order Poales; family Poaceae; genus Alopecurus; species Alopecurus myosuroides. The sequence goes on from CM054063.1 coordinate 130,661,386, forward strand.
GAATCTTCGGGCCAGAACAGCTTGTGGAGCGCGAAGCCGACGCGCACCAGGTCGGTGCCCACGCCGGCTAGACGCTCGAAGTACCCTTTCAGCACCAGCAGGCTGTCCTCAATCTCGGCTCTGGTATCCGAGGCTTCGCCCTTCTCAAGGCGAACTGCTCGGGCCTTGGCCAAGGCTGGCACGCTAGCGGACACGAGATGAGGGAAGATTTCTGCACAGAAGCAAGGGAGAAATTTAGTCTTAGAATCCGAAAAGAGACCAAACCGAGAAGAAAAGATGCAGAAGTGAGGAAACTTACCGTGAAGCTCGCGGCGCAGCTGCTGCAACTGGACTTTCCACTCCTCCTCATTGGATATGTGCCTCTCTTGGACCTGGCGCAGAGTATTCATTTGAGCAAAGAGCCCAGCATTGGACTTCTTCAGCGTCTCGCATTCCTGCTCAAGGGCCTTCTCCTTGGCTCTGAAGGTTGTCTCAGCCTTGGCCTTCTCGGCGATAACTCGGTCCCTCTCCTCACCAAGCGTGACAGCATCCTGCAGTGCCTTCTGCAGCTGGAGTTGCAGCTTCTCAACCTCCGAGGTGTGTTCTCTTACCAGCTCCACGGCCTGGTTGGACAATTGCTGCTGCACTTCTTCTGGTTTGACGCAGTCTTGGTGGGCTTCAACGAACAATTTATGATCTTCTGTGAAGAGCCAGACAAGGTTAGCAGAGAAGCAGAGAAGCAAAAGAAACAAGAGGCAAACCGAGTAAACGACAACTCACCTTCTAATCTTTTGATGGTGGCCTCGGCGTCCTCCACAAACGCACGGCATTTCTCGTGCTCATCGGCTAAAGCCTTCAGGTTATCTGCAGAGTAGGAATGGTTAGCGCAAAAGAAAGCAGAAGCGGGCGTAAACATAAAACGCAGTAACCGCGCAGCTAAAGGCATACCTTTTACTTCAGCCAGCTGCTGGGTGCTATCATTGGCATTCTTGCTTGTTGCCTCCACAGCTGCCTTCTCCTTTTCCAGTGCAACAATTCGCCTCCTGGCGATAGCATGGTTCCAGAGGAGCACACGATACAAATTGGTACGTTTCAGAACGCTATCCTGAGAAGCGAGAAGGAAACAAGTTAGACAAGGAAGTAAAGATTCAACCCGAGTAGGAGGCTACTCGGAGAGTATCTGTCTACTCGGCCAGAATCTCGGGGACTGGGTGAGAGTAAGGGAAAATGAAGATGAGCAGCAGAGAAGAAAAATTCAACTCGGAAAGAGCAAGTAAGAATTACCGCATAAGCCTGCTCGATGTCCTCGGCGTTCTTGCGGTGCAGGAACATCTTGGCGGCAAGAGTGGCAGTCTCGGTGGAGACAACCATGGGCTTATAACCCAAATCCACTTTGTTCCACTCAACGCGCATGTGGTCGATTGCGCCCAACCCAAGGCCGTGCCAGTTGTCCGTGCCGAGAACCTTGCTGTCCCACTTGGCGTCGATGAAGCCAATGGTGTCAAGTACCTGCTCAAGGCTCCGTGATGTTATCGCTGGATCCTGGACTCCCCGAGAAGCAATAGTGACGGACTTGTTCTGGTTTGGAGCCGGGGGAGGGGAGTTCACAGCTACGGCTTTCCTTCCCTTCTGAAGGGCAAGTTGTTTATCTTGGGGAGAGAAGCCGATCTGGTTTTGTTGACTAACCTGCACCATGTAGTCCGGGAAGCAAGGCTGACCAGCAGCAGCAAGAGCGGCGGAGGTAGCAGTAGCAACCGGGCCGGACGCGCGAATAACCAACTGTCCAGTCGAGGTCGGAGGTGGCATCTGATCTCTGGCTTGTTTCTTCGTTTTCTCCTTCTCGGCTCGCTGCTTCTCGGATTCCTTGGCCTTCTTTCCTTCAGCCTTGGCCTTCGCCTTCTCGGCGGCCTCCTTCCCGGCAGTTCCCTTCTCGGCTTCTGCCTTCTCGGCAGCTTCTTTCTCGGCTGCCCTCTTCTCGACCTCCTCCCTCAAAGCATCAAGGGCTTGCTGCCTGGCAGGATCAGTTGGCGGCGCCAGGGGCGCGCTATCCGGTGCGCCAATCGGCTGGACGCTACTCGGTGCGGCGCCCGTTGGCGCATCACTCAATGGGTAGGCATCTGTCATAGTGGCATCCGTGGCGGTGGCGTCTTCTACCCGCTGCTCGGCAGCGGGGTTCACTTGGTCAGCAGCTCCTGTGTTCGGCTGCTCTTGTTTAGCTTCTGGCCGCTCAAGGGCGGTGTTGTCCTGCATCTCTTCGTCTTGAGTCTCCTCGGCAGTATTGGCCGGAGGAGAAGGGGGTATTTCCTGATGTGCAGCAGTGTCCTGTGCTGCTGACTTCGCACGGGACTGCTGCTCCGAATCTGCCCCTCGAGCATCGGTGCTCTGTGCATTGGCAGCCTCATCCTCGTCTTCATCGAGGTTGATAAGCGGCGCTGCTGGCTTCTTAGCCTGGTCAGGCGCGAGAGCAGCGTTCGCGTCCATGGGAGGTCTGCGGAGAAAAAGGAATTCAGAAATTAGAAGAGGATTGGGGAAATAGTACGATGCGAGAAGAAAGACAACAGAGAAGAAACTTACGCGCTGGTGGAGGCGAGCTTCCGCCTTGGTTTCTTCGCGACCGCCTTGGTCGCCTTCTTCTCGGCTGGCCTCTTCTTCTTGGCTGGAGGCTCTTGGGCGCCACTGCCAGTACGTTTGCGAGTGTCAGGAGCGGCAACGGACAGAGGCTTGACGACAAGGGCCGTATCGCCCTTGTTCTCATCTTCATCCTCACCATCATTATCCTCGGCAACATCGTCTATGAACTCAAAGGAAAAGAGAAGCGGATCAGAAACAACAAACAGTGAATCGGTGCTTCTCGTGAACAAGCAAAGCAGGTGCGCAGTTACCTTCTGATTCGTCCTCAGGCCAGTCGCGGAGAGATATTTCCGCGTGCTGCTTCTCCATGGAGGGGGAACGTGGGAGGTTGATCTGGTCTACGTTCTCAAAGGAGGCCTTGTCGTCCTCCTCTCGGTCAGGAGACCAGTTGCCTTCAAAACGTTCGCAGCTCTCTATAAGCTGGCGAGTGAGGACCTGGAGAGCGGAGAAGTGTCACAAGTTAGCCGAGTAGCAGGATGGTACTCTACTCGGATAGGCGTGCAAACACAAAGCACACTAAGCCTAAGTACTTTTACCGAGTATTCTACTCGGAAAGGCGTGCAGGCACAAAGCACACTGAGCCTACACAATTCTACTAAGTACTCTACTCGGTACAGACTACGATCGTTAGTCGCGACGAGAACAGGAAGCTTTCTACTCGGAATCCATATATAGAAAGCAGGGAAAGAAGAGCGTACCCGCGTAATCGGTTTGGTACGGCTGTATGGGACGAACCCATACTGCCAATGCTCGGCGAGGCTCGTCGTCAGGATGGCCCTGGCATGCTCGGGAACGTCAGCATTGTCGAGCTCGATAGTGGTCGTCCTGGTGCAGTCACGGGGGCCTCCCATGTAACACATCAGGTGGCAGCGTTCCTGCAGAGGCAGGACGCGTCTCTGAATCCAGCATGCCACTGGATCATCACTCTTGAGGCCCTCGTCGATTAGAGCGCCGAGCCGCGCCTCAATCTCCTTCGCGTTGAGGTCGTTGAGGGGCTTCTCCTTCCAATTCTTCTGGGTGGGAGCGCGGAGGCTCCAAGCGGGAAGATTGATCCTATCTGTTACCTGTCCTCCTTCGGTGGCGGGGATGTTCTTGACGTAGAGGAACGTCTTCTGCCACATCCGGACAGACTCCAGCCCCTTGATACAGGGGTGATTGGTCCCCGACCGCTGCACCATCATGGCGCAGCCGGTGTCGGTTGCCCGTGGCACCCCCGTGCCTTCCTTCTTCCCGGTGGTCTGCTGGAGGAGGTGGAAATACCTGAGCCAGGTGTCCGTTGTCGGATGGATGCCGAGGAAGGCCTCGCACACCACGGCGTGGTAGGCGAGGAAGACGACGGCGTTGGGCGGCAGGTGATGCATTTGAAGGCCGAAGTGGTCGAGGAAGCGGCGAAGGAAGTCGGAGGCCGGCAGGCCGAAGCCGCGCTCGAAGTGCGACAAGAACACGACGCGCTCGCCCTCCTCCGGTGCAGGCACGAGCTCGCCCCTGGATGGCCGGCATTGAACACCAGGAGGAACCCTCCTAGTGTTCACAAGCCAGGCGCAGTCCTCGGCGGTGACGTGCGAGCCAGCCCAGCCGGCGCGAGACATCGTTGCGAGTAGGAGAGGTGGAAAGAATCGGAAGGTTTTGTTTGGTGGGATTGGATTCGCGGCGGCGCAAAAGGTTGCGCGGCGGCGGAGAGCTCGGCGGCGGAGAAGAACAGAGAGAGATGAAAGAGGAAAAGTGCGAGGAAGGGGAAAAGGAAGTTACCGGCGGGGGGTATTTATACCCTCGCCTCAGGCTACCGTTACTATCGGGGAAGTGGGATCGATCGTGGCGTGTGGTGGGATCTGTGGCCGGCTGGAAACGCACACAAGCGCGGGATGCGCGCGTAACGGCCGCAATTGATCCCACCACCAGATCGTGGCCTATTATTACTCTTGATGGGACGTGACGCGTGGTGGGCCCACTGCCTGGAAACCAGGCGCGTGGCACATCGTGCCCTGGGCAACGAGACGACGGGGGCGTGGATGCCTGACACGTGTTCAGTCGCCGCACGAAGGGCTGGATCGTGCTCTACGCCGCAAGGGCTCAATTCAAGAAAATTCTCTAAGTCTTTTTACTCGGGCGCAGAGTAGAAGGCTGGTGCTACTCGGGAGAGAGGAAACTCAAGGTACTTGTCAGAATACCACTCGGAGGTCTTTTACTCGGCATCTTGAGGATCAAGGGCTGTGTTGCAAGGATTGGTTTTAAGCTGGCAGAGCCTAGTGAACGAGTTCGCAAGACTCAACCAGCTTCGGGGACTGCTGTTGGGGGGTTACCCCTGAGTAGGGTAAAGGCAAGTGGTAAAAGCAGCTAACAGAAGAGAGGTTTGGTCGAGTAGCCGACTACCCGGTACCCGCTACCCGGCAGACTGCTACTCGGTCTCACCTCAAGATGGCCAGAAGGAAATATCAAGCAAGTTCTGTCTCTTCGAGTAGAAGAGGTGGCCCGAGTAAAATTGGCGGGAACCTACTCGGGCCAGAAAGTCAAAGGAGCCATTCTGACACAGGATCCCGCGTATCCTGGGTCCGTACTTGGCAGTATTCGAACTACTGTTCATCTGGGACCGGCCTGCCTGACAGTGACAGCATGGAAGCAGGCCCGTGGCAGGATAAGGGGGGCCTACTCTGTGTTTGCCACAGTGATACCAGTCTGTCCCCTAGTTTTGCCCAACGACTTTCTAGATGCAGCCAAGATTAGGAACCAAAGCTGTCAGCGGGAACCCGGAAGAAGGACGATGTGCACACTATGTCGACACTTGTCCATGTTTGGACGTATCCGGCTGGGCACCACGTATATAAGGTGCCCCGCCGCCTCCTGCGTGAGGCATTGCATACTGGGCTGTGCATAAACCCTAGAAACCCTAAGTTCTTGACCTAGTTCATCTTGAAGAGAGGAGAGCGGCTACTCGGCAGCGATACCTTTTGTACCGTGGCTACTCGGTGAGACATCTAAATACAGAGAGAAAGGCAGGAGTAGGGGTTTTACCTCCTCACGAGGGCCCTGAACCTGGGTAGATCGTGTTGTTTGCCGTGTTTACTTCGTACCTCACGCGGCTACTCGTCGCGTGATCCCTCCCCAAGCACCTCCAGCGTCCTTCGTCCCCACATCTTTAGCCATCCCATGGCATCTGCCGTGACACCACCACGACACCGTAGCGCGGATAATCACGCGCTCCGTAAGTCGAACCGCACGCCGGTACGGACGCAGGATACGCGGGATCCCTTGTCAGAACGGCTTTATTGACTTCTTGCCCGAGTAGGAACGCAGTCCCTCTACTCGGACCACTTGACCGCTATCCGGACGAACACAAACTTTCTCAATATCTTCTCTTGGTCTTCAATACTTATGACCGGATAGAGACTACCGGGTAGCCACCAACCCGGCCAACAGTGCACTGATCTTTGCCTTTTACCACTTGCCTTACCCCTACTCGAGGGTAACCCCCCGACATAACTTTTTGAGTGTATTTATCAATAATCATCTGAGAGGCCAGCTGCATATACTCAAACAATATTGTTAGAGAGATGATACCCACGTTGTTATCATCACCAAAATCATCAGAGGGATCATGAGCTTTCAACTAGTAAGAACCGAAGAATCCTAAATCTCCCGTCAACTAAACCCCGAGGGCTGCCTACGGAACGATCGATCCAACTGAACTCACCTTAATTGAAACCGCTTCACACCCATGGCCGGTCCACCACGCCAATAGAACCTCAAGGGTTAGCTGAGGAAGACTGGGAAGTCCGTAACTGAATCCCAAGGGGAAAGGATAGGTAACCCGATGAATCTTGATACGATCCTAGATATACATCATAGGAGTAGCCTTGATACGGTCATAGGTACAAACCATAGGAGTAGCCTCACACGAGGGATACAAGAGCAAAGCTCAAAGTTCTAATTTCATCTCTAACCTATATCTGACCATGGGGGTCTCCTTATATAGCCTACGGGGTAGGTGGGGTGGAAAAGGGGCTTTTCACCCACTTTTGCGAGCTGGCAGGGGAGTGTGTGGTGGCCGGCCTGGCGACGCAGGGAGGCCGGCCTAGGCCGGGCTCGGGGCCGGGCGTCTCTAGCAGGTGGCCGGCCTGGGATGCGCAGGATGGCCAGCCTAGTCCGGGCAGGAGACCGACTGCGTCTGTTAGGTCGCCAGCCTGGAGGCCGGCCTGGCCGAGCTGTAGGCCGGGTTTCCTGCACCCCGGCTCCACCTTATTCTCTTCTTCTTCTTCCTTGAGGGCTTCTTCTTGGGCATCTTCCATGGCTTCTTGGGCAACTTCTTGAGCAGGTTTTTGGGCATCTTGAGCATTGTCTTGGGGGTCCATGGCGGGGTCAAACCTGAGCACACAAAGGGCATTTCCATGAGGTAGTGCACCATTCACCAAGTCACCGAAAGAATGAAGAGAGAGGAGTGAGTTCACCTTGTCATGTATGTCTTTGGCTCGTTATCTTGTCATTGGTCCACTTGGTGGAATGGGGTGTGCTGCATCATCTCCCCCCTTGGAAAAGAGTCAACATCGACTCGTGATCTTACTCATCACTTGGGTACCCATGGAAAGGAGAGAGGTCCTTGACGTTGAAGGAGTTGTGGACGAGTTACTTGGATTGCGGTAAGTCGAGCTTGTACGCGTTGTTGTTGATGCGCTTGATGATCTTGAAAGGGCCGTCACCTCTTGGCTTGAGCTTGGAGTTGCGCTCTTGTGGGAAACGGTCCTTGCGCAAGTGTAGACAAATGAGGTCACCTTCTTGGAACACCATGGGCTTCTTGTTCTTGTTCATGATGGAGGCTCGATGCTCGGAATGCTTCTCTAGTGTAGTTCTTGTGGAGTCATGTAGCTTCTTGATGTAGTCGGTGCGCTTGTCAATGTCCATGTGGACTTGCTCGCAGAGAGGCAATGGTAATATGTCGAGAGCGGTGTTGGGGTTGAAGCCGTAGACAATCTCGAAGGGGCTCTTCTTGGTAGCTTGGTGTCTGTCGCACCCGGACTTCTAGAGGATACTCACCGTACGAACTGAACAGTATTCTGATTGGATTACGGGGCTTACCGGCACCCGCGTCCTCTTACGAGTAGGCCAACACTTATGTGTGACAACCAATCGTTACTGTTCACCGTCGATGTAAACTATCCCGTAGAAATCAGGACACTACCATTGACGTACTTCATACCATACACACATGGTACGTCAACGGCTTTGAACAAGATGATAACACAACATATATCTAAGACACAAAAGATTGAAATAAGTTGCAACTGGCCCTCACTAGGGCAGAGATAGCAAATACAATCATCCAGAGGACACATGTCCCAACATAACATCATTACATCTCAGCGGAAGCATTCAAAGGGTCTGAGTACAGACAAATCCAAATAGGCTTAAGAAGCCGGAAACTGAAATAAAGACGGAGCCCATCCACGATGTCTCGGATCCTGCCCGGGTCCACTAACTACTCGTCAGCAGCCTCGTCAAACTCCACGTAGTAGCCGTCACCTGGATCCTCGTAGGCGTAGTCTGCGGAAACCACAGCCCCAAAGGGGTCAGTACATAGACGTACTGGCAAGCAAGACTCACAGTTCACCAAAGTGTAGCCCGTCAACACCAAGCACGGATGCCTTGGGTTCAACGGAAGAAAGGGGAATATAAAAGATGCTGCAACTGGCTGCGCTAACCAACTACAGAGGGTCTATCACTTCCGGCTAACAGAAAGTAGATAAGATCGAGTATTGTAACCAACTGAAAGATAACTTCAAACAAACCCATCCTGGATCTCGCCCCTTATCCAAAGAAGCAATCCGAGGATAACTCACACAGTTGGATTAAAGATGAATCAAGTTATTGTGTCAATAATCCTATTACTAGTCAAGTTGTTAATCATTGGATGTGAGATTGTGAATCATTAGGTTTAAGTTGTCCTGAGTACTTGTTAGCCAGTACTTTCACCAAGTTAACCATAACCGCGGAAAACACGGCTTCTCGAGAAGATTATCCCTGCAGGGTTGCACCAATTTGGCCGTACACGTATGAATAACCCGCCAGATGGGATGCCTCCCACCAAGCGGGGCACTCAACACAACTCAACTCTTCTTCGCATCAAGCCCAAAGCACCTTGGGCGCACGGCTAATCAAGCCCCGAAGAAAAGGGACCCTCATAGCACTCTAAGACCGTGTCCCCCTATATGCCGACTACGAAAGTTCCACCCTGCGCTTGGCTCGCAAAAACATGCATGCGGCAAATGGAAAACACGAACTAAATGAGATGATTTGGACGAGATGCGAATCGAATCAAATTGAGGGGGGCACCCATACTCGCTTCCCACATGCGGGTAGTGCGCTCATCATGGATCAGTAGACAAGACCCTTTTCCTATTAGGGTCGACACTAGCAGGCCTCAAAACCACACAGGGCCTCCTGCCGGTGCCTTATCATCAAATTATTATTAACAATAACATTAGCATGATTGATTGATTAAACATCGAGCCCCCAGAACATAATAAAGATATAGTAACTGAAAGTAACGGGTAACAGACTCGAGCAAAACACCCTAAGCATGCTAGTGAGACACTGGCTCAATCAATAGGGTTGTAGGAGTGGTGGTGAGGCAATATCAGGGGTAAAGGATTCATGTGATAGGTTCGTAGCAGAAACAACTACATCTAAGGCTAGCAGAATAGATCAACGGAAAGTATCGGTAACCAATGTTGAAAGGAACACAGTGGTTCATGTGAGTGATAACTTGCCTGCAAACTCAGCAGACGGGTACTGAGCTAGATCCTCAGAAGGGGTGCTGTAAAGATCGTCTGTCTCAACGTCGTCGTCTATCCGAGAAGAAGCAAACAAACAAGACAGAAATATAAACAATCATTATCATGGCATTGTGCACAATCAAAGATGATGCATGACAAGTTAATGGTTGCATCAAAATAAACTAGCTAACATGATAACACAATTTAAATGGACCCATATGCAATTGGATTGCATATGGCAAAAGGTCCATGGATTAAGTGGAAACAAATGATCTATAATTTAATTATCATGTGAGAATTTATTACCATGATGCATGCATGATGATAATAACAAAATAACAACAATAGATGCAAGTGGTAAAAGAATAAAACAAGTTTGGAAAATTATTTATTAAGTTGGGAATTTTGGTTACTTAAACATGTCACCCAAACAATTGTTGTTTTCATCAAATTAAAGTGTTCAAAACAATTAACAAAATTTATATTTGAAAAGAACATCAAATTTTAGTTGGGTTACGTGTTTCAAATTTTGAATTAGGAGTTAGGATGAATTTATTATGACTTAAACAATATTAAACAAGTTTTAAATGAATTTAAAACAAGTTTGAATTTTATTTGCTCAAAACATAAATTCAAACTCATATTTGAAAAGTTCATATTTTTCTAGTTTGAAAACATATTTTGCATGTTCAAAAAAATATTTTATATTGAGCAAGTTATGATTTTATCAAATTTAAATGAATTAAACAAGGATTAAATTATTTAGGCAATTTAAATTATTCAAACCATGAAACAAAATTTATATTTGAAAAGCTTATTTGAAATAGCATGGAAAACATATTTTATTTGCATTTATTGGATTAATAATGAATTAGTTATTGAATTTAGCAAATTGCATTTGAATTATTCAAATTTGAATTTTAAATGCATTTGGGAATTTCAAAACAGTACACAATTGGAATAATTGGAAAGATCATTAAATTGGATCAGCAAACATATATAACTTTTATTAATTGGAGTTATAGTTTAAAAGATATTCATGTTTTAGTTTTAGGGTTTAATTCTGCAATTTAAAAGCATTTGGAATTAAAACAGAAACGTGTTAAACATTTTGCACCGCACAGGCACTTAGCCACTGTCACTGCAGCGTGGGCCTGGGGCTCGCTGTGCTTGCGTGGCAAGTGTGCGGCTGACAGGGGGCCCTCCCTGTCAGCGTGGGGGCGAAAAAAAAGGGTTGGGTTTTATCCCGCGAGGGGCAGGACTCGATCCCTGCACCTCTCGCTAGCGTGCGCGCTTACTGAACCAGTTCAGCTGCTTGCGTTCGTTGTCAGTTAACAGATGCGCGGTCAAGTAGAGGTGTTGCCCTGTTAACTGAATTTGAAATTACGCGCGTTGCCTGAACCTAACTGACAGCTACGAGCTCGCCGTCGTCGATCTGCCGCTGGTGCAGTGCTCGTGGTTGCTGCGGTTGGTGCAGGGAGGCGTGTGCAGCTTGCGATCAAGGAACAAATAAGAGGAGGAGGTGAGAGGCACGGTGGCGCTCACCGGGAGTTGGTCGTTGACGAGCTCGACGACGGGGCGACTGCTGCGGCGGTGACGAGGACGGCGGCGTGGCTCCCGTGCTCCTCCCAGCTAGCTCGGGTGTCGAATCAGTAGAGGATGACGAGGGGGTCTGGTTCCAGGGTTTAGGTAGGGTGGTGGAAGGCCATGGTGGCCGCGGCGTGGACGGATTCAGAGGGCTCCTCGCCGGTGAGGGAAACAGAGAGGAAATCGGTGGCCGAGAGGAAGAAACCGGCGGCGGGGGCGCGGGGAGCGAGGGAGGCTAGGTTAGGGCAACTGCCAGAGGCCTAGGGGGGGTACTTATAGGCCACTGGGGAGCCTCCTGGCCGTCGGGCGCCGCCGTACGGCGACGTGGCGCCACCGGATCGTCGCCGTACGGGAGAAAGAAGCTGGCGCGCGCTTCGAAGCGGTACGCGCGGGACGAAACGGGCTGGGCCGCGCGCTAGGTGGGTTGGGCTGTTAGGTGTTGCGCGCGCGCGGCTGTTTTCTCCTTTTTTTTTTTTTTGCTTTCTGTTTTTTTTTGTAGGGTTTGGATTTGGAAGAAAAAGGTGAGATTTAAATTAGCAAAAATTTTGTAAAAATTAGTTTAAGCTTGTTAGATCAATAGCAAACAGATGCCAAGGTTTGTTTTCAAAAAGTTTGAAAATAAACTGTTGTTTGTATTTGAACCAATTTTTAATGATTTTTAAGTATTGAAGAATATTATTGAAAACATCATTTTAAATAGGGTGAACCCTATTATTTAATGTGATCAAAGATTATAATTGTTTGGTGAATTTCATGGATTCAAAATGGGTGCTGATTTGGGAATTTGATTTGAGTTTGAAATGATTTGGAATTAATTGATTGAATTAATTGTTTGATTAAAACCAACAATTTTAATAAGTGATCATTAAGGGAAAAAATAAATGAAAACCATTGAGGGTTTGATTTGCATTTCTTATTTGAAAAAGATTGTAACAAGACAAGTATGAAAACAAAGGTTGATTAATGTTTGAATTTCATTATGAAACAAAGGTAAAACAGATGCAACCAGAAATGAAATGAGGATGATGATATGATGCATTGCTTAAATTAAACAAGGAACAAAACAACTAGGGAGTTTTCATACTTGGATGTTACAAAACGCCCCCCCTTGAAGGAATCGCGCCCCGAGATTCCTACTGAGAAATGAAAAGGTCCGGATACTTCTTGCGAAGATCCTCTTCGGTCTCCCATGTTGCCTCTTTATCGGAATGATGAGACCACTGCACTTTCAACAACTTGGTGCTCTTGTTGCGAGTCTTACGCTCGGTCTCATCGAGAATACGAACAGGGTGCTCCTCATAAGAGAGATCATCTTGCAGTTCAATGGAATCATGATCAACTGCACAATCTGGATCTTTGAAACACTTCTTGAGCTGTGACACGTGGAACACATCGTGCACCTTGGATAGTTTTTCTGGAAGTTCAAGACGATAAGCATTTTCTGCCCGCCTTGAGAGAATGTTGAAAGGACCAATGTATCTTGGTGCAAGCTTTCCTTTCACACCAAAACGATGAGTGCCTCTGAGGGGAGTTACACGGAGATATGCCTTATCACCAGGTGCATAGATCATATCCCTGTGCTTGCTATCATAGTAACTCTTCTGACGAGACTGAGAAATCCTGAGATTGTCACGAATGATACGAACTTTGTCCTCGGCTTCCTTAACAATGTCAGGGCCTAAGAGTGAACGTTCACCAGTTCCAGACCAATTGATTGGACTCCTGCATCTGCGGCCATAGAGTGCTTCAAATGGTGCCATGCCTAGGCTTGCCTGGTTGCTGTTGTTGTAGGAGAATTCAGCATATGGAAGGCAATCCTCCCATTTCATGCCAAAGGAGAGACCACATGCTCTGAGCATATCCTCGAGAATCTGACTGACTCTTTCGACTTGCCCCTGAGACTGAGGGTGATAAGCTGTGCTGAACAGAAGTTTGGTGCCCAATGCTTCTTGAAAACTCTTCCAGAAATGAGAAGTGAAGATACTTCCACGGTCTGAGCTTATTTCCAATGGAACACCATGAAGAGGAACAATCCTTGCTGTGTAGAGCTCTGCTAACTGGCTAGCTGAGATAGTTTTCTTGACAGCAAAGAAGTGAGCTACCTTAGTGAGACGATCAATAACAACGAAGATTGCATCGTTTCCCTTCTTGGACTTTGGAAACCCAGTAACGAAGTCCATTTCAATCATGTCCCACTTCCACTCAGGAATTTTCAGAGGTTGGAGTAGACCTGCTGTTTTTTGATGGACTGCTCTAACACGTTGACAAACGTTGCATTCAGAAACGTATTGAGCAATTTCACGTTTCATGCCAGGCCACCAATACAGAGTCTTGAGATCCTGGTACATCTTTGTACTTCCAGGGTGGATGGAGAGAGGAGTTTCATGAGCCTCCTTGAGAATGACATCTTTGAGGCTTTGAATCTGAGGAACTGCAATGCGTCCTTCGAAGAACACCGTTCCCTTGTCATCAATTGAGAAGGACTTGAATTTATCATTGCCTTCCTTGATGTGCTCTACAATCTTCTTGATTTTAGTATCACGAAGTTGTTCAGAACGAATCTTGTCCTCGAGAGTTGGACTGGCTGTCAAGCTAGCAAGGTAACCTTCAGGGACAAGACCAAGGTTCAGCTTCTGGAATTCTTCATGAAGTGGAGGTTGGCTTTCCATGATCATGAGATTATTGCAATAGGACTTGCGACTGAGAGCATCGGCCATAACATTAGCCTTGCCTGGAGTGTAAGAAATGGTGAGATCAAAGTCTTTAATCTTTTCAATCCATCTCCTTTGCCTGAGGTTCAGATCTGGCTGAGTGAAGATGTATTTCAGACTCTTATGATCGGAAAAGATTTCAGTTTTGTTACCCAACAAGTATTGTCTCCATTTCTTGAGGGCAAACACAACTGCTGCAAGTTCTAGGTCATGAGTGGGATAGTTTTGCTCATGTGCATTCAACTGACGTGAAGCATAAGCCACAACTTGACGTTCTTGCATAAGAACTGCACCTAGACCTTGGAGAGATGCATCGCAGAATATCTGGAAAGGTTTGGTAGTATCTGGGCCAACCAGAACTGGGGTGGAAGTGAGTTTAGTCTTCAGGAGATTGAAACTCTCATCACACTGTGGAGTCCAAACGAACTTCTTGTCCTTCTTTGTGAGATCAGTGAGAGGTTTGGCAATCTTGGAAAAGTTTTGGACGAAACGACGGCAATAGCTAGCCAAGCCGAGAAAACTTCTGACTTGCTTCACCGTCTTAGGAGGTTTCCAATCAACAATTGCCTTAACCTTTTCCGGGTCAATGGCTATGCCTTTGGCAGAGATGATATGACCAAGGTAAGCAACTTCTGGAATCCAGAACTCACATTTGGAGAACTTGGCATATAGACGATGCTCGCGAAGTTTCATGAGAGTGAGACGAAGGTGTTCTCCATGCTCTTCCTCGGATTTGGAGTAGACTAGAATGTCATCGAGATATACCACAACGAACTTGTTGAGGTATTCATGGAAGACAGAATTCATGAGTCTTGAGAATGTTGCCGGTGCATTGGTGAGACCAAAGGACATGACGGTGTATTCATATAGACCGTAACGAGTGGTGAAAGCTGTCTTAGGAATATCTTCCTTTCTGATCTTTATCTGATGGTAACCCATCCTCAAGTCCAACTTTGAGAATATTGAGGCTCCAGCAAGCTGATCAAAAAGATCATCGATACGAGGAATTGGATACTTGTTTTTGATGGTTTTCTCGTTGAGAGGACGATAGTCAACCACGAGTCTTTTTGTTTGATCCTTCTTGGCAACAAACAGAGTTGGGCAACCCCAAGCGGAGGAACTAGGCTGAATGTAACCTTTCTCCATGTACATATCGATTTGCTCCTTCAACAATTTCAGTTCAGGAGGAGCTATCTTGTATGGATGCTTAGAGATTGGAGCAGTACCTGGCTCAAGCTCGATCACGAACTCAATTGCTCTGTCCGGAGGCATCCCTGGCAACTCTTCTGGAAAGACGTCAGGGAATTCACAAACCACCGGAACATTCTCAATTGCAGGAATAGGTTTAGCATCGAGGTTGAACAGCTTAACAGAACTTGATCCATATGGAGAATAGATTATCTGGCCCGAAGGGTGAGAGAGATTTATTGACTTTTGAGCACAGTCAATTTTAGCTTTGTGGGTCTTCAACCAATCCATACCCAGAATGACATCAATGTCAGAATTTCCCAGCAACATGAGTGAAGCAAGGAATATGCGACCTCCAATTAGGATTTGATTGTCCATGATTATCTTGGAAGTAATCATTTTAGTTCCGGGAGAGTGAACATAGATTTGATTGCTTAGTGGAACCAGAACTAGGTTGTACGTTGTAGCAAAGATCTTTGACACAAAAGAATGCGATGCTCCGGTATCAAACAACACTTTAGCTGGAAAAGAGTTTACGGGTAATATACCGAGAACGACGTCAGCAGCTTCCTCAGCTTTGTCGGCCTTGACATGATTCACCCTCGCGGTCCTCCCGACAGGCCTGTTGTTGGAGTTGAAGGCTTTAGTCGGAGGAGCACGAACCATTGTCTGGTTGGTGTTGGGGCGAGGAGGTGGAGGTAGCTGCCTCTGAGTGCACTTATCAGCATAGTGTCCAGTATCCTTGCACTTGTAGCAAGTGACGACACGAGAAGGACCTGGCCTTGGCTGCCCCATTGGAACCCTCTGACTCTGCATCTGAGCTGGGTTGGGTGGGCGGGGAGCAAAGCCTGGAGAATCTTGGACATATGGAGCCCTAGTGACAGCAGCATTTGGCACCCAGATGCGGCGCTTCTGCGGAGGGGTGGTCATGTTGGAGGAGGAACCACCCTCACGCGAGTGCTTACGGGACTCCTCGGACGCCTTGCGCCCATTCTCCTCATTGAGCGCGGTGTTCACGAGCTCCTCGAAGTCCTTGCACTTGATGTTGGTGAGAGTGTACTTCAGTTCCGGGTTAAAACCTCGGCGGAACCTTGCCATCTTCTTGGCTTCAGTGGACACCTCATCACCAACGTATCGAGCGAGACGATTGAACTCGTTCTGGTAGCCAATGACGTCCAGCTTGCCCTGCTTGAGAGAGAAAAATTCCTCACGCATCCTTTCCATGAGACCATCTGGGATGTGGTGCTTCAGGAAGGCATCCTTGAAACATCCCCAGGTGATAGGATAGCCAGCTCTCATGGTCTGGTAGTTCTCCCACCAGGTAGCTGCCTGACCCTTCAGTAGGTAGGTGGCATACTTGACTTTATCCTCCTCAGCAACGTGAGCAATGTCCAGAGCCCTGGCCATCTCCCTGATCCAATCATCAGCATCCAGAGGCTCACGTGTTGCCACGAAAGCTCTCGGCCCCATACTCAGAAACTCCTTGATGCTGACTCGCGGAGCATTCTGGTTGTTGTGCTGGTTAGCCTGGATCTGGGCCATCTGAGCCACGACCTGAGTCATCTGAGTCAACAGCTCCGTGAGCGGAGGTGGTTCAGGCGGGTTGCTCCTTGTTGGCGGCATCCTGAATAGACATGCATTTTAGCACCACAATAGAAAAGGATAGACTTGGTAACCGAAAGATAGATTATTCCGACGCATGAATAGATAACCAACAGGTACATCATCACATGTTCAAATACATCAGAATATCCAACACACCAATACATGGTTCGGAAGACAAAGGATAACTAAACATAGCTAGGAATGGATATATCGATACTCCCATGCTCATCACGCAGGACGGCGGTGAGTAGTACGACGAGAGATACGGTGAGGAGGAATCCCACGGAAGTAGGTAGAACGACGATCCACGTAGATCGGGACTGCTCTGAGAGCAACTCTCGGTGTGGTGAAGTAGAAAGCGTCGTCTCCCTGTGCTCCAAAGCGTGGAATCCCAGTGTAACCAGCTCCGAGGTTGAGGAGTGGACCTCTGATCGGCTCGTAACCTCCAGCATCTGGTAAACTACGTCCAACTGTCTGATGGAAACGGGCAAAGCGCTCATCTCCAACAAAGTCTGTGGTGTACGTAGCCAGACGAGTCAAAGCAAGATAGAGCTGCTCCCTGACTGAGGCCAACTCCTGAGAAAGTGTGGTGGCAACAGCGTCACTGTGCCTCACAAACTGAGCGGTGGTGTGCAGCCTGGTGTTATCATGCTCGTAGACATCCAGGTTGTAGTAGAGGGTGAAGTGAGCTCCCGCTGAAGTGATGTAACCACGGGGGATGTGGCGATAGATAGAATCGTCAAACCCCCAGTAGTCAGCACGGAGGACGGTGAGACTCACATAAGCTGCCTGCTGCACGGCCATATCCACTGTGGAACCTACTGCCTCGTAGCGGTGGACAACGCTCATGCCATCATCTGACAGAATGTAGACGATAGCCTGGTAGTAGGTCTGGTCAAACTCTCGCTGCTGCTCGTAGACCTGGTACTCTGGTGCCCAATGGAACCCCAGATAAGTGACCATGTCTCTCAGCATCTCCGGATAACCGGCAGTGCTCTCGCAACGAGTCATCCGAACCACCTGCGGGTAGAACCTGAGATCCATCTGCAGATGATTTGGGAGGTTTTGATTAGACGCCGGTAGAGAACTGAAGTGGAAAGCAACAACAAGGTTCAACGGACGATAAGGATGTTGAAAAGAACAGGATATTGAAGCAACATTGGGAAACACGAGACCAAAAACTCCTGAGGTACTACGGAGAACCCAAAACACGTGAAATCTAACTTGAAAGTTTAGGTGAGAACAGAAAACAACGTTGCACTTCCTTACCAGAAAAGGGTGGGTGGGTGGGGAAAGAAGAAAAATGGCAGAATTCCTACTCTCACGTTTCATTTTTCCTATATAGCTACAAAATAGTTTCTAGACTCAACTGCGACCAGTAAAAAGGGATCCTACAGGCAGACAGGCTCTGATACCATTTGTCGCACCCGGACTTCTAGAGGATACTCACCGTACGAACTGAACAGTATTCTGATTGGATTACGGGGCTTACCGGCACCCGCGTCCTCTTACGAGTAGGCCAACACTTATGTGTGACAACCAATCGTTACTGTTCACCGTCGATGTAAACTATCCCGTAGAAATCAGGACACTACCATTGACGTACTTCATACCATACACACATGGTACGTCAACGGCTTTGAACAAGATGATAACACAACATATCTCTAAGACACAAAAGATTGAAATAAGTTGCAACTGGCCCTCGCTAGGGCAGAGATAGCAAATACAATCATCCAGAGGACACATGTCCCAACATAACATCATTACATCTCAGCGGAAGCATTCAAAGGGTCTGAGTACAGACAAATCCAAATAGGCTTAAGAAGCCGGAAACTGAAATAAAGACGGAGCCCATCCACGATGTCTCGGATCCTGCCCGGGTCCACTAACTACTCGTCAGCAGCCTCGTCAAACTCCACGTAGTAGCCGTCACCTGGATCCTCGTAGGCGTAGTCTGCGGAAACCACAGCCCCAAAGGGGTCAGTACATAGACGTACTGGCAAGCAAGACTCACAGTTCACCAAAGTGTAGCCCGTCAACACCAAGCACGGATGCCTTGGGTTCAACGGAAGAAAGGGGAATATAAAAGATGCTGCAACTGGCTGCGCTAACCAACTACAGAGGGTCTATCACTTCCGGCTAATAGAAAGTAGATAAGATCGAGTATTGTAACCAACTGAAAGATAACTTCAAACAAACCCATCCTGGATCTCGCCCCTTATCCAAAGAAGCAATCCGAGGATAACTCACACAGTTGGATTAAAGATGAATCAAGTTATTGTGTCAATAATCCTATTACTAGTCAAGTTGTTAATCATTGGATGTGAGATTGTGAATCATTAGGTTTAAGTTGTCCTGAGTACTTGTTAGCCAGTACTTTCACCAAGTTAACCATAACCGCGGAAAACACGGCTTCTCGAGAAGATTATCCCTGCAGGGTTGCACCAATTTGGCCGTACACGTATGAATAACCCGCCAGATGGGATGCCTCCCACCAAGCGGGGCACTCAACACAACTCAACTCTTCTTCGCATCAAGCCCAAAGCACCTTGGGCGCACGGCTAATCAAGCCCCGAAGAAAAGGGACCCTCATAGCACTCTAAGACCGTGTCCCCCTATATGCCGACTACGAAAGTTCCACCCTGCGCTTGGCTCGCAAAAACATGCATGCGGCAAATGGAAAACACGAACTAAATGAGATGATTTGGACGAGATGCGAATCGAATCAAATTGAGGGGGGCGCCCATACTCGCTTCCCACATGCGGGTAGTGCGCTCATCATGGATCAGTAGACAAGACCCTTTTCCTATTAGGGTCGACACTAGAAGGCCTCAAAACCACACAGGGCCTCCTGCCGGTGCCTTATCATCAAATTATTATTAACAATAACATTAGCATGATTGATTGATTAAACATCGAGCCCCCAGAACATAATAAAGATATAGTAACTGAAAGTAACGGGTAACAGACTCGAGCAAAACACCCTAAGCATGCTAGTGAGACACTGGCTCAATCAATAGGGTTGTAGGAGTGGTGGTGAGGCAATATCAGGGGTAAAGGATTCATGTGATAGGTTCGTAGCGGAAACAACTACATCTAAGGCTAGCAGAACAGATCAACGGAAAGTATCGGTAACCAATGTTGAAAGGAACACAGTGGTTCATGTGAGTGATAACTTGCCTGCAAACTCAGCAGACGGGTACTGAGCTAGATCCTCAGAAGGGGTGCTGTAAAGATCGTCTGTCTCAACGTCGTCGTCTATCCGAGAAGAAGCAAACAAACAAGACAGAAATATAAACAATCATTATCATGGCATTGTGCACAATCAAAGATGATGCATGACAAGTTAATGGTTGCATCAAAATAAACTAGCTAACATGATAACACAATTTAAATGGACCCATATGCAATTGGATTGCATATGGCAAAAGGTCCATGGATTAAGTGGAAACAAATGATCTATAATTTAATTATCATGTGAGAATTTATTACCATGATGCATGCATGATGATAATAACAAAATAACAACAATAGATGCAAGTGGTAAAAGAATAAAACAAGTTTGGAAAATTATTTATTAAGTTGGGAATTTTGGTTACTTAAACATGTCACCCAAACAATTGTTGTTTTCATAAAATTAAAGTGTTCAAAACAATTAACAAAATTTATATTTGAAAAGAACATCAAATTTTAGTTGGGTTACGTGTTTCAAATTTTGAATTAGGAGTTAGGATGAATTTATTATGACTTAAACAATATTAAACAAGTTTTAAATGAATTTAAAACAAGTTTGAATTTTATTTGCTCAAAACATAAATTCAAACTCATATTTGAAAAGTTCATATTTTTCTAGTTTGAAAACATATTTTGCATGTTCAAAAAAATATTTTATATTGAGCAAGTTATGATTTTATCAAATTTAAATGAATTAAACAAGGATTAAATTATTTAGGCAATTTAAATTATTCAAACCATGAAACAAAATTTATATTTGAAAAGCTTATTTGAAATAGCATGGAAAACATATTTTATTTGCATTTATTGGATTAATAATGAATTAGTTATTGAATTTAGCAAATTGCATTTGAATTATTCAAATTTGAATTTTAAATGCATTTGGGAATTTCAAAACAGTACACAATTGGAATAATTGGAAAGATCATTAAATTGGATCAGCAAACATATATAACTTTTATTAATTGGAGTTATAGTTTAAAAGATATTCATGTTTTAGTTTTAGGGTTTAATTCTGCAATTTAAAAGCATTTGGAATTAAAACAGAAACGTGTTAAACATTTTGCACCGCACAGGCACTTAGCCACTGTCACTGCAGCGTGGGCCTGGGGCTCGCTGTGCTTGCGTGGCAAGTGTGCGGCTGACAGGGGGCCCTCCCTGTCAGCGTGGGGGCGAAAAAAAAGGGTTGGGTTTTATCCCGCGAGGGGCAGGACTCGATCCCTGCACCTCTCGCTAGCGTGCGCGCTTACTGAACCAGTTCAGCTGCTTGCGTTCGTTGTCAGTTAACAGATGCGCGGTCAAGTAGAGGTGTTGCCCTGTTAACTGAATTTGAAATTACGCGCGTTGCCTGAACCTAACTGACAGCTACGAGCTCGTCGTCGTCGATCTGCCGCTGGCGCGGTGCTCGTGGTTGCTGCGGTTGGTGCAGGGAGGCGTGTGCAGCTTGCGATCAAGGAACATATAAGAGGAGGAGGTGAGAGGCACGGTGGCGCTCACCGGGAGTTGGTCGCTGACGAGCTCGACGACGGGGCGACTGCTGCGGCGGTGACGAGGACGGCGGCGTGGCTCCCGTGCTCCTCCCAGCTAGCTCGGGTGTCGAATCAGTAGAGGATGACGAGGGGGTCTGGTTCCAGGGTTTAGGTAGGGTGGTGGAAGGCCATGGTGGCCGCGGCGTGGACGGATTCAGAGGGATCCTCGCCGGTGAGGGAAACAGAGAGGAAATCGGTGGCCGAGAGGAAGAAACCGGCGGCTGGGGCGCGGGGAGCGAGGGAGGCTAGGTTAGGGCAACTGCCAGAGGCCTAGGGGGGTACTTATAGGCCACTGGGGAGCCTCCTGGCCGTCGGGCGCCGCCGTACGGCGACGTGGCGCCACCGGATCGTCGCCGTACGGGAGAAAGAAGCTGGCGCGCGCTTCGAAGCGGTACGCGCGGGACGAAACGGGCTGGGCCGTGCGCTAGGTGGGTTGGGCTGTTAGGTGCTGCACGCGCGCGGCTGTTCTCTCCTTTTATTTTTTTTTTGATTTCTGTTTTTTTTTGTAGGGTTTGGATTTGGAAGAAAAAGGTGAGATTTAAATTAGCAAAATTTTTGTAAAAATTAGGTTAAGCTTGTTAGATCAATAGCAAACAGATGCCAAAGTTTGTTTTCAAAAAGTTTGAAAATAAACTGCTGTTTGTATTTGAACCAATTTTTAATGATTTTTAAGTATTGAAGAATATTATTGAAAACATCATTTTAAATAGGGTGAACCCTATTATTTAATGTGATCAAAGATTATAATTGTTTGGTGAATTTCATGGATTCAAAATGGGTGCTGATTTGGGAATTTGATTTGAGTTTGAAATGATTTGGAATTAATTGTTTGATTAAAACCAACAATTTTAATAAGTGATCATTAAGGGAAAAAATAAATGAAAACCATTGAGGGTTTGATTTGCATTTCTTATTTGAAAAAGATTGTAACAAGACAAGTATGAAAACAAAGGTTGATTAATGTTTGAATTTCATTATGAAACAAAGGTAAAACAGATGCAACCAGAAATGAAATGAGGATGATGATATGATGCATTGCTTAAATTAAACAAGGAACAAAACAACTAGGGAGTTTTCATACTTGGATGTTACAGTGTCGGGCGCGATTGTAGGCGAACTCGGCATGTGGGATGCATTTCTCCCAATTCTTGAGGTTGGGCTTGATCAATTCCCGTAGGAGTGAAGAGAGCGTGCAATTCACCACTTCGGTTTGGCCATCCGTTTGTGGGATGTAGGTGGTGGAGAATAGTAGCTTGACGCCGAGCTTGGCCATCAATGTCTTCCAAAAGTTTGATGTGAACTTGTCGTCTCGATCCGACACAATTGACGTGGGCACACCATGTAGACGCACAATTTCCCTGAAAAACAAGGTGGCAACATGTGAAGCATCGTCTGTTCTATTGCATGGAATGAAATGTGCCATCTTAGAGAAACGATCTACAACGACAAAGATTGAGTCCATGTTGGTTTTAGTGCGTGGTAGTCCTAACACAAAGTCCATACTAATATCACTCCAAGGTGCATGTGGGATAGGTAATGGCAAGTAAAGACCATGAGGGTTGGAAGTAGACTTAGCTTTGAGGCATGTAGGACATCGATTGACAAGGCGTTCAACTTGATGCCTCATCTTGGGCCAATAGTAGTGGTTGGAGATCATTCCATAGGTCTTGTCCCGTCCAAAGTGTCACATGAGACCTCCTTCGTGTGATTCCTTCAATAACAACAAACGAAGAGAGGACTCCGGAATACACAATTTGTTAGCCTTAAACAAGAAACCTTTGTGAAGATAGTATTCATCAAAACCTCGATTGGGAAAGCATTTCTCAAAAATTGGTCCAAAGAAAACATCCGAAGAGTATAAGTCTTTGATCTCATCCAAACCAATCACATTGATGTCAAGGCGGGTAAGAAGACACTATTTTCTAGACAAAGCATCCGCTACAACATTCTCTTTACCTTTCTTGTACTTAATGACATAAGGAAAAGATTCAATGAATTCTACCCATTTAGCATGCCTTTTGTTCAAATTGGCTTGACTTTTCAAACATTTCAATGATTCATGATCGGAATGAATGAAAAATTCTTTAGGCCAAAGGTAGTGTTGCCAAACTTCTAGGACTCTAACCAAAGCAAATAGTTCCTTATCATATATTGGGTAATTGAGTCTAGCACCATCTAATTTCTCACTATGATAAGCAACAGGACGTCCATTTTGCATGAGAACGCCACCAATGCCTATTCCACTAGCATCACATTCAATCTCAAAGTTTTTCTCAAAATCTAGAAAGACAAGCAAAGGAGCTTCGGTTAAACATTTCTTGAGGGTGTCAAAAGCTTTTTGTTGCGCATTGACCCAAACAAAAGGTACATTTTTCTTTGTAAGTTCATTTAAAGGGCAAGCAATTGTTGAAAAATCTTTCACAAAGCGGCGATAGAAACCGGCAAGGCCATGAAAGCGCCTTATCTCACCCACGGAAGTAGGGTTAGGCCAATTCCTAATTGCCTCGACTTTCTAGTTGTCGACTTCAATTCCATTTGAAGAGATCACAAATCTCAAGAAAACAAGCTTGTTGGTGCAAAAATTGCATTTTGAAAGATTGGCAAAAAGTTTTGCTTTGCGAAGAGCCAACAATACTTGTGAGATATGATCAAGGTGATCCTCCAAAGACTTGCTATAAATGAGGATGTCTTCAAATTAAACCACAACAAATTTTCCAATCAAAGGACGCAAGACTTCATTCATAAGACGCATAAAAGTGGAAGGGGCATTCGAAAGACCAAAGGGCATGACAAGCCATTCATACAAACCAAGTTTTGTTTTGAAAGTTGTTTTCCATTCATCACCTACACTCATGCGAATTTGGTGATATCCGCTTTTAAGATCAATTTTGTAAAAGATAGTAGAACCACTCAATTCATCAAGCATGTCATCTAGCCTAGGATTGGGATGTCTATATCTAACGGTGATAGCATTGATAGGGCGACAATCCATGCACATGTGTTAAGTATCATCTTGCTTTGGAACAAGTATAACCGACACGACACAAGGGCTAAGGGATTCACGGATAAAACCTTTCTTGAGTAGCTCTTGGATTTGGCGCTCAATATCCTTAGTCTCCTTGGGGTTGGTGCGGTAGGGAGCACGGTTTGGAAGTGGTGCACCCGGGATGAGGTCAATGCGTTGCTCGATTCCTCGTAGTGGAGGTAGACCTGGAGGGAGTTCATCGGGAAACACGTCTTGAAATTCCTGCAACAAAGAGGGAGGAAAGCTTGTGATGTCGTTAGTTTCAAGTGCTTCCCCTCTGCACACGAGGACAAAGTGAAGGATGGATGGGTCCTCTCGTAACTCTCGCATCACTCTTTTGGTGGCAAGTAAGGCAAGGACTTTGGGAACACTCGGAATTTTTCCACTCATATTTGGCTTGTGGCTCTCACTCTCTTTGAGGTGGATCACTCTCTCACCACTCATCTCACGAGATTTGAGCTTTTCTTGTTTACGTGCAAGAGTCTTGGCATTGTCGGCGATCACTTGGCTAGGAGACATGGGGTGAAGCACAAACGTCTTGTTATTCCATTTGAAGCTATAGTGGTTGGTATGCCCATCATGAATAGCACTCTTGTCATATTGCCAAGGTCGTCCAAGAAGAATATGGCACACGGTCATAGGCATAACGTCACACTCAACCGTGTCTTCATAGGGGCCAATCTTGAATTGCACGGAAACCATATGTTGAATCTTGAAGGTGTCGGAGTCACTAAGCCATTGGACATGGTATGGATGCGGATGTTGCTTGTAAGGCAATTGGAGTTTGTCGCAAAGCTCTTTTCTAGCTAAGTTGTGGCAACTACCGCCATCGATGATAACCTTGATTGATTTTCCATTGATGCCGGCTCTAGTTTGAAATAGATTGCAACGTTGGTCATCTCATCTTGAGGATAAGTAGTAAGGACTCTTGTCATCACTAGCGATGGATTCTTGTCCTCATCGCAGTAGACACTTTCTTCATCTTCATTTGGCACATCCAAGGAATTAAGAGCAACTTGGTGCAAGGCATAGTATTCGCCTTCACTCATGGAATCACGTTCACCATCTTGGTTGACAATCATGATCATCTTGTTGGAACACTCAAAGGACTTGTGTCCACTACCACCACATTTTAAGCAAGTGATAGTGCTCTACTTGACTTGAGGAGTATTCGAAGTGGTGGTGGAAGACACTTGTTTCTTGAACGATTGTGGAGACTTGTTGGTAGCATTGGAAGCTCTAGAGGTAGTATTTTTGTTGGTTGGTGTAGTCACTTGTGTCATTGGAGACGAAGAAGAGGAAGGCCTTGAGGCAAAGAAGGCCTTTTTCTTGTTGTACTTGAGGTCTTCCACAATTTGGCGTTCAGCCTTGAGAGCTTGATGGACAAGGGCGACGATGTTGTCATATGGTTGATACTCAACAATCTTCCTTATAGGATAGTTGAGTCCATTGAGGAAGCGAGCCATTGTTTGTTCTTGAGATTCCATCACATGAGCTTGTATCAAAGATGTCTCCGTTTCCTTGTAGTACTCATCAACCAAATTCAAACCTTGTCGAAGTTCATGGAGATTTTTTAAGAGATCACGCTTGTAGTGTGGAGGGACGAAACGAGCATGCATGAATTGATTCATCTCATTCCAAGTGGCAATAGGAGCAATCCGGTTCCGGACTCTTTCGGCTTGGAGACGGTCCCACCATAAGAGCGCATAGCCTTCAAACTCCAAAGATGCTAAAGCAACCATCTTCTTGTCGGTGAAGTTGTGAATGCCGAAAATCTTGTCCACCTTGAGAGCCCAAGCAAGATATTCTTCGGAATCATTCTCACAATTGAACTTTGGGACACTGAAACGAAGGGCACTCATGTTGTTGTCTGCTTGTTGTCGATGGGGTCGCTCATGAGGGTCTTCATCATAGACGGGCGGTATAAGATCATATGGTTCATCGTCATTGTCTTGGTGTTGGCGGTCATGATGGGGAGGATGACGCCGGTGATCATGAGGAGGTGGTTGTTGGCGGTGACGGAGTCTTGCTTCTCGACGTTCACTATCATCATTGTCACGGTGTTGCCGTCGAGGACGTTCTTATTCACGGTGAGGGCGTTGCGGAAGATCTTGTTCATCTCGAGGGTGTAGAGGAATTTCTTGGTCTTGGCGGTCATTGTGGTTGGGACGCGCATTGCGCCTTGGCGGCCTTCAATGTTGACACGCACCTTCCACGAAGTCATTGTGGCCAAAGTCATGAGCGTGGCCTTGTGGAGGTGGTTGATGATGTTGTCGAAGGTCTGGGCGTTGAGGTTATTGTTGTTGAAGAGGGTCACCACGGCCTTGGCGATGTCAAGGAGGTGGTGATGACGAGCTATCTTCATACCAATTTCGTCGCGGAGCTTGTTGATGAGGAGGTGGTTGTGGTTGTTGAGGTTGTCCACCATCCTCCATGTTGATGTTGCGATCATGGCGGTCATGGCGACGAGCTTGGTCATGATCTTGAGTGTGGTTGCTTGAGCGGCGCGACCTTGAGGACGATGATGATTGACGGAGGTTGGCAAGATTAGCCAAGTTGATGTTGATGTGCATCATTTGATCATTCAATCAATCCTCTTTCTCTTGGAGTTGATGCTCATAGCGTTGCAATCCGTTCTTTCACGAGTTCACGGAGTTGGAAATGGTCGTTGTGGGTGACTAAGTTGTGGTAGGCGTTGTCGTTGAAGAAAGGGTTTCCTTCATCCTCCGAGCTCGGACTTGTGAATACTCCTTCCCTAGCCATCTCAAAAACACACAAGGGTGATATGAAGAAATGGATGTCTCACTTACCCAACGTTACCTTTTTTCGTCATATTGAGGCTAGTGGACGAGTCTAGGTGTAGGTAAGTATGCCAAAAGTGAGGCCAAAAAGATCGAAAGAAAACCGCAAACGACAACACACACGCTTTATGTGGAAGGCAAATGGGCGAGGAAAGTGTCGAGGAAAAACAACAAATCCAGGGAAAAGTTTTTTGTAAAATGTCGAGAAGAACCAAAAAGAAAAGTTAGCACAATAACCAATCCAAGATGATATGGTGGATGATATGGTGGAAAATAAAATGAAACACACACACACAAGGGATAAATGGGGTTAGTGCGGCCAATGGACGAGCGGAGACAAAATGTACCTATCGAGGACTAAGCTCAATGCCACACCAACGCAAGGAGGATGCTAGCTCAAACCGCAAACTATAAAAGGAAACAAGATTCGCACCGTGGAAACCGGTCACTCTTTTCTCTTTTGTGACGCGAAGCTACACGTTCCTACAAGGGATAGCAATTGGCATTGCTCTTTTTTTTTATTTTCTCTTTTTGATGGTTCCAAAATTCCAATGCCTACTCGAAACTATTCTCTCACAAGCGCCAAAATCGTACTCTCGGTGCCACTAATGCGATTCCAAGTGATGTAAAAGAGCTAGTCCGAATAGGTAACGTACACAAAGGATGGGTTAGTTCAAGCGGAAGCAAGTTATACCTCTCTTGTTGATGATCATGGACTTGCGGCCGGTGGATGTCGATGTCGTGACGATCCGTTGATGTGGTTGCGTAGAGGGTGTTGTGGGCGTCGCATGACAACTTGTTTCACTCAATTCGGAGAAACAATGACAAAGAAAAACAAGTTACAAAATCTGTCCAGAAATCGAAGAGCAGGATTTTTCTGTGATTTTTGCTCAATTTCGAAATTCCTTGAAATCCAAGAATTTTTTTGGACAAATTCGAGAAAAGTGGCTGATTAGAAAGGTGGGGAATGGTGTTTGGCAACAAATCCACGGATCAAATCCACGAAAAACTCAACAAATCCACATATCGGTCGAAATCCCTTTTTGGCTATTTTTGGTGAAATTTTCGAATTTATGGTGGTAGAAGAAAAATTGGTGGAAAAGGAGGGTAGTGGGGGTCGAATTCGTGTCAATCTAGCTCTATATACCAGATGATATGGAGGGTAAACCTCTAGGGTGGCCCGATCTTCACGAATTGACCAAGAACACGAAGAACGAACGATGAACACGAGAGGGGGACGAGGGGGAATCGGGTGAAATCAAGGGGAAAACGTGGGGGAATCGAGGGGAGATAACTAGTAAGAACCGATGAATACCAAATCTCTCGTCAACTAAACCCCGAGGACCGCCTACGGAACGATCGATCCAACTGAACTCACCTTAATTGAAACCGCTTCACACCCATGGCCGGTCCACCACGCCAATAGAACCTCAAGGGTTAGTTGAGGAAGATTGGGAAGTCCCTAACTGAATCCCAAGGGGAAAGGATAGGTAACCCGATGAGTCTTAATACGATCCTAGATATACATCATAGGAGTAGCCTTGATACGGTCCTAGGTACAAACCATAGGAGTAGCCTCACAAGAGGGATACAAGAGCAAAGCTCAAAGTTCTAATTTCATCTCTAACCTAGATCTGACCATGGGGGTCTCCTTATATAGCCTAGGGGGTAGGTGGGGTGGAAATGGGGATTTTCACCCACTTTTGCGAGCTGGCAGGGGAGCCGACCTGGAGGCCGGCCGGGTGTGTGTGGTGGCCGTCCTGGCAACGCAGGGAGGCCGCCCTAGGCTGGGCTCGGGGCCGGGCGGCTCAGGCAGCTGGCCGGCCTTGGCCGGGCAGGATGGCCGGCCACGTCTGTTAGGTCGCCGGCCTGGAGGCCGGCCTGGCCAGGTTGTAGGCCGGGTTTCCTGCACCCCGGCTCCACCTTCTTCTCTTCTTCTTCCTTGAGGGCTTCTTCTTTGGCATCTTCCATGGCTTCTTGGGCAACTTCTTGAGCACGTTCTTGGGAATCTTGAGCATCGTCTTGGGGGTCCATGGTGGGGTCAAACCTGAGCACACAAAGGGCATTTCCATGAGGCAGCGCACCATTCACCAAGTCACCGAAAGCATGAAAAGAGAGGAGTGAGTTCAGCTTGTCATGTATTGCTTTGGATCGTGATCTTGTCATTGGTCCACTTGGTGGAATGGGGTGTGCTGCAGCAACCACCCTATTGGACCTTTGAGTCATTAGATTTAATCTTTTGACGAATGCAAATGAGGCAGCATACATGTTGATGTGTGCAAGATTGATGAGTACTTCAACCGAGTAGTGTAAATCATTATTTCGTAAATTTCAAAAATTATTTGAGTAGATATGTATATATCCACTTAATGAAACGTTGATATGAAAAGTTTGATGAGTTGAAACAAATTCAAAGTGAGGTAAAACTTCAATGATAGTTTGGGTTGATATGTGTATATCCAATTAATGAAACTTTGGTCTGAAGAGTTTGACAAGTTCATATGTGGGGGCGGATAAAGATCTAATTACTGCATATTGCCGAAGCATGACTGGATCCATTGCCTGTCAGTAGATGTCGGCATCCAGATCACACTTTGTCGGCATGGTGCAAATACAACCCACAAAACAAGTGGAACACCCGAAACCTGCTAATCAAGCAGAAATATCGGAAGCTGAATCTATCCCTGCAGCCACTGAACTAAAATTAGACTCAGAACCCGCATCTGGCTCTTCAGACACAGATTCTGACAAAACAGACATTGAGAAAAACTAAAAGAAGATCCCAAAACGCCTTTGCCTGAAGACAACCCCAATGAAGAAGCAGAGGATAAAGAAGATTAGGAGTTCCCTTAAGTAAGGGAATTAAGGGAAGTCAAAGTTACGAAAAAGCCTCCATCCTCCAAGAAAAAAGAAACAATTCGCAAAAAAGGCACCCGCAAAAGCTCAAAAGCAGAAGTCGGATAGATTAGCCGAAATAGCAAATCAAAATCTCAAACCTAGTGGCTGCAGTGGCACAAAGGCTTTTGAAAATAAGAAGCAGAAACAAACTAAAAAGTCTCGGGTCCAATAGATGTCATAGCAATACGAAGTGTATCTGCTCCAAACTCCAGTCACAAAACGCGAACCACCAGAACTCCTGGAAGCTAGAAGGCAATCCATCATGCAGCAACAAAATCAAATGGAATGGTCCCGAGAAAACCTCATGAAAGCTCAGGCAGCCATCAAGGCCCAACAAGAGGAAATCAAGGAATACGACCATCAGAACCGTTCAACAATTAAACCTACAAGGTTACCGGAGTCGGAATACCAGAAGACCCGCCAATTAGAAGGGACCTTAAAAACCCGGCCTAGCAAAGGAAAGTAAACAACGCTAATGCTAAGGGAGAGTGCATCTAGAAAACCGCAGTTGAAAACGTGGAGGCTGCGTTCGCCATCTTGAACGACGACCTATACTCCAAAGAAGAAAAAATACAAGGCATTTATGCTTTCCTAGGAAAGGCTCTCGAGCAGCAGCAGCGAGTCCAAGCACGGTCAGAGCAGCTTTTTGATAACTATACCCTATGCAAAACCGCCACAACAACCGCATCACCTGAACCAACTGAACCTGGAGATTCGGGTAGTTCAAAAGGAAAGGCCAAAGATCCAAAAAAAAAAGGACAAGAAAACCCTGAGAGATCGGGATGCAGCGTCCAGAACTGGATCTAATCTGGCAAATCTTGGGGCACACATAGATGAGGCAAGCCACCATAAGGAAAAAAACCATATCCCTGACAGAGTTCAGGAAGACAGAAACCAGATGAATGACAAATACACCCCTCATCACTCTCAAGTTGAGAGAGACATGCAAGCTATCCCTCCTCCGAGGATCCCGACTGAAAAAGCCGGAAGAAATGAACATCCCCATCGTGGGGAAGATCCCGATCTCCCCCACAAAACAAGGTGCATGCTAGAAGCCGAACTTCCTCATGTTCGTATGGAGGAAACTTTGGAAGAGATATAGAAGAGCCCAGGCGTGCGTGATCACACCAAAGAAGATCCAAGGGAAGCAGGTCCCCCGTAGCACACTCGGACGCGAGGCATTCTTTGGATGACATGGATGAGCTATACTTTGGCCCAAAATGCTTCATAGATAGGATCCGACAAATTAATCTGCATTCCATCTTCTCAAAGGTCGGACCAACTTACCAAAAGTATACTAGAAGCACTAACCTAGATACATGGTTCTCTGATTATTACACAGCCGTGCAAATCAACAAAGGTACAGATTTGGAGGAAGTAAAATTTCTGCCTTTGATGCTGCTTGATGGACCACTAGATTAGATCAATGGACTGCCGTCAAGGACGATTGATACCTAGGAAGATATGGCTAGGGTTTTCGTCCAACACTTCGTAGGAATATATAAAAGACCCAAGAGCATTAACCAGTTAAATCGTTGCGTATAGTATGAGAATGGATCTTCGGAAGGCCGGCTTTTGCCAAGTTCATGGATCGATCGTGCTACATCTACAACAAGCTCAAAATGCTAGGACCAAAAGGCATAGTAATCACCATTGAGAGAGACTTCGCTCTCGCAAAGTAAATTGGGCTTGGAAACGCCCTTTGCGCTGAAAGGGTCATTGTAAAGTAAGAACTAGAGGAGATAGCCAAGAAGGTATCACCGACAGAAATGTCGTCAGGAAAAAAAACACCACAAAGCTGGCAGATAGCTTCAAAGCCTCGAAGAACAACAAGAAGATACTCCTGGACCCAAAAGATTCGACAAAGTACGTCGTCGTAAGCGAGGGAATGACAAACAAATAGGAAAGCATGCTCATCTCGTTCCTCCGTGAGCTCGGGGATATTTTTGCCTGGTGTCCGACTGATATGCCAGGTGTACCCCCGGAACTCGATGAGCACGAGAAAAAAGTGAAATCGGGATCAAAACCCGTCAAGTAGAGACTTCGGTGTTTCGACGGACCAAGACGGAAGGCCATAGGTGAAGAAATCATCCGGCTTTGAGCCGTAGACTTTATCCGCGATGTAATTCATACTGATTGGTCTATCCGCCTACTATTAGTCCCGAAGAAGTATACCATCATACTTAGTATGTGTATAGATTACACCGGCCTCAAAAAATCGTGTCTAAAAGATGGTTTTGCTTTACCACGAATCGATTAAGTAATAGATGCCACTATTGGATCTGAAATTTTATGCTTTTTTGGATGTTTATGCCGATTATCATCAGATACGTATGAAGGAGGAATATCAAATAAAAACCTCGTTCATAACCCTGTATTGCACGTACTATTACATAATCATGACTTTTGGCTTGAATAACGCCTGAGCTATGTACCAACGCTGCATCCAAAGATGCTTGCATGAGCAGATAGGCATGAATGTCCATATTTATTTGGACAACATTGTCGTCGTGTCCAAGGAGAAGGATACCCTCCTTAACGATTTGTGAGAAACCTTTGAAAACTTGCGCGCATACAAAATAAAGTTAAATCCATTAAAATGCGTATTGTTGGTACCCTCAGGAAAATTTCTAGGTTTTATCGTGTCTCACAGAGGCATAGAACTAAAACTGGAAAAGATCAAAGCAATACTGAACATCAAAAGGCCTACATGCCTGAAAGGCGTTCAACAACTCACAGGTTCGGCTGGTGCTGTCAGTAGATTCATAAGCCGGCTCGACGACAAAGTGCTTCCATTCTACGAGTTGCTGAAAAAATCCGACAAATTTCCCCAAGGTTTCTTGTTCCCCACCCTTCCTTAGGCGCATATACCAAGTGGGGATCGTGCGGCCAGCCCATGTAGGGATGCTGCATCCACTCTGGCCCATGTGACCCCTCCCGGGTCATGGGGCCCACTAGTAGGACCCCTGGAACATACTAGAACCTTCTCGATACTCTGCTGGAAAAATCCCGAAATTTTCCGAAACCCAGAAAACCAATTTCCTTATATGAAACTTCATGTCTAGAATATTTCGAAACTCCTCACGATATCCCAGATAACATCCGGGACTCCAACATAATAGTTCTCACCATCAAAATATCCTAGTTCTACCCTAGCGTTACCATATGTTAAGTGTGTGACCCTACGCGTTCGAGAACATGCAGACATGTTCGAAACTCCTCTCCAATCAATAATCTCCAGTGGGACCTGGATGTCCTTGATGATCCCACATATTCAAGAATATCTTTATCGATTGAACCACTATGTCAGAATCCATATTCAGTTTCCTTTGTCTCACGATATTTTACTTACCGAATCAGCTACCTGCTAATCTCGTCCTCGACAAAAATCCTTGTCAATGGAGTTCTTTTAGAGCCAATTTTTCACCGAATAGGCCTCTGTCAAGGGGATCCCATGTTGCCCTTGTTGTTTGTAAATGTGATGCACATGGACTGCATGGCTGCTAGTCTAGGTCATGTTGCAATTTTCAGCATTCTCAAGCCTATCCGCCGACAGGTGCTCATTTATAGAGCCTTTCTCTACATCAATGACGTTGCTCTCTTCATCAACACCTCCCATTTGGAAGTCTTGGCGGTGAGACAGATTTTACACACTTTTGGCGTTGCTTCATTCTTCATGCCAACCTCACCAAGTGTCCATGCATACCTATTTGTTGCG
The DNA here is from genome assembly GCA_028641055.1 of Alopecurus myosuroides. Classification (NCBI taxonomy): domain Eukaryota; kingdom Viridiplantae; phylum Streptophyta; class Magnoliopsida; order Poales; family Poaceae; genus Alopecurus; species Alopecurus myosuroides. The sequence goes on from CM054063.1 coordinate 130,695,059, forward strand.
ATGGTTTGGACCGGAGGGATATCATGGACCAGTTTTCCTATCCTCTGGGAGTAATTCCTTCAGCCTACCTTGGTATGCTTCTTACCGTTGGCAGGCTGCATAGGGGAGACCTCCAACAGACCCTGGACAAGCTTATCCAAAAAAAAATCATCTTGGAAGATGCCTACCTCGTCGGGTGGTGACAAGCACTAGAACTATGAAATTCAGAGAAATATTCAGTACACGACCAGAACAGAGGGGAATTGAATCGATTGCAGAGACGCCGTTACCAACCAGGAACACTGGTGGTCTAGGGTTTACCCCAACATTACAAGATGAGAGCTCGAAGGCTCTAGAATTCGCTAGATATAGCAATTACAGGGGCAGAAACGTAAAACCCACGAGGGAGTGGTTGGAGACGACAGGCTTTTGTTGGTTTAGCTACAGCAACGCGAGGAGACAGGAGGGCCGTCCGATGTCGACGAAGCGGTATCCGCAAATCATGGCCGTCCGATGCGTTCTTCCAGTTGCCTCCCGCCATCGTCTCCGTTTGAATTGGCACGCTGAAGGCTAGGTCCTGACAATTCCCCCCCGATAGCATCAGACCTGTCCTCAGGGATGAAATTGGGGAATACCTTCTGGATGAACGTGGAGTCCTCCCAGGTTGCTGCCTCGACTGGTAAGTTGATCCATTTGATGAGCCATCTGACAACTGGGATTTGGATATCACCTTGAGACCTCGGAATCAGTTTCCTGTCAAGCAATTGTTCAGGTTCCAGTAAGATTGTTCCATCATCATTGAGGAGGGGAAGGTTTGGGTTGGCCACTGCTTTGGGACCCAGGTGTTTCTTGAGCTGACTAACATGGAAGGTGGGGTCCAGTTTGCAGTTGTCAGGTAACAGGATTTTGTAAGACACATTGACAATTTTCTGCAACACCATGAATGGCCCATAGTACTTGGAATGCAGCTTGAGATGTCGGTGAATGCTCAAGGATGTGTGCCTGTAAGGTTGGAGCTTGAGGTACACCATGTCACCTACTGCCAGGGTTCTTTCAGAGCGATTTTTATCAGCCTGTACCTTCATTTTGTTATGTGCCTTGAGGTCGTTTTCCTTGATGAGAGCAGCAGTGTAACATCCCAAATCTTACATTTGGAATGTTTTGCATTTAGAGCATATGCATAGCATAGCATGGTTTCAAAACTTGCATTTGAGTGTTGCATTTTAAACCCCAAAACAAAATCGTGTTTTAAAAAGCTCAAAATCCTGCTATAAGGCGTTTATAACCTAAAGGATAATTGAATATTTTATTTTGCCTAAAATTACTTAATAATAGTCAATTATGATAGAGTTTTAAATTTCAAGATTTTAGAAATTTGTTTGACTCGATTCCGAGTTATATTTCAAAAGTTATTAGCATTTTAGTTTTGGTAAAAAAATAAAAATAAAAAAACCTGCGAGCTCGCATGGGCCGGCCCAGCAATGCAGAGCCCACGTACGGTACGATGTACGAATCCGGTACAAATCCCGTTTTTCTTGACCTATTCTCAATTAAACTCGCATATCTCTTCATTGGAGAGTCCAAATTTGATTCCGCTTCTTTCTACTGGTTCCCTACTTCAAGGAGCAATTTTCCACCGACCTCCCCACCTATAAATACCCCAGCCCCGGCCGTGAGGTCGTCCCAAACTCGAAATTCCAATTTCAGATCTGTTTCGTGATATTTTGCTCGCCACGGTCCGTGTGTTGCTCGGTTGACTTTCATGTCTTCACGAGAGTTTTAGATCTCGTCGATACCAATCCATCCCAAGAAACCTCACCTCTTTTCATCCACCACAGCCGGAGAATTTCGCGATCTATTGTCTCAGATCTGAAGCAGGAAAAGTTCAATTACTCTTCAACCGTTTGTCCGTTTTCGCTCAAATTTCTACTGTAGTTGCATCTTATCATTATCTACAACTTTCGTTCTTTGAGTTTTTCGATTTGACCTACAGATCTGTTTCTATAATTCCGATCTACTTTTGCCACCGGAGTAACTCGAAATTTTAAATCTCTACTTTGTTCTTATTCATCCAAAAAGTTTTCGTTGAGTGTTTTATTTTACTTTTTGGATCTTATTAGTATGTTAGGTTTAGATCTATCTTTTTATGAACCTTATTTCGATAAGATCTTGTAGATAGTTAATTAACTCTATTTAATTTGGTTAAGCTGCTTCTTTGCTTCTTGTTGCATTACAAACTTTTTCATGCATCATATATTGTTTAGGCAACCAGAGAACTAGTAAATTAGTTATCTTGCATTATTAAATCATCATGCATCCATATGTTGCATTGTTGTTTTGTCTGGTTTGGTTATTTATTGTGGTATGCTTGAAACGTGTAGATTGCGAGAGTTGTGATTGCTGTTCGTGTGAGGACTGTGATCGTTACGGTTGCGACTAAGTCAAGTGCGTGAACGACTCCAATTTCTGTCAAGGCAAGTGACACACATGATCCCATTATTTTACTATATGCATTAGATCTATTTAGTAGTTATGCATGTGTAGGAGTTGAGTGTTACCGCTATGCTAGTTATTATTAGAGATTGCTCCATTAACACCCAGGTGGAGTAATCACATGTTACCCCTAGATTATAGCATCCATGTGATAGAAAACATCGTAGTTGTAGATTGCTTAGCCATGCTCTAGCTATCCGTGGATGGGATCATTATCATGTTATGATGAAAATTGTTATTTTAATTGCTTATGAAAACAACATGATAATTAATTAACCACTGGGCGGATTGCTAGAGAGTCATCAGAGTACAAAGTTTGGTGGGGACCGCCGCCCAGTATTCTGAGATCATGTTTACTTTCTCTATGTAGTTGTTATTTTCGTGCAACCATGTTTCATATTAGTATGGGCTAGACATAGATTGTAGGTTGTGGTGACTCGAACCCAACGTGTCCAGAGATGTAGATTAGTGGTAGGTTGGTCCGGCTCGTGGTGGGTTTGGGGAGCTACTTCTTATGATTTATGGCTTGATCTTCTTTCCTTCTGTGGTACTACTTGGTGTATCATGGTGTTTGGGGTCGATCAGGCAACATGGGTAAAGGGCACAAACCTCGCGAGGGTTAAAACTAAGATCTTAGCCGTGTTCCATTGGTTAGGGACAATTCAACAACTAGATGGGGAAACATGACATATCTCGTTCATCTTGTTTTATTAATTACTACCAAATTTGACTATGGGTTATTGGAGAGGTGCCTGATGGTGTTTCAGCGCGCTAATCCAAAGGGTAGGAGCATCTTGCTATCAACCAAGGTGTCCAATTACTTAGGAGCACTTTGCTATCAACCAAAGTGTCCAGAATATGTGCAAAACTAATTTATTATCAAAACATAGGACAAATGCGTTTATGCAAAATAGCCTTGAAACTCTACCAGCCAAATATGCATGTAGATTAGCACTTGCCATTTATATACCACCATAGTGTCACTTGCCATCATTGCTCAGAATGATCTGACCTCCTTTTGGGGGCTGCATATTCCAACGTGCAGGTTGTTCGGTTTCAGAGTGATCGACGTAGGTCTCGTGACTCCACTCAACATGTTTGTTCGCCTGTGGAACAAATTGAAGACTGGAGCCCTTATATGCGCTTTGTTATACTTGAATAAGTTTTGTGCTAGCTTCCGCTATGCAACTTCTAAAGAATTTTGTACTCTGGATTATTCGCTAGATATGAGATACAATTGCTTATTTTGATATCTATCTAGTTGTGTGTGCTGGTGAACGGTCCAGGGGCCAGTACTACACGCAACAGTATAGCTTGTGATGGGCTGTACTACTACAGATGGTATCATAGCAATGTGTTGACTGTAGGAACGAGACCTTAGCAAATGGATTAGGAAAGCCATAGGGTAAAAACTTATTTTCCAAAATCCTTTATACATTCTTTTTCTGACTCTATTCTTGTAATCTTCTCATCTTTATCTCCTACTTCCTTCTCTTCTCTTTAAATCATAGTGGAGATTCCCATCGAGAAGAAGATTCAATTCAATATAAAGGAGATGTGACGCCCCGAGATCGGACACTATGCAGATTTCAGCATTCCCGCCAAATCCGCATAATAACCGATTCCAGGTTGCCATTTATGATAACATTACAATAGTTCTCGAATATTCCACAATTACAACAGCAACAGATAGATACAAGATGACTCAAACGAGCCTGGGTTACAACTGATACAATACAAAGATCCAAATAACAGCGGAAGAATCAAACGTCCGTCTACGGACAAGATCCAAATTGGACTAAGAGTCCTGAAGATAACCGAAGGCGTCCAATCCCTGCCCAGGCCAAGCCGGAGGGATTCCCAAGCTAACGTCGTCAGACTTCAAACCTGTTGACTGCAATTTGGAATTCGCAGCCACGAAAGAGATTCGTGGGTCAGTACGGTTAAGTACTGGCAAGGGGGATAAAGCCCATACTCACAAGTTACCGGCGTAGCCAGTCATCACAAGATACAAATACTTTTAGGATCAACGGAAAGGAAGGGGTTATTGCAAATAAACGACAACAGGCTGCACTAACCAACTACAGAGATTCTATTACTTCCAACTATCAGAAAGGGGGATAAGATCGAGTAGTTGTAACCAACTGAAAGTAAATCCAAACAAACCCATCCTGGACCTCGCCCCTTTAGCCAAAGAAGCAATCCGAGGATAACTCACACAGTTGTATTAAAGGTGAATCAAGTTGTTGTGTGGATAAACCTGTTACTAGTCAAGTTGTTAATCAGTGGGTATATCATGGTTGATCATTATGTTTAAGTTGTCCTGAGTACTTGTTAGCCAGTACTTTCACCAAGTAATCCATAACCGCGGAAAACACGGCTTCTCGAGAAGATTTACCCTGCAGGGGTGCACCATAGTAACCACACTCATGAATATCCCGCCAGATGGAATGCCTCCCACCAAGCGGGGCACTCAACACAATCCAACCCTTCTTCGCATCAAGCCCAAAGCACCTTGGGCGCACGGCTAATCAAGCCCAGAAGAAAATGGACCATCATAGCACTCTAAGACCGTGTCCCCCTATATGCCGACTACGAAAGTTCCACCCGGGTACCAAGGGCTCGCAAGATCATGCATGCAGCAAATGGAAAACCCGAACTAAATGAGGCGATTTGGACGAGATGCGAATCGGGTCAAACTGAGGGGGAGCCCATACTCCCCAAATGCGGGTAGTGCGCTCATCATGGATCAGTAGACAAGACCCTTTTCCTATTAGGGTCGACACTAGCAGGCCTCAAAACCACAAAGGGCCTCCTGCCGGTGCCTTATCATCAAATTATTATTATTATTACCATTAGCAATTAACAGGTTTGATTGATTAACATCGAGCCCCAGAACATAATTAAGTAATAACAGAAAGTAACGGGTAACAGACTCGAGCAAAACAACCTAAGCAAGATAGTAAGACACAGGCTCAAGCAAAGGTTATAGGAGTGGGGGTGAGGCAATATCAGGGTTAAAGGATTCATGTGATAGGTTCGTAACAGAAACAACTACTACTAAGGCTAGCAGAAAAGAATCAACGGAAAGAATCGGTAACAAGTGATGAAAGGCAGCCATATGGCATGCAAGTGAGTATACTTGCCTGAGATCCCGCAAGGTAGCAGAACTGGTCGTTGCTCACATCATCTCAACTTCCTATCCGAGAAGAAGCAACGAACCTCGAACAAACACCGGAATGCAACAATTACTACTACGGCAAAATCCAGCATGATCAAGATATGGATGCATGTCATGTTTAATAGATGCACCAAAGTAAGCTAGTGGATATGATACACAAGTTTAAATGGATTCCATATGCAAGGATTGCATATGGCAAACCCATGCCTTATAGTTGAATTAATTGTTCTAACACTAAGCATCATGTGTAAGTGAGTTGGAATGATGCATGCATGATGAAGAACAAGAAGATAACAATATTAAATGCAATTGGAAGGATGGTTAACAAGTTTAGAAAACATTTATCAAGTTTGGAAATTATTGGTACTTAATGATGTTAAACAAGTAGTGGTTGTTATCAACAAGTTAAATTGTTCAAACCAAACAACAAAGTTGATATTTGAAAAGGTTATCAAATTTTAGTTGGATTACATGTTTCACATTTGGAAATTGGACTTTGAATTATTTAATTATGAATTAAACAATATTAAACAATTTTTAATTGAATTAAACAAGATTCAAATTGTTTAGGCAATTTAAATTATTCAAACCAGAAAACAAAAATTATATTTGAATAGCTTAGTTAAAATGGTATTGAAAACATATTTTATTTGCATGATTTGGACTTATGAATAATTAGTTATTGAATTTAGCAAAATACAATTGAATGATTTAAATTTGAATTTGAATTGCAATTTGAAAGTTCAAAACAGAACACAAGTTGGATATTTGGAAAGATTAGAAGATTTGGATCAGAAAACATATAAAGTTTGCATTTATTGGAATTATAGAACAAGAGATATTAAAGGTTGAAATTTATACTCAAATCTGTTATTTAAATGAGTTTTTGATTTACAGAATTCGCAGAAACTTTGTTACTCAGATGCAACCTACTCTAGCCACTGTCCAGTGGACCACAGGGCCTCTGGTGCTTGCGTGGCCATAGCAGTCGCTGACAGCGGGCCGGGAGCAGTGGAAACAATTCCACAAAAAAGGTGGGGCGCGCGGGCTCGAACCCGTGCCCTGGGGGCTGCGCGCAAAGGTTCAGTACCAGCTGCGCTGAGTTCGTTCGTCTGACAGAGGTAGCGAGGCAGACAGGTTAACGTTCAGTTCGTTAACTGAACTCTGACGAACAAAACATTGATCGTCCGTCAGAACAGGAAAAGCTCGCCGGCGATCAACGGAACGAAGCGCGGTGGTTGGGCTCGCTTCTGCACCGGATGCAAGCGGGCTTGCGAACACGACAGAGAGGGAGGGAGGAGGAGCAAGGTGGAGGCTCACCGCGGCGGCAGGCGTGGCAGAGGGTCGGGGACGTCCTGCTGACGGAGGATGACGACGCGCGGCCGCGGAGAAGACGTGGACGGCGGCGCGGCTCCCGTCGATGGATGGCTCCCCTGCGGTGTCCAACGGAGGGAGGATACGGTGGCGAATCGATCCACGCCGCTGGACCACGACGAGGTGTACCACGGCGACGGCGGCGAGCGAATCTTCAGAGGTGGCATCCTCGGTGGCCGGAGGCGAAGTCGATGACGGCGGCGGGGAAGGAGATGCGCAACGGCTCCGTGCAGGTGTCGGAAAGAAGGAGGAGTCGGTGGCGAGTCCGTTTTTGGGATTGGCTAGGTGAGTGGAGGCGCGAGACGGCGGCGGCTCGCCGGAGTTCAGAGAAAGGCGCCGGGAGAGAGGTAGTGAGGTTCAGAAAGGACAGAGGCGCCAGGAGAGAGGAAATGGCGGCGCCTCGAAGGGAGAGAGTGACCTAGGAGTTAGGGCAGGGTTCTAGGGCTTCGTAGGGCTATTTGTAGGGGGGCCAGGGTGGCGGATCGCCGTCGGCTCGATCTCCTGCCGCCGTGGCAGCACAGATTTCCTGCCGTACTGTTAGAAGACGAAGGATAGAACGAAGCGGTACGCGCTTTAGTGGAAGTGGGCTGGGCCTTGCGCCGAGCGGGAGATAGAGAGGGCTGGGGTGGGCTAGCTAGCTGCTGCGCTTTGCTTTTAATATTTCTCCTGTTTTATTTTTTTGCTGAAACAGTTTTGGAATAAAACTGTTAAGGGTTTATTTAATAAAAATTTCAGAAAATTTAGGTTAGGCTAGTTAGGAATTTAGAAACCATGTTCCAAGATTCGATTTCAAAATTTTGATATTTAAAATAAAGTTTGTATTTGAAACCAATTTAGAGGATTTTCAATATTAATAAATCATTATGAAAACATGCTTTTAAATAGGGTTACCCCTAAGATTTAAATTGATTGAAAATTAGTTGATTGGCTTGTTAAGTTATGAATTCAAAAGGGGTTATGTTTGAGGCATTTTGATTAGAAGATGGAGGTGTTTTGATTAATTGCTTGGAAGTAGTTGTTTGATTAACCCAACAAGTTAATGAATGATTTGATTTGAATTTTTGAATTGGTCATTAGGGTTTGTTAACAACAGGGACAAATTTATTTAGCAGGCAATTTGTTTAAAACAATTTCCAAATTATTGAAAACAAATGAGTGGTTTAGTTTGCAAGTTTGAAATTGCAAAAATTTTGAGCAAGGGTGAAAGTTTAAATTGTTTTGAAAATTTCAGTTGTGATGCAAACATGGTGCAATGCAATGTGATGCATATGATGCAAGCAAACAAACAGGTAACACCCCAGGTGTTACAGACGACACCACTAACAAGGGATTGCGCCCTCGCAATCCACCTGCTAACCCGGGAGGGGAAAGAAGTTCGACTATCGATTCTTCGTGCTTCCAGTTGATCTCCTCGACACCACTAACAAGGGTTTCTCGACACCACTAACAAGGGTTTCTTGCTCGGGGTGACGACGATGTTCTTCCACCAGGAATCTTCCGATGATCGAACCTATGAGGTTAAGGGCTCAGAAAACGTCCACCCACGTAGGATCCTAACACTTTGAAAGATAGACAAGAGGGGAGACTCCAAAACAAATAAGATGGGAGGGGAAATAGAATAGGGGTAAGGAGAAAACAAGAATCCTATTGAGATGTTTGTTTTTTTCCAAAATAGCTTAGCAGAAATATTTTTCGACACTCTAGAAACAACGACCGTTAGCGAGGTTTTCCTACAGGCTTTGCGGACCCGTTGCTTCGATAACCATTCGTATCGAAACAATCTCGGGAATCGGAACCAAGGCTCTGATACCATTTGTGACGCCCCGAGATCGGACACTATGCAGATTTCAGCATTCCCGCCAAATCCGCATAATAACCGATTCCAGGTTGCCATTTATGATAACATTACAATAGTTCTCGAATATTCCACAATTACAACAGCAACAGATAGATACAAGATGACTCAAACGAGCCTGGGTTACAACTGATACAATACAAAGATCCAAATAACAGCGGAAGAATCAAACGTCCGTCTACGGACAAGATCCAAATTGGACTAAGAGTCCTGAAGATAACCGAAGGCGTCCAATCCCTGCCCAGGCCAAGCCGGAGGGATTCCCAAGCTAACGTCGTCAGACTTCAAACCTGTTGACTGCAATTTGGAATTTGCAGCCACGAAAGAGATTCGTGGGTCAGTACGGTTAAGTACTGGCAAGGGGGATAAAGCCCATACTCACAAGTTACCGGCGTAGCCAGTCATCACAAGATACAAATACTTTTAGGATCAACGGAAAGGAAGGGGTTATTGCAAATAAACGACAACAGGCTGCACTAACCAACTACAGAGATTCTATTACTTCCAACTATCAGAAAGGGGGATAAGATCGAGTAGTTGTAACCAACTGAAAGTAAATCCAAACAAACCCATCCTGGACCTCGCCCCTTTAGCCAAAGAAGCAATCCGAGGATAACTCACACAGTTGTATTAAAGGTGAATCAAGTTGTTGTGTGGATAAACCTGTTACTAGTCAAGTTGTTAATCAGTGGGTATATCATGGTTGATCATTATGTTTAAGTTGTCCTGAGTACTTGTTAGCCAGTACTTTCACCAAGTAATCCATAACCGCGGAAAACACGGCTTCTCGAGAAGATTTACCCTGCAGGGGTGCACCATAGTAACCACACTCATGAATATCCCGCCAGATGGAATGCCTCCCACCAAGCGGGGCACTCAACACAATCCAACCCTTCTTCGCATCAAGCCCAAAGCACCTTGGGCGCACGGCTAATCAAGCCCAGAAGAAAATGGACCATCATAGCACTCTAAGACCGTGTCCCCCTATATGCCGACTACGAAAGTTCCACCCGGGTACCAAGGGCTCGCAAGATCATGCATGCAGCAAATGGAAAACCCGAACTAAATGAGGCGATTTGGACGAGATGCGAATCGGGTCAAACTGAGGGGGAGCCCATACTCCCCAAATGCGGGTAGTGCGCTCATCATGGATCAGTAGACAAGACCCTTTTCCTATTAGGGTCGACACTAGCAGGCCTCAAAACCACAAAGGGCCTCCTGCCGGTGCCTTATCATCAAATTATTATTATTATTACCATTAGCAATTAACAGGTTTGATTGATTAACATCGAGCCCCAGAACATAATTAAGTAATAACAGAAAGTAACGGGTAACAGACTCGAGCAAAACAACCTAAGCAAGATAGTAAGACACAGGCTCAAGCAAAGGTTATAGGAGTGGGGGTGAGGCAATATCAGGGTTAAAGGATTCATGTGATAGGTTCGTAACAGAAACAACTACTACTAAGGCTAGCAGAAAAGAATCAACGGAAAGAATCGGTAACAAGTGATGAAAGGCAGCCATATGGCATGCAAGTGAGTATACTTGCCTGAGATCCCGCAAGGTAGCAGAACTGGTCGTTGCTCACATCATCTCAACGTCCTATCCGAGAAGAAGCAACGAACCTCGAACAAACACCGGAATGCAACAATTACTACTACGGCAAAATCCAGCATGATCAAGATATGGATGCATGTCATGTTTAATAGATGCACCAAAGTAAGCTAGTGGATATGATACACAAGTTTAAATGGATTCCATATGCAAGGATTGCATATGGCAAACCCATGCCTTATAGTTGAATTAATTGTTCTAACACTAAGCATCATGTGTAAGTGAGTTGGAATGATGCATGCATGATGAAGAACAAGAAGATAACAATATTAAATGCAATTGGAAGGATGGTTAACAAGTTTAGAAAACATTTATCAAGTTTGGAAATTATTGGTACTTAATGATGTTAAACAAGTAGTGGTTGTTATCAACAAGTTAAATTGTTCAAACCAAACAACAAAGTTGATATTTGAAAAGGTTATCAAATTTTAGTTGGATTACATGTTTCACATTTGGAAATTGGACTTTGAATTATTTAATTATGAATTAAACAATATTAAACAATTTTTAATTGAATTAAACAAGATTCAAATTGTTTAGGCAATTTAAATTATTCAAACCAGAAAACAAAAATTATATTTGAATAGCTTAGTTAAAATGGTATTGAAAACATATTTTATTTGCATGATTTGGACTTATGAATAATTAGTTATTGAATTTAGCAAAATACAATTGAATGATTTAAATTTGAATTTGAATTGCAATTTGAAAGTTCAAAACAGAACACAAGTTGGATATTTGGAAAGATTAGAAGATTTGGATCAGAAAACATATAAAGTTTGCATTTATTGGAATTATAGAACAAGAGATATTAAAGGTTGAAATTTATACTCAAATCTGTTATTTAAATGAGTTTTTGATTTACAGAATTCGCAGAAACTTTGTTACTCAGATGCAACCTACTCTAGCCACTGTCCAGTGGACCACAGGGCCTCTGGTGCTTGCGTGGCCATAGCAGTCGCTGACAGCGGGCCGGGAGCAGTGGAAACAATTCCACAAAAAAGGTGGGGCGCGCGGGCTCGAACCCGTGCCCTGGGGGCTGCGCGCAAAGGTTCAGTACCAGCTGCGCTGAGTTCGTTCGTCTGACAGAGGTAGCGAGGCAGACAGGTTAACGTTCAGTTCGTTAACTGAACTCTGACGAACAAAACATTGATCGTCCGTCAGAACAGGAAAAGCTCGCCGGCGATCAACGGAACGAAGCGCGGTGGTTGGGCTCGCTTCTGCACCGGATGCAAGCGGGCTTGCGAACACGACAGAGAGGGAGGGAGGAGGAGCAAGGTGGAGGCTCACCGCGGCGGCAGGCGTGGCAGAGGGTCGGGGACGTCCTGCTGACGGAGGATGACGACGCGCGGCCGCGGAGAAGACGTGGACGGCGGCGCGGCTCCCGTCGATGGATGGCTCCCCTGCGGTGTCCAACGGAGGGAGGATACGGTGGCGAATCGATCCACGCCGCTGGACCACGACGAGGTGTACCACGGCGACGGCGGCGAGCGAATCTTCAGAGGTGGCATCCTCGGTGGCCGGAGGCGAAGTCGATGACGGCGGCGGGGAAGGAGATGCGCAACGGCTCCGTGCAGGTGTCGGAAAGAAGGAGGAGTCGGTGGCGAGTCCGTTTTTGGGATTGGCTAGGTGAGTGGAGGCGCGAGACGGCGGCGGCTCGCCGGAATTCAGAGAAAGGCGCCGGGAGAGAGGTAGTGAGGTTCAGAAAGGACAGAGGCGCCAGGAGAGAGGAAATGGCGGCGCCTCGAAGGGAGAGAGTGACCTAGGAGTTAGGGCAGGGTTCTAGGGCTTCGTAGGGCTATTTGTAGGGGGGCCAGGGTGGCGGATCGCCGTCGGCTCGATCTCCTGCCGCCGTGGCAGCACAGATTTCCTGCCGTACTGTTAGAAGACGAAGGATAGAACGAAGCGGTACGCGCTTTAGTGGAAGTGGGCTGGGCCTTGCGCCGAGCGGGAGATAGAGAGGGCTGGGGTGGGCTAGCTAGCTGCTGCGCTTTGCTTTTAATATTTCTCCTGTTTTATTTTTTTGCTGAAACAGTTTTGGAATAAAACTGTTAAGGGTTTATTTAATAAAAATTTCAGAAAATTTAGGTTAGGCTAGTTAGGAATTTAGAAACCATGTTCCAAGATTCGATTTCAAAATTTTGATATTTAAAATAAAGTTTGTATTTGAAACCAATTTAGAGGATTTTCAATATTAATAAATCATTATGAAAACATGCTTTTAAATAGGGTTACCCCTAAGATTTAAATTGATTGAAAATTAGTTGATTGGCTTGTTAAGTTATGAATTCAAAAGGGGTTATGTTTGAGGCATTTTGATTAGAAGATGGAGGTGTTTTGATTAATTGCTTGGAAGTAGTTGTTTGATTAACCCAACAAGTTAATGAATGATTTGATTTGAATTTTTGAATTGGTCATTAGGGTTTGTTAACAACAGGGACAAATTTATTTAGCAGGCAATTTGTTTAAAACAATTTCCAAATTATTGAAAACAAATGAGTGGTTTAGTTTGCAAGTTTGAAATTGCAAAATTTTTGAGCAAGGGTGAAAGTTTAAATTGTTTTGAAAATTTCAGTTGTGATGCAAACATGGTGCAATGCAATGTGATGCATATGATGCAAGCAAACAAACAGGTAACACCCCAGGTGTTACAGGAGATTCACCTCAAGATAGAGAAGATGGCTTACTACAAGAAGGAAACACGATGCAGCTATTGGAGCTATGTGAAGACACTAGGTTGCCCACCATGTAGGTTCCTAGTTATCGAGATCGTGTTAGGTGTTGACCATATCAAATTATATGATGTGGCAATGATAGTCCGAGTATTTTCAACTGTTTTGTTTTCAAAGCTTATTGGTATTTTCGCTGGAAATTATACCCTATTTTTGAAAACTATTTTTAAGTGTTTGGTTTGATTATATGTTGATTGCTAAGTGTTGCTTTGTTCATATATAGTATGGGTAGCTATTTTCTTTAGTCCTGTCCGTCTAAACTCACCTATGCTAACCCATAGATGCCTCCCCGTCGCGATCCCAACCGCAACAACGAGGAGGGAGAGAACAACAACAACATGGAGAACGCAGTGACCCAACTAGCCCAACTGATGGCCCAGTACATCGCCCACAACAACAACAACCCACCGCCACCACCACAGGTGGATATGCTCACTCGCTTTCTGAGGTTGAGGCCAGCAAGGTTCTCGAGTGCTTCTGAACCCATGATAGCCCTTGACTGGTTGCGAACAGTGAACAAAGACCTAGTGACTATTGGATGCAGCGAGGAAGAGAAAGTGAGGTTTGCCGCTCACTTACTGGAGGGACAAGCTGCTTCTTGGTGGGACAACTACCAGATAACTCATCCTATTGCGGATGTTACCTGGGAGATGTTCGAGGAAGGATTTAAGAATGCACATGTCTCAACTGGAGTGATGAGTCTGAAGCGGAGGGAGTTCCGTAATTTGCGTCAGTACCAGCGCTCTGTCACTGAGTACATTGACGAATTCAGCAACCTAGCTCGCTATGCTTCGGAAGATGTGGACACAGATGCCAAGAGGCGCGAGAAGTTTCTGGATGGACTAAATGATGATCTGGCTATTCAACTCTCAGTAGTTCACATCACCAACTTCCAAGAACTCATTGACAAGGCTGTCATTCTAGAGGGAAAGTACCAACAAGCGGAGAAACGCAAGAGGAAGCACAATGGTGGCAACCACATATCTGGATCACATCAGAGGGTCCGTACTCACCATGACAGTATTGGAAGTTCTGGATCTCATATGCAAGAAGGTAATGGGCATAATCAAAGTGAAGGAAACAAACATAAGCATGATGGAGGGAACAACCACAACCATAGCGACTACAAAGGCAACAATCAGGATGGAAACCAAGACCATCGTAATGGAGGCAATGGTCATAACCGCAACAACAACCATGCAGGAAGGAAGGATCTCAGTCAAGTGGAATGCTTCAAGTGCAAGAAGATGGGGCACTATGCAAACGATTGTTCGGAGAAGATAACTGATGGAGGATCCAAACCAAACCCGTTCCGGAAGGCAACTGCGAACCATACGAATGTGGAGGAAGTATATGATGCAGCAGACCCTATGACTGGTATGTTCTTCATCAGATCATAGCCCACAATAGTACTTATCAATACCGGTGCATCACAGTCATTCATATCAATTGCTTCCACGGATAAGAGTTAGCAAGCTACTCCACACATATTGTTGAAGATACCCAGTAGATTTCTCTTAAGGGGGTTAGCCTAGATATTGACCGTAGGAAAACCATCCACACCTATTTGCTAGCCATTCCGAATCTCGGGACGAGATTCATCTTAAGGGGGTTAGTTTGTAACATCCCAAATCTTACATTTGGAATGTTTTGCATTTAGAGCATATGCATAGCATAGCATGGTTTCAAAACTTGCATTTGAGTGTTGCATTTTAAACCCCAAAACAAAATCGTGTTTTAAAAAGCTCAAAATCCTGCTATAAGGCGTTTATAACCTAAAGGATAATTGAATATTTTATTTTGCCTAAAATTAGTTAATAATAGTCAATTATGATAGAGTTTTAAATTTCAAGATTTTAGAAATTTGTTTGACTCGATTCCGAGTTATATTTCAAAAGTTATTAGCATTTTAGTTTTGGTAAAAAAATAAAAATAAAAAAACCTGCGAGCTCGCATGGGCCGGCCCAGGAATGCAGAGCCCACGTACGGTACGATGTACGAATCCGGTACAAATCCCGTTTTTCTTGACCTATTCTCAATTAAACTCGCATATCTCTTCATTGGAGAGTCCAAATTTGATTCCGCTTCTTTCTACTGGTTCCCTACTTCAAGGAGCAATTTTCCACCGACCTCCCCACCTATAAATACCCCAGCCCCGGCCGTGAGGTCGTCCCAAACTCGAAATTCCAATTTCAGATCTGTTTCGTGATATTTTGCTCGCCACGGTCCGTGTGTTGCTCGGTTGACTTTCATGTCTTCACGAGAGTTTTAGATCTCGTCGATACCAATCCATTCCAAGAAACCTCACCTCTTTTCATCCACCACAGCCGGAGAATTTCGCGATCTATTGTCTCAGATCTGAAGCAGGAAAAGTTCAATTACTCTTCAACCGTTTGTCCGTTTTCGCTAAAATTTCTACTGTAGTTGCATCTTATCATTATCTACAACTTTCGTTCTTTGAGTTTTTCGATTTGACCTACAGATCTGTTTCTATAATTCCGATCTACTTTTGCCACCGGAGTAACTCGAAATTTCAAATCTCTACTTTGTTCTTATTCATCCAAAAAGTTTTCGTTGAGTGTTTTATTTTACTTTTTGGATCTTATTAGTATGTTAGGTTTAGATCTATCTTTTTATGAACCTTATTTCGATAAGATCTTGTAGATAGTTAATTAACTCTATTTAATTTGGTTAAGCTGCTTCTTTGCTTCTTGTTGCATTACAAACTTTTTCATGCATCATATATTGTTTAGGCAACTAGAGAACTAGTAAATTAGTTATCTTGCATTATTAAATCATCATGCATCCATATGTTGCATTGTTGTTTTGTCTGGTTTGGTTATTTATTGTGGTATGCTTGAAACGTGTAGATTGCGAGAGTTGTGATTGCTGTTCGTGTGAGGACTGTGGTCGTTACGGTTGCGACTAAGTCAAGTGCGTGAACGACTCCAATTTCTGTCAAGGCAAGTGACACACATGATCCCATTATTTTACTATATGCATTAGATCTATTTAGTAGTTATGCATGTGTAGGAGTTGAGTGTTACCGCTATGCTAGTTATTATTAGAGATTGCTCCATTAACACCCAGGTGGAGTAATCACATGTTACCCCTAGATTATAGCATCCATGTGATAGAAAACATCGTAGTTGTAGATTTCTTAGCCATGCTCTAGCTATCCGTGGATGGGATCATTATCATGTTATGATGAAAATTGTTATTTTAATTGCTTATGAAAACAACATGATAATTAATTAACCACTGGGCGGATTGCTAGAGAGTCATCAGAGTAAAAAGTTTGGTGGGGACCGCCGCCCAGTATTCTGAGATCATGTTTACTTTCTCTATGTAGTTGTTATTTTCGTGCAACCATGTTTCATATTAGTATGGGCTAGACATAGATTGTAGGTTGTGGTGACTCGAACCCAACGTGTCCAGAGATGTAGATTAGTGGTAGGTTGGTCCGGCTCGTGGTGGGTTTGGGGAGCTACTTCTTATGATTTATGGCTTGATCTTCTTTCCTTCTGTGGTACTACTTGGTGTATCATGGTGTTTGGGGTCGATCAGGCAACATGGGTAAAGGGCACAAACCTCGCGAGGGTTAAAACTAAGATCTTAGCCGTGTTCCATTGGTTAGGGACAATTCAACAACTAGATGGGGAAACATGACATATCTCGTTCATCTTGTTTTATTAATTACTACCAAATTTGACTATGGGTTATTGGAGAGGTGCCTGATGGTGTTTCAGCGCGCTAATCCAAAGGGTAGGAGCATCTTGCTATCAACCAAGGTGTCCAATTACTTAGGAGCACTTTGCTATCAACCAAAGTGTCCAGAATATGTGCAAAACTAATTTATTATCAAAAGATAGGACAAATGCGTTTATGCAAAATAGCCTTGAAACTCTACCAGCCAAATATGCATGTAGATTAGCACTTGCCATTTATATACCACCATAGTGTCACTTGCCATCATTGCTCAGAATGATCTGACCTCCTTTTGGGGGCTGCATATTCCAACGTGCAGGTTGTTCGGTTTCAGAGTGATCGACGTAGGTCTCGTGACTCCACTCAACATGTTTGTTCGCCTGTGGAACAAATTGAAGACTGGAGCCCTTATATGCGCTTTGTTATACTTGAATAAGTTTTGTGCTAGCTTCCGCTATGCAACTTCTAAAGAATTTTGTACTCTGGATTATTCGCTAGATATGAGATACAATTTCTTATTTTGATATCTATCTAGTTGTGTGTGCTGGTGAACGGTCCAGGGGCCAGTACTACACGCAACAGTATAGCTTGTGATGGGCTGTACTACTACAAGCAGTTTGTTCTGCAGTTAATACTGATGCAAAATTGGCAGTGAGGTCACTAGGATACAGAGCAGCCTCAGCAATCATGTTGGGTTGTCTGTTATATAGGGCCTGGAATGGTGTGATCTTGAGGGCAGTATGGTAGCTGGTATTATACCACCACTCAGCAAGGGAGAGCCATTTTTCCCATTTCTTTGGCTGCAGGAAAGCCAAGCATCTCAAATAATTCTCTAAGCACTGGTTGACTCTTTCAGTTTGGCCATCAGTTTGAGGATGGTAAGATGTGCTGAAATGGAGTTTAACTCCCAGTTGTTTAAATAGCTCCTGCCAGAAATGGCTAGTGAAAATTTTGTCCCTGTCTGTAACAATCACTAGGGGAGGGCCATGCAGCTTAAAGATATTATCAGTGAAAGCATAAACCACTGTGCTGACAGTGATAGGATGTTTGAGGGATATGAAGTGGCTATATTTAGTGAATCTATCCACTACCACTAGGACCATGTCTTTGTTGCAAAAAATTGGGAGTCCCTCCACAAAATCCATGCTGATGTGAGCCCAGGCAAAATCAGGAACAGGTAATGGTTGAAGAAGGCTTGGATACTTGGAATGCTCTGGTTTATTAATTTGGCATACATGGCATTCCTTGATGTACTCAATGATGAACTTCTTCATATCAGGCCAATGGAATAACAATTTGACTCTATGATATGTGGCCCTGTGTCCTGAATGACCTCCCAGTTCAGAGTTGTGCATAGCAGCCACTAGTTTCCTCTGTAGTATTGGGTCCTTGCCAATGATTATTCTGTTTTTGTACCTTAGGATACCATGTTGGAGTGTGTGGTTCTTGATGGCTAGAGGATCAATAGCAAGCTGAGCCATCATTTTCTTGCATTTTTTATCATGTTGATAACTTGTGGTGACTTCAGTAATCCAAGCAGGAGCAATAGCAGAGGCAGATAGGGCGTTTAGTTTGTATTGGACCCTAGATAGAGCATCTGCCACTTTATTTGTTTTCCCTTGCTTGTATTCCACAGAGAAATTGTAACCCAGTAGCTTGATCAGAAGTTTGTGTTGGATACCTTCAGTAAGTTTCTGTTCTTGGATGTACTTTAAACTTTCTTGGTCTGTTCTTATGATAAGAGCTGATGCAGCAAAGTAGTGTTTCCAGTGCTTCTTTGTCATAAGTTGAGTACCCAACTGCCGTAGGCCATATAGCTTTGCTGAAGAATGAGATGCGTCTGCCAGATTGCATTAGAACAGCCCCAATGCCATATCCACAGGCATCAGTCTCAAGAATGAAAGGCTCAGCAAAATTTGGCAAGGCTAAGACAGGTGCCCTTGTCAATATTTCTTTGATGTTGTTGAATGCATCCATTTGATCCTGTCCCCAGATGAAATTATCCTTTTTCAGGCTCAAGAACAGAGGTTTACAGATAATGCCATAGTTTTGTATAAACCTTCTGTAGTAACCAGCTAGGCCAAGGAAGCTTCTTAGATCAGATACATTAGAAGGAGTAGGCCACTTTGCAACTGCAGCAATTTTAATAGGATCAGTAGCTACACCATTAGCAGTGATGACATGACCCAAATATTCCACTTGCTTTTGTGCAAAAACACATTTGTTTTGCTTGGCAAACAACTTGTTTGCAACTAGTGTCTGGAAAATTTGAGTCAAATGATTAATGTGTTCAGTCATGCTCTTGCTGTAGACCAGGATGTCATCAAAGAAAACCAAAGCAAATTTTCTCAGAATTGGTGCTAAGACAGTGTTCATGAGTAATTGAAAGGTGGCTGGAGCATTTGTCAGGCCAAAAGGCATTACTAAATATTCATAGTGGCCAAAATGAGTACTGAATGCAGTTTTCTCAATATCTTTCTCTTGCATTCTAATCTGGTGGTAGCCACTTCTCAGATCCAATTTGGAGAAAACAATAGCTCCCTGTAATTCATCCAGTAGGTCTTCAATTACTGGAATGGGGTATTTGTTTTTGATTGTCTGGCTATTGAGTTTCCTGGAATCATTTACCACCCTCCAGGTATAATCCTTCTTTTTCACGAGTAGAGCAGGAGAGGAATAAAGACTCACACTATCTCTAATTATCTTGTTGTGAATCATTTCTTGAATGATTTTCTCCATAGCATCCTTCTGATGGAAAGGCAATCTATAAGGACTTTGATTGACAATTTTGGCTCCTGGGATTAATGGTATAGCATGATCCATAGCTCTTGGAGGTGGTAATTCTGTTGGTGTAGAGAATAGTATGTGAAACCTTTTGAGTAGTGCTTGGATAAGGGGATTATCATGGCCTTTGTCTGGTGTATCCTCTACTACTTGATGTAGCAATATCACAGCACCACAAATAGGTTCACCAAACAAATCTTCAGAAGTATCTATTTCAGGTACAGGTACAGTTGGCAGGCTCTCATCCCTGAAAGTAATTTTAGTGCCAAGTGGTGTAGTCACCTGTACTTGCATTTCTTAGAAATCCAATTCAACAGGGCAATGGCAAGACATCCAATCAGCCCCTAGGATGGCATCATATCCATGAAGTTTCAGTATTCTTAAATCAGTGGAAAATTCATGTCCTTGGATAGTAAAGGGCCAGTTTTTGGCCATGAATTCAGTCCAAAGAGTCCCACCATTAGCCACTTGGACCCTTTTCTTTGTTGTTGGAGATAGTGGGCAGTTTGCCCTGTTTGCCATTGCAGGAGTGAGAAAAGTGGTTGTGCTACCACTGTCAATCAATGCTGTTGCTGGATGTTTACCAATAAACAATGTTACTGTGAATGTGTATCTGGTTGTTCCAATACCCATGAGAGCATGCATAGATATTTGTAATTCTGGGTCCTGTTTAACTTGCATGATTATTGGTTCCTTGTCTTCCAAAGTCTCTGTAAAATAGACCAGTTCAGCCCCCTCAGGAATTTCCTCTTGCACAGCATGTATTTGTGCTTGGTTTGCCATTCTGCAAACCTTTTTATGGCCCGGGAACCACTTTTCCTTGTATTTGTAGCAGTTTCCAGCTAGTTTTGCTTGTTCAATAAGTGCAGCAACATTTGGGGCATTGGTTCTCATTGATTCAAATTGGACTTGCCTTTTAGCAGAGGGGATAAAATTGCTCATAGTTTTTCGAACTGGTTGAGCTTGTTCCATACGCCTGGCTAACCAAATGGCTTTTTGTAAATCTTCGGGCTCATGACACTGCACATAGTGTTGAATTCTGTCTTGGAGACCAGCTATGAAACTCTTTGTGTAGTATTCCACATGAATGGCAGGGTTATCACGGCGCATTAAGTTCATGGACTGCTCAAACTTGAGTACATAATCATTCACAGTTCCTGTTTGCTACAGAGCATGAAAAACTCTCACGTTGTCACATTCAGATGCCTTAGAGAATCTGTCTTCGACATATCTGCAGAAACGATACCAGGGGAAGTTAGGGGCTGCAATGCCTGTTCCTCTCCACCATTCCATGGTTGGACCTTTCAAATAAGTAACTGCTATCTCAGTTTTGAGCTCAAGAGGTGTTCTGGCAGCGTCAAAATACATTTCCACTGTCTGAATCCAAGAAGTGGTGTTGTTGCCCTTAAACTCCGGTATGTTATATTTTGCAGGTTAAACTATGGCCATTGTCCTTCTCCCTTCTGTGTGATTTTCTATCTGAGGATTAGCTCCCCCAGTACCCTCCACATGAACAATCTGCATGGCATTGTGAGTTGATTCCATGGTTGCGGTCCATTCTTCATCTCCATGGCCAGTTGCTGTGGTTTGCTTCCAAAATGGGGGTGGCGATAAGGTACTTTGATGGTTCCATCCAGATGCAGCTCTTTTCCCATTGCATTGTCATGCAAGGTAGCCGATCCCATTGTGGATGGTGAGTTTTGCAAGTCCACAGGTTTCTTGCCATGCCCCAGAGGTGTGGTGTTCTGTGCAGTCATGCCCATATCGGTGGTAATATGAGGGGTATCTCCCTTTTGCGAGGGAATAGCCGTCATGAAGTTCGTCAGAGAGAGGTGTAATTCAGTTAACATTTTCTGCACATTCTGAAAATTGAACACCACAGTGTCACGAAAGGCATAAAATTCAGACCTGTCTTCCTCTCTAGCACGCTGGAGTGTCTTAACATCGAGTTGTAGTGATTGGAACTCAAGTTGCTCAGTGGATCCGGACTCTTCAGGATTAACCATGTTGCAGTTTGGAGTTGCAGAAGAGCAGGGAGGGTTTTTACTTCAGGACAGTACCTGAGACCTCGATGTTCTGCAAACTATTGCGCAAGGAAGGGATTTTACCACAGCAAACGCTGCAACCAGACCTTGGGAAACAGTTTATTACCGTCGCCTTCGCCGTCGCCGTCGCCCGCCGCCGGAGTACAACCGATCTGGGAGGGTGGGAGGGATTTTACTACAGCGACGTTGTGTCACTGCAACCTCCAGCCAACCAAACCTGTACCGATCGAATCACCGCCACCAACGCCGTCTTGCGTCGCCGCCGGGAGAGGGTGGGAAGGGAAGAATTTTACGGCTCCTCCAACTTCACTTCAGCACCCAGATCCGAACGCCTCCGAGGAAGGACCGGCTCTGATACCAATTGAGAAGCACTAGAACTATGAAATTCAGAGAAATATTCAGTACACGAGCAGAACAGAGGAGAATTAGGGGAATTGAATCGATTGCAGAGACGCCGTTACCAACCAGGAACACTGGTGGTTTAGGGTTTACCCCAACATTACAAGATGAGAGCTCGAAGGCTCTAGAATTCGCTAGATATAGCAATTACAGGGGCAGAAACGTAAAACCCACGAGGGAGTGGTTGGAGACGACAGGCTTTTGTTGGTTTAGCTACAGCGACGCGAGGAGACAGGAGGGCCGTCCGATGTCGACGAAGCGGTATTCGCAGATCATGGCCGTCCGATGCGTTCTTTCAGTTGCCTCCCGCCATCGTCTCCGTTTGAATTGGCCCGCTGAAGGCTAGGTCCTGACAGGTGGGTGGCTCCAATATGTGCTCTGCGCTATGCCTATCTTCCAGCTGATGTCCATCCAAGCTCCGAACTGGTTCTTTCATGAAGTGAACAAAATAATGAGAGCTTTCCTGTGGGTTGGTAAAGACGAGACTTTCGGAGGTAAATGCCCAGTCAATTGGACCTTGTCTGCTCGCCTACATGCTTTGGGGGCTTGGGGATCCTCAACATGCAATTCCAGAGCTCCTCCCTCAAGATTCGATGGTTATGGCAAAGTTGGATGAACCTTACCGAGCATTGGGCCAGCCTGCCTATCGCAAATGATCCCCTAGTGCAGCAGTTTTTTTCTTGCCTCGGTGCAGTTTCAGATTGGGGACGGTGCGATTGCCAGCTTCTGGCAGGTTGCCTCCTCTCTCGCCCCTTCAAGAACGTCCGGCCTGTATCTCAAAAAAAAAACTGGCCTGAGTTGTTCAAGCACTGCACCGAGCGCAACCTATCCATCGAGGAATTAACTGGCCTGAGTTGTTCAAGCACTGCACCGAGCGCAACCTATCCATCGAGGAATCCCTCTCTAATGAACGCTGGATCAGACGCTCAAACGCACTATGTCTCTGCTCGCCATCACGCAGTTCACTGAACTTCGGAAGACACCCTGATCTGGCAATGGACTCACAATGGTGTGTATTCAGTTCAATCTGCCTACCTGATCCAGTTTGAGGGCCGTGCAAGATCTTGGCTGCACTCAACAGTCTGGAACTTTGATGCCCCGCTTAGATGCAATTTCTTCGGCTGGTTAGCATCCCTAAATTGCTATCTCTCACGGTTGACAATATGCTGAAGCGTGGCTGGACATGCGACCCGGTTTGCTAGCTATGTCTCACCAATGATGAATCATGCCTTCATCTATTCCTGCATTGCCCTTTCTCTTGTCAGGTTTGGTCTTTGGTTCAGCAGAAGCTGGAGATCAACTTCAGACCCGGACCGGATGATGTGATTGGATTGAGCCATTGATGGCTTGATCAAATCCATGGCAGACCCCCAAGGCGAAGCTCGATTGCTCAACACCGTGCTTACCTTGGTCTTTTGGTCTTTATGGAAGGAACGAAACGCCAGGATTTTCATCAATCTATCTTCTACAGTCGCTCATGTTTTCAACAAAGTGGTGGACGAGGCGGCGATCTGGATGCTTGCTGGCCGGACAAGGGTTGGCCCTCTTGCTCGCAGAACCCGAGAGCCGGATTAGTTTGTTGTGGAGGCCTAGTCAAAGCTGGAGCAAAGCTCTGCTCTCCTCTTGTTTTTTGTCTCTTTGTTGTATGTCCCGTTGATTCGGCTGTTTCCTGAAGTCTGTATTTGCAACCTTGTAAGCTGCCTATTCTTTTTCCTTCTAATCAAATGAAAGCAGTGATGAATGCCTTCGTAAAAAAAACAATCTAAAAACAGTAAATAGGTGGTCAAATACCATTATTGTGTTTCAAATAGTTGAATGTAAACAACTACACTACTATGTACCAGAACACATACTTTGTTGACGAGGCCTAAAATAAAATATAGTACAAGTAAACAAGCTCTTTTCTTGCCAGCATCTGTGATGAAATTTCTACTTTTTACTTGTCACTATTTCAATAATTTTCTTCAGTATCTAACCAATGCAAAAGTAACTTGTTATACAACTCTCCAAGGAAATTTCAACATAAAACACCCGAAGTACAGTGTATTTATTTTTGTCTTTGGTGCACAACTTTCAATGTAAATGCTCCTTCCCTTCTTTGTTTTGCTGGGTTTTCGGAATTACTTAATCTACCGAGCTGCCTTCTTGCTTTTCATCCCTTTCTTCGATGTTTTTTTTTGGCTGGAGAGTCAGTACCTGCCAGCAAAACTTAACGATTACATGGTGTAATTTTCATTTCTGTTGTATAATGATTTTCTCACAATATGAGTTCTTAAAATTGTTGTTACCTGCTCCTCTAGGCTTTGACTTTCTAGTTCTTTTAGGCTTCTGTGGTAAGTTGTAGACCAAACGTTTGTTTTCACATTTCCTCTTTGTATGATAAGTACTTCCACAGTGGCTGCATTTTGTAAAACTTATTCTCTTTTAGTTTCTATTTGATTGTGAGTATCCTCATACGTCCTTTTGTATTAGCATGAGCGTGTCCCTTCAGACCTGAAGAAGAGCATCATACAGGCAAGTATGGTCAATAAACTCACACTGACATAGCTTGCACAGGTATGATGAAATTTTACTTCACTACCAACTTGAAGTTTGTAACCTCTATGCCTTTATATTCACAAGAATGCTAATTGTTTGACTAGCAGATGATCAACGAGAAGCCGCAAGTCATCCAGGAGTACGCGTTAGGCAAGGTGATCCTGAACCAACAGACCATCGACAAGCTGGAAAGGGCTCTTGGCAGCAAGAAGTGAAGCCAGCTCGTGTCTAACAGGAGCTCTGGCTTTCAAGAGAGAGTTGCCTGTGCAAGTTTTACCATTAAACTGATGTTGACTTAGACCTTAGAGCCTAATGTGTATCTACTAAATAATGCGACCTTCAGAAACTATGGAATTGGTATCTCGTTTAGGTTTGGGTGAATGTATACATGTTTTTTTTCCCAATAGCCTATCATGATCTTCTAAATGGGGCCCTGGTTACATTGGTTTCCTGGAACTGGCTTTGGGAATAAGTTTCAGGAGCACAAACTACTTTATTCAATGGATTTTTCTTGCTAAGAGAGCTCCCAATAGTGACATGATTTTGCTACAAACAAGTACTTCAACAGCTGTTGAGCAAATCTCCTATAATTGTTACTTCATGTCTTTTTTGTAGGATGATATCAAGCACTTATCACACAGTAAGTACACTAAAATACCTTTTTTTAGAGATGGAGGTTTTGCCCCAAGCCTATGCATCAAAATGATGCACACAACCGTTTTTTTATTAATAATAAAAACGTACCACGAAGCCTTATAAGGAGTTACAGGGATCAACCAAAAGCCACCTGCCTGACGAATATCGTCACACCTACAAACTCTTGATGAAGGGGGTAGTCAGAAGGGGGCCGATACCCTGAACTAACACACCAACGCGCATCATCTAATCTGGTTGCTTCCACCAAGTCGCCTGATAGCGAACTGGGAGCACAAATACGGTTTAGCTGGCCTGCAGTACACACCGATATGCACACTCAGAAGCCGCTGCCGCCAACAATCGGAAGCCGCTGCCGTCGATATCCGCAAAACCATCTTCTGGAGAGATCATTGCAAGGCCTATGGGACACCTGCCATCGACGCCGCCATGGCGCCAAACAGCACCACCTTCCTGCGCGCATCCATCATTTCGTGTCCATTGCCGAGACTCCGCGGCACCATGCCGCCAAGACTCATCGTTGTCGAAGCAGTAGAAGAAACACCGCTCCACCTCCAGACCTCTCCAGCCAGAGTGTGCTCCAGAACGATGCCCCAAGAGGCTGAACGACACAGAAAGCGGTGTCATCGTCCGATCCGGGATAGCCGGATCTAGGGTTTCCCCCAAAGCGCCAGGGTGGGAGACTAGCAGTCGCAGCGATGACGCCTCCAGGAAGGTCACGACGCCTGCAGGCGCCGTCGTCATCGACTCCATCGGAGCTCGGTTTTCACCGGACGACCGTGAAAGCCTCCCAAGATCCGCCATGAAGGGCCTCCAGGTTAGCCGAAGCCGCCCACAGCTGCACCTTGCCGGGATCGAACCCACGCCGCCACACCACCGGGGGCGGTGGCCCAGCGGCCTAGACCACAACCTCAGGTAGCCGATCTGCCAAGAGGAGGACCTCCAGGCCGATTCCTCGCCGCCGATCTGCTGGAAGAAGTCCTCGCCCGCCGGATCCAGATTGGATCCGATCCGCACCGCTGCGGCCAGAAAACCGGCCGGACCACCACCTCCTGCCGGCGACTCCCACCACCGGGACACGAAGACTCCTTCGCACCGTCGCAGCCTGGGCCGAGAGCCGCTCCCGCGTGTGCCGAGGTTGCCCGCGTCCACCACAATCCACGCGGGGGAGGAGATTCCCCCGCCTCCGCTGTCACCAACACGGGCCTTGCCCAGCGGTGACCACTGGCGGCGACAGGAGGGAGAGCCGGAGAGGGAGGGGGCGGCTCTGGTGGCGGCTAGGGTTCCGCCCGAGTCGCCCACGCAGGGGACGATGCGGGGGCTCTCGTACTAGTAAATAATCTGGGAGTCCCGAGTTTTTTTTCAGATCCAGGTATGTCATGTTGCACAGCTTGTTGGTTCTTCTCCCTTATTCATCCATCTCCCAAGATCTTCTCTCTATTTTTTTTACTCTTTTTTTTGTGTGTTTTCTTCTTTGTGTGAGATCCTGCAATCTCGACTCTCAGGAGAGAAACATCAGCACGATTGGGGTGGAGTTGATGTGTATGTGCCTCTCTTTTGTTGCCGGAGAAGAGACTATATAGTCTTCTGGTCTTGCCTTTGTTAATTGTATTGTAGGTTTTCTCTTCCTTTCAGTAACTTAATGTGTTGTACTGTATGGGCTCTGTTGTATGTAGCCTAAGCTTTTTTTAGCCTTAGGCTGTAAATCAAGCGGACTAAAAAACTGAGGCAACTCAAAACTTGTGTCTGTTTAGCAATGTAAAACGGTCGTATTTCTCACTTGTTTTTCTCTGTTAATCTTCAGATTACAGCTGGCATTTCTCTATTGGTTAAAAAAGTGTCTGTTCCTCAATTAGAGAACAGCTATCTGTTGAATAGACATTCCCATAAAAATGGAATTTTTGAGATTTAAACTGGCTGCTTTTTATTCAAACACCTGATCAGTTCTCAACACGTTTACAATCATCTCTGGTGGAGAATCCACCCAAGAGTTACAAACTTTATTAACGCAGCCCTCCTTAGCTAGAATATGAGCAGCTTTGTTGGCCAGACGTCTTGCGTGCCTGACTTCAAAGTCCACGAACAGTGACAGCATCCCTTTCAACTCTTCCACCAACGGCCCATGGAAAGATCTATCGATATCAGTCCCAGATAGCTTGGTTACCACGCTCATGCAATCGGTTTCCAGGCATAACCTCTGCACTCCGGAGTCCCGCGCCAGCACAATGGCTTGCTTGCACGCTAGCAGCTCGGCCCTCTCCGGATCAGCAGTGGATGGAAAAAAATGGCAGCTCCCGCCCAGGAAACCACCATGATGATTCCGAAGAACCACACCACCACCGCCACTGCCTTCGTCCTTCGAGTAAGCCCCGTCTGCATTTGCTTTTGTCCAGCCCTCGTTGGGAGGGAGCCAGTGCTCCATCCTGCCTCTGTGTGGCTGCGACCCCTGGCTAGAATGGCATGCCTTCCACTCGTCAACCAAGCTGATCGCTCGTCTAGCGATCGTGCGCGGATCCTCAATAGTTGGTTCATCGCGTGCCTCATTTCTTGCCAGCCAGAGGTGGTAAATAAACATCACACCCAATGCTAGCTCTTTATCGCTTAGCGCCCCTAACCAGTCGAGGATCCACCCGTGTAGATCTCTATATCTCTGGACTGAGGAGTCTGATTCACGAAACTGCAAGCCCGACGCCACTCTCAGCGTCTCCCAGGCTGCTTTCGAGTGTGGGCACTTCCAGAACCGATGAACAAGAGTTTCTTCTCTGGAACAAGCCACGCATTTTACTCCCGCCTTTATCTTCCTCCTTTGCAACTCGTCCCCCACCGCCAGTCCGTTCTTCACAAGCCTCCACACGTGAATCTTGGCTTTGCCAGGCACCTCTGCAGCCCAGAGGGCCAACCAGCCACGGTGGTTATCACATGTGTTAGATGAACTAGCCATCTCGTCAGTTTCAGAGAGGGGCTATTCTAGCTATTGAGCAGCAATTTAATTCTAGAGGAAGAACATGATTATGGAGTATTCCGAATGTTGTAAACTCTGTCTTCTTACAATTGTTTTTCTTCCATCTAATATAGATTGTATGACTAAGATCTAATTTTACTTTTGTAATCATGTGACCATTTTTTTGAATATAAGATTTTCTATATTTTTCATGAGCAATAAGCACACTCCAGGGTTTGTCACATCTTTGCTCTCAGGTTGCTCAAATTCTATAAGCTACCGCTGTACTTTCTCAACTAAAACAACTGCGACTTCCGAACAACGGGTACATAACTGTAGCCTTCTTATTACTAGATGAATCTGAGATCCAACACTAATTGTTTATACGCACCTTCAATTGGGGGATCTAGTATCTCTAGCCGTCTCTAGTAGGAAGAATTAATCGTGGGTGAGGCGGAACCCTAGCCGCCTCTCGGGTCGTCTCCTCTCGGGCGACCCCGGAGGCCCCCCAAACCCTAGCCCACCAACCCTCTCCTCCGCGTACCGGCGGCCGCTGCCGTCGCCGGCCGGCGGCGGTGGCGGCACCCCACTGGCAGCGGTCGGTGGGGATGGTTGGGCGACCCGGCGACGGCGTTGGGAGAGGACGGCGGCGGCGAATCGGGGGCGCAAGGGGGCAGCGAGTCGGTGGTGGAGGCGCCGCTGGCCAAACTCCGGGCGGCACGTCCCCTGCTAGACGGGAGGCGGCGGCGCGTGGTCGGCCGGCGGTAGGGCGCCCGGCGGCGGCGGATGCGGATGGCATCCGATCTGGTCTGTTTTGGGCTTGACCCAGGATGGGCTGACGGTGGAGTTGTGCCTCTAGGCCGGTCTGGCCTACGGCTCAGATGCGGGCCGGTGAGGCGCAACCGGGGGGCTACGTGCACCCTTCTCTTGCAACCGTCGCTGCTGGGAGTCGTTTCGCAGCGTCGGGGCTGCGAGATATCTGAATAAAGGAGGTAGTCCTTGGGTTCCACATTCTGCGAAGATGAAGATCCTGATGTATGTTCTCTTTGATCAAGCCGGGGTGTCGACCGAAAGGCTCCGCCGGCGTACTCCCATGGGCTACGCCTGGAGATTGCTGGATCGGTGGAATTCGGTCGCAATGCTCAGTCATCGAAGGCGAGATTGGAGGACTAGCAACGGTGACCCGAGTCTTTGCAGCGATGGGGATCTGGCTTGGAGTTACAAGATTCGTGGCAGCTGTATGTAAGAGGGGTCGACAACATGCGTGAAGTCCAAAGACCTACCTTTCAGGGTGAAAACCCAAGGTCTGGCCTTAATTGGTTGTGCCTGGCACCGGTCTTCTTGGAGCCGTTGTTTTGAGAGCGAGGATTAACTTCAGGGTGAAAACCCAAGGTCTGGCCTTAATTGGTTGTGCCTGGCACCGTTCTTCTTGGAGACGCTGCTTTCGAAGAGATGGACATCAGCTGTTGTTTAGGTGGTGGTTGTGCGGATACCGCGATGACTGTAGCTCTGTAGCGGGACTTTTCTTTTTATTTCTTCTTTTTATTGTCTTTCGGCTGTGTGCATCCATTGCGTTGTTGCAGAGGCCGGGTGTATTTTGTATCTTTGATATTAATATACTTCCCTTTATCAAAAAAAACGCACCTTCAATTGCTTATGCATGTAAGTGACATTTCCCAATTTCCAAATACAGACCTCACTTGAAGTTCATTTTTCTTTTATCAAAAATTATACCAAGTAGTAGAACGATTCTCACCAAATTATAGTGGGTGAAATCTATAAGAATGAAATCGGCAATTGCTTTGACAGGTGCAGCAACCCTTTCGTCAGATTCAAAGTTGAAGGAATTTTTCTTTAGAGAAAAGACCACTCAAGGCCCTGCTTTTATATGAAAGCAAAATGTTTACAGGATTCAGTTACATGCTGGGATGCACCAGCTTTCTCAAAAGAGAAAAAAGGAGCAGCGCTCAACCGAAATAAGAACCCAGAAATAGAATCTAACTCTGTACGGGACAAACGAAATAAAACAGAGAAAAACTCCTGAAACCGACAGTCACAAGTCCTCATGCAATCTTGTTACAGCGAGAAACAGAACACGAATTAAGGGCGTGTTCGGATCCTCTCCAGCTTCCAGCTTCTAGGTGCTCTAGACCGGAGCAGCGCCGAACAGATCAGCTCCACGGAGCCAGATCCACGGATCGGGCCGATTTGCGTGTACAAATGGCAGAGCACCTCTTTTGCAAATCCGCGGATCAGCACATATCGGAGCAGCAAGAAATTACGGATGCTTGCCACCGCCAAAGTGAGAAAAAACGGTTCGACGTTCATCCGAGCGAGGTCATCGGCCCGAGCGAGACAATTCCCCATCCCATCCCCATTACCAGCTCGCCCCCATACCTTAGCCGATGGGCGGGGATCCCTCGCCGCCTCCATCCTTGCCTCTGGTCGCCACGCCGGATATGGATCCGGCCGACGCTTCCCCGAACGTTGCCAAAGCAACTCCCATGGCCGGCTGATACCCGATCCATCCGGCTCCCAGGATCGACGCCCAGTCCACCACGAGCGCGGCTCCTCCAGCACGTCCTCCGGACGCCGTATCCTCGATCTCCTCCAGCAGGTCGTCCGGCCGACGTATTCTCGATCTCCGGCTACAGATCCGGCCGCCTTGCGACCACCTCCTAGCGTACCTGCTCCAACCCGAGCAGCCTCCTAACCCACGTAAGGCACTCTGTTCGGAATGGGCTGAAATCGCGGGTACAGGCCAGACTTTTTCAGCTGGGCTTGCTTGGATAAATGGGCTTTTAGCCCAGCAAGAACGAGGAGGAGCCAGGAGTATCACCGAACGTTCCGTGCTCCACTACAGACGCAGAATCGGGGAAACAGTAACCGGATCGGTGGATTTCGTGGAGCCGGACCGTTTCCGAACACGCTCTAAGAGAAACACTCCCAATCCTTTTTTTTCTTGTACGGTAGACTCCTTTCCATTTGCAAATATTGATCACGATGCTGAAAAACTGGGAAGTTTCAGAATCCCACAAGACCTGCCATTGAGTATCATGCCGACATCAGTAGGATGCTTGACTAATTTCGTCTCGAAAATAAGCTTGACTAGAATCAAACATTTAATGGAAATTTATACCTTAGGTGTCTCATATTCAACTCTTTCGTTACTAAAAAATTTATGAAAACTTCTACCATTCCGTTCTTAATATAGACGGGCGCGGCAACATGCACCATCATGGTCTAGTATACTAGTACAAGTAAACAAGCTCATGCCTTCTCGCCAACCCCACCAAAGTACGAGGGGTCTGCAAGATGGGCTTCACTGCTTTATTCTCACCCAAATTCTCTTCGGCATCAGAGACTCTTTGCATACAAAATAAAGTTTAGTTCCAAACACGTACTTATCAAATCGGTGAACCGTGGAAACATTAGATACAAAACAACTGACAAGATCATCATGTATATAATATGAAACAAGCATAATTCCATAAGCATTGAAAGAACATGTTTTCATGTTTATTAACTACAATTCCTTCTTCCTTCTCGTCCAGAATCCAGATGCTCCATGCATTAATCCTTAAGGCTGACGATGGAACTGAAACAATTCATGTAACATTGCAGAGAACTGAGACAATCCATGCATTAATCCTTAAGGCTGACGATGGAACTGAAACAATTCATGTAACATTGCAGAGAACTGAGACAATCCATGCATTAATTTCAGATGTATATATACTGTACATCTGTACATGAACATTACAGAGAGTTTCCACGAGATTCTACAGTTCTTTACACTAAAATTTCTCTGTTTCTCCTAGATGATCAAGAACCAGGGTTACAAATGAGGGACTGCGAGCTGTAGTACATTGCAGGCAGGCAGCCGGCCAAGTCCAAGACCTTATACCCCGTGAGCTTCTGCATTTCCGTGCTCCAAGGCCTCACGTCCGGCAGGTTGAGCGCAAAATTCGCCAGGAAGATCGCGGATGCCGCCACGATCGACGGCCGGTAGCCCAGGCACGAGTAGTCGAGCAGCGACAGGTCGGCGAGGCGATGCGCCATGATCTGGACCTTGAGTTCGTCCTCTCCCTGGGCGTGCCTCGTGAAGTGGCCGACGAAGGTGTGCGCCGTGGGACCGCCGAGCTGGTACCCGAGCGCCGCCACCATGTGTCGCTCCATGTCGAGCACTTCCTTGGTCGTGGCGAACCCGCCGTAGCTGGCGATCTTGTGGGCGTCGAGCGTCAGGACGGTGCGCCGGTCCTCGTACTTGGCGGCGACGAAGACGGCCGCGGCGCCCATGAGGCGGAGCTCGTAGGCGCTGTATGTGTTCATGGGCCGCACCGACAGGAACCGGTCGAGGTAGGCGACGGCGTGGTGGAGCGTGCCATCGGCGAGATGGTAGTACCGGACGAAGGCGTCCATCCATCCGACGAGGGAGGCGCGCGCCGACGGGCTCACCCGGTCCTGCTGCACCGTCTTCAGGTAGTCAGGCCGCGGGCGCTCCTCGGCGTTCTTCTCTGTGGCCCGGAGGTGGGCGTCGATGTCGTCTTCGTAGTCGGAGCACAGCCGCTGGCGCTTCGTGGGGTGCTTCTCGGCGGCGGTGGCGGCGACGCGCTTTAGGACGAGCTTCGGTGGCAGGGGAAGCTCGCGGGGCGATGGCGGGAGCACCCTCCTAGGACGGGCGAAGCGGGGAGGCGGAGGTCGATCGGCGACGGCCTGCCGAGCGCAGGAGGATCTGAGGGCGACGAAGAGGCCGGGGGGCGGAGGGCGAGCCAAGGCGTAGGGATTCACGCCGTACTGCATCATCGCCGACGAGAACTAGGTTGGAAGGTGGATTCTTTCTTGGCTGTGCTTGGAGCGCGCTTGGTGTTGGTGGGAGGAGGCAGATGGGTGATCGCTGTGACACCTCTGCAATGCGCTATGTATACTCGGGCGGCGAGTCCGACTAGCGCTCGATCCGGATGCGCGTGCCAACCTTTCTTTCCTTTTTTTTCCCTTTGGCGCGCGCTGCACGGAGTCCGACTCCGAGAATAACTCCATCTCGCCAGTACTCGTTTACTCTTTGTATTGCGTCGCGATCAAGCGACTAAATCCAATGACGCGTCAAGCCTCGTGGGCTTTACGTGACCAACTGACTATAGGATTTGCATGGTTAACCGGTAACGCCCATATGATTCTTTGGCTTATCAAGATCTCAATCGACTGGAACTTTGCAAAACTGTAAAAGAAGACGAGCATCTGCATTTTGTGCTTAGAATCACTATCACCCCCAACATTTCCATATATGGGAAAAAGGTAAAAAGACCTAATTTTTTATATCCCTACATTACATGTTATTAATGTTAAAACATTGTGTCCTACACCGAAGCATATATTAACACATGCTCACACCAATACAACAACAATCGCTACTAACTAACTAGGACAACCCACTCCCTCCGTAGATACGTTTTTGTCTAGAAAACGCTTAAACATCTTATATTTTGATATATAGTGAGTAGTTAATAAATTTATTTTTTAAATGAGAACTGATTGATGCACAAATCATTATATTAATTAAAGGGCAATGTTGTGCGTCCTCTGGAGGATCAGGGGGAAATCCTCCGGTCCTCCATACGACACGTGTTCAATTTTAGTCTCTAATCCCCCTTTTGCTAGTTTTAAGCAAAAAAAAAGTTCGTTCAAATAAGATTTTTTTAGTAATGTAGCAATTTTCTAACCACCACCCCCCCCCCCTCCAAATTCCACTTTTGCTACTCTGGAGCAAAAAGAGTTCATTGAAATAAGAAATTTTCAGTAACGTAGCAAAAAAAATCCGTCCATATAAAAACCAAAAGAACTCGTTAGAGACCTTTTAGCAAAATCTTTATACTACTTGTCACACCCCAGATTTTGGACCACATGTAATACAGTGAAGAAAGCCATTTGTGTGAGCCAACAAAAACTTTTTTAATGCACTTGTGTAATCCAACACTATGTAATGAACTATGAGTATCTATTTAATGCAAGTAAGCCTTTGTTTAAAATCAATTATAAATTTTTCCTGATGTTTCTTATTGTTCCTATGATGTTTTCCATATGATGATTTGGATAATTTTTATCCCAAGGGTTAAGTCAATGTTGCTTTCAACCTAACAATATTAGTTGTCTTTGTTTGAATCAAGAAAACAAAATGGCAAAAGAATATTTGGATGTTTTCTTTTGAGTTTTCTATATAAACTTGTTTCTGAAAAACTAGCCAAGTAGCAATATTTAACACATGTTATCAATATGTTAGGGAAGCACATTTTATATTTTCTTGGCATGAATGTGTTCTCTGGTATATGGAATACAAATGTATAAGCTTGGTTTGGAATATGGAACAAGAAAACAAGCATTTGCTTGATGATTTTTGTGGAAGAAAATTAAGACAGAAAAGTGGATTTCTAGAAACCAGAGAAAAACAGAAAGTAGTTGTTTTCTCACCTTGTTTTCAGTGCCCTCCAAGATTTCAAATTTGTTTTTAATTGATTTTTATGAAATTACAAATCATGTTTAACAACCCCATACTTTGAAAACAAATTTTGGAAAAGTTTTGAGCCTTGAAAACAGATGACACTTTTTGCTCATTTTATCTGTTTTGACACTTAGCCAAAATGATAAGTCATTTTTCTGAATTTCTAAAACTGCTGAATCTGTGAGATTGACACCACTTTGATTGCTTGTAACTTTTGATTAAGAGTGAATTAGATAGTGCCACTTATTTCTTCTAGAAGCCCTAGCACCCCTCAACGTTTACCAGGCCTTGGATGCTTTCGAGTTTGACAAGGGGAGGAGAGAGCAACGTGGGAACAGAGGAAGAAAAGAGGGGGGAGCGGCATGAGCTGGCTTGCCAGGGTGCCACTGTGCACGCGCACTATCGCCACGACTGTGCCGTTTTCACCTCATCCTCGACGCCTAGGACACGACCACACCCACGAGCACCCCCTAGACATCCCCAAAGGCCAAAGGGCACGACATGGGCGCTCGAGAGCACGCCCCAAGCTCGCCACGACCATGCCGTGGGCGCACCCGTGCACACGACCACGGCGTCGTGGCTATAAAGCCACGAGCACGCCCTCACTGCGCCACACCTCTCACATCACTCCACTCCACCTCCCTGTCACACACCGCGCACGCCCCGAGCACTCTATGAGCCCAATGAGCCCGTTTTCGTCGCTGGCCACCGCGGAGGAGAAACAGAGGTGGAGCACGTCCCGCGTCACCCTCATTTACACCTCCACTATGTTCGCCTCTCTGACACGCCCCCGTGACCTATCGCTTGCAGAAACGCCGAGGATCTCGCCGGAGCCGCTGCAGACTCGTAGTTGCGCGCCGTCGATTGGAGCTTCCCCGACCCTCTGCGACTGCGCCCCTGCACTGCATCGACCACGCGGGACCTCCCCGACCCTTCTCCACTGCCCCCACGAGCCCCCTAGGTGAGCAAACACGAGCACCTCGCCGTCGGCCACTTTCCCGCCGAGAGAGAGAGAGAGCGAGAGCGAGCGAGAGAGAGAGAGAGAGAGAGAGAGAGAGAGACGACGGTGCGCCGTTGATCTCGCGATCAACGACCACGTTTGAATCCCGAACCGGTACGCGTGTTCGCGCGCGCTTGCGTGCTAGGCCGCATCTGGCTAACGGGCCG
The DNA here is from genome assembly GCA_028641055.1 of Alopecurus myosuroides. Lineage (NCBI taxonomy): Eukaryota > Viridiplantae > Streptophyta > Magnoliopsida > Poales > Poaceae > Alopecurus > Alopecurus myosuroides. Next base: position 130,731,019 of record CM054063.1, read on the forward strand.
CGCGCAGAAAGAGAACCCAGCCCGCGCACTAAATTGATTTTTCATTTTAGAAAATAACAGAAACAGTAGGTTTACTTTAGGCTTTGGAAAATAGCAAACGTGAGAAATAAAATCCACCAAAATTCCTAGCAGTAGATCTACATTTTATGGAACAGATGCAACTTGTAGATCTAGTTTTGGAACATTATTTTGACTGTAGTAATTGTTTTGCCACACACTGTCTGTTAGAGTAAATTGTGCATAACTTTTTGTGTGTGTGTTTTTAAATTGAGCAAACTAAAATTCCTTGAGTAGCTAATGAGTAGATCTATCAGTAGCACTTGACCTCACATCAAGGGGAATTACATTTAAAAATGCCATCCATTTTGGTATTTGTCCAGTATCAGTTTCTAGGATTTTTAGAGGGAGTTTAATCATGCTTTTTTGATGTGAATCCAATTGGATGTGTTTGTGTATTGTCGGATATATACTGAATAGGGGTATAGAAGATGGTAGACAAAGAGCCGGACTACCAGGGTGGCCTACATGGTAATGGGCTTAGGTCCATTGGGCGGCCCAGTAGTCCGACGCGCAGAAGCCGGATTCTAGAAGAACCCGGATCACGGCCCACGTGATCTGGCTTGGAGGAGAAGACGGATTCCTTACTTTCCAAGTTACAAGTTAAACGTAGTCTTCTAGGTTTCTGGTTCTGTAAGCCCTAATCCGGCTATTATATAAAGCCGGACGGGAGATAGATTAGATAAGTTTCATAAGTTCCAAGGTTCTAAGTTAAGTTAGACACAAGCTAAAGCTCTACGCAACTCGCCGGGAAGTTCATCCTCGTCGAGTAGCTAGATCTATTCCCTCACATTGTAACCCTGTTATACGGGCTTTAGTCCCAATTAGTGAGAAGTGCAGGAGTAGGTACGCCGTACTGTCGCGACGTACCGAACCTGGGTAAAATCCCGTGTTCTGTGTTACTACGCTATCCCGTTACCCCACGTCTCTACTGTCGTGGGATAATCACGGCAGATGTTACCTGGGGTAACTGATCTTGGGGCAAGTCGACACAGGTGTTCGGGAGAGGGTTTAGCTCAAAGGAAGACATAACGGAAAGCAATCTAAGAACCGGAAAATAACTCGCCGGATCTCAATATGAATTATGCTGGATACTCGATAACAAGTGTTACAACTATGACTTGAATCTCTGGCAAACTAAACCTAGGGGCCGGTTTATAAAGCACCCGTACACCCCTAACTTGCCCTTCAAGGCACCTCTTGAGTCCTACTCGAACTCCACATACAAACCCTAACTTTCCTTATCGCAACCCACAATCCGGGTTACGAATCTCACAAGCCTTTGGGCCTTCCGGTAATCTCTTTACCCCTAGCCGGATATCGCTCAGCACACCTCGGGCCGGATTATATCTTGAAGTGGGCCTACCGGGTTACTATCCCCCCATCAGTAGTCCCCAGAATAGCCTGGGCTTCCAAGATTTACTCTTCGAAGTGCTGGCTATTCCCTGCAGAAATATTGGATACAAAAACACATGAAGATCAAGATACAATATGTTGACAAATGGCTGGGATTAGCACCAAGGGGATCAGGTAGCAACCCGGCTCTCCCTCAAAGGCTCTCCCTCAATCTTCCAGACTTGGGTCTTAATAGGAAACTTGATGATTTCACATCTTCCTCGATAACTATCACTGATACTAGGAAAGAAATTTCCCCTTCCTTTTTCTCTGGATTATATCGATCTATGCATAAGGCGCGTCTTTCAAATTTCAAAATAGCCAACTATTACTCCGCACCTCCCGGGTTTCGTCCGTTAGGTTAGGCTTTTCCACCCGGGCTATTATAAATAGACCCCAAGGAGCAAACTCAACCCTAACGGCTCATTTCCCCCACTCCTCTTCTCCTCAAGCTCGAGTTCGCGGAGTGCCACCACGGAAGCCCTACGCATATCGCCGGAGCCCATCCGCCGTCGCTTGCGCTCCGCCACCGTGCAACCCACTCCAGCTCCCAAATCCACCACCAAGCCCCCGATTCGCCGGCCAGAAATCGCGAAAGGGCATCAATCTTGCGCCATCTGTCTCCGCAAATCCCTACTTCATCCTCCTCCGGTAAGCTCTTGATATCCTCCAGCCCAACCTTGCAATCTCTTAGCTTTTCCTTAGATCAGATCTGAATCAAGTCGCCTGCAATTTCTCGGGCCCTGCCGAATTGACTTACTAGTGTTTACCATAACCACTCCCATAGATAGGATGCGCAGCTTATCTTACTCCCCTACCACTAAGTATCATTAGATTGGCCTTAAATACAGAAATTGGATTTCCCATCTGGGCTCGGGCCACCAAAAATTTCCGCCCTTGTTCTTATCATCCGGAAAATCTCACTTCTCCGGCTCACTTGCTGATAATAGACATAAGGGTATCTTTCTACCTTCCCCAGACACTTACTTTACGGAAAAACTTCACAGCTTCCGTAACGACATGCGATACCCGGATAGATCGCACTTGATCCGGCAAGGCAATACTCGGATCATTTTTAAGTTACCGGTAAATGACTATTCATTAATTTCCGAGTTTTCGCTTCTCACCTCCTTCCCTTTGATGTTTTAACAGGTCAACCCCATGGCACCCAAGAGGCAGGGGAAACAGCCGGCTAAAACTAAATCCACTAACTCCATTTCAGCCAATTGGGGGAGATCCTCCGTTACCAAGGCCAAACTGGAGGAGTTGGTCGAGCTTGGAATCCTTCCTCCCCAGGAATCTATCCACTGGAGAGTACCAGGCAACGAAACCCGGCCTTCTCCAGCAACGGATGAGGTAATATGTTTTGTCGAACACGTGACCCGAGGCTTCAGGCCCCCGGGTCACCCTTTCTTTCGTGACGTCCTAGATCACTACAACCTCCGTATTTTCGATATAGGCCCAAACTCCGTTCTGAACATCACCCACTTTATCGTTCTTTCCGAGTCTTACTTGTGCACTCCGCCAAGTCTGGCTCTCTTTGTTGAACTCTTTCAGTGCAAGCCGTGCCGCGAAAGCGGTGACGGCGCACTTCTTACTTGCGGCGGGGTTTCTATCCAGCGCCGCAAGAATTCCTTGATGCCTCCCCTCACTCTCAATTCTCATGTAAAGCACTGGCAGCTTTCATACTTCTACTGCCAGGACACCTCCCCACCCGGCGAGAAGAAGTTGCCGGGTTACTCGGAGGGTCAGCTTGACATTTCCGAGTCTTTCAATGCCTTATCCTCTGACTCGGACAGGGAGGCGATCTTGCCTTCGTTGGCTAAGATCTCCATCTTATCAGCCCGAGGCCTCATCGGGCTAAACTTGGTGAAGACCTGGGTTAACTTCCGCATCCAGCCAAACTCCATTCGTGAGAAGCTGATGTGTGAATATTCGGGTCAAACCACGGACCCGATCCGATACTCTGCCAGCACCTTTGCCCCTAATGACATGAACAAAACGATCAAGGGTTTTCTAACAGAGAAGCTCGAGGTAATCCGGAACATAGCCGGGTTAGAACCTTTTACACTCGAGAACCCCGCCCCCGCTGTAAGCTTTCTACCTCTTGATTTTGGATTTTAACAAGCTTACCTTTATCCGCTTTTCATGACTCAATATTAACCATTACCCTGGCATTTTCACCTCAGGCCGATAATGACTTTTGGACGATCGATACTCCTCCCAATTCTGGAGACGCGGAGGATGAAGATGACGCCGTTAATTCGGACGAAGGTGCATACTTAACCCCCTTGCACACATTATATCCTGTCTCCTCTTTTTCCTTATGCTATATCTTCAATACCTTTCAGAACGAGAGGACCAAGACGAGGAAGAAGAGACAGATGGCTGGGAAGAGTCCGCCAGCGAGGAGGACGAGCCGGAGCCGGCCACCAAAGCTGGATCCAAAAGGAAATCCTAGAGGATCGCCCTCCAGGTTTTTATTTCGTTCCCTTGCACTTTAATTTTTGTTCCCATAACGTCATTTCGGGGCTAACCCCACCTTCACCCCTTTTGATCATAAATGAAGGAGCCACCCGCGACTAGGCGCCGAGTAACCCGGAACCATCCAGGCAACGAGGGCCTTAACCCGGGCACTTCATCGCCCCCGGCTCGACACTCTGGTATTTATATCGTAAATAAAAACCCTTTCCGGACATTCCTTTGCAACATAATCTCAAACCTTGCTTGGCATTTTTCAGTATCTTCCGGATCTAGCAGCGGCTTTCCTTCGGACTTCCCGGTGAACACCGGGTAAGCGCCTTTTCTTGACATTATACCGAGCTTTTATCGCCTTTTTTCATAACCAAAGATTAATTGTGCCTTCGCACCTTCTTCAGAGCCACGGTTGTTACTAGCGACCAGGAGGACACTGAGGCTAAGGTCCGGGTCGAGAACGAGCCGGCTGATGATGCCTTCACCACAACTGGCGACGAGCAAGCGTCGCCACCGGAGCCAGCTAGGCATGACGCCGGGTATCCAATCGCTTCGCACGCAGGCGAGAAGGAGAAGGGAGCAGCTTCGAGCGCGGGAGGGGGACCAGACTCCGACATTCGGATGACCCGGGTGCCACCTCCTGTTACAAGAAAAGCTCCTTTTCCCACTTTCCAGGTACCCGAGTCATCTAACTCGGATAACGCTGATTTTAACCAGCTAATGAGCGCTCTTCTCGCCATGAAAGCTTCGGAAGGAAATATCCTAGAGCGTATGGCTGCAGCACATCAGGTAATCTTATTTGACACTTCTTACTATACATCCAGTCCCCAAGTTCCGAGCATAATTTTCTGTAATTATTCTCGGTACTTCGCATAATAATTTTCTGTAATTATTTTCTCAGAAGGAAATATTCTCGCGATATCCGGCTTACAGTTGCACTCATTCTTTGCAGGCGGAGATAACTCAGTCGGATGAAACATTACTTAAAACTGAGCAGCTCTTGCTTGCGGAAACAAAGCGCAGGGAAACCCTTGAAGCGGAGATAAAAACTTTGAAAAAAGATGTCTCCAAATACAAGAACAAATACAATGCTGCCCAATCCTCGCTGAATAACCTGTCGACTCAAATTACGGACACTTACCGTATCTTGCTAAGTAAGTTTGCTATTTGCGATTAACTTGCGTATCTTTATCTTGCCGCTGTAATAACCAATATTACTGATATGCTTTTGTGTGTTTCGATTGCAGGTGCTAACCTTGCTGCTCCGGAGGAGAACACCGTTACTCAGGCTAAAACTCTGAAGACTGTGCTCCGGACATTTTTTGCCGGCACGAAACTTTTGCTGGATGCTATAAAGTGGCCTTCGGAGGTATACCCGGCCGAAGAAAATCTCATGCAGGCCTTGTCCACAGCGCCTGGATGGATTGAAATATTGAAGCGTTCGTCTTGCCGGATTGGGATGACCCGGGCTTTGACGCTGGCGAAGGCTTATTTTCCTAAGCTTGACCCGGCCAAGGTAGTATCCGGGTTCCCGGAATTCAAGGCTGACGGGTCTAAGTTTAAACCCCAGGACTTCAAAGCTATACAATCTTCGGTACGTCACTCGGCCACAACTTTGGCAGATAAAATGGATCTAAACACAATTATGAGCTCATATGACTCTGAGGGCAAGGTTATTCTGGTGGAGGCACCCCCTCCTTTTGATATGCTGGAAAAGTGGTCGACTGACCTGGCCAGGAGGAAAGAAGAGGCTGCGAAGAGAGAGACCGAACTAGGCGTAAAGCCGTCTACCTCAACACCAGCCGTTCCTCCGCCTGTCCGTCCTGACGTGAAGAGTCCGAGTAAAACTGCTGGCAAAGCCAAGGAGCAAGTCCAAGACGAAGACCCGGGGAACCACTCCCGGGATGCCGAGTAGGATGATACCTAGTGTTTTGCGTTTCTCGAGACTGATATGATGTTTAGCGATGCGCCTGTGCAACATTGATACTGATGTTATGACTTTGCGCTTGTTAACTTGTGATAACTCTTTGCCTCTCCCGGCTTTTGATAATCTCGATCCTTGTGTTAAATGTAAGCTTATTCTCGATACTTTGAACTCTTGCTTTTGATTCCCTTTTGAGACTCGGCTAACCGAGTATCATAGGTTTTGATAGACGGACTTTTCTTTAAGTCCCCAAGACTCGGAAACTAAGGTTTACGAGCTTTAGTAGTTAAGCAGTTTGTTTCTGTCTCGAAGTCCCCAGTCCCCATGACCCAAAGTACGAGCTAGGGGGGCGTGGCCTTTCTCAGATGACAAACTGCTCTTTACCAGGCTGAAAACCGATAGCTATTCACATAAATACTGAAGTCATGCTTAATACTTGTTGAGTTTCCGGCTATTTGAGCCTTATACTCTGCATGGACTTGTGGTTTAGATGACCCTTTTGATTATCTTGTACTGTAAGCCGGCTTTCGCGTGGATACCATGCTGTTACATCTATACGAAAAACAGGGTCAAGCAAGTCCCATTGGGCTGCATAGTTTGATTGTAATCGTAAGTGAACAGATCATGCCACTTTAGCGCGAGTCACATCGAGCTTAAGTAAGAATAATCAAGAAATTTGGCTCCTTTGTCCGGTTATAAGATTGCAGCCGTACCCGTTTTTTCGAGTAATCAGCCCTCATAACTCATAGGCATCGAGGCCGGGTCTCCGGGTTTGTGATTACTTATTTAAGCACACCAATCCCCGAAGACCTATATGCACGTGACGTATTTCGATGATATTGGCGTATTGATAATAACAAGCATTACTTACTTGTAACTGAAGCAAAGGCCATGATAAGACTCGAGACCATCTTCTTTTATTGATAAAAATTTCTTTTTTGAATCAGCAGGCCGCCTCATTAAAAACCTTCCAGTCCCCTTAGGTACCCTGGGTAGGAAAAGAGTGCATATGAAACCTGCCGTCCATTACACTGCTCTAGTTATTCTCGAGAGTCGGCCTCACGTTGGTACGGCCGATGCACATTCTCCACTTGCTATGCCCTTTCATAATGAGTACCGGATTTGCTAGCCAATCCGGGTATATCGTCCTTGAAACGTGATCAGCTGCGGATGGCGGTACGTCTTCTTCTTCCCTGCTAGGAGTTTTGAAAGTATCGCTCCTGATGAAGCCTACCATCTTAGGGTTTTGTTCTGCCCTAACTTTTGCTTTGTCCCCCTCAGGAGTTGGCTTTTTTGACGTTGTCCTCTCTTCTAGGTCTACCTGAGAACGGTAATGTTTGAGCTCTTCCTTCCTGCAGGCTTGCTCGGCCATTGCCGCGTCTCCCTCATCACATTCAGCTGCTATATCTCGATTTCCGTGTATTGTAATGGTCTTCTTGGGACCCGGGATTTTCAGCTGTAGGTACACATAACACGGTCTCGCCATGAACTTGGCATAAGCCGGCCTTCCAAACAATGCATGATAAGGACTGCGCAACTTTACAACCTCGAAGGTAAGCCACTCGACTCGGTAGTTGTCCTTTGACTCTCCAAAAGCTACTTCCAGTGCCACCTTTCCTTCGGGGCATGCCGAGTGACCCGGCACTATCCCGTGAAAAACTGTTGTACTCTTTTGCAGCTGCGATTCCTTTAAGCCCATACGCAGAAAAGTTTCCCAGTACAGGATATTGATACTGCTTCCTCCATCCATCAAGACTTTTTTCAGTTCGTAGCCGTTGACCTGTGGTGCCACTACCAAAGCTAAGACTCCCGGGTGGTCAACTCTGTCCGGGTGATCCTTCCTGCTCCATGTTACCTCTTGTTCTGACCACCTCAAATATCTTGGAACAGCGGAGGAGACCGAATTAACTGCTTGTTTCAGTATCTTCTTATCCTTGTTAGAGCCTCCCGTAGTGTGCACATGATACTGACCCAGCTGTTTGGGGTTAGCTTGAAAACCTCCCGCTCCTCCTTGATTGTTACCTTGATTTCCAGCTGGCGGGTTGCCAGCTGGGGGCGGTCCGTTGCCCAAATTTCCACCTAGGCCCGGGCCTCCTCCTCGGCCTGCACCTCGCATGGCTCTGTTCACTTCCTCGTTCTTCCACCTTTGTAAGTCGGCACATTGCTCCAATGAATGATTGGCCGGCTTGCCGTTCCTGCTATGCTTCGGGCATGCCATCCTAAATATGTCCCAACTGTTGCTTGGTCTTGGTGGTCCTTGGTAGTGTCCCCCATTGTGATTTCCAGTATTAAAATTTCCTTCGGATCTAGGTCTTGAAGACCCGGCCTCCGTGTTGGCTACAAACTCGGAATTCCCTTCAAACGGTCGTTTGTTCTGGCTGTTTCCATTATTGTTTGGCGCCGATACATTGCCGGTTTTCCCACTGCTACTTGTGTTTGCTTTTGCTTTCTTGTCATCAACTTCCTCCTCTGTGGTATCCGTTGCAGCGTGTTTGTTGCACGCATCCATTAACTCTCCCATCGTAACCTCCGCTGCATTCCTACTAGATTTCATGCGAGTTAGCTTTTGCACTAAAGGAACATACTTACATGTTTTTGCCATAGCTTGTAGCGCGTCCTTAGGCTGGATATCTGTAGACGAGTGGAGTATCTCCATAACCCGGCGCACCCAGCTGCGTGCTGACTCTCCTTTCTTCTGAACGCATCTTTCTAAATCATCAATAGTAAATAACTTTCTGCATGTCCCATGAAAGTGCTTGATAAACGCGGTCTTTAACTCCTCCCACGATTTGATCGACTTTTCCGGTAAATTGGTGAACCATAACTTTGCTGCTCCTTCTGACATCATTAAGTACATGAATTTGGCTTGGAGGTTCTCGGATGCGTTGCGAATTGACATCGCCATCTCGTAGCTGCTCAGCCACGTTTCTGGATCCATTGTTGGCTCATAATTTACTACTTTCCCCGGTTCTTTGAACTTCTCCGGGTAAGGTTCTGCTCTGATATCGTCCGAGAGGCACTTGGGTCCCGCCAGGGTGGTTGGGGGTGGTCTTACTCGGGAGGCGCGTGACCCGGCTGGGGGTGCCTCGAGGTGCGGCGCCACCGGCAATTCGTGCCCAGCAGACCCGGCCCCGGCTCTTCTGGCCCTGGAACTGTCCACCACCGCCTGCGCTGCTGATACTACTGGTACTGTCTGGATACGCGGTGGAGGCGGCATTTGCTGCTGTTCTTCCCTTCGTCGTGCCGCACTTGCTTGGACATTGCCCTGTTGCTGACTGGCGTACGGCGTCCCATGCATTCCGCTTCTATGATCCGGATAATTGGCTTGCTGCGCTACCGCGGTGTGCAGCAGATCGATTGCTCGTCGGGTTCCTTCCGCATGAGGCGAATCTCCCACAGGAATCTGGTTTAATGCGAGCGTTGCTGCGTACACGTTGTCCATGGGATTGTTGTAATGACCTGCTGGTGTGTGGAATCGTGATGGTGGTGGCGGCATGGTATTGCCGGCTGTCACCCCCGTCTGTGGCAAAGGTAACCCGGCTGGCGCGTTTACCGGATGTGCTCCCGTTGACGGTCGCGGTATGGTCCCTTGGTTCGCCGGTGGAATCGGCTGATCTTGAGGCGTGAACACCAGGGCAGTCGGGTTAATAACCCCTCCTGTTGCCGGCAGCATAGTTCGGTGCCTTTGGTGCATCCTTGTCGTTTCTTCCCGGAGCCGGGTCTCTCGGTCATCCAATTCGCGCTGCCGCGCGACCATCCCCTGCCTTTCTGCTTCCACTTGCCTTCTTTGCTGCTCCAATGCACGACGAGCCACGTCCAGGTCTCTTACGCGCTCTGCCGCGTTTTCTGGGGTAATAACTGTGGCCAAGACTGTGGGGTCCAAGATCAAATTATTATCAAACAGAGCCGGGTGGCGCGGATTCGAGGGGCCCGCCCCCGGTGTCCGGTTTGCTTGGAACCCAAACATATTTGCGTGTCGCTCCTCGTCTGCTGGGCGACTGGTGACTGATGCCGACTCTCCATCGACCTGGACCAAGGCCGGGTCAACTGCACCTTGCTGCCGGGCCACTGCCTGAGCCGCCCCGACTGGCGCCGCGGCCGCGTTTTCTTGATTGAGATTGGTCGCGGGAGCCGCATAAACTGCAACCCGGCGCATGATGCCCGGTGTAGATCCGTATTGTTCTTCCTCGTTGTTTTCCCTTTCATATCGATCCTCCGACAAATCCCGTATAGACTCGGTATCATCCTCCCTCTCTATCTGACCCGTTGTTCCAATCGACTCTTCTTTTTCCGATCGGACATACGTGTCTTCTCCTGACACAGAATCAGATCCAATATTATCACAATTCGAACTGGAAGTACATACCATACCGACGAAGACGTTGACGCTGCCGACTGTCATGATGGATCCGGTTTCGAGGTGATCCGACTCTGGCCCCCAGCCAGAATCGTCTACCATCTTCTCTCCTTGGCTGTTGACGTAGATTTCTCCGACGATGAGGTTCTTCATGCCCTTCCGAGCTTCTCCCGTGATGTAGACACCTTTGGACGCAGGCCCCACGGTGGGCGCCAACTGTCGTGGGATAATCACGGCAGATGTTACCTGGGGTAACTGATCTTGGGGCAAGTCGACACAGGTGTTCGGGAGAGGGTTTAGCTCAAAGGAAGACATAACGGAAAGCAATCTAAGAACCGGAAAATAACTCGCCGGATCTCAATATGAATTATGCTGGATACTCGATAACAAGTGTTACAACTATGACTTGAATCTCTGGCAAACTAAACCTAGGGGCCGGTTTATAAAGCACCCGTACACCCCTAACTTGCCCTTCAAGGCACCTCTTGAGTCCTACTCGAACTCCACATACAAACCCTAACTTTCCTTATCGCAACCCACAATCCGGGTTACGAATCTCACAAGCCTTTGGGCCTTCCGGTAATCTCTTTACCCCTAGCCGGATATCGCTCAGCACACCTCGGGCCGGATTATATCTTGAAGTGGGCCTACCGGGTTACTATCCCCCCATCATCTACCGTAGTCTCATGGCACCCCAGTCTATGAAAACTACTACGATGTCTCGACAGTTGGCGCCCACCGTGGGGCAAACGACGTCAGGCGTGAAGTTCCGATCTGGGATACTAGGCGGAATTGGAAGATCGATCACTGTCGGAAGCTTGGAATTCGACGACGACGTCGGGCGCTTCCTCGACAATGGATCCTACATACCGGCGCAAAACCACCTGGTAAGTGCCTGCGTTTTACCGATTGGATCTGCTAACATCTTTATCGGATTAACCGCGGAGGCAATGGGGTTTTGCGGTGGAAGCAAGTATTTCCCACCCGCCCTATACCCAGTCGAAGACGACTATGATGCCGGATTTTGCTCAGATCGCCGACAAAACAGTGATACGCACTTTATCGGCATGGTGCAATCCGAAATCGCTGAAAACACGGATGACGGAAATCCCGTGCAAGAGGCAGATAAACCCGTCATAGAGACGGAAGAACCAATACCCGTCACAGAGACGGAAGATCCGACATCCGTCAACCAGACGATGAACTCGGAAACAGAGTCCGTGCTTGCCGCCATAGAGGCGAGATTGGAGTCGGAAACCGGATCGGATAACTTCGACTCCGAAGACGAAGACGATGATGCCTTCGTAAGAAAAGTTAAGTCCTTTCAAGAGGGATTCCATGAAGTGCTAATGGCAAAACCAGCCGATACAACGGGTGCCGACAGCCAGGAAAGCCCTAAAACCCCTCCGCCAGTGGAAGAGAGGGAAGACGGAGAAACTTCTCCGATATTCCCTAATGTCAAGGAGATGACAGAGGATGAACCTGTCAAAAAACCTCCGTCTTCCAAGAAAAAGCACCGTGCTTCTAAAAAACTCCAGTACAAACTCCGGAAGAAAAGGTCAGCTGATCTCGCTGATGAAAACCTGGAAGTTGGAGATATTAGTGGCACAAAGCCTACGGAAAAGAAATCTAAGGAAATCACCGCTCCGCCAATGACAGAACTGGAAGAGCAAGAGCTATTACAAACTCCAGTGGGACCCAATGAACCCCCTGAGATGCTGGAAGCCAGGAGACAAGCTTTCCAACGGCAACATCAACATCTGCTTAGATCTCGGCAACATCTCCAACAAACCCATAATGACATCAAAGTCATGAAGGAAGAAATAGAGGAGTACGAGAGAAAGCATAGATCTGCCTTAAAACCTACTAGGTTACCCGGAATTGCAAAACCGGAAGAACTGCCGCCGAAAGAAAGGTTCTATAACCCATCTTGGCAAAAGCAGTTAAACGGCAAAGATGCCAAGGGCGAACCAATATACAAAACCGCAGCGGAAAACGCGGAAGCAGCGTTCGCCATCCTAAACAATGATCTGTACTCCAACGGGGAAAAACTCCAAGGGGTGTATGCTTTCCTAGGAAAAGCATTACAGCAGCAACAGCGAGGCCAAGAGCGATCAGGGAGGCTGCATGATAATTCCGCCCTCTGCAAAACGGTTACTTGCGCTGCTGGAGCACCTGGACCGGAAGAACCCGGAGATTCGGATAAAAAAGAGGATCCGAGAAAAGACAAGAAAAACCCCGACAACCGGGACGCAGCGTCTAGAACCGGACCTCATCTCCCGAAAGATGGATATAAACCACACGATCGGGAAGACAAACACCGGAATGACGGCAAAATAATGCCACCTCCGAGAAACCCAGCTGAAAAAGCTGGAAGATACGATACACCTCACAGACGTGAAAGATCTCGGACACCGCCTAAGGATAAGGAAAGGTACAGGAGCAGGACTCCACCTAATCCCAGGGGGCGTGACAACGGAAGAGATAGAGATAACCCCGGAAAAGCGCGTCCGCGCAACAATGGAAAAGAAAGGAGCAGATCCCCTTCCGTCCATTCAGCCGGGAGATATTCTGCACATATTGATAGAGCAGAAAAGGATGATCTATACTTTGGTCCTAAGTGTTTTACTGACAGGATCCGAAGGATAACCCTGCATTCTGGCTTCGCCAAAGTTGGTCCAACCTACCAAAAATATACCGGTAGTACAAACCCGGATACCTGGCTTTCAGATTACTACACAGCCGTCCAAATCAACAACGGGACAGACCTGGAAGCTGTCAAGTTTCTTCCCCTAATGTTGCTAGACGGAGCCAGAGATTGGATCAATGGTTTACCATCAAGAACTGTCGACAGTTGGGATGATATGGCGAGAGTATTTACTCAGCATTTTCGGGGAACATACAAACGCCCAAATAGCATCAACCAGCTGAACCGTTGCACCCAATTTGAAGACGAACCATACGTGGATTTCATCTCCAGATGGACTGCAATGAAGAATAGTTGCTCTGGAGTAACTGACGTACAAGCAATGCATGCTTTCGTCAATGGCCTAAAACCCGGACTTGTACCGTTCATGGTTGGTTCTAAAAAGCACAAAGATCTCGGATCTATGCTTACAACCGCTAATGAGCATGCTGCAGCCGAAGACGATATCAGAGCAAGAGGAGGCAATATTGAGTCACTGATACTGGCCAAGAAAACACCTCGTTCTGATAAAAAAGGAACTCCGGAGTCAACAACAAAGCCCAAGGAGGTTAACATAGCCTTTGGAGGAGAAAAAGGGAACAAGTGGAAATGTCGCAGTCCAGATCCAATCAATTATAATCCCGAAGAATGGGAGAGAATTAAGTCGGAACCCTGCGTCCACCACTCCCAATTTGGCAAACCTACCCATACAAATGCGCAATGTCGGCTAAACAAGCATATGAAAGGCAATGCAGGATCCGGAAATAAAGGGAAGGGTTCCAAGAGGAAACCTGCCAAACAAAAGCCAGAAGCTGAAAAAGAAGACAGTGAATCGGACACTGATGACAAAATCCAGGAACAACAGCGAAAAGGCGAACCCAAATTTCCGAGAGTTGACGGAGAAGCAATGTTAACTTTCCTAGCAACCCCGTCAGCAAAGGTGGCCAAAAGGACACTTCGAGAAATAAACGCGGTTGTTCCTGCAACCCCAAAATTCTTGAAGTATTCCAACACACCGATAATTTGGGATCAGTCAGATCATCCCGGAAATATCCCTGAACCCGGCACACAAGCTCTTGCTGTAAGCCCTATTGTTCAAAACACTAGGCTAAGAAGAGTGCTGATGGACGGAGGATCCAGCATTAACATAATGTACCTGGATACACTGAAACACTTGAAGATATCCGAGTCCCAGCTCAACTACAGCAATATACGCTTCCATGGCATTGTTCCTGGCAGGCAAGCACGATCCCTAGGAGAAATTTCCCTAGATGTCACCTTCGGAGATAAAGATCACTTCCGGCAGGAAAAAGTATCCTTCGAAGTTGTGCCGTTCGAGAGCGTGTATCACGCAATACTCGGACGTCCGGCTTTCGCCAAATTTATGGCAAGGTCTTGCTATATCTACAACAAGCTGAAGATGCCAGGACCCAAAGGAGGAGTAATCACCATTGCTGGTGATTTCAAGCTGGCAAACGAGTTGGAGAAGCAAAACGCCCTTTGCGCTCAAAGAGTTATAGCTCAGGAAGAACTGAAGGAGTTAGCCAAGGAGGTATCGCCGAAAGAAATGCCGGCAGGAAAAGAAACTCGGAAGCCAACAGATAGCTTCAAGGCGTCCGAGAATACAAGACAGGTAATCCTAGATCCCAAAGATCCGACAAAATTCGTCGTTGTAGGGACTGGGATGACCGACAAATAGGAAGGCGAGCTCATCAAGTTCCTCCGTAAGAACTGGGATATTTTTGCCTGGTGTCCAGCTGACATGCCAGGCGTACCCAGGGAACTTGCTGAGCACCAACTCAAGGTTATTCCCGGATCAAAACCCGTCAAACAAGGTCTCCGTCGATTTGACGGAAGAAGACGGAAGGCTATTGGCAAGGAAATTATCCGGCTTTTAGCAGCGGATTTCATCAAGGAGGTAATCCATACTGACTGGTCCGCAAATCCGGTATTAGTACCGAAGAAAGACACAACTGCCCTCAGAATGTGTATAGATTACACAGGATTGAACAAGTTGTGTCCGAAAGATAGGTTTGCGTTACCGCGAATCGATTAAATAATAGATGCCACTGCAGGCTCCGAGCTTTTATGCTTTTTGGATGCATACTCCGGGTACCACCAAATACGCATGAAAAAGGAAGATCAAATCAAGACTTCTTTTATAACCCCGTACGGGACGTATTATTACGTAACCATGCCTTTTGGCCTGAAGAACGCAGGTGCAACCTACCAGCGTTGCATGCAACGTTGTTTGCATAGTCAGATTGGAAAAAATGTCCATGTTTACGTGGACGATATTGCTGTCGTAACCAAGGAAAAAGATACACTCCTTGAGGATTTGCGAGAAACCTTCGAAAACTTACGCACTTACAAGATGAAGTTGAATCCATCTAAGTGCGTATTCGGGGTTCCCTCAAATGAACTTCTGGGTTTCATTGTTTCTCGTAGAGGAATAGAAGTTAACCCGGAAAAGATTAAGGCAATCAAGAACATCCCAGAACTTACGTGTGAAAAAAGATGTCCCAGAATTGCCGGGTTCCGCCACAGCCATAAAAAGATTTCTTAGTTGGCTGGGGGCTAAAACCTTACCATTTCACAAACTGCTGGAGAAGTTCGACAAGGTCAAGTGGATTGCGGAAGCCTGGGAACGTCTAGCAAGTTATGTACCTTTCCGTACTTAGTTCAATTTCTATGTAAACATCTTTTGAGATCATGAAATAAAGTTGTCGGAATGCTGTCATCCATGTTTCTTATAAGTGCAAAGTGCTTCCGCCTCATCTATTTCCCAATGATCTTACAAATTTCTCAACGTTAACCCGAATTGTGCTTGCGTACTCGGCGTTACATAACTGAATGATTTTTCAGCCTTTTAACGGCTAAGGGAAACTTGAATTGCCTGCGTGCCCAAGTTTCACTTAAAACTTTCCTTGTTTCTCTAAGTCTTATCTGATTGTGTGTGTGCCGGGTTACTGGAACTAGTTAGTAAAAATGCCTTTAGCATGATTCATGTTTTCGAGTTTCAAAACTGATTGGTTCGTCCCCAGTTACTCGGCATAACGATTCATAATGCTATTTGAGCCATTTCAAACACTAAGGACAGTTAAAGCATATACACCAGAGAACTTAGAAGATAAAGGAATGGTAAAATCCAAACAACTTGCAAAGTAATTTCGTAGTTTAAACTGCAAAAGGCGGAATTCTCATTAATACAAAAGAAGCATTACATTTTGGATTACAAGTGAAAGGACAGTAATGCTCCTATTGTCTATTTTTTCTATCCAGGTTCCAGGTAACCTTTCAAGAATCCGACTCCTCCTCGCTGCTTTCTTCGTCGGGGATTGGAGGAGCTTCCTCTTCTGGATAGTTGACGGCGACATTTACCATGGCGGCAATCTGGGTGGCGTGGCCCTTAACTTCACCAAAGATGGTGGTTCGTTGCGCATCCGTGTATCCCTGAGGGACACCGGTGGCCACACGCCAGGATTTGGCACTAGGATAGTGCATGCGCATAAGGCCTAAGGCCATGCGCGCACCACCCCGTGCAGCGGAGCGGAGAAGAGACTCCTTGGACTCCGCCACCTCCATGATGATACCCGGAAGTTTTTCAACCTCCGAGCATTCCCCAGATTTATCGGGAAGAAACTTGTCTACTAGCTGCGTTGCAGCAGCCTTCATCAAATTCCATGTCTCCCCGAAAGCTCGGATGCCTGCAGCCCGAGTGCCATCTGGGGTGTCTCCTGTTTGATCCAATAAAACATACAAAAGAGTTAGGCAGACAAACAGAGAAAGCAAAACATGGAAAGATGTGAAAAGGGTAAGAAATTTACCGATTAGCTTATCGATCTCGGAAACTTCCTCCAGGCGAAGGTTCAGAGCTTCGGTCAAATCCTGAATGGTGGATTTGTCTTTCTCTGCCTGTTCGGAAGCCTTGGAATTAGCCATTCCAAGAGCCAGGTTGCTGGCTTCCAGGTCTTGTTGAGCTTTCACAAGATTCTTGTGAAGCTCAATATTCTCATTGCGGAGAATTTCGGCGTTGCCAGAATCTTCCGCTGCCTGCTTAGCCTGAGCTAAGGCAGCTGAAAAGGAAGGGAAAATCCGAGTTGGTCAATTTCCTCGGGAAAAAACTCAGACAAAGACTCAAATAAGAAATTTCAAAACGAAAATGCCTACCTTTCGTTTCTGTCAATGCGAGCTGAGAGGATTCCAGCTCCGCCTCCTTCTCCTCAAGAATAGAAAGAAGACTTCGAACTTCTTTATTCTTGATGGTGAGCTTCCTGAAAACTTCCAGGTTTATGGCTTCGGAGGTTTGCTGAAAGACAGCAAGGAAAAGTATGGTTAACAAAAAACATCAAAGCAAAAAAGCACGCATTTTGTTTAATGCTTGGGGGCTAGAGTTACATACCTGGCTCATGCGCTGCAAACCTGCCAAGTTTTCTTGGAATTCCTTCGCGTATTCCGCGAAGTGATTTCCGGCTGCGTCCAAGCCGTCATTGATAGCTTTAAAATCCTTATCAAAGGTGGGGATTTCCTCGTCGAAAGTCCGAGAAGATTTCCCCACCTCTGGAGCCGCCCTTTCCCTCGTGTCCGACTCGGACACAACGGGCTGGCTGGGCTCTGGGGGCTTGGTGGTGGTGGCTGCAGTAGGCTCTTCCGCCAATGTCTGCGGCGTGTCCGGGGCGACGGCGGGAGATGGTTGGCTGCCTCGGCTGGAAGAAACTCTGAGTTTCTTCAGCTTTCTCGGCTTCAGGTTGGAGGGGGGTAGGCTAAAAACCAAAAACCCGGAAAAGGTTAAAACACCGAAGATGGACGAAAAAGATCCCATAAAAGAAAAACCCAGAAGAAAATAACCTGGAAGTGGCGACGGGGATTCCGTCAAGGTCGATAATCTCATCCGAAGAAATTATCTTCTTGCGCTTGCGCCCACCCGTAGCGGCGGTGCGCAGCGCATCCAGCTCGGCCTCGGAGGCTAACTCCGAGTCTGGAAGATCCGCAAGCTGTCGGAAGAACCAATCTGAGTCAAAAGGTAGATTATCCAGGAATTGAGATTATACCCAAATGACGGAAAATTTACCTTGGGAGCTGGGTTGTCGGCCGTGTACATTGGCCGACTCTCCGTGTATTGGTCGCGCGATGCGACCAACTGATTGATGCGCCGCCTAAGTTCCTTTGCGGGCCAATCCTTGTCGGTTGTCCGCATTGGATCCTTGGCTCCCGTGTATTCACACAGGAGACGGCCTCCGTGGTTTGCTAATGGCTGAATCCGCCTATCCAGCCAGCAAAAGACCGTGTCCATACCGGTCAAAGGAGGTTTGGAGGAGGTAAGCTTGGCGATGCGCCTCTTGATCCTTAGCAGATCTGGAGGCAGAACTTGGACGGCCTCTGTTACCCAGTTATCCTGGGGAACGGCGGCGGAGTTCACAAAAGGTGGAACCCCGACGGCCTTTTTAGGAAAAGGCACGTCGGGATGATAGAAAAAAGAACCCGTCCAAAATTTGACGGATTCTGAAGTTTTGATTTTGGGGAACCAATCCTCTCGGAATCTCCGAAGAGTAAAGGAAATGGTCCCGCAATTTGGGAGTGCGCCCTCCGAAGAGTTACGCTTGACCCCAAAGCAATACAGCCAAAAAATCTAACCTAGGCTCTATTCCTAGGTAACCTTCGAACAAGGCCTGGAAGCCGGCCATGTACAGAATGGAATTGGGAGGAAGGTTGTGAGGTTGGATGCTGTAATGTGACAGAACCTGGAGGAAGAAAGAGGAAGGTGGGAGCCCCATACCTCGTAGAAGGTGGGAGGCAAGAAGTACCCTTTCGCCCTCTTGTGGCATGGGTTCGGTCTCCTCTTCCGGGAGCCGCCATTTCTTTTTGAGCACCAAACCCTCCCTCTCCAAGTTTGGAAGGAGAGCCGGGGGAATACTGCAGGCACTCCAGTTGCCTGCAGTTTCCTCCTCCTCGTCTGCTCCGGCGGCGGCGGCCTTCGCGGCGGCAAGTTTGTCGCCGAGGAGCTCGATTTTTTCCTCCGCCGTTTCAGGTGCAAACGGCGGAGTTGTTGTCGCGCTTGGGCCCGCGATGTCCGCGGCGGCGGAAGCGTTTCCTCCGCCCGCCGCGGATGCCGTGGCCTTTTCCGGCCCGCCGCCGGCATGCTTGGGCGACCCTAGCTGTGGATCTAGGTCGCCCAAAAGCTCGTCGATGGAGGCGCGAGCCGGTGAGGACGACGGAGAGGCCATCTTCCTTGGTGATGTGCGTGCGCTCCGGTGTGCGAAGAGCTCGACGGGGCAAGGTCTTGTTCTCGCTCTCAAGCTCGCGTTCGCAACAATGGTGAGGGCAGTGAGGGAGTGAGGAAAGATTTCCGATGACGAAGAGGACGGCTATTTATAGCCTGAAAACCTTTAGATACGTGCTAACGGCTCTTTTGACCGTTGGATGTTCGACGCGTGTCGCTCGCCGGAAAATCCGGGAAACGGAACGACAGAGGAATGATGGCTATCTCCTCGTTTCCCGTGAGAATCTGTCAGAGATACGTTGCAGGGTTTCCCGCGTGAAACCAAGCGGCGCTTGCGTCAACGTGATTAAAGCGCTGATGTCATGAGTTCCTTTTCCGCGAAGGATCGCGAGAAGAAAAGCCGGATTTTCATAGTTCCGAGTTTTGTGTTACCATCTCCTTCAAAAAGGAAAGAAGAAAGAATCAAGACTGCTGAATCAAGTTTTCCCGGACAAAATGTATTTGACGAAAGGCGGAGTTTCAGAGTTTTGATCCTTCCTGGGGGCTACTGTCGGATATATACTGAATAGGGGTATAGAAGATGGTAGACAAAGAGCCGGACTACCAGGGTGGCCTACATGGTAATGGGCTTAGGTCCATTGGGCGGCCCAGTAGTCCGACGCGCAGAAGCCGGATTCTAGAAGAACCCGGATCACGGCCCACGTGATCTGGCTTGGAGGAGAAGACGGATTCCTTACTTTCCAAGTTACAAGTTAAACGTAGTCTTCTAGGTTTCTGGTTCTGTAATCCCTAATCCGGCTATTATATAAAGCCGGACGGGAGATAGATTAGATAAGTTTCATAAGTTCCAAGGTTCTAAGTTAAGTTAGACACAAGCTAAAGCTCTACGCAACTCGCCGGGAAGTTCATCCTCGTCGAGTAGCTAGATCTATTCCCTCACATTGTAACCCTGTTATACGGGCTTTAGTCCCAATTAGTGAGAAGTGCAGGAGTAGGTACGCCGTACTGTCGCGACGTACCGAACCTGGGTAAAATCCCGTGTTCTGTGTTACTACGCTATCCCGTTACCCCACGTCTCTACCGTAGTCTCATGGCACCCCAGTCTATGAAAACTACTACGATGTCTCGACATGTATGATTATATACATGTTATCCTAGCTTTGTGTAATTTTTAGAGCTCTATATTATTTTTGGCATGCATATTTATATACAACACCTTTTCTGTTAGAAATAAATTTTGTGTTTTTAGTTTAGAATAATTGCTTGCTAGTTGAAATATTGTTTTCTAGCATGTTTAGATGATTTTCTTGCTGTTAGAATGTTTTTTAGTTATAGTACTTGTATGTTAGAAAGTGTGTGCATGTTTGGGGAAAGAAATAGAAATAGGATTTATCTAGAATTGTTTCCTAGTCTTTTTTTAAAATAGATTTTGTGAGCAAACTATAGATAGATTTATTACCTAACTTTTTAGTGTTGTTTTGTTGAGTCCAGTACCAATTTGGTACTAGTTATGAGTTGTTTTCACCTCTGTTAGGTTGCACTTAAATTCATAGTGAAGCATGAATAACATTGTTTGTCTATTTATTCATAGTGTTGTTTTTCACTAGTATGTGTAGCTTGTATTTTTGTTTGGTGGAAAAATTGTTTTCCACAAGTTTAACCAGAGGCATTGGACCTCTTAAATGTCATGGAAACCTAGTGGAATACCCACTTGTTCCATTTCATTTTGGTGAGAAATAAGATTTCTCTACCATAGTAGTGATAGTGATATTATGGTTATTGCTGTGTGTGTTTGAGAAGTGTTATGTTTGCAAACTTGAGTGTTGTTTTGTTTTGTGAGTGCTTGTTGTATGTATTACTTAGAGCCATTGTTTGCCTTAGATTGGTTCCGATTGTGTGTCCTTATTTTATTTTGCGACGATAGAACACGAGGAAGAAGTAGTTGGCGCCGGAGGTTATTACTACCACTCCTGTTGTTACCAAGACCACGAGCCAAGCCAGTACCAAGGCAAGCCATCCTAAAGCTTGCTGTTATACTACTTATCATTATCTATCATGCATGTCTTACTTCTGAAGTTTTACAAAAAAAACTTGATTACCAAAACTATTTTTGAGTGGCTATTAATACTACTAATATTATATATATCGCATAGTAAACTGGGGATAGGCATATATATATATCGCATAGTAAACTGGGGATAGGCATATATATATATATCGCATAGTAAACCGGGGATAGGCATATATATATATATATATATATATAGGACAAATTCAGGCTACTCCCGGGTGTAGCTACACCCACATGTGTTTAGTATGATGTATGTAGTATCTATTATACCGGAGAGTATATACAGCTAGTATGCAGTATATATTACTATTTCGGCAGTATATATACTACTTTTTATGTAGTATGTGTAATTTTTCTACATACTCCTTTTATACGTACATATATATCGGTATTTTGAATATATAGTGCAAACTACATGCTTAATTTTATAATTTCCACGAAACTTATTTTGGAGTATCTTAGATATAGTATATGAACATACTCATACCGAAAAAGTATGACACATACCTCCGTATGGCAGTATATGAGACGTGGGTGTAGCTACACCCGGGTGTATCGCATTGCCATTAGTCAACTTGGTGTTACCAAGCCTTTAGCCACCATATGGTATATAAATACCACCAAATATAATAATCTTGAGTCCTTAAGTGGACACTTTAAAAATGTGCTTTTGCAAACAAATTTTCTTATGAAAAGTCCACGGTGGAAAGGCGGGACCTTATTCACCGGGAGAGGCAAAAGAGTATTGTTTTCAAAATGGTTTACAAAAGACACATAACCTAGTCTTCGCTGGACAACCAAGAAGTAGTGCCACTCTACCTCAATATGTGTACGAGGCCTATCTAGAAACTTGTTCGTGTTAGTGTGTGTTTTATCCCAAGATGTTATAGAGAGGATGATTCTCTGAACCGAAATGTCGCCATGAGGGAGGAACATGACATGCAAAGTGTGAGATTAATTTCTCCTCCGATTGCGACAGTAGGGACTCCTGCCATGGCGGGGTGGGACCTGGTGCCGGGGAGATTACACCCAACTGGAGATAGGCATATACTAGCTTGACCAGAGTGGACAGTTAGGATCAATATCTGATGCTTGCATATTGCTGTGCGATCCATGGGTGGTTCATGGCAGATAATTGGATCTTGTGGATTGTGTACACCTCTGCAGAGTAAAACTACTCTGAATAGCCGAGCCCTCGGATATAGACAGTTGAATGGCCATGTAGCTAGCATTGTGTCAGTTTTTAAAAAGGATGTTTTTTGAGAAAAAGTATTTGTACCGTGGAGGTACTGATGAAGAAAAGTTGGAGTTGTCTACCAGACGTTTTGCAAAGAGAAAACTTTCTTTTATAAAACCATTTTTATAAAACTTGTATATGCGATATCTACAAGAGAAACAAAACTATATTATTTTCTTTTGAAGTATCTTCTTCAACAAAGATATAGAGATGTTAAAGCAACCATGATGTTATCTTACATACACCATGGGTAGTGAACCCTATGTATAGCCTACCTATCCACCAGATTAGCATACTTGCATTATGTAAGTTTATAAAGGATGTCTTGCAGAGTACATTCAAATGTACTCATATTGGTTTTGTCCCTGGCTACTTACTTGGTCAGACTTTGAGGAACCGCCGAACGAGGAGGGGTACGAGGAGGAGTACTTTACTGACGACTATGCGAATTAGGCCCAGCTCTCGGTCAGCAGCCTGTTGGTGAAGCCGTGAAATGGGATATCTACGCTATGTGTTTTGCTAAGTTTCCGCTGCATACTTGTGAGACATTTGCCTGTCCTGCGTGGAAGTTGTTAAGACTTGGTCATGTGACCATTGCTTGTAAGACTCTATTATTCGTGTAATGGATAATGTTATCTGTGTACCAACTTCGTATGTTGTTCACGACTGAATTCCCGGGATCGTGAATGTATGCATATGAGGGGTTCTGGACCATCCGGTTTGGGGCCTCTACACTACTATAGCAAACACAGAGGACAATTGCAGAAAAAAATAGTGATATTGTAACAGAATAATAAATTTGGCGGAGACATCACTCGAGATCTCGTCGGAGACATAGTAGCAAACACATTGTACTTTTATAGAAAAACATAAAACAATTGTAGCAAAGATAATTTGCGTTATTGTAACAAAAAAGACTTCAGCGGAGACTCTCGTCGGAGACATCACAACAAACAAATTATGCTATAATAGCAACCCGAAGAACAAATGTAGCGAACAAACATTACATTGTAGCGCCATAACAGAACATGGAGCTGATAGTGGTCACGTTTGTACTGCAACATGAGGCGGGCTATGTGGGGCCCAAAAACAGCCCTACTACGAAAGCTGGTGGCAAAAATTGGTCTGCTAACTAATTGGGCCACGAGGGCTACGACAGCACACAATGCGTCACACCCATAGGATGTCCTCCGGAGGACAGCTGTCGTTTCCCTTAATTAAAACAAGTAGCAAGTACCTCGTACGAATCCAACTAGGTCAATACAATTCAACGATCATAGAGAGTGGCTACATAAATTAGTCACCTAAAAACACGAGTAAGAGACAACTACACATATTGTAATCGGCTAGTGTACAACCAACCACCCTGGTTGAAGATAGCATGTACAACCGTCATCAACCTAGTGCATCCAGCATCCAAACGTCCCCGCTAACATTCTAGTAAAAGGAAAGACCACATGTGAATCAAGTAAGTAGCGCGATGGACGGCCTGCAAAAAATGACCCATCTCCAGATTGTTAAAAATCACATCATTTCTGCAACTTCATATTACCAAAAAAAAGTACACACTAATGCATATACTAGCTTTAGTAATTTCTCAAACTATGTTTAACCATCCACCAAACAAATTAGCTATACTGATGGGCGGAGTTATACTGAACGCAAAATAAACAAGTCTTCAAAATTTTACGTGCAAAACTACAAGATATAAATAGGTGATCCACCGCCTTCTCATCACCACGGAGGACACACTTTGTACAGTCGCCTTTTGGCCAAGTTGTCCTTGGTTAGCAACTTGAACCACATAAAAAATTAGCGATACCTTCAATTTATAAAGGTATTTACGTAGGAATCTAGTACTGACATTCGTTAGATCGGCATAAAAGGATTTAAATGTGAATACTCTCGACTATGTTAATTTCTAGTAAAAAACAGGTTTATTAGATAAACAAACCGTCATCAACCTTTGCACCAAATGTAGTCATGCATCCCATTTATCCCCCACCAACAACCGTCGAAAGAGCAATTTGGGTGATCATGATTAAGCACTTGTGAAACCAAAACATTTTTTTTGTTTCACAATATTGTATAAAGAGTGGTATTGCACTGATAACGGTGTCTACTCTAACGAAGGATACTCCCAAACCTTAAACTATACCCATTACCTAACGTGCAAGATATATGATCAAAGAAAACATCCTTTTACCCCCATAATTCTCTTCTAAAACGGTGACTATATGGGCTTTTAAGTCTACCTAAAAGCCTTCCTTTGATGTATTTATCGTGTAGCAACTCGTGCCACGCACCTGAAGGGAATATGCCCGAGAGGCAATAATAAAGTGTTTATTATCTTATTCCTTGTCTATGGTAGATGTTTATTTCTCATGCTAGAATTGTATTAACCGGAAACATTGATACATGTGTGATTAATAAACAAACAAATCGTTCCTAGTAAAGCCTCTCTTTTAACTAGCTCGTTGATTAACCGATGATCAAGGTTTCCTGATCATGAACATTGGATGTTGTTAATAACGAGGTCATGTCATTAGGAGAATGATGTGATGAACATAAACCCAAACTAAGCATAACAATACGATCAAGTCATTTAGTTTATGTTGTTATGTCTTACATACGAAGTAACCTAATTCCTTAGACCTTGAGATCATGTCAATCACTAATACCGGAAGGGTGCTTTGATTTCATCAAACGTCACGCCGTAACAGGGTGACTATAAAGGTGTCGTTGGGTATTCGGAAAGTGTTAGTTGAGGCTCATGGATCAAGAGTGGGATCTGTCCATCCAAATGACGGAGAAATATACTCTAGGCCCTCTCGGTGATATCACATCGACACCGCTTGCAAGCACGTGACTAGGTCACAAGGATGTCATATCACGGAACGAGTAAAATAGTACTTGTCGGTAACGAGATCGAACTAGGTATGGTTGATACCAATGATAGGGTCTCGGACAAGTAAAATATCGCGAGACAAAGGGAATAGTTACGACGTTGATGGTTCACACGATCGCGAGAGTCATCGTTGAATATATAGGAGTCATCACGGATCTCCAGATCCCGCTGTTGATTATTGATCGGAGAGGTACCTCGATCATGTCTATATTATTCACGAACCGTAGGGTGACACACTTAAGGTTCAATGAAGCATTTGAGAGGATACGGAATATCGAAGAATGTTTTGGACAACACCGAAATTGTTTCGGGGAAAATTGAAATAGTTCAAGGTTTTTTTTTGTCGAATGGTTGTTAATGGAATTAACAAATGATTCTAGGTGCTATATGCAAATGTTTGTTAATAGAATTAACAAATGCAGGAATAAAGAAATAAAAATGTTTTATTTATTTATTAAAGAAAAACTTTTGGATTTTCCAAGTGGGAAATTATGGGATAATGAGTGGGTGTGAGTGGAGTGTCCACTCACATGAAGAGGGAAGAGGTGGGGGAACCACCATGGGCTGGCCGCACCCCCCTCCTTGGGCTGCCTCCCCCCTCCCCTATAAAAGGAGGGTGAGAGCTCTCCCTCCTCCACACATTTTTCCCGTTGCACTTCATCTATTTGCTAAGTAGACACCTATTCTTAACATCTAACACTTTGATCCTAAGACACCCTAGATCTTGGCCCTTAGGGTATCTCTCGCGTAGATTTTTTTTTTGTTTTCTATGCAACGTACCCTTCAGCACCTTCTTTGGTTAATAGTTTAAATATCCATTTGCTAAGTAGACACCTATTCTTAACATCTAACACTTTGATCCTAAGACACCCTTGATCTTTAGGCCGATAAACAATATTTCACTTGGTGAGGTGATATTTCTTTTCTAGCTGGTCACTTTGCCAAAAAAAGCAAGATCTATAAAAATCTAATATTTTCCTTACCCAAGACGTATTTCAAATAAAGATAAAAGAAATATAGGCAAGCGCAAAAGCACTGAATTAATAAGAATAAGACGGTCTCCGTATGAGAGCAATTTTCCTATCCATAAACTCGATTTTTATTCGAAATGATGCTCGACCGGTTTCCATTCTTTGTTCAATAGCTTGCGGTAATGAATTGGAATTCCAAGATACTTAAAAGGAAGAGCGCCGATCTCACATCCAAATATGTGTCGGTACTCAGCCTAAGAATACTTAGCCTTTACAAAACAAAAGATCTAGTTTTTATGAAAATTGATTTTTAGTCTAGACAATTGCTCAAAGATTGACGATATTAATTTCATGTTAATGCCTTTCTCTAAGTTATGTTCAAAAAACAAGATAGTGTCATCTGCATATTGAAGAATAGATACGCCTCCCTCCACTAAGTGAGGTACTAGACTCCCAACCTGACTATCCTCTTTTTCTCTCACAATTAGGACTGCCAACATATCGGCAACTAAATTAAAGAGAATAGGAAATAACGAGTCTCCTGTCTCAAATCTTTTGAAATATGAAAATAGTGACCAATATCATCATTCACTCGAATCCCCACACTTCCACCATGAAAAAATCTCGGTACACATTCACAACATTGCGGTGAGAGTCCTTTCATGCCAACTTTTGTTGAAGGAAATACCAATTAACTTTATCATAAACTTTTTCAAAAGCAATTTTTAATACTATGCCATCCATATTTTATTTTCTTTAGCTCATGTAACGTTTCATGCAGCACCACCACGCCTTCCAGAATATTCCTTCCTAGAAGAAAGGCAGATTGGTATGGTCGAATAACTCTCTGAGTGATAGACGTAACCATATTTGTTCCCACCTTAGTGAAAAAATTGAAACTAACATTAAAAAAAAATAGGCCTATATTTTTCAATTCTACTCGCATCTTCTCTTATGGATAATAGGATAATCACACCGAAGTTCAACTTGAACAATTATATGTCCCCATAATGCAACTGTCCAAACATTGCCATCAAGTCATCCTTAACGACATTCCAAAACCTCTGATAAAACTCTACCGGGAACCCATCTGGCCCCAAGGCTTTATTTTTTTCCATTTGAGAGGTAACATTAAACACTTCTTCCTCAAAAAAAGGCGATGTTAAAATGTTATTCTCATCATCGGAAACTTGAGGTAAATCTTCAACTATTAACTCACTGAGAGTTAAGGAAGAGGGAACCGGAGCCCCAAACAACTTTTTTCTAGTACTCCGAGATGAATACCTTTAAATTATCTTGTCCTACAATTTCCTTCATCTTTCTCTAGTTAAAAACTCATCTTCTTACGATGTTTACCATTAGCTATGGGGTGAAAATACCTTGTATTACCACCCCCTTCCTGAATATAGGCCCCTGAGCCCGCTTGGACTCCTCATCACGTCTAAGTTTAGCTAGGTAATCATCCACATTTTTCTTAGCAGCCCTTTTGGCTTCAGTAAGAGGACCGCTCTCAGGTTTTATATAAATGAATTGATAAGTAAGAGTAACTTATCTCTAAATTTTTTATACTCACCACTAAGTTTTTTTCCCAACCACGCAGAAAAACTACGTAAATGTCTAATCTTATTTTTCCATTTCAATATTAGAGTAGAACCAGCTCTAATGGACTGCCACTCAGATTTTGACCATATCATAGAAACTCGCTTCACGAAACCATGCTAACTCGAAGGAAAACACCGACTTATTTCCCAAATTAGCTCAAGTCCCTGAATCAATTAGTAATGGTGCATGATCTGACCCCGTATGGGTCATTGCTTTTACTGTTGCCAAAGGGAATTTATGCTCCATTCCACACTAGCTAGCACATGATCCAACTTCTCATAAGTTGGAATCTTGCATCTACTAGCCCACATATATTGTCTACCTAACAACTCGAACTCTTTCAAATCTAGCCTTTCGATGATGGCATTAAAAATAAAAGGCTAACACGGATTAAAATTGTCGTTTTTCTTCTTCTCTTCACGTATTATGATATTGAAGTCACCACCCACCAGGGTGGGTAGCATAGCCCCATCATAAATACACACGAGCTCAGCTAAAAATTTAGGTTTTTTGTCATCTTGAGCAGCTCCATAGACAACAACTAACGCCCAAAGGAAACCATGGTCCTTTGGCCGTAAATGAAATTAAACTGAGAAGTCACCTGCGATGACTGTCTAAACAGCCAACACAACAACATTAAAACCCACAAGAATGCCACCGGATCTACCTTGCGGAGGTAAACAATACCAATTAAAGTCATCCCCCCCCCCCCCCCCCCCGCAGCCAAGTGACTCAAAAAAAACTTTATCAAAATTTGATCTTCCTGTTTCCAAGATAGCTACGAAATCTAATTTATTTTCCCGTACTGCCTCGCCAATTGGCAAATGCTTAGCAAGATCATCGAACCCGTCACTATTTCAAAAGTACTCTTTCATATTTAATTTGCTTTCAATTTCTTAAGTCTAGCACTTCTCCTCGCCAATTGGCAAATGCTTAGCAAGATCATCGAACCCGTCACTATTTCAAAAGTACTCTTTCATATTTAATTTGCTTTCAATTTCTTAAGTCTAGCACTTCTTCGAGGTTTCATATTAATAATATTTTTACTTTTACTGAATCGTATGACTTTCACACCATCTGAAAAGAGATCCATATGATCCCCCAGACCCTCTTCTTCCTCATTGTTATAATCCTCACATATATTAGCTGCCTTCTGCACCATTAAGCTATGAGAGTCATTAGAATCCCCTGTATTAAGATTATTATTTAAGAAAGTTATATGTCACAAAGCTTCTACTTTTTTCAAAATCAGTTGCAGCAATGTCAACTTCAGACGGAGATGCCCCCAATGAAACTCCCAATTTAGACGCCCTCTGAACAATGGTTCAATTTGAAAGTTAAGTAAATGATCAATTTGTATTCGATCTCATACCTGCAAGCTTGTTGTTGCGCTAAGCAGCACGCAGCGAGGCCCTCTCCAGAATAGGCACATCACCATCATGCTTAGCCCTAATACGTGCACTGTAGCGCTGCCCAACGGCCTCTGGATCCTGAATGCATCCATATGCCATCACCGCCGCCCGAGACGGTGTTGTGTTCATATTCCAGGACGCGGCACCCAAGCCCCGAGATAATCCTCCCGACTGCAACGGAGCTAGGTGCCGTGTGGAAGTCAATGAAGATTGGCGAAGCCGTTGCACCCACTTGCTTGCACTGAGAGGCACCGTCGTCCCCTCACACGCGTGCCTCCTCCACACCGGACACAAGAACACGAGGCCCGCCTCACCTCGGTGTCAGCGAATAAGATCCCCCCTCTGTTTATCTGAAGCATGGCAGCCGATCTACCGATCGCGCCTGTGGCGATGATTCATCGATCCTCCTCATGTCCAAAGTTTGTCGCCTCCATCCTGAGGGCATTAGGAACAGTCGAGGGACTCTCCATGTCCACCATTGTGGCATCCATGACGGCAACCTCGAGGCCCACTCTAGACGGCTGCATAGTCGTGTTCCGAGTCTGTACCGGCACGGCAGCAAAACAAGCATAATTCTCCCCCACCGGCAGAGAATCCACTGTTTCTGTGCCCGGTAGAGAAGTGCGGATTTTGTGCCCGGCAGGGCCTCCTCCGGTGGAGCGTTCCTCTCATCTTCCTCACCGCAGGGGACTGCAGCTGGCCGAAGCTCCTCCGTGGGGCTCTGTGGCTCCACCTACTGGTTGCGAAGCACCTTTCGCAAGGGGAGAAAACACAACTCCGGTCTTCTTTGCAACCGTATCATTAGGATATTGATTAGGTGCGCACCCTTTTGATCAAGCATTGGAACATATACCGTTCCAGACTCATTCACCTCCTTTGAGCTACTATCATTGAAACTTGTTTTAGCTAATGCATCCCTAAAATCGTCACCAAGATCACCATCCTCATTATCATCAATAGGAGGTTCGACCATCTGCACATAAGCCTCTGGCTTCTTCTCCTCACCCTCCACAAAAAAAAGGTCATACAAACCATCTTTCATAAACATGGGGAATGTCAGAGGTATCTTTGTATAATTAAGGCAACCCACAAGAATACGAAACACTCCATGCTTCCTAGTAAATGCCATGTCAACCTTCAGTGTTTTACCAAGTAACAAACCGACATCCCAAAGAGCGAGAAAGTCCCCCTTGTTCTCATTTGGAATACCAAAGGCACGCACCCATATCTCCGGTAACGTATCTAGATGCTCAATCTTCTGCGCCCAATTGCCGACCTCATCTCACAACTACTATTATGCACCTTACATGCTCCAAATATCTTCAAATGGTCTGGTTCAATCTTTGATGGAAACTCAACCTGAAAAATATTGTGACCAACCTAATGGACATCCAATACAAATTGGTCCGAAGGCACCAAACTCTAGAGCTGAGCAATAACCTGCGGAATGGACATCTCCCCTCTAGTAACCGTCACCGATGCCAGCTTCACATTCTCCACCTTTGGATGATAAGGCTGGTCACAATGGGGAGTAACTAAGAGTGGTAACATCGCGATGTTACTAGTCTAAGTTACTACCTCCACAGTGGGTAGTAACATATTTGTGGTGCCATGCATGACTTCATTTATTAGAGCTATAGACACATTTTTCCTTGGTATGTGTGATGTTACTAGTAAGAGCATCTCCAATAGTTGTAAGATAGACGTTGGTAGATTTTGCCACATATGATTTTTGATGATGTGGCATAAAATAAATGATGTGAGAGAGTGAGGTTGTATGTAGATTAACCAACAACCCTTGCACAAGCTCCGAGGTAGAATAGAGAGAGGTCTTGCACATTCTCTCACCTCCTATTGGCCAAACTACATACAACCATTGGAGTGGTTGTATGATGTGTTGTTGGTTGATGACGTGTCCAATTTTACTAACAATCTAACCAACAAACTGTTAAAGATGCCCTAACATAGCTAGTTACCACAAACACTTCTCTCTTCATTAAATATGTGCCACATAAGCAAAATTGCCTTGAAATGTGTGATGTTACTACCTTAGTTACTCCCATTGTGGCCAGCCTAATGATCAGAATGCGGCATCCCAAAGAAGGTAAGCCCATCATGGGAATATCCGTAAATAATTAACTGTGGTTTTGGGACTGATAACAAAGACATGGTCCATCGGTATGCACTGAGGCTTGACAAAAATCACATACAGGGCCGAGCAGTCCGCAAAAAAATGTCGAGTTATCCCACAGCGAAAGAACTTAAGCTTATCAATTTTATTTCCTTTCTTTTGCACCATTCCCACCACAGCCGAAGCGAGTTTTTCCACGGACACTATTTGTGAAGACTGATGCTGAGCTCCAACTGTGATCACCGGTGGCTGTTGACCGACCACCTGCTGGATGATCGCGCCGTGTGCCACTGTCGGCGGCTGCTGCACCACACCGTGCGCCACGGCCGTCGGCTGCTGTACCGCATTGGCCGGCGGTTGAGATACCGTCACCCCGGTTGTACCTGTAGAGGAACATTAGGACGAACAGCAGCCGGGACGGCACGACCGGCACGTATCGAGCCCTGCCGGCACCATTGTGATAATTTCCACGGTATCCTTGATCCCGCCGCACCCCCTACCGAAAGGACCATGCCCTTGATTGTCATATCTTTGACGACCTTGGAATCCTTGTGCTCCATGGTTACGCCCCTAATTGTGATGCCAAGGAAAACATGTCGGCATTCAATGCAAAGCCTCGATTGCCAAAGTTCTGACCTTGGAATCCAGCACCTCCTCCACCATCTGCCCCTCCAAAGCCATGCCCAAACTGTCCTCCGCCGCCATTAGCGCCTTCTGCCCCGCTACGTCCTCCGACCTCAAAGTGCCTCGGGTTAGCTCCGCCACGTCCGAAGTTGTTCACGTGTTGTTCCTTGTCGCCACGACCTCCAACCCTATTCGTCATGTCCCGGAAACATACGAGAGGAGCCGATGTGGCGGCTCTGTTCCATGAAAACCCTAAAACCCACGTCGTAGTCCGCACTCGAACAAAATTTAGGTTGATCTACGCATATTTGGGCAATTGCTGTAGGGCCCAACTGCCCAGGTTTCTTTGCGATCGGACACCTCAAAGTCCCGGGCCCACATTGGCCTAGACAACCTTGTACGTTCACTACCATGCCATGATCCATTGATCCTTTTTTTTTTGAAATTTTGGACGTTTTGGATCTAAAAATCTCGGACCAACACTTTCAGCCCTTGGCAAGGGCGACGACACTCCCTCTGCCCGCGACCGGTAGCCCATGTCACGCCTTCACCAACAGGCTACTGACCGGGAGTCGGGCCTAATTCGCATAGTTGTCGGAAAAGTACTCCTCCTCTGGTGGCATCTCCTTAAAGTCTGACCAAGTAAATAGCCAGGGACGAAACCAATATGAGTACATTTAAATTTACTCTACAAGACATCATTTTATAAACTTACAAATGCAAGTATACTTATATGGTGTATAGGTAGGCTATAAATAGGGTTCACTATCCATGGTGTATGTAAGATAACATCATGGTTGCTATGACATCTCTATATCTTTGTTGAAGAAGATACTTCAAAAGAAAATATTATAGTTTTCTTTCTCTTATAGATATCGCATGTAGAACAGGTTTTATAAAACCGATTTTATAAAAGAGTGCTTTTTTTTTGCAAAACTTCTTGTAATCAACTCCATCTTTCTTCATCGGTACCACCACGGTACAAGTCTTTTGTTTCAAAATATCCTTTTTGAAAACTGACACAATGCTAGCTACATGGCCGTTCAACTGCCCATATCCGAGGGCTCGGCTATTCAGAATAGTTCTACTCTGCAGAAGTGTACACAATCCACAAGATCCAATCATCTCCCATGAACCACCAATGGATCGACACAGCGATATGCAAGCATCAGATAAATGATCCTAACTATCCACTCTGATCAAGCTAGTATATGATTATCCCTCCATTTGTATCTCCCCGGCACCAGGTCCCACCCCGCCACGGCAGGAGACCCAACTGTCGCTTTCGGGGGGTAACTTAATCCCTCCCTTTGTATGTCCCGTTACTCCCTCCAACGAAGACTAGGTTAATTATGTTTCTTTTGTAAACCATTTGAAAACAATCCTCTTTACCTCCCCCGGTGAATAAGATCCCGCCTTTTCACCGTGGACTTTTTATACGAAAATTTGTTTGCAAAAGCACATTTTAAAAAATATCCACTTAGGGACTCAAAATTATTATCTTAGGGGGTATTATATACCTTATGGTGGCTAAAGGCTTGGTAACACCAAGTTGACTAATGGCAATGTGGTATACACCTATATAGTATTAATAGTAATAACAACCACTCAAAAATAGTTTTGGTAACAAAGTTTTTGTAAAACTTCAGAGGTAGAACATGCAGGATAGATAATGATAAGTAGCATGACAGCAAGCTTTAGGATGGCTTGCCTTGGTTGATGCTAGGGTCTTGCTCTTGGTAGCAACAGGAGTGATAGTAGTATCCTCCGGCACCAACTATCTCTTCCTCGTTTTCTATCACCGCAAAAATAAATAATGACACACAATCAGAATCAAACCAAGCAAGCAATGGCACTAAGTCAAACATACAGCAAGCAATGCATAAAGTAAAATAACACTCAAGTTTGCAAAACAA
The DNA here is from genome assembly GCA_028641055.1 of Alopecurus myosuroides. NCBI lineage: Eukaryota > Viridiplantae > Streptophyta > Magnoliopsida > Poales > Poaceae > Alopecurus > Alopecurus myosuroides. Next base: position 130,765,005 of record CM054063.1, read on the forward strand.
CATTCTACAAGCACACACCAAAATAACCATATTTACTACTACCACTAATGGTTGAGAAATGTCATTTCTCACCAAAATGAGATGGAACCAGTGGGTATTCCACTAGGTTTCATGACATTTAAGAGGTCTAAAGCCTCTGGTTCAACTGGTGGAAAACTTGTTTTCCACCAAACAAAAATACATCTACACATACTAGTGATAAAAAACAACATTAGTAATAGATAAACACTCATTGCTATCCATGCTTCTCTATGGATTTAAATACAACCTAACAGAGGTGAAAACCTAACATAACCAGTACCAAAATGGTACTGGACTCAACAAAGCATTACTAAAAACTTAGGTAATAAATCTATCTATACTTGCTCACCAAATCCATTTAAAATAAGGGCTAGAAAAACAATACTACGCATATCTGTGACGCCCCGAGATCGGGCACTATGCAGATTTCAGCATTCCGCCAAAATCCACATAATAACCGATTCCAGGTTGCCACGTGTGATAACATTACAACAGTTCACGAATATTCCGCAACAACAACAGAAAAGATATATACAAGATGACTCAAACGAGCCAGGGATACAACTGATACAATACAAAGGTCCAAATAACAGCGGAATAAACAACATAGCGTCCGACTACGGACAAGATACAAATTGGACTAAGAGTCCGGAAGATAACCGAAGGCGTCCAATCCCTGCCCAGGCCAAGCCGGAGGGATTCCCAAGCTAACGTCATCAGACTTCAAACCTGTTGACTGCAATGTTGAATATGCAGCCACGAAAAAGGATTCGCGGGTCAGTACGGTTAAGTACTGGCAAGTGGATAAACCCATACTCACAAGATACCGGCGTAACCAGTCATCACAAGATACAAATACTTTGGGATCAACGAAAAGGAAGGGATTATGGCAAATAAGCGGCAGCGGGCTGCAATAACCAACTACAGAGACTCACTACAACATACGGCTAGAAGAGGGGGATAAGATAGCGTATTGTAACCAACTACAACTACTCACCAAACAATACCCATCCAATGTCACCCCCTACTAAGGAAGCAACCCAAGGATAACTCACACTGTTGATTAAGGTGAAGTGCAGGTTATTGTGACAATATGCCTATTACTAGTCAAATTATTATTGATTAGGTGTAAGTTGTCTGAGTACTTGTTAGCCAGTACTTTCACCAAGTAATCCATAACCGCGGAAAACACGGCTTCTCGAGAAGATTTATCCCTGCAGGATGTGCTCCAGTACCCGTACACACTCGAGCCACCAACTAAAACTCAGGTTGGCTCGACACGACCCAAACCATCTCTACAACCCATCCTAGGAGCCACGAAGCTATAAGGTCCCAGCCACGCAGCCGAATACTCCGCACAGGTGTGCAAAACTCCCGCAGGACACAACACCCCGGCACTACAGGCCTCGCCCTATATGCATCATCATCATCATCATCATCAGTAACCAAGGGGGGCCAACCCATTATGCAAAGGAGAAAATGGAACACCCGAACTAAGTGTGGCTCTTCGGACAAGCTGCAGATCAGGTCTAAGTCGAGGGGGGTCCCATACTACCTCCCGGATGCGGTGAGCACGCTCATCATGGATCAGTAGACAAGACTATTTTCCTAGTTTCGACACCAGCCGGCTCCAAAACCCTAACCCGGGCCTCCTGCCGGTGCCTTATCATCAAGTTATTATTGTTACCCCAAACATTAACATGTAGTTGATTGAATTGAAACCCAGCTATCAACTAAACAGGTGATACGACAAAGGATAACAAGACTCGAGCACAAACAAAGCTAAGCATGCAACTACGACACGAGGGCCAACAAGGTAAACAAGCAACAGTTAATAGGAAGTGGAAGGAAAGGCTATATCCGGGCTGCAAGGTAAACATATGGTAGGATCGAGACACAAGCATCGAACAACAGGCTAGAATAAGAACAACGGAAAGAATCGGTAACAAGTGATGAAAGGCAGCCATTTGGCAGCAAGTGAGTATACTTGCCTGGAATCCATCAAGTAGAGGTACATCCACAGAACTTGTCGTTGCTCACATCATCTCAACGTCCTATCCGGGAAGAAGCAACGAACCTCGAACAAACACCGGATGCAACAATTACTACTCGGCAAAAGATCCACATGATCCTATTTTATATGCATGACATGGCAAGATGCAACAGGGGAAGCAACTTAAGCAATTTAATCAGAACCGGAGTCCGGAGAAATAGAGATTGGTTCAAGTTGTTTAGCTAACCATCAATTTAATTGTTACTTAGCATGGCAAACAATAAAGTAGATGAGTTAGGCAATTTAAATGGAATGGGCAAGAGTTGGAAATTAATTAGCCCACACATTCCATATGTTGTCATATAGATGAACATGCATAACCAAATGGTAAGATGCACAATGCAAGATGCAAACAGGGATAAGAATGACATGAACATGTTAATGGCATGTTTCTGATATGCAAACATATTTTAATTGTCCAATTTGGAATTTAATTGAGCAAGTTACCAATTTAACAATATTAAATGAATTAAATGAGGAATTAAATGTTGCACCAAGTTTAATTGTTCAAAACAGTAAACAAATTTTATATGGTAGAGCATTTAATTATCAATTGGAAAACATATTTTATTTGTTGGATTTGGAATTAAAATGAATTAGTTATGAATTTTGGCAATTTAAATTGCATTAAATAAGAAACAGTTGTTTTCAGCAATTTAAATTATTCAAAACAGAAAACAAATGTTATATTTGGAAAGAGCATGAAATTTTGGTTGGAAAACATATTTTATATGTCCCATTTGAAATAAGATTGGATTTGTTATGAATTTAATCAAATTCATAAGAGTTATTTGAATTTGAATTTTTGAATTGATTTGGAATGTTCAAAACAGTGCACAGACTGCATATTTAGAAAGTACAGGGAATTTGGAGTGGAATACATATAAAGTTTGTAGTATTTGGATTTATAAACTAAAAGTTATAGCCATTTGATTTTTAGGGTTCAAATTGTAAAAGGCAGGGGCTGTGCTGTGAGGAAAAACAGTGGGACAGGGGCCTTGTTGTAAAAACTGAAAGGCCAGGGGTCCTGCTGCGAATCTGCCACCAGATCTGGATCTGGCGCAGATCCTCAGCCGCCCCCAGTCGATGACAGGCGGGCCAGGGGGGCCACGCGGGGCGCCAACGAGGCGGGTGCGGGCTGAGGTGGCACGTACGGTCCATGACCTGTGGGCCTAGGCCACCGCGGTTAAATCCGCGAAAAAGGTCGTGCGAGGGGGGATCGAACCCACCCCCTCACGGCTGCGCGCGGCGGGTGCTACCAGTGCGGTGGTGACTCGTTCGTGTTGGTAACGTATACGGAAACAACAAGAGGCTAGCTGGGGAACATAACTGAATTTTTCGGAACAAAAGTTCAGACTTGGCGCCGTGGGTACCTGCAGCGAGCGGCGACGAACAACACGGTGGTGCTCGATGGCATCGTACCCAAAGCAAGGGGGGGATTGGGGAGGAAGTCCGTGGGGTACGGCTGCTCACCAGGGATAGGCGATGGAGTCGATCGGTAACGGAGAGGTCGTAGATGACGGAGGCGACGGGGAACGGACGCTGCAGCTCCCGTTGGAAAGTCCTGGATGGCGCCGTCGACACGGCCACTCTCCGGCCCGGGGATCTTCAGCGAAGCGGAGGGCCGAGGCACGTGCAGGTCCGCGGTGCGTCCATCGGTGGAGAGGAGGGTGGCTCACGGGCACAGCTCGGGCACGTTCATGGCGGACAGAGAGATGACACCGATGAGAAAAACATCCACAGCGGGCAAACATCCGGGAAAACAGCGGGAATCGAGCTGGAGTAGTACCGGGAGGAGGTTGCCGTGCTTGATCGAGGTCGAGGAGGACCGTGGCGACGGGAATTCGAAGAATTCCGGCGGCGCCCGTACTGAAAACGAGGACGCCGCAGACGATCGGGTGCTTCTCCGGCTGGTGCTCGAGGCTGAGGAGGAAGAGGGAGGTGGGGTGGTTCTTCTCCACCCCCCAGCTTGGCTCACGGTTGGCTGTGTGGTTGCGGCGACGGTGGGCGGCTCCGGTGGGTTACAGAGAACAGAAGCGAGAGGGAAAGAAGTTGGCGGCGGAGGGTGATAGGAGAGGGGGTAGGGTTAGGCTAGGGCGAGGTGAGAGGAGGTTATATGGGGCTTGAGCTCGGTACGGATGCGAATCGGGAGGGGGAGAGGATGATGGACGGCAGGGAGGTGGTTCGTACTGTCGTGACGACATCGAGGAAGAAGAAAGCGAAGGGGAGGGCTATTGGGCTTAAGTGGTGGGTTTTGGCTAGGGTGGGCTGGCCTGTTTCCACCCACAGCTCACCCTTTGCCTTTCTTTCTTTTTTTTGTATTCCTTTGTTCCTTTTCTCCCCTTTTTTTTGTAGAGAAGAGTGAGAGAGAGAAAAGAAAAGTGTTAGGGTCTAACTTATGAAATATTTTTTTATGAGTTTTTTCCAAAAACAGAAATGTCAAAGCAAATGTTAGCATTGATTCAAAACTTTGAATTATTAGTTTGATTTTTAAATTGGTAGTTGAATTTCAAATTAAGGTTTGATTTGGAATTTTTGGAAATAACAAATTTTATTTAATAAGCTCAAGCAATTATGCAACATTAATGGATTTAATAGTTTGCAAGAATTTGATTTTTAAACCCACAATTTGAAACATGCCCATTAAGAAGGAAATGATTGGAAATTAAATTTGCCATTAGGGTTTTAACAAAAAGGGAAATTTTTATTTAGCAGGCAATTTAAATACATTCAACTTCAACTTATTGAAAACAATTTGAGTTGCAACTTTCAATTGAAATTTTTTGGACAATGTTTGAAAGTTTAAATTGGTTTGAAATTTCCAGTTGTTTTGAAAAACATGATGCAATGCTTATGATGCATGTGATGCAAGCAAAAAGAAAAACAACCAACTTCTATCTTAGGGTAACACCCCAGGTGTTACAGACGACACCATTAACAAGGGATTGCACCCTCGCAATCCATCTGCTAACCCGGGAGGGGAAAGAAGTTCGACTATCGATTCTTCATGCTTCCAGCTGATTCTCCTCGACACCACTAACAAGGGATTCTTGCTCGGGGTGATGACGATGTTCTTCCACCAGGAATCTTCCGATGATCGAACCTATTAGGTTAACGGCTCAGAAAACGTCCACCCACGTAGGATCCTAACACTTTGAAAGATAGACAAGGGGGGGAGACTCCAAAACAAATAAGATGGGAGGGGAAATAGAATGGGGATAAGGAGAAAACAAGAATCCTATTGAGATGTTTTCCAAAATAGTTTAGCAGAAATAGTTTTTGACACTCTAGAAACAACGACCGTTAGCGAGGTTATCCTACAGGCTTTGCGGACCCGTTGCTTCGATAACCATTCGTATCGAAACAATCTCGGGAATCGGAAGCAAGGCTCTGATACCATTTGTGACGCCCCGAGATCGGGCACTATGCAGATTTCAGCATTCCGCCAAAATCCACATAATAACCGATTCCAGGTTGCCATGTGTGATAACATTACAACAGTTCACGAATATTCCGCAACAACAACAGAAAAGATATATACAAGATGACTCAAACGAGCCAGGGATACAACTGATACAATACAAAGGTCCAAATAACAGCGGAAGAAACAACATAGCGTCCGACTACGGACAAGATACAAATTGGACTAAGAGTCCTGAAGATAACCGAAGGCGTCCAATCCCTGCCCAGGCCAAGCCGGAGGGATTCCCAAGCTAACGTCGTCAGACTTCAAACCTGTTGACTGCAATGTTGAATATGCAGCCACGAAAAAGGATTTGTGGGTCAGTACGGTTAAGTACTGGCAAGTGGATAAACCCATACTCACAAGATACCGGCGTAACCAGTCATCACAAGATACAAATACTTTGGGATCAACGGAAAGGAAGGGATTATGGCAAATAAGCGGCAGCGGGCTGCAATAACCAACTACAGAGACTCACTACAACATACGGCTAGAAGAGGGGGATAAGATAGCGTATTGTAACCAACTACAACTACTCACCAAACAATACCCATCCAATGTCACCCCCTACTAAGGAAGCAACCCAAGGATAACTCACACTGTTGATTAAGGTGAAGTGCAGGTTATTGTGACAATATGCCTATTACTAGTCAAATTATTATTGATTAGGTGTAAGTTGTCTGAGTACTTGTTAGCCAGTACTTTCACCAAGTAATCCATAACCGCGGAAAACACGGCTTCTCGAGAAGATTTATCCCTGCAGGGTGTGCTCCAGTACCCGTACACACTCGAGCCACCAACTAAAACTCAGGTTGGCTCGACACGACCCAAACCATCTCTACAACCCATCCTAGGAGCCACGAAGCTATAAGGTCCCAGCCACGCAGCCGAATACTCAACGCAGGTGTGCAAAACTCCCGCAGGACACAACACCCCGGCACTACAGGCCTCACCCTATATGCATCATCATCATCATCATCAGTAACCAAGGGGGGCCAAACCATTATGCAAAGGAGCAAATGGAACACCCAAACTAAGTGTGGCTCTTCGGACAAGCTGCAGATCAGGTCTAAGTCGAGGGGGGTCCCATACTACCTCCCGGATGCGGTGAGCACGCTCATCATGGATCAGTAGACAAGACTCTTTTCCTAGTTTCGACACCAGCTGGCTCCAAAACCCTAACCCGGGCCTCCTGCCGGTGCCTTATCATCAAGTTATTATTGTTACCCCAAACATTAACATGTAGTTGATTGAATTGAAACCCAGCTATCAACTAAACAGGTGATACGACAAAGGATAACAAGACTCGAGCACAAACAAAGCTAAGCATGCAACTACGACACGAGGGCCAACAAGGTAAACAAGCAACAGTTAATAGGAAGTGGAAGGAAAGGCTATATCCGGGCTGCAAGGTAAACATATGATAGGATCGAGACACAAGCATCGAACAACAGGCTAGAATAAGAACAACGGAAAGAATCGGTAACAAGTGATGAAAGGCAGCCATTTGGCAGCAAGTGAGTATACTTGCCTGGAATCCAGCAAGTAGAGGTACATCCACAGAACTTGTCGTTGCTCACATCATCTCAACGTCCTATCCGGGGAGAAGCAACGAACCTCGAACAAACACCGGATGCAACAATTACTACTACGGCAAAAGATCCAGCATGATCCTATTTTATATGCATGACATGGCAAGATGCAACAGGGGAAGCAACTTAAGCAATTTAATCGGAACCGGAGTCCGGAGAAATAGAGATTGGTTCAAGTTGTTTAGCTAACCATCAATTTAATTGTTATTTAGCATGGCAAACAATAAAGTAGATGAGTTAGGCAATTTAAATGGAATGGGCAAGAGTTGGAAATTAATTAGCCCACACATTCCATATGTTGTCATATAGATGAACATGCATAACCAAATGGTAAGATGCACAATGCAAGATGCAAACAGGGATATGAATGACATGAACATGTTAATGGCATGTTTCTGATATGCAAACATATTTTAATTGTCCAATTTGGAATTTAATTGAGCAAGTTACCAATTTAACAATATTAAATGAATTAAATGAGGAATTAAATGTTGCACCAAGTTTAATTGTTCAAAACAGTAAACAAATTTTATATTTGGGTAGAGCATTTAATTATTAATTGGAAAACATATTTTATTTGTTGGATTTGGAATTAAAATGAATTAGTTATGAATTTTGGCAATTTAAATTGCATTAAATAAGAAACAGTTGTTTTCAGCAATTTAAATTATTCAAAACAGAAAACAAATATTATATTTGGAAAGAGCATGAAATTTTGGTTGGAAAACATATTTTATATGTCCCATTTGAAATAAGATTGGATTTGTTATGAATTTAATCAAATTCAGAAGAGTTATTTGAATTTGAATTTTTGAATTGATTTGGAATGTTCAAAACAGTGCACAGACTGCATATTTAGAAAGTACAGGGAATTTGGAGTGGAATACATACAAATTTTGTAGTATTTGGATTTATAAACTAAAAGTTATAGCCATTTGATTTTTAGGGTTCAAATTGTAAAAGGCAGGGGCTGTGCTGTGAGGAAAAACAGTAGGACAGGGGCCTTGTTGTAAAAACTGAAAGGCCAGGGGTCCTGCTGCGAATCTGCCACCAGATCTGGATCTGGCGCAGATCCTCAGCCGCCCCCAGTCGATGACAGGCGGGCCAGGGGGGCCACGCGGGGCGCCAACGAGGCGGGTGCGAGCTGAGGTGGCACGTACGGTCCATGACCTGTGGGCCTAGGCCACCGCGGTTAAATCCGCAAAAAAGGTCGCGCGAGGGGGGATCGAACCCACCCCCTCACGGCTGCGCGCGGCGGGTGCTACCAGTGCGGTGGTGACTCGTTCGTGTTGGTAACGTATACGGAAACAACAAGAGGCTAGCTGGGGAACGTAACTGAATTTTTCGGAACAAAAGTTCAGACTTGGCGCCGTGGGTACCTGCAGCGAGCGGCGACGAACAACACGGTGGTGCTCGATGGCATCGCACCCAAAGCAAGGGGGATTGGGGAGGAAGTCCGTGGGGTACGGCTGCTCACCAGGGATAGGCGATGGAGTCGATCGGTAACGGAGAGGCCGTAGATGACGGAGGCGACGGGGAACGGACGCTGCAGCTCCCGTCGGAAAGTCCTGGATGGCGCCGTCGACACGGCCACTCTCCGGCCCGGGATCTTCAGCGAAGCGGAGGGCCGAGGCACGTGCAGGTCCGTGGTGCGTCCATCGGTGGAGAGGAGGGTGGCTCACGGGCACAGCTCGGGCACGTTCATGGCGGACAGAGAGATGACACCGATGAGCAAAACATCCACAGCGGGCAAACATCCGGGAAAACAGCGGGAATCGAGCTGGAGTAGTACCGGGAGGAGGTTGCCGTGCTTGATCGAGGTCGAGGAGGACCGTGGTGACGGGAATTCGAAGAATTCCGGCGGCGCCCGTACTGAAAACGAGGACGCCGCGGACGATCGGGTGCTTCTCCGGCTGGTGCTCGAGGCTGAGGAGGAAGAGGGAGGTGGGGTGGTTCTTCTCCACCCCCCAGCTTGGCTCACGGTTGGCTGTGTGGTTGCGGCGACGGTGGGCGGCTCCGGTGGGTTACAGAGAACAGAAGCGAGAGGGAAAGAAGTTGGCGGCGGAGGGTGATAGGAGAGGGGGTAGGGTTAGGCTAGGGCGAGGTGAGAGGAGGTTATATGGGGCTTGAGCTCGGTACGGATGCGAATCGGGAGGGGGAGAGGATGATGGACGGCAGGGAGGTGGTTCGTACTGTCGTGACGACAGCGAGGAAGAAGAAAGCGAAGGGGAGTGCTATTGGGCTTAAGTGGTGGGTTTTGGCTAGGGTGGGCTGGCCTGTTTCCACCCACAGCTCACCCTTTGCCTTTTTTTTTGTATTCCTTGGTTCCTTTTCTCCCCCTTTTTTTTTGTAGAGAAGAGTGAGAGAGAGAAAAGAAAAGTGTTAGGGTCTAACTTATGAAATATTTTTTTATGAGTTTTTTCCAAAAACAGAAATGTCAAAGCAAATGTTAGCATTGATTCAAAACTTTGAATTATTAGTTTGATTTTTAAATTGGTAGTTGAATTTCAAATTAAGGTTTGATTTGGAATTTTTGGAAATAACAAATTTTATTTAATAAGCTCAAGCAATTATGCAACATTAATGGATTTAATAGTTTGCAAGAATTTGATTTTTAAACCCACAATTTGAAACATGCCCATTAAGAAGGAAATGATTGGAAATTAAATTTGCCATTAGGGTTTTAACAAAAAGGGAAATTTTTATTTAGCAGGCAATTTAAATACATTCAACTTCAACTTATTGAAAACAATTTGAGTTGCAACTTTCAATTGAAATTTTTTCGACAATGTTTGAAAGTTTAAATTGGTTTGAAATTTCCAGTTGTTTTGAAAAACATGATGCAATGCTTATGATGCATGTGATGCAAGCAAAAAGAAAAACAACCAACTTCTATCTTAGGGTAACACCCCAGGTGTTACAATATCCTAATTCCATTTCTTTTCCAAACATGCACCACTTTCTAACACATTAGTACTATGAGTAAACAACTTCCTAACAGAAAGCAAATCATCTATACATGCTAGAAAACAACATTTAAACTAGCAAAGCAATTATTCTAAACTAAATACAGAAAATCTATTTCTAATAGAAAAGGTGTTGTATCTCAATATGCTTACCAAAAATAATCTAGAGCTCTAAAAAACACACAAAGATAGTATAACATAGATCTATGCATATACTAACGGATCCAATTGGATTTACATCAAAAAGTATTTTTAAATTCCTTCTAAAAATCCTAGAAACTGCTATTGGACAAATACCAAAATGGATGGCATTTCCAAATGGTAGCTCACCTTGATGTGAGGTCAAACCCTACCGATAGATCTACTCATAAGCTCAGAGAATTTTAGTTTGCTCACTTTGAACAGACATTTAAAAAGTTATACCATATTTACTCTAACAGACAGTGTGTAGCAAAAAAATTACTACAGACAAAATATAGCCCCAAATCTAGATCTACCAGTTGCATACGTTCAGGAAAATGTAGATCTACTGCTAGGAATTTTTGTAGATTTTATTTCTTAGGTTTTGATTAAAACAAACATGAATATTTCTCTTATTTTCAAAAACGAAAAAGAAAAACAACGCGGGCTGGCTTCACTCTGAGCGTGCAGCCCGCTAAGCCATTTCAGCCCAGCGCGCAGGCACGAGCACGTGAACGCGCGTATCGATTCGCCGTTTAAACGTGGCAGTTGATCTCGAGATCAATGGCGCACGACCTTCCTCTTCCTCTCACACACTCTCCCTCTCTCTCTCGCACGTGATCGGAGAAGCAACCGGCGGCGAGATTCGCGGTTAGCTCACCTAGGGGACGCGTAGGGCGGCGGTGAGGGGTCGGTGAGGTCTCACGGGGTCGATGCGGTGCAGGGGTGTGGTCGCAGCGAGTCGGGGCAACTCCCATCGGCAGCGCTCGACTGCGGGTCCGTGGCGGCTCCGACAATGTCCACGGGCTTCCTGCAAGCGAGAGGCCAAACGGCGGTGTAAGGGTGGGTCTACGGATGGTGGTGACGAAGGGATGGATCTTAGACCCTGCGGGTAAGGACACCCCGTCTCAGGCCCAAGGTTAAGTCCCAAGAAGGGAAGCCCTTGGAGTATTCTGGAAGACCCACTTGAAGCCCACCTGCAATGCCTTGTGGGCTAAGTTAGGAAACTTGTAACCGACATAGGGTTAGAGTTCGAGTCCTCTCCGGGTAGGGTTTGAGACCTGGCCACCTATATAAGGCCAGGAGAACAACAGGAAGAGGACCAAGCAATACCGCGCCACCAAAGCCTTGAGCTCGAGATTGTACTCTCGACTTAAGCAATCATCTTTGTAACCGATCTGTTCGATAATACAGATCGACAGAGGCAGGAGTAAGGGTTTTACCTCTACGAGGGCCCCGAACCTGGGTAAATTGTGCCCCCTGTCTAGCCGATGATCGCCGCCAGCGCTCATGGGTTCTCCTATTCGAAACCCTATAGGTTCACCTGAGGGATTTGCCGAGTTACGGATTCGACAATTGGCGACGTCTGTGGGAACGGCGGGCGCTGGATCTCCGGCATCATCGGCTTCATCATCCAACTCACGTTGGAAACCTTCGACTTCGGCTCCAACCAATCCTATTCGGATCGGATCTGTCGTGGTCACCCCTCACTCGCTGGAATCACGCCCGGTATTCAGCGATCTGGAGAAGAGCGTCACCTTGACGTTCGGAAGCTTGAAGTTCTACACCAACAAGAACGGGATCCTCCACTTCCCTGAAGAATCAGGATCTGAGTCAAAAGCCGTCGACTCGTGCCCTCATCTGGAGAAAAGTGGCGAGTCCATCCGCTTCAACACCAGTGACTACCATACCCTCTCGACAGAGGAACCTTCCCAAATCCAGAAAGCTTTCCGAGCTACGCTGTAACATCCCAAGTATGAAAATCATCCACTTAGAATGTTTGTTGCATGTTTATTTAAGTATTGCATCATATCATCATTTTGTTCCATGTTGTTTGCATTTGTTTCTTAATTATTGCAATTGTTTTCCACTGTTTTCACAACTCAAATTCAAACCTTTTTCAAACATTGGTTTCATACTTGCTCTGTTACACCATTTTGAATAAAATTCACAAATAATAACAATCAATTTGGTTCCATGTTTTCCATTATGATCACTTGTGAAAATGTTGGTTTTAAATCAATCATTTATTTTCCAAACACAATTTAAAATTCAAATCCAAACACCCAAACAGAACCATTTTTGGAATTATGTTGTTACCCAAAACAAACCAACTTAATTTGCTTTTATTACATAGGGGTTACCCTATTTAAATGGTTGATTTTATTAATGTTTATTAATATTAACCATTTCACTCAAATTTGGTTCAAATTTCAAAAAGCAATCAAATGTTTAAATTTTTTGAAAATGAAAGTTGCCAAATGGTTGCATTTGGTCTAAGGAGCCTATCTGAATTTTTTCAGATTTTTCCCTAAACTAAAACCTATGATTTTCTACCAAAAGCAAAAGCTACAAAAAAAACAGAAGGAAAAATAAAAAAGGAACAAAACCTTGCGCGCGCGCAGCAGATAACAGAACCCAGCCCACTAATCTAACGCGCGCGCCAGCCCAACCCAACTTAACGCGCGTAACGCTTGGAGATTCGTGCGGGGCTTCTAATCGTCTTCGTCACCCGGTACGGCAGCGCATCGGAGGCGCCACCGCACCCCCGCGCGACTCCGGCGGCCAGCGACGCCCTCCGCGCCTCTATAAAAGCCCTAGAGCAACCCCGTACCAACCCTAGCTCCCTAGGTTTCCTTTTCCCTCGCCGCCGCCGCCATTCGCTGCTTCCCCGGCGAGATCCCCTCCTCTGCTCCACCCACCGGCGACAGGAGGTCTGAACCCGAGCCAACCACCGTCGCCATGGCCTACCTCACCCCTACCTAGCCACGGGAATCAAAATCCCTCTCTCCCCGCTCCCGTTTAGACACCTGAACACCCCCGGAGATCAGCCACACCTCCCCCGCCGTCCACGGCAACGCCGCCGTCGAGCTCGGTGAACTTCTCTGCAACTCGACGCATCCCGGTGAGCTCCCCGTGGTATCCTTCCCCTCTCTCCCTCTGTCACTTGCGCAAGATCCCGTGCACGTTTCTGCACACAGCACACGCACACCCCTCACGTCGATCACGGCCACGATCAGTTCCCGCCGGCGAGCACTGAACCCTTGTCTGTCTGTCGAGCATGCGATTCGTCGTCAGTTAAATTCAGTAACTTGGCGCTGAACCTTAACCTGTATCCGTTTGTACCCCTGACAACTGAACGAGAATAGCGCATTGGTACTGCACCTGGTGCGCGCAGCGAGTGGTTGCGGGTTCGAGCCCCCGCAAGCACAAACCTTTTTGGGTTATTTTGCCACCGCGCGGTAAGGCCCACCAGTCAGCGACGCCCACTGCCACGCGTGCGTGCACGCGCCACGCTGGCCGCAGGGGCCACAGGGCAGTGGCTGAGGTTAGGGTACCCCTCGGTACCAAAAGGTTTTGCGCGAATTTCTGAATTCCAAAATCACTTTTAAATAACAGATTTGAATATAAACTTCAAAATTCAATATCTTTCATTCTGTTAATCCAATAAATAAAAACTTTATATGTTTTCTGATCCAAATTTCCTAATCTTTCCAAATATCCAATTTGTGTACTGTTTTGACAATTACAAATGCATTTAAAATTTCAAACTTAACTATTTCAAATGTTAATTTGTAAATTCCATAACTAAGTATTTATAAATCCAATAAATGCAAATAAAATATGTTTTCAATACCATTTTAAATAACCTATTCAAATATAATTTTTGTTTTCTGTTTTGAATAATTAAAATTGCCTAAACAATTTAAATCTTGTTTAATTCAATTAAAAATTGTTTAATATTGTTTAATTCATAATTAAATAATCCTAAGTCCAATTTCAAAATGTGAAACATGTAATCCAACTAAAATTTGATGTACTTTTCAAATATCAACTTTGTTATTTGTTTTGAACAATTTAAATGGTTGAAAACAACAAATACTTGTGTGTTCCCTGTAAGGCACCCAAAAATTCCCTAAAGTTAATAATAAAATTCTAAATTGCTACACCCTATTTTAATTTGATTCTAATGTTGTTATTTTGCTGTTTTCCTTTTGCATGCATCATACTAAGCCACTAGCACCTGTTGTTTAGTTGGAAAACAAATAACCTAACCAAAATCTTTGGGCTTTTCATGTGCAACTCAAAGTTGCATATGTGTCCAAATCAAATTGTGTTGTCATATGAATTAGTTTATTTTGATGCATCTATTAACTTGTCATGCATCATACTTGATTGTGCACTATGCCATGATGATGATTGTTTATATTTCTGCCTTGTTTGTTTGCTTCTTCTCGGATAGACGACGACGTTGATACCGACGACCTTTACGACACCCCTTCTGAGGATCTAGCTCAGTACCCGGCTACTGGGTTTGCAGGCAAGTTATCACTCACATGAACCATCGTGTTCCTTTCAACATTGGTTACCGATACTTTCCGTTGTTCTTATCTGCTAGCCATAGTGGTAGTTGTTTCTGTTACGAACCTATCACATGATCCCTAAACCCTGATATTGCCATCACCTCCAGTCCTAAAACCCCGTTGCTTCGGCCCGTGTCTTACTAGCATGCTTAGGGTTGTTTTGCTCGAGTCTGCTATCAGTTACTTTCTGTTATTATATCCTGTTATATTCTGGGGCTCGATGTTAAACAACACATGTTAATTTGAGGTAATAATAATTTGCTGATAAGGCACCGGCAGGAGGCCCGGCGTGGTTTTGAGGCCTGCTAGTGTCGACCCTAATAGGAAAAGGGTCTTGTCTACTGATCCATGATGAGCGCACTATCCGCATGTGGGAAGCGTGTATGGGCGCCCCCCTCAATTTGACTCGATCCGCATCTCGTCCAAATCACCACACTTAGTTCGGGCTTTCCATTTGATGCACGCATATGCAGGTACGAACCCGAGGCCAGGGTGGAACTTTTGTAGTCGGCATTTAGGGCGGCGTGGTCTTCCAGTGCTATGAGGGTCCTCCTTTTCTTCGGGGGGCTCGATTAGCCGCGCACGCACAGCATGTGGTGCTTTGGGCTTGATGCGAGGAAAAGTTGAATTGTGTTGAGTGCCCCGCTTGGTGGGAAAGGCCTTCCCATCTGGCGGGTTATTCTTACGTGTACGGCCAAATTGGTGCACCCCTGCAGGGATAAATCTTCTCGAGAAGCCGTGTTTTCCGCGGTTATGGTTGACTTGGTGAAAGTACTGGCTAACAAGTACTCAGAACAACTTACACCTAACTAATGATAACTTGACTAGTAATAGGCTTATTGACACAATAACTTGATCCATCATTAATCCAACTGTGTGAGTTATCCTTGGATTGCTTCTTTGGATAAGGGGCGAGATCCAGGATGGGTTTGTTTGGTGGTTAGTTATAGTTGGTTACGATACGCTATCTTATCCCTTTCTGATACACCGTAAAGTTGTAGTATATTCTGTAGTTGGTTAGTGCAGCCAGTTGCAGCATCTTTCATACCTTTTCTTCCGTTGATCCCAAGGCATCTGTGCTTGGTGTTGACGGGTTACACCTTGGTGAACTGTGGGTCTTGCTTGCCAGTACGTTGTTGTACTGACCCCTTTGGGGCTGTGGTTTACGCAGACTACGGCTACAGCTACGATGACCACCAGGATGGCTACTTCGTGGAGTTTGACAAGACTGCAGACGAGTAGCTAGCTGGACCAGGGCTGGATCCAGGACCTACGTGGATGGGCTTCGTCTTCTTTATTTTCTCCGGCTTCTTAAGCCTGTTGGATTTGTCTGTACCCAGACACCTTTGATTGCTTCCGCTGATGTAATGAATGCTATGTTGGGACATGTGTCCTCTGGATGATTGTATTTGCTATTTCTGCCTTAGTGAAGGCCAGTTGCAACTTTATTTCAATCTTTTGTGTCTTAGAGGCATGTTGTGTTATCCTTTTGTTCAAAACCGTTGACGTACCATGTGTGTATGGTATGAAGTACGTCAATGGTAGTATCCTGATTTCTATAGGATAGTTTACATCAACGGTGAACAGTAACGGTTGGTTGTCGCACATAAGTGCTGGCCTACCCGTAAGGGGACGCGGGAGCCGTTAAGCCCCGTAATCCAACCAAAATACTGTCCAGTTCGTACGGTGAGTATCCTCCAGAAGTCCGGGTGCGACAAATGGTATCAGAGCCTGTCTGCCTGTAGGATCCCTTTTTACTGGTCGCAGTTGAGTCTAGAAACTATTTTGTAGCTATATAGGAAAAATGAAACGTGAGAGTAGGAATTCTGCCATTTTTCTTCTTTCCCCACCCACCCACCCTTTTCTGGTAAGGAAGTGCAACGTTGTTTTCTGTTCTCACCTAAACTTTCAAGTTAGGATTTCACGTGTTTTGGGTTCTCCTTAGTACCTCAGGACTTTTGGTCTCGTTTTCCCGATGTTGCTTCGATATCCTGTTCTTCTAAAGAACCTTTCGTCCGTTGAAACCTTGCTGTTGTTTTCCACTTCATTTCATCTACCGGAGTCTAATCAAAACCTCCCAAATCATCTGCAGATGGATCTCAGGTTCTACCCGCAGGTGGTTCGGATGACTCGCTGTGAGAGCACCGCCGGTTATCCGGAGATGCTGAGAGACATGGTTACCTATCTGGGGTTCCGTTGGGCACCAGAGTACCAGGTCTACGAGCAGCAGCGAGAGTTTGACCAGACTTGCTACCGGGCTATCGTCTACATTCTGTCGGATGATGGCAGGAGCGTTGTCCACCGCTACGAGGCAGTAGGTTCCACAGTGGATATGGCTGTGCAGCAGGCCGCTTACGTGAGTCTCACCGTCCTCCGTGCTGACTACTGGGGGTTTGACGATTCTATCTATCGTCACATTCCCCGTGGTTACATCACGTCGGCGGGAGTTCACTTCACTATCCACCGCGACATCGATACCTACGAGTCTGATAGCTCCAAGCTGCACACCACTGCCCAGTTCGTGAGGCACAGTGACGCAGTTGCTTCCACACTTTCTCAGGAGTTAGCCTCAGTCAGGGAGCAGCTCTACCTCGCGTTGACGCGTCTGGCGACGTACACCACAGACTTCGTTGGAGACGAGCGCTTTGCGCGTTTCCAGCAGACACTGGGTTTTCCTCTGCCAGATGCTGGAGGTTACGAGCCGAACAGAGGCCCACTTCTCGACCTCGGAGCTGGTTACACAGGGATTCCCCGCTATGGAGCACATGGAGACGACGCTTTCTACTTCACCACACCGAGAGTTGCTCTCAGAGCAGTTCCTATCTACAGGGATCGTCGTGATACCTACTTCCGTGGGATTCCTCCTCACCGTATCTCTCGTCGTACTACTCGCCGCCGTCCTGCGTGATGAGCATGGGAGTACCGATGTATCCGTTCCTAGCTATGTTTAGTTATCCTGTGGCATTCGAACCATGTATTGGTCTGTTGGATATTCTGATGTATTTGAACATGTGATGATGTACCTGTTGGTTATCTATTCATGCGTCGGAATAATCTCTCTTTCGGTTACCAAGTCTATCCTTTGCTGTTATTGTGCTAAAATGCATTTCTGTTCAGGATGCCTCCAACCAGGAACACCATGCCTGAACCACCTCCGCTCACGGAGCTGTTGACTCAGATGACTCAGGTCGTGGCTCAGATGGCCCAGATCCAGGCTAACCAGAACAACAACCAGAATGCTCCGCGAGTCAGCATCAAGGAGTTTCTGAGTCTGGGGCCGAGAGCTTTCGTGGCAACACGTGAGCCTCTCGATGCTGATGACTGGATCAGGGAGATCAACAGGGCTCTGGAGATTTCTCATGTTGCTGAGGAAGATAAGGTCAAGTATGCCACCTACCTACTGAAGGGTCAGGCAGCTACCTGGTGGGAGAACTACCAGACCATGAGAGCTGGCTATCCTATCACCTGGGGTTGTTTCAAGGATGCCTTCCTGAAGCACCACATCCCAGATGGTCTCATGGAAAGGATGCGTGAGGAATTCTGCTCTCTCAAACAGGGCAAGCTGGACGTCCTCGGCTACCAGAACGAGTTCAATCGTCTCGCTCGATACGCCGGTGACGAGGTGTCCACTGAAGCCAAGAAGATGGCAAGGTTCCGCCGAGGTTTTAACCCGGAACTGAAGTACGCTCTCACCAACATCAAGTGCAAGGACTTCGTGGAGCTCGTGAACACCGCGCTCAATGAGGAGAATGGGCGCAAGGCGTTCGAAGAGTCGCGCAAGCACTCGCGTGAGGGTGGTTCCTCCTCCAACATGACCACCCCTCCGCAGAAGCGCCGCATCTGGGTGCCAAACAGTGCTGTCACTAGGGCTCCAAATGCCCAAGCTTCTCCAGGCTTTGGTCCCCGCCCACCCAACCCATCTCAGATGCAGGGTCAGAGGTTTCCAATGGGGCAGCCAAGGCCAGGTCCTCCTCGTGTCGTCACTTGCTTCAAGTGCAAGGAGACTGGGCACTACGCTGATAAGTGCACTCAGAAGCAGCTACCTCCACCACCTCCTCGCCCCAACACCAACCAGGCAATGGTTCGTGCTCCCCCGGCTAAAGCCTTCAACTCCAACAACAGGCCTGTCGGGAGGACCGCGAGGGTGAATCATATCAAGGCCGACAAAGCTGAGGAAGCTGCTGACGTCGTTCTCGGTACATTCCCCGTAAACTCTAACCCAGCTAAAGTGTTGTTTGATACCGGAGCATCGCATTCGTTCGTGTCAAAGATCTTTGCTACAGCAGTTAAACTACCTTTTGTTGGTTTGGGTTCCCCGCTAGTAGTAAACTCCCGTGGAGCAACTATGCAAACTTCCAAGATCAGTCATGAGAATCAGATCTTGATTGGAGGTCACATATTCCTTGCTTCCCTCATTCTGCTTGGCAATTCTGACATCGATGTCATCCTTGGCATGGATTGGTTGAAGGCCAATAAAGCTACGATTGACTGTGCTAAGAAGTCAATAACTCTGTTCCACCCTTCCGGCAAGATAGTCTATTCTCCAAGTGAATCAAGTTCTGTTCAGCTGTACACCCTGGATGCTAAACCTCTACCTCTGCTTGAAAATGTTCCGGTGGTTTGTGAATTCCCTGACGTCTTTCCAGAAGAATTGCCAGGGATGCCTCCGGACAGAGCAGTTGAGTTCGTGATCGAGCTAGAACCAGGTACTGCTCCAATCTCTAAGCATCCATACAAGATAGCTCCTCCTGAACTGAAATTGTTGAAGGAGCAAATCGATATGTACATGGAGAAAGGTTACATTCAGCCTAGTTCCTCCGCTTGGGGTTGCCCAACTCTGTTTGTTGCCAAGAAGGATCAAACAAAAAGACTCGTGGTTGACTATCGTCCTCTCAACGAGAAAACCATCAAGAACAAATATCCAATTCCTCGTATCGATGATCTTTTTGATCAACTTGCTGGAGCCTCAATATTCTCAAAGTTGGACTTGAGGATGGGTTACCATCAGATAAAGATCAGGAAGGAAGATATTCCTAAGACAACTTTCACCACTCGTTACGGTCTATATGAATACACCGTCATGTCCTTTGGTCTCACCAATGCACCGGCAACCTTCTCAAGACTCATGAATTCTGTCTTCCACGAATACCTCGACAAGTTCGTTGTGGTATATCTTGATGATATTCTGGTCTACTCAAAATCCGAGGAAGAGCATGGAGAACACCTTCGTCTCACTCTCATGAAACTTCGCGAGCATCGTCTGTATGCCAAGTTTTCCAAATGTGAGTTCTGGATTCCAGAAGTTGCATATCTTGGTCATATCATCTCAGCCAAAGGCATAGCCATTGACCCGGAAAAGGTTAAGGAAATTGTTGATTGGAAACCCCCTAAGACGGTGAAGCAAGTCAGAAGTTTTCTTGGCTTGGCTAGCTATTGCCGTCGTTTCGTCCAAAACTTTTCCAAGATTGCAAAACCTCTCACTGATCTCACCAAGAAGGACAAAAAGTTCGTTTGGACTCCACAGTGTGATGAGAGTTTCAATCTCCTGAAGGCTAAACTCACTTCCACCCCAGTTTTGGTTGGCCCAGATACTACCAAACCTTTCCAGATATTCTGTGATGCATCTCTCCAAGGCCTAGGAGCAGTTCTTATGCAAGAACGTCAAGTTGTGGCTTATGCTTCACGTCAGTTGAACCCACATGAGAAAAACTATCCCACACATGGTCTTGAACTTGCAGCAGTTGTCTTTGCCCTCAAGAAATGGAGGCAATACTTGTTGGGTAACAAAACTGAAATCTTTTCCGATCACAAGAGTCTGAAATACATCTTCACTCAGCCAGATCTGAACCTCAGGCAAAGGAGATGGATTGAGAAGATTAAGGACTTTGATCTCACCATTTCTTACACTCCAGGCAAGGCTAATGTTATGGCCGACGCTCTCAGTCGCAAGTCATATTGCAATAATCTCATGATCATGGAAAGCCAACCTCCACTTCATGAAAAATTCCAGAAGCTGAACCTTGGTCTTGTTTCTCAAGGCTACCTTGCTAGCTTGACAGCCAGTCCAACTCTCGAGGACAAGATTCGTTCTGAACAACTTCGTGATATTGAAATCAAGAAGATGGTTGAGCACATCAAGGAAGGCAAGGAGAAATTCAAGTCTTTCTCACTTGATGATAAAGGAACTGTGTTCTTTGAAGGACGCATTGCAGTTCCTCAGGTTCAAAGTCTCAAGGATATCATTCTCAAGGAGGCTCATGAAACTCCTCTCTCCATTCACCCTGGAAGTACAAAGATGTACCAGGATCTCAAGACTCTGTATTGGTGGCCTGGCATGAAACGTGAAATTGCTCAATACGTTTCTGAATGCGACGTTTGTCAACGTGTTAAGGCAGTCCATCAGAAAACAGCAGGTCTACTCCAACCTCTAAAAATTCCTGAGTGGAAGTGGGACATGATTGAAATGGACTTCGTTACTGGGTTTCCAAAGTCCAAAAAGGGCAACGATGCAATCTTCGTTGTTATTGATCGTCTCACCAAAGTAGCTCATTTCTTCGCTGTCAAGGAAACTATCTCAGCTAGCCAGTTAGCAGAGCTCTATACAGCAAAGAATGTTCCCCTTCATGGTGTTCCATTGGAAATAAGCTCAGACCGTGGAAGTATCTTCACTTCTCATTTCTGGAAAAGCTTTCAAGAAGCATTGGGCACTAAACTTCTGTTCAGCACAGCTTATCACCCTCAGTCTCAGGGGCAAGTCGAAAGAGTCAATCAGATTCTCGAGGATATGCTTAGAGCATGTGGTCTCTCCTTTGGCATGAAATGGGAGGATTGCCTTCCATATGCTGAATTCTCCTACAACAACAGCTACCAGGCAAGCCTAGGCATGGCACCATTTGAGGCACTGTATGGTCACAGATGCAGGAGTCCAATCAATTGGTCTGGAGCTGGTGAACGTTCACTTTTAGGCCCTGACATTGTTAAGGAAGCCGAGGAGAAAGTTCGTATCATTCGTGACAATCTCAGGATTGCTCAGTCTCGTCAGAAGAGCTATTATGATAGCAAGCACAGGGATATGATCTATGCACCTGGTGACAAGGCATATCTCCGTGTAACTCCCCTCAGAGGCACTCATCGTTTTGGTGTGAAAGGAAAGTTGGCACCAAGATACATTGGTCCTTTCAACATCCTCTCAAGGCGTGCAGAAAATGCTTATCGTCTTGAACTTCCAGAAAAGCTATCCAAAGTGCACGATGTGTTCCACGTGTCACAGCTCAAGAAGTGTTTCAAGGATCCAGATCGTGCAGTTGATCATGATTCTATCGAACTGCAAGATGATCTATCTTATGAGGAGCACCCTATTCGTATTCTCGATGAGACCGAGCGTAAGACTCGCAACAAGAGCACCAAGTTCTTGAAAGTCCAATGGTCGCATCATTCCGATAAAGAGGCAACGTGGGAGACCGAAGAGGATCTTCGCAAGAAGTATCCGGACCTTTTCACTTCTCCGTAGGAATCTCGGGGCGCGATTCCTTCAAGGGGGGGCGTTTTGTAACATCCCAAGTATGAAAATCATCCACTTAGAATGTTTGTTGCATGTTTATTTAAGTATTGCATCATATCATCATTTTGTTCCATGTTGTTTGCATTTGTTTCTTAATTATTGCAATTGTTTTCCACTGTTTTCACAACTCAAATTCAAACCTTTTTCAAACATTGGTTTCATACTTGCTCTGTTACACCATTTTGAATAAAATTCACAAATAATAACAATCAATTTGGTTCCATGTTTTCCATAATGATCACTTGTGAAAATGTTGGTTTTAAATCAATCATTTATTTTCCAAACACAATTTAAAATTCAAATCCAAACACCCAAACAGAACCATTTTTGGAATTATGTTGTTACCCAAAACAAACCAACTCAATTTGCTTTTATTACATAGGGGTTACCCTATTTAAATGGTTGATTTTATTAATGTTTATTAATATTAACCATTTCACTCAAATTTGGTTCAAATTTCAAAAAGCAATCAAATGTTTAAATTTTTTGAAAATGAAAGTTGCCAAATGGTTGCATTTGGTCTAAGGAGCCTATCTGAATTTTTTCAGATTTTTCCCTAAACTAAAACCTATGATTTTCTACCAAAAGCAGAAGCTACAAAAAAAAAACAGAAGGAAAAAATAAAAAAGGAACAAAACCTTGCGCGCGCGCAGCAGATAGCAGAACCCAGCCCACTAATCTAACGCGCGCGCCAGCCCAACCCAACTTAACGCGCGTAACGCTTGGAGATTCGTGCGGGGCTTCTAATCGTCTTCGTCACCCGGTACGGCAGCGCATCGGAGGCGCCACCGCACCCCCACGCGACTCCGGCGGCCAGCGACGCCCTCCGCGCCTCTATAAAAGCCCTAGAGCACCCCCGTACCAACCCTAGCTCCCTAGGTTTCCTTTTCCCTCGCCGCCGCCGCCATTCGCTGCTTCCCCGGCGAGATCCCCTCCTCTGCTCCACCCACCGGCGACAGGAGGTCTGAACCCGAGCCAACCACCGTCGCCATGGCCTACCTCGCCCCTACCTAGCCACGGGAATCAAAAGCCCTCTCTCCCCGCTCCCGTTTAGACACCTGAACACCCCCGGAGATCAGCCACACCTCCCCCGCCGTCCACGGCAACGCCGCCGTCGAGCTCGGTGAACTTCTCTGCAACTCGACGCATCCCGGTGAGCTCCCCGTGGTATCCTTCCCCCCTCTCCCTCTGTCACTTGCGCAAGATCCCGTGCACGTTTCTGCACACAGCACACGCACACCCCTCACGTCGATCACGGCCACGATCAGTTCCCGCCGGCGAGCACTGAACCCTTGTCTGTCAGTCGAGCATGCGATTCGTCGTCAGTTAAATTCAGTAACTTGGCGCTGAACCTTAACCTGTATCCGTTTGTACCCCTGACAACTGAACGAGAATAGCGCATTGGTACTGCACCTGGTGCGCGCAGCGAGTGGTTGCGGGTTCGAGCCCCCGCAAGCACAAACCTTTTTGGGTTATTTTGCCACCGCGCGGTAAGGCCCACCAGTCAGCGACGCCCACTGCCACGCGTGCGTGCACGCTCAACGCTGGCCGCAGGGGCCACAGGGCAGTGGCTGAGGTTAGGGTACCCCTCGGTACAAAAAGGTTCTGCGCGAATTTCTGAATTCCAAAATCACTTTTAAATAACAGATTTGAATATAAACTTCAAAATTCAATATCTTTCATTCTGTTAATCCAATAAATAAAAACTTTATATGTTTTCTGATCCAAATTTCCTAATCTTTCCAAATATCCAATTTGTGTACTGTTTTGACAATTACAAATGCATTTAAAATTTCAAACTTAACTATTTCAAATGTTAATTTGTAAATTCCATAACTAATTATTTATAAATCCAATAAATGCAAATAAAATATGTTTTGAATACCATTTTAAATAACCTATTCAAATATAATTTTTGTTTTCTGTTTTGAATAATTAAAATTGCCTAAACAATTTAAATCTTGTTTAATTCAATTAAAAATTGTTTAATATTGTTTAATTCATAATTAAATAATCCTAAGTCCAATTTCAAAATGTGAAACATGTAATCCAACTAAAATTTGATGTACTTTTCAAATATCAACTTTGTTATTTGTTTTGAACAATTTAAATGGTTGAAAACAACAAATACTTGTGTGTTCCCTGTAAGGCACCCAAGAATTCCCTAAAGTTAATAATAAAATTCTAAATTGCTACACCCTATTTTAATTTGATTCTAATGTTGTTATTTTGCTGTTTTCCTTTTGCATGCATCATACTAAGCCACTAGTACCTGTTGTTTAGTTGGAAAACAAATAACCTAACCAAAATCTTTGGGCTTTTCATGTGCAACTCAAAGTTGCATATGTGTCCAAATCAAATTGTGTTGTCATATGAATTAGTTTATTTTGATGCATCTATTAACTTGTCATGCATCATATTTGATTGTGCACTATGCCATGATGATGATTGTTTATATTTCTGCCTTGTTTGTTTGCTTCTTCTCGGATAGACGACGACGTTGATACCGACGACCTTTACGACACCCCTTCTGAGGATCTAGCTCAGTACCCGGCTACTGGGTTTGCAGGCAAGTTATCACTCACATGAACCATCGTGTTCCTTTCAACATTGGTTACCGATACTTTCCGTTGTTCTTATCTGCTAGCCATAGTGGTAGTTGTTTCTGTTACGAACCTATCACATGATCCCTAAACCCTGATATTGCCATCACCTCCAGTCCTAAAACCCCGTTGCTTGGGCCCGTGTCTTACTAGCATGCTTAGGGTTGTTTTGCTCGAGTCTGCTATCAGTTACTTTCTGTTATTATATCCTGTTATATTCTGGGGCTCGATGTTAAACAACACCTGTTAATTTGAGGTAATAATAATTTGCTGATAAGGCACCGGCAGGAGGCCCGGCGTGGTTTTGAGGCCTGCTAGTGTCGACCCTAATAGGAAAAGGGTCTTGTCTACTGATCCATGATGAGCGCACTATCCGCATGTGGGAAGCATGTATGGGCGCCCCCTCAATTTGACTCGATCCGCATCTCGTCCAAATCACCACACTTAGTTCGGGCTTTCCATTTGATGCACGCATATGTAGGTACGAACCCGAGGCCAGGGTGGAACTTTTGTAGTCGGCATTTAGGGCGGCGTGGTCTTCCAGTGCTAGGAGGGTCCTCCTTTTTTTCGGGGGGGGGCTCGATTAGCCGCGCACGCACAGCACGTGGTGCTTTGGGCTTGATGCGAGGAAAAGTTGAATTGTGTTGAGTGCCCCGCTTGGTGGGAAAGGCCTTCCCATCTGGCGGGTTATTCTTACGTGTACGGCCAAATTGGTGCACCCCTGCAGGGATAAATCTTCTCGAGAAGCCGTGTTTTCCGCGGTTATGGTTGACTTGGTGAAAGTACTGGCTAACAAGTACTCAGAACAACTTACACCTAACTAATGATAACTTGACTAGTAATAGGCTTATTGACACAATAACTTGATCCATCATTAATCCAACTGTGTGAGTTATCCTTGGATTGCTTCTTTGGATAAGGGGCGAGATCCAGGATGGGTTTGTTTGGTGGTTAGTTATAGTTGGTTACGATACGCTATCTTATCCCTTTCTGATACACCGTAAAGTTGTAGTATATTCTGTAGTTGGTTAGTGCAGCCAGTTGCAGCATCTTTCATACCTTTTCTTCCGTTGATCCCAAGGCATCTGTGCTTGGTGTTGACGGGTTACACCTTGGTGAACTGTGGGTCTTGCTTGCCAGTACGTTGTTGTACTGACCCCTTTGGGGCTGTGGTTTACGCAGACTACGGCTACGGCTACGATGACCACCAGGATGGCTACTTCGTGGAGTTTGACGAGACTGCAGACGAGTAGCTAGCTGGACCAGGGCTGGATCCAGGACCTACGTGGATGGGCTTCGTCTTCTTTATTTTCTCCGGCTTCTTAAGACTGTTGGATTTGTCTGTACCCAGACACCTTTGATTGCTTCCGCTGATGTAATGAATGCTATGTTGGGACATGTGTCCTCTGGATGATTGTATTTGCTATTTCTGCCTTAGTGAAGGCCAGTTGCAACTTTATTTCAATCTTTTGTGTCTTAGAGGCATGTTGTGTTATCCTTTTGTTCAAAACCGTTGACGTACCATGTGTGTATGGTATGAAGTACGTCAATGGTAGTATCCTGATTTCTATAGGATAGTTTACATCGACGGTGAACAGTAACGGTTGGTTGTCGCACATAAGTGCTGGCCTACCCGTAAGGGGACGCGGGAGCCGTTAAGCCCCGTAATCCAACCAAAATACTGTCCAGTTCGTACGGTGAGTATCCTCTAGAAGTCCGGGTGCGACATACGCCTAGGACGCACGGGCCACGACTGGTTCAAGTCTGCATGGCAGGATCGGAACAACCCCCAGAAACAAAACAAAGCGCTGTAGAGCACGCTGAGATCGGCGTCTCGCGGGACGCTTGGGACCGAGCCAAAGAAGCCTTGCGAACAAGCAAGCCGCCTGTGGCAGGAGCGCCACACGAAGATATGGTCGCCTACCACTACCATCTAGTGAGAGCGGCCACAACTATCAAAGAAGCTCGGAGAGACCTGGCCCATCGGAAGAGATTGGCGGATGAATCGAGTCAACGCCGGGTCGAGCTGTCCCTAACACCTTTGGTCAAAACTCGACCCACAAGGAAGGGATACGCATCAGGAACAACATCTATGGACGCCGAGTCCCTGGGTGGGATCAGTAAGTCACTCGCATCTTCCCTTATGCGGGTTGACGAGGACGGAAACGTCTACCCGCAAACTCCTGCTGCCGCCGTCCTGGCCGTGGAAACCTACATGCAGATGAACCAGCCAGCGGAGAACGACCCTTGAGCAGAGCAGTACAAACAGGTTCGGAAGGGATTGGGCATGGCGGCCTCAAGGTTCGCCTCCTACGACCGCAGGAAAGCTGCCGAACAGCAAGAGAAGGACAAATCACCTCGCCGTGGTCGAGGAAAAGAAGCTCGACAACGCGGTGATAGTCGAAGCAGCAGCGAAGGCAGCCCGAGAAATAAAAGCTCGCGACGCCATAGCAGCCGCTCACGGAAGCCCAGCAAAGAGCCAAGGAAGCAAATTGATCGCGACCAGCCAGGATATAACGCACGGTCAGATATCGCGCAAAATAAGGTGGACAAGGCAAGAGCTGCAAGGATACGTGCGCGCTCCTCATCCAGTTCTTCGGATGACGAGACCTGCGGCGCGCTGTGTTTCGCCCGCAGCATCCGCGAGGCACCCCTACCCAGGAGATTCAAGCTCAGCACAGAAGTCACGAAATATGATGGTTCACTCGAACCTTGGTCGTGGCTAAACGACTACCTCACGGAAGTAAAATGCCAATGTGGGAATAAGAACACAGTTATGCAGTACCTCAATCTACACTTGGTCGGCGCGGCACGTAGCTGGATGGAAGCAAGGCCAAAATCCTGTTACGCATCGTGGGACGACCTGCACTACGATTTCTGCAAGAACTTCCAGGCCACTTACAAGAGACCAGCAACCATTGAAGAACTGCGGGCCTGCAAGCAGAAGAGCGGCGAGTCCACCTGCGAGTACATTCAGCGATGGACAACACTCAGGAACACCGCGGGAAATATCTCAGAAGAAGTAGCGGTTGAGGCCTTCGCGAAAGGCGCCCGACGAACTGCTTTCAGAGAAGAGTTGGGCCGAGCTGCACCCAAAACTATTGGGGAACTGATGATCATAGCCAACAAATGGGCTAATGGAGAAGACGCGGTGCGCAACGAGAGGGCATCATCGCCCGCGCTCGAAGAAGACCGCCATGGCCGAAAGAAAAGGAGAAAATACTACGATCACGACGATCGGGAAGAGATGGTAGCGGCAGAATTCACGCGAAGCCGCGATAATGGGCGCCGCGGGAGTCGCGAGTGGAAACCAAAAGCTGAAGTCAAAAGTCCCGAGGAGGACCTTAACGCGTACTGCTCGCTACATCTATTTACAGATAAGCGCACGGGCAAAACTAAGGCAACGCACCTCCTCAAAGATTGCCGAAAGTTCGTCGACATCCACGAGGCCTTCTCGAAGAAAACTAGATCAGCAGCTAATCAAAATTACCCGCCACTTCCAGGAGGAGAACATCAAGGGTTCCAGCCGCCACTACCCCTACCTCCACCAGGAAATCCAAAAATGGCGCTAGCCGCACTAAACGCGCCACCCGCACCAAACGCAGGAGCTAACGCGTACCCGAACCCGACTGGACAGTTAGGGATGATACAAAAAGTCTACCCATCCCGCAGAGCTCAGAAGACAAACACGTGACAAGTGTGCATGGCTGTGCAAACCCCGCCAACAAGGCCTGAGTACCTGAAGATGGCGGACCAATGGATCACCTTCTCGATGGAAGACCACCCGCCACGAGTCTATCGACTAGGACACGCTGCCTTGGTAATCCAAGCGCAAATTGGTAACTACGAACTGGCTCGCGTATTTATGAACGGAGGCAGCGGCATCAACATTATCTACGCGGATACGCTCCGCCGGATGAACAGGGACCTGGACGGACTTGCGGAATCAGAAACATCCTTTCACGGGATAGTTCCAGGAAAGGCGATCCGTCCACTCGGAACAATCAACCTAGAGGTTGTGTTGGGCAATCGACGCAACTACAGAAGACAATTCATCGACTTTGAAGTAGTCGACTGGCCCTCACAGTACCACGCCATTCTTGGTCGAACGGCGTTCGCCAGATTCATGGCAGTACCACATTATGCATACCTGAAGCTCAAGCTACCCGGAGAATATGGTGTAATCACCATCGACGGAGATTTCCAGAAATCCAACAAATGCGACATCGAGTTCAACGAGATCGCAAAATCTTTCGGGATGCAAGAAGAACTACAGGAGCTGGCAAAGACCACGGACCACTCTGTGATGCCCCTCACAAAGAAAAACGCGCCAGAATTGGAGTTCAGCGCCAACAGCGACACCCGAAAACATCAGGTGCACCCGACAGATTCTGCGAAGACAGCGATGGTCTCAACTACCCTCTCGCCAGCATAGGAAAGCGCGCTCGTCGAACTCCTCCGTGAGTACTGGAAAATTTTCGCTTGGCAGCCCTCAGATATGCCAGGAATACCCAGGGAGTTCGCCGAGCACTCACTCGAAGTCTTCAAAGACGCAAAACCCATCAAGCAGACCACTCGACGGTTCTCAGAACCCAAGCAGAAAGCGCTTGGAGAAGAAGTAAACAGATTGCTAGCAGCAAAATTCATCAGGGAGATCAAGATATCCACCTGGTTAGCAAACCCGGTGCTGGTCCCGAAGAAGAACACTGACATCCTTCGAGTATGCATTGACTACATGTCATTAAATAAGCACTTCCCCAAGGATAACTTTCCCCTCCCGCGAATCGACCAGATCGTGGACTCTACGGCGGGCTGTCAACGCCTCTCCTTCCTGGACGCCTATTCGGGATATAATCAGATCCGGATGAAGCAGGAAGACGAAGAAAAGATAGCATTCATCACACCCCACGGTGTGTACTGCTACACGACAATGCCCTTCGGGCTCAAGAACGCAGGCGCGACATATCAGCGCTGCATGCAAAAATGCCTCGCCAAGCTCATTGGCAAGAACGTTCAAGTGTACGTTGACGACATCGTCATCAAGACTCGAGTAGAGGATACCCTCCTCGAGGACATTAGAGAAACATTTGACGCCCTCAACGCATACAGGATCAAGCTCAATCCGATAAAATGCGTCTTTGGCGTCCCAGCAGGAAAACTTCTCGGGTACGTGGTATCCGCCAGAGGCATCGAAGCCAACCCAGAGAAAATACAAGCAATCTTGACAATGAAGGAGCCAACCAATCTACGCGGGGTCCAACAGCTCGCAGGGCGACTAGCCGCCTTGAGCAGATTTATCGCACGATTGGGTGAGCAAGGGTTACCCTTCTATAAATTGCTGAAGAAGACGGAGAAGTTCGAATGGACACCAGAAGCTAAGCAAGCATTCGCAGACCTGAAGCGATCCCTACAGAGCAGGCATATTCTGGCAACACCACAAGAGAGGGAGCCACTATACCTATACCTGGCCGCAACAAACCAGGTCATCAGCACGGCCATCGTGGTCGAACGACCTGAGGAAGGCAAGGCATATGGAGTTCAACGACCAATCTACTACATCAGCGAGGTGCTATCGCCGTGCAAACAACGATATCCTCACTACCAGAAGCTTGCACATGGAGTCGTTCTCACAGCCCTAAAACTCAAGCACTACTTCCAGGAACATACCATAACAGTGGTTAATGATGCATCACTTGGCACAATCATGAACAACCCAATGGCATCCGGAAAATAGCAAAATGGAGCATCGAGCTGGGCGCTTGGGACATTATCTATGCAGGGCGCAATTCAATAAAATCCCAGGTACTCGTGGAATTCCTGAGTGAGTGGACAGAACTACAAACGCCCGGGCCCCCGGAATACACGAGTAACTGGATCATGTACTTCGACGGATCCAAGAGAAACGAAGGAGCAGGAGCTGGGATTGTTCTAATATCACCCAGAGGAGACAAGCTGCAGTACGTCCTACGACTGGACTTTCCACCTGATGGTCCAGTATCAAATAATGACGCGGAATACGAGGCCCTGTTGCATGGGATGAAGATGGCAGTCGCATGCGGAGCCACCCGACTGATGATCTACGGCGATTCCAATCTCATCGTGCAACAAACAATGAAGGAGGGTGACGCTATCGCTGAGAACATGGTTGCATATCGTGACATGTACAACCTACTCGAAGGAAGTTTCAAAGGGTGCAAGCTGAAGCACATTGCGAGGTCCAGCAATGAAGAAACAGACAGGCTGGCAAACATGGGTTCCACAAACACACCCATACCGCCAGGGATATATTTCGAGCGGATGACCAGGCGATCAGTCAAAGTCAAGAAAACTGCAGAGGCACCCGCAGCATTGGAAACAGAGGTCAGCCCGCAGATCGCTATTATCGAGCTCATTCATAATATTTCGCGGCAAGTTTTTCTGGTCGAGCCAGTCTGGACGCAAAAATACCTCGACTACTTGTCCGCCAAACAGCTCCCAGCAGATCCTCGCGAGGCCAGACAAATAATCAGACGCAGCAAATCCTTTCGGGTACTCAACGGCGAATTGTACAAACAAAGCATCTCAGGCATACTGCAACGATGCATAGCACCCGAAGATGGCAAGGAATTACTGCGGGACATCCACCAAGGGGACTGTGGACATCATGCTGGCTGGAAAGCAATCATGGGAAAAGTCTTCCGAGCGGGATTCTACTGGCTTACAGCAGCCAGGGATGCAAAGGAATTGGTCGGCAGGTGCAACGCTTGCCAGCGCTTCTCACCAAAACCGCACGCACCCGCTACGGAACTACATATGATACCAATCGCCTGACCCTTTGCACAATGGGGGCTGGACATGGTAGGACCATTACGCAAGTCCACGCCAGGCGGATACACACACTTGCTAGTCGTAGTCGACAAATTTACCAAGTGGATCGAAGCAATGCCAGTAACTTCGGCTAGCGCCCAATGCGCCGTCAAATTCCTCAACTTCATCATATGCAGGTTTGGAGTGCCACATGACATCATTACTGACAATGGTAGCAACTTCACGGCAAAGAAACACAGCAGTTCTGCGAAGAAAAGGGCATCATCTTCAAATTTGCTTCAGTTGCCCATCCGCAAACCAACGGCCAAGTCGAGAGATCCAACGGATTAGTTTCGGCTAGCATCAAGAAACGTCTACTCGATCGCCTACACCTAGCAGCGGGACATTGGGCAGAAGAGCTACCCTCCGCGCTATGGAGCCTCCGCACAACTCCTAATCGATCCACAAACTACACACCATTTTTCATGGTATACGGGGCCGAAGCAGTCCTTCCCGAGGACGTTAGGTTCAGCGCCCCATGGGTTGTTGCTTACAGCGAAGAAACCTCCAACAAGGCACTCGCGGATGATATGGACGCACTCGATGAAATGCGTGACATTGCACTCGCAAGATCCGCAGTATACCTGCAGTCGTTGCAAAACTATCACAGTCGCCGCATACGCCACAGGGCCTTCGCAGCAGGAGATCTTGTGCTACGGCTCAAGCAGAAGGAATGACACAAACTCGAGCCACCATGGGAAGGACCCTTCATAATACACGAAGCTATCCCAGGTGGTGCCTATCGACTGAAGAATCCGGCGACTGGAGGCATCTATTCCAACCCTTGGAATGTTGCACAACTCCGAAAATTCTATCCTTAGATTTGTTTTTTACTCATCATAATAAGGCTATATTAGCCATCTTGTAGCTCGAAAGAAAAACACATGACTTCTCAGTCATTGCAATAAAATACATGGTTTCTCAACCATAGATACTCGAGTTTTCCATCCTTACATGCTAAAAGCAACAGGTATACACCCCACAAACACACGGGGGCTACACCTAACACAGCATCACAGGAAGAAATTTATATACAAGGTACACACCTTACAATAGTTTTTTACAAACTACACAGCGAAACAGGATACATACATCCTATATTTACACATGGCGATGACCATTCTTAGCCGCCAAAACCCGATCTACCGCAGCAGAGGTCAATCGAATAATTTCTTCTGCCGCGGGTCGAACAGCCCTATAATGAGGAGAAAGGTCGACGGTTGGACCATCAGGAAGTCTAGCTACGGAATTGAAATTCACCTAAGGATGCCACAACCGGACGAAAGAGAGGGCCACTACCGAGCCGCAAATCATCTGATTGCGAACACACTCGCGAATTTCTCCTTCTCGCCCGAACACCCTGAGAAGATGGCTCCAATCCTCAGGACCCCTCTCCAACGGATAAAAAGCAGCGTTCATTGCAATCAACACCTCGTGAAAGGAACTCACGAGTATCTTCGCCTGGATGACTCAGAACTTCAAGGTAGCTAGCACAAAGCCTCGACTATGATCGGACCAAAAGTTACTTGCATGGGGCTTTGAGCTGCCAGATTCCTGAAGGATGTGGTTCTCCACCCACTGTTTCTCACTCCTATCATCTGGCTGAACAACTGGAAAACAAAGGTATATGGTCAAAGAAAGATATAGGACAAACAAGACTAGGGGGCTGAACTACTTACAGAGCAAATCATTGGATACAGACGCCAATTCATCCATCACAAACTGCTCGGCGTTCAGTCGCCAGCTTTTGTTTGGACTTGGCTACATCCGCTACCCCACGCAACGCTTTTAGCTTGCGTTCACCATCCGCCACACGATCACGGAGGCCTGCAAAGGTGCCAACAGCAGCAACAAGAGGATTTGTTGGGGTAGCAGATCCACCTGAAGACTCCGCAGCAACCACGACTACCTGAAAGAATACATGGAAATTGAAGGAATAAGATGCCCCCATTCGAGATATAACAACCACCTATTCGACACGTGCTCGGGGGCTACTCCCATCGGGAGGAAACACACAACAAATCAGTCACAGTAAGCATCTCAGAAAAACATCTCGATTAAACGATGAAAATACGGGAATGCATCCCAAGGTTCATTACAATCAAAAGAGAGAACTACAAAGAAAAGATAACTAAGGAGCTGCAGATGTGCTGCCACTCGCTACGGTGCCTCCCCTGGCACGGGCGAACAACTCGGATAACTTCCGAGCAAGGACTCCGGCTGGCTCGCCAAAACAATGAAGCCCTACCTTTTTGCCCGTGGAAGGATCGACGGGAAGGTCCGAGTATGCCTCTTCCAAGCCGGTGACTCCATGCGCCAGCGCGAACTGGATGGCGGTCTTCGCGCCAGACTCCGACTGCGCGACCGCGTAGGCACCAAGGAGATTGCTCTCCGAGAATATCTTCAAAAGATCGCCAGCGTAGGTGGAGACACGGCGTTGACAAGGAGGCCACGGTGAAGCTGCATCAGCACTCGAACGGCATCGCCAATCAGGGTGCAAATCCCTTCGGCGTGCCTCCTGAGCTGGGCGCAAGAATCCGTCAGCGCATCCACCCGATGGACCCCAGGAAGCTCTAGTGGGACGCCCAGAAGACCTGCAAAGTAAAAATGTTAAAATCCAGGAACCTATCAGACAAATTGAAGACGACGATAAAGCCAAAGGCTACTTACCCGCAAAGCGTTCGGCCAAAGGACGAAGAAAGTCGACAAGATCGGAGTCCGCCTTGGTACCAGCCTCCTCCAGATTCTTCAGAGCTTCCTGGGCAGTCGCAAGCTTTCCTTCAAGGTCAGCCGATAGCATGCGAGAGGACTCAAGTTCCTCTCGAGCAGCTGCCAGCTGAGCCTCTTGAGCAGTTTCCCGAGTGGAGGCATTCGCCTTCTCGGCCTTCATAGACTCAAGTTGAGCTGTGCAGCAATGATTATCAGAAACAAAGAAATTGGCAGAAATAAAGATGGGGAAGGCGATAAATTTACCTCGAAGGAGCTCATTCTCGCTGGCGAGTCGATCACGATCTGACGGAAGGATCCCGCATTCCGCTTCGGCAAGAACGACACGGCGACCGACGGCCGCAAGGGAGTCGATGAGAGACTGCAAAGAACATGAAGATAGAGGAGTCAGAAAAGAGAAATTTGAGCCTATACACGATTGAAAACATTCGAGTATAGCCTCGGGGGCTACTCCCATCGGGAGCACTGTCGTGCACCCGATAAAATCAGAAGAAAGGAAAAGGTCTATCTTTAAGCCTGTAGCTAATCGCATGCGATCAACTACAGCCTTGGGGGCTACTCCCATCGGGAGCACTGCCGTGCACCCGATAAAAAACAGATCCAAATTGACAAAGTACTGAAGAAGCAAGCAGCAAGGTTTACCTGGCCTTGGGCGAAGGAAAGGGGATCCGCTGAGCTACCCGACACCTCTTTCGGAGTCGAAGCCCCAGCGGCAAAACTAGGAATTCTGTATTCCGTAGTCGCCGCTGTAGGGGCCGCACTCGGCGAGTTCTGCACGGTGTCGGAGGTAGGGGTTCCAGCCGCGGTTTCAACCTTCTTCCTCTTGTCAGGACGGGAAGAGACGAATCTACGTGGGCTGATAGTTTGCAGACTACAATGAAGACAATATGTCAAAAGACGCGAAAGAAAAACGTTCGACTAAAGATTAAGAAGAGAAACTTACTCGTCGTCATCTTCATCATCCAACATATCCGTATTCCAGGCGGT
This sequence comes from Alopecurus myosuroides, assembly GCA_028641055.1. Classification (NCBI taxonomy): domain Eukaryota; kingdom Viridiplantae; phylum Streptophyta; class Magnoliopsida; order Poales; family Poaceae; genus Alopecurus; species Alopecurus myosuroides. The sequence continues at coordinate 130,800,368 of CM054063.1, forward strand.
TTGGATATTTGGAAATGAAGGAGAAGGGGCGAGTGTGTGCAGCGGAGTCACGATGAGGGGCCCCTTCCCGGGCGATTCCTCCAAAGAGTTGTCCTTGGAAGTGGCCTCATCACCCTCCACTCGACGGCGTTTGCGCTGGAGGAGACCGTCACCCGAATCCTCCGCACTATCCGAGGAGTCAATTTCGGACCTCGAAGAGGCATCAGCAACACTGGTGTCGGCTGGGCCGTCCAAGTTACTTGCCAACAAATCCGAGGCATCCTCCCCGGATATTGGCGGGTAGCAGGTGGCCATGGTTAAGCTCTATCAAAGAAGACAAAAGAAAAGTAAGAGAAAAATTCAGTCGACCAAATGTCAGAACAAGGAAAGAAATCAAGATAGAAGGAAAGACGAACTTAGTTCGGGTGGCGGAGGCCTTGATGCCTCGAAAGCTGCGACTGTGCAGTCGGGGAAGGTTTCTCCCACCTTCAAGCTGGTTATGGCCGCAATCTTTTTCTCGAACTCGACGTTCGAGAGCTCTTCGCGGCTCACGCGACTGGGGTCCGCAGTGCCCTGGTACTCCCACATCGTGGAAGGCCTGTGCTGCAGGGGTTGAATCCTGTGCTTGAGGAAGATGCTCGCGAGGTGCAGCCCGTTTAGCACGACTCCAGCGGCTTGATCCCGGAGGGCGGCCACCTTGGCGAGTAGCGGCGTAACGACCTGGTTCTCTTCAGCCGACAGTCTGTGCGCCCAGGACTTCCGCCTCTTCAAGACAGCGAACGGATGGAATTTTTGAATTCCACCCGAGCTGTTGTGGGTGACGTAAAACCACTTTTTCCTCCATCCTTGGGCAGAGTCGATGAAGTACATCCGAAAGTAGCTGTTCTCCGACTTCGCTTGAATCCCGAAGCCACCCGTGCGCAGTGGCTCGCCAGGCTCAGATTCTACCCGCGATCTCTCGCGGAAGATTCGAACCTTGAAGAGGGCCTTCCAGAGGCCCCAATGTGGGCGAATGCCCAAAAAGCACTCGCAGAATACAATGAAGCACGATATGTGCTGCACTGCATTCGGAGGAAGATCGTGGAGCTGTATGCCATAGACATACAGCAATGCCCCGAGGAAGGGGTGAAGAGGAAGAGAGAGTCCGCGCGACACGTGGTCCGCGAAAACCACGCATTCGTTCACGTGTGGATTGGGTACCTCCTCCTTCTTGCCGAGGCGCACCCGTTTCTCAGCTTCCGCGGGCAGCAAGCCCTCCCGCAGCATCTCCTTGATGCTCTTCATCGTGGTGTTGAGCGAGCGCCAGTCGCCCGAGCACGGTGCGGGAGGCGCAGGAACCTCCTCGGGTGCCTTCGATGAAGAAACGGCGGCGCCGCGCTTCTTGCTTCCTGCCATTGGTGCTGGTGCGAGCTCGAAGAGAGAGAAGGTGGAGCGCGAGGAAGACGATGAGCGAAGAAGGCAAAGGCTGGGAAATTTTCACCGTTTCACCAAGGCCTGCATTTATACACAGGGCCAATCGATCCTGGCCGCTCGCTGAGCCACGTGGCATCCATCGCAGCCGCCATGTGCGAAGGTGAAACGAAAGGGCGGCGGATGTTGTTTCGTGCCACGATCCTAACAGTGGATCGTGCGCATTTACTGCGCGCATTTCGCGTAAAAACCGGGAACGACGTCTCGTTTCCGGTCAAAAAGCTGACAAGGTGGGCCAGCACTTCTGTTCTTACTCCGTCACGTCCCATCGGGAGGATAAAAGTGCGCCATGACGTCATAGTGTGCATCATCAAGTTGAAGAATCTTTCGAATGGAAAGTCCAAACGCGAAAATAACTTCGCATGGACAAAATCTTTCGAATAAAAAGTCCAAACACGGAAATAACTTCGTATGGACAAATTTTGACGTGAAATTTCTTTCACAGGAAAAAATACCCCAAACACGAAAACTCTTTCGTATTGGCATAAAACTCCGAACATGAAAACTCTTTCGTATGGACAAGGGACCACAAACTCAAAACTACACGAGTAGGCAGATCCTGCCATTCATTCACACGATGTCTGCACATCACAAATCTGGATTGTTCAGCCGACTAGGTACATCCGGATGCCATATTCTTTCAAATATGAAGGTAAGACCCAAAAGATCTCTCTTGAGGGCCTGGAATCGCACTCAAGCTGCGTCCTCCGGTATAATTCCGTGTCAACAACACGAAGAAAAATCCTAGCGGACGCGCCGGGTACCCCCATAGGTTAAGTTCGACTCGGTAAGACCACTACGGCCCAGTCGCAACGATCACCTCATCGGGTTCGAGTCGAAGGTCTCGAATCTGTGTAGGCCAGAACTGTTTTTGCCCTAGTTGCAATTAATTGGCCCTGATCTTTCAGGAGAGCCAAGCTACTGCGCCATATCCTTCTGCGATAAACAGCCATAAAAACATGCACTTTCATTACTCGATACTCGGGTGTAAAAGCTCATCACGCAGGGTACACACCCTCTAAAAAGGAAACAGCCATACTGGTTATCCAAAAGAAAGAAGAATGAAAAAATTTGACCGTCTACTCGACTGGAAAAATCCCAATCGAGCAAACGCTCGGGGGCTACTAACGAAGGGATGGGTCTTAGACCCTGCGGGTAAGGACAGCCCGTCTCAGGCCCAAGAAGGGAAGGCCTTTGTCGAATCCCAGACTCGACAAGTCCCTTAGGTGACCCTATCGGGTTTCGATTAGGAGAACCCATGAGCGCTGGTGAGATCGTCGGCTAGACAGGGGGCGAGATTTACCCAGGTTCGGGGCCCTCGTAGAGGTAAAACCCTTACTCCTGCCTCTTGTCGATCTGTATTGGATGATTAGATCGGTTACAGGTTGCTCGAATCGAGAGTAGATCTCGAGTTCCGAGGCTTTTTGGTCGTGCGGTATTACTTGGTCCTCTCCTCGAGGGCTCTCCTGGCCTTATATAGATGGCCAGGTCTCGAGTCCTACCCGGAGAGGATTCAAACCCTAGCTAGGTCGGTTACAAAACTACCTAACTTAACCCGCAAGTTTAGTGCGGGTGGGCTTCTGGTGGACCTTCTGGAGTCTTCCAAGGGCGCCTCTTCTTGGGCCTTGACCTTGGGCCTGAGAGGGGGTGTCCTTACCCGTAGGGTCCAAGATCTATGTCTTCGTCAGTAGCCCCCGAGCGTGTGCTCGACTGAGATTTATTTCCAGTCGGGTAGACGGTCAGACCTTTTTTGATCTCCTCTTGGAGGTTCAGCTCGACAGTTGTTGTCTTCGAAGGGTGTGTCCCCTGTATTGTAAGTTATAACGCTCGAGTATCGAGCAGCATAAGTGCCTGTTTTTTGCGGCTTTTATTGCAGAAGGATGTGGCACAGTAGCTTGGCTCTCCCGAGAGATCAGGGCCAATTAATTGCGACTAGGGCAAAAACATTCCTGGCCTACACAGATTCGAGACCTCCGACTCGAACCCGATGAGGTGATTGTTGCGACTGGGCCGTTGTGGACTTATCGAGTCGAACTTAACCTATGAGGGTACCCGGCGCGTCCGCTAGGATTTTTCTTCGTGTTGTTGACACGGAACTATGCCGGAGGACGCAGCTTTCGAGTGCGATTCCAGGCCCAGAAAGAGAGATCTTTCTGGGTCTTACCTTCATATTCGAAGAATACGGCATCCAGATGTGCCTAGTCGGCTGAACAATCCAGGTTTTTATGATGCAGAATTATCATGTATAGGAGAAGCAGGTTTTTCCTACCCGATTTGAGTTGTTTGAGCTCCATACGAAAGAAATTTCGCGTTGGAAGAAAAAACTAAGCCCGTATGAAAGAGTTTTCATGCTCGGGATGCTGTGCCCATACGAAAGAGTTTTCGTGCATAGGGTATTTTTCTCTTGTTCGAAGAGGTTTTGCTTTATGAACTGTTCATGGAAGAGTTGCTTTTATCCGAAGGAATTGCTATTCATACGAAGATAATTTCGCGTTCGAACTTCCAATCGAACAGAATTTGGTTTTGAATGACGAATGCCATGACGTCATGGCGCACTCCTCTTCTCCCGATGGGACGTGACGGAGTGGCAGCAGAAAATGGCCCACCTTGTCAGCTTTTTGACTGGGAAACGAGACGTCGTTCCCGGTTTTTACGCGAGACGCGCAGTAAATGCGCACGATCTTCTGTTAAGATCGTGGCACGAAACAGCGCAGGCCGCCGCTTCGTTTCACCCTTACACGTGGTGGCCGTGATAGATGCCACGTAGCGCATCGTACGGCTGAGATTGCCTTGCCCCGTGTATAAATACGGGTGTTAGCGCTGCGGTAAAACTTTCCCGGCTCTCTGTCTTCATCTTCTTCCTCGCGTTCGTCTCCATCTTCCCCACGCTCGAGCTTTCGCTGCAAACAATGGCTGGCGGAAAGAAACGCGGTGCTGCCGGTTCTGCATCCGGTGAACCTTCCGCGCAACCCGCGCCCCGCGCCGGCGACTGGCGTTCTCCCAACACCACCGCAAAAAGCATCAAGGAGATGCAGCGGGAGGGGCTGCTGCCGGCGGAGACGGAGAAGCGAGTCCGCCTCGGGAAGAAGGAAGAGGTACCCAATCCTCAATCGAACGAGCGCGTGGTCTTTGTGGACCACGTGACTCGGGGCCTCTCTTTTCCCCTTCATCCCTTCTTCCTCGGGTTGCTGTGTGTCTATGCAATACAGCTTCACGATCTCCCCCCGAACGCGGTGCAGCACATTACGTGCTTCATCGTGTTCTGCGAATGCTATCTTGGCATTCGCCCGCACTGGGCGCAGTGGAAGGCGCTCTTCAAGGTCCGGATTTTCCGCGAGAAGTCGCGGGTGGAGTCCGAGCTTGGCGAACCGCTTCGCACCGGCGGCTTCGGGATCCAAGCTCGACAAGAAGGCAGCTACTTCAACATGCATTTCGTCGACTCCGCCCAAAGCTGGCGGAAAAGGTGGTTCTACGTCATCGACAACAGCTCGGGTGGGATTGTAGAGTTCCACCCGTTCGCTATTTTGACCAGGCGAAAGTCTTGGGGGCACAAGATGTCAGCCGAAGAGACCCAGACTGTTGCGCCTTTACTCGCGAGAGTAGCTGCTCTTCGGGATCAGACCGCGGGAGTTGTGCTCAACGGGATGCATCTGGCGAGCATCTTTTTGAAGCGCAGGATCCAGCCACTCCAACAAAGGCCCTCCGCCATGTGGGAGTATCAGGGCTCAGAGGATCCCAGTCGAGTAAGCCGCGAGGAACTTTCGAATGTAGAATTCGAGAAGAAAATCGCGGGTATCACCCGACTGAAGGTGGGAGAGAAATTCCCCGATTGCTCTGTTGAAGCCTTCGCCGCCTCAAATCCTCCCCCAGCCGAGGTTAGTTTCTTTCTCTTTTTTCGTCTTTGAGTTGTTCTTTTTTCTCGTTCTGAGTCCTAGTCGATAAGGTTTTCCTTGTCTTCTTCTTGCCTTTGCAGAGCCTAGCCATGGCGGACTGCTACCCGCCAACTACGGGGGAAGCCGCCTCAGAACAAGTGTCGAGTCATCAAGACGGCGCGATTGACACCAGCGTTGCCAATGCCTCTTCGAGTTCAGAGCACGATTCTTCGGATGACGTTGCGGACTCGAATGGCGCTCCGACGAAACGTCGTCGGGTAGATGAAGACGAAGCTACTTCTAAGGACAAATCCTTGGAAGCATCACCCAGTCAAGCTCCTATCCATGCGACTCCACTTCGCTCCCTTGCTCCTTCGCCTTCGTTCCCAGTGATGACGCCCGCTTGGAACGCGGACTTGCTGGATGACGACGAAGACGACGAGTAAGTGTTTTTTCCTTAATCTCAGTCGAACATTTTCTGTGCTTCAATATCGATTGTTTCTATCTTTCGGTGCAGTCTGCAGACGATCAGTCCTCGCAGGTACGCCGCTGCCGTTCCTCCCGAGAAGAGAAATAAGGCCAAGGATGCGGGTGAAACTCCCACCGCGGGCACCGTCCAAAACTCTCCCAGAGCGGCTCCTGAAGCTGCGACTGTGGAGTGTGGAGCGTGGAGCTAATCGGGTGCACGACAGTGCTCCCGATGGGAGTAGCCCCCGAGACTGTAGTCGATTGCAAGCGATCGGCTACAGGCTCTGAATCTAGTTCCTTTCTTCTTTATCTCTGTGTTTTTATCGGGTGCACGGCAGTGCTCCCGATGGGAGTAGCCCCCGAGGCTGTAGTCGATTGTAAATAATCGGGTACAGACTCAAATTTAATCCATTTAACTCTTCCGTCTTCGTGTTTTTGCAGTCGATCGTTGATTCTCTTGCGGCGATTGGTCGCCGCGTCGTTCTCGCTGAATCGGATTGCGAGTCCCTTCGAACGGACCGTAGCCGACTTCAAACTGAAAACGACCTCCTCAAGGGTAAGTTCTATTATCTCTTTGTCTTCACTGTCCTGTGAATTCCTGATTTCTGATAAGCATCTTTTCGCAGCTCAACTTGAATTTTCGGAATCCGAAAGGGTCAAACTTTCTGAGCAGATAACTGCTCGGGAGTCTGACCTGACGGCCATTCGACAAGAGCTGGAGGCTTCCCGCATGCAATCAGAAGATTTCAATCGACATCTTGCGGATGCGCGGAAGGCCCTGAAGGAGCAAGTTGAAGCTGGCAGTAAAGCCGACAATAATATTGTCGAGTTCCTCCGTCCCCTCGCGGAACGTTTTGCGGGTAAGTGCATTTTGCGACTTCTGATATTTTATTCCGCTGAACTTTGCTAAGTTCGGTCTTCTTTGTTCACAGGTCTTCTGGACGTCCCCCTAGAGATCCCTGGGCTCCAACGGGTGGACGTGCTAACCGACACACTTGCACAACTCAAGAGACATTCCGATGGAATTCTCTCTCTGATTAACGATGCCTCCTAGGCATTGGTGCAAGTGCATGGTCGCATCGTTGCCAGCGGCACTCCTACGCCTGCGCTAGATGATCTGCTGAAGGCTTTTTCGGAAGGCGGTCTTCTGGATGCCTTCGCAGTCGCTCAATCAGAGGCTGGCGCGAAGACTGCGATCCAATTTGCTCTGGCGCACGGAGTCGAAGGGTTGGAGGAGGCTTACTCGTCCATTCCAGTCGATCCTTCCACGGGCAAAAAGGTACGGCTCTCTCGTTTTGGCGAGCAAGCCGCCATTCTTGCTCGGAAGCTTTCTGAGATTTTTGCTCGGAAGAAGGGAGGGTCGACTGCCGCTAGTGGGAGCACCAATGTAGCCTCGTAGTTTTTTTTTATTTCCTTCCTTGAATGTAATGAACCTTGGGATGTATTCCCGTACCTTTGTTGTCCTTGATCGAAGCATTTATTCTTTGGAATTTTTATTCTTTTTGTTTGTGCCTTGTCTCCCGATGGGAGTAGCCCCCAAACGTTTTTAGTCAGATGTGCGACTAGAAACAACTCGAGTAGGGCATCTCACTTCTTTCCTTGTACTTCTTCCAGGCTACTGTGTTTGCCGCGGAAACTTCTGGTGGACGTGGTAATCCAGTAAATCCACTTGTGGCCGCCGTGGGCACTTTTGCTGGCCTCCGTGATAAGGTTCAGGAGGGTGAGCGTAGGCTGAAAGCTCTGCGCGGGGTTGCTGATGTGGCGATATCCAAACAGAAATTGGCGGCTGAGCGCGAACAATTTCTGATGGACGAACTATCTTTAGTCGCGAGGGAGTTGCTGTGTAAGTGGTGCAGCCCCCGTGCATTTTTCCTCCTTTTGTATTCTTCAGCTGACTAAGTGCGTCTGCTCTTCAGTTGTTAGACCGGATGACAGGGAGGAAAAGCAGTGGGTGGAAAACCACATTCAGCAAGAAGCTAACAGCCCGAAACCTCATGCGAATAACTTCTGGTCTGATCGCAGTCGAGGGTTTGTGATGGCCACCTTGAAATTCCGAGTTCTACAGGCGAGAATTCTCGTGGGTTCTTTTCACGAGGTCTTGATCGCGATGAATGCAGCTTTTTATCCACTCGAAAGGGGTCCCGAAGACTGGCGCTATCTGCTCAGGTTGTTTAGTCGGGAAGGGGAGATTCGCACGTGCGTACGCAACCAGATGACGTGCGGCGCGGTTGTGGCTCTCTCTTTTGTCCGAATATGGCATTCTGAGATAGATTTGAACTCCGTAGCTCGGCGCCCAGATTATGCAATCGAGGACATCACACCGTTTTATGATGCTGTACGCCCTGCAGCCGAGAAGATTATCCGAATGACCTCTGAAGAGGTAGATAGGGTCTTAGCAACTGAGAATGCTCAGCGTTTTGACTGATTGTCGGATGTGAATATCCTGTAAACTGTTTATAGTTTGTAAAAATTGTTGTAAGGTGTGTAACCTTGTATTTGATGATATTTCTTTGAGATGCTAAGTTTTTAGGTGTAGCCCCCGTGTGTGCGATGGGGTGTGTACCTGTGACTTTTAGCATGCATTAAACAAGAAGCTTCGGGTAAATATGATGAGGGAATCATGTATTTTTATTGCAATGACTGAGAAGTCATGTATTCGAGCTACAAAATTGGCTAGTATAGCCTTATTGTTGTAGAAACAAGTAAACCTAGGGGTAGAATTTGCGGAGTTGTGCAATATTCCATGGATTGGAATAGATTCCTCCGGTCTCTGGATTCTTGAGCCTGTAGGCTCCTCCTGGGATAACTTCGTGTACGATGAAGGGTCCTTCCCAAGGCGGTTCGAGTTTGTGTCCTTCCTTCTGCTTGAGCCGCAACACTAAGTCACCTACCACGAATGACCTGTGGCGTATGCGGCGACTGTGATAGTTGTGTAGTGATTGTTGATAAACTGCGGATCTTGCGAGTGCGATGTCCCGCATTTCGTCGAGTGCATCCATACCTTCTGCAAGTGCTTTGTTGGAGGTTTCTTCGCTGTAGGCCACAACCCGTGGGGCGCTGAATCGAACTTCTTCGGGAAGGACTGCTTCCGCCCCGTATACCATAAAAAATGGTGTGTATTTTGTAGACCTGTTTGGGGTTGTCCGGAGGCTCCAGAGTACGGAGGGTAGCTCATCTGCCCAATGCCCTGCTGCGGGGTGCAGACGGTCGAGTAGTCGTTTCTTGATCCCAGCCGAAACTAAGCCGTTGGATCTTTCGACTTGTCCGTTCGTTTGCGGGTGGGCGACCGAAGCAAATTTGAAATTGATGCCTTTCTCCTCGCAGAACTGCTGTGTTTCCTTTGCCGTAAAGTTTGTGCCGTTATCTGTAATGATGTCGTGTGGCACACCAAATCTGCATATGATGGAATCGAGGAACTCCACGGCGCATTGGGCGCTAGCCGAAGTCACTGGTCTTGCCTCTATCCATTTTGTGAATTTGTCGACTGCGACCAGCAGGTGTGTATATCCACCGGGTGTGGATCTGCGTAATGGTCCAACCATGTCTAGCCCCCACTGTGCAAAGGGCCAGGCGATGGGTATCATGTGCAACTCCGTGGCGGGTGCGTGCGGCTTTGGTGCGAATCGCTGGCAGGCGTCGCATCTATCGACCAGGTTTTTTGCATCGGTGGCTGCTGTTAGCCAGTAGAATCCTGCTCGAAAGGCTTTTCCCAATATCGCTTTCCAGCTAGCATGATGTCCGCAATCACCCTGATGTATGTCCCGGAGTAATTCCTTGCCGTCTTCGGGTGCGATGCAACGCTGAAGTATTCCCGAGATGCTTTGTTTGTATAATTCTCCGTTAACCACCCGAAAGGATTTGCTACGCCTGATTAGCTGTCGAGCCTCACATGGATCGGCCGGGAGCTGTTTGTTTAGCAGGTAGTCGAGATATTTCTGCGTCCAGAATGGTTCGACCAGAAAAACCTGCCGTGATATGTTATGAGTAAGCTCGAGAAGCGCGATTTGCGGGCTGACCTCTGTTTCCATTGTTGCGGGTGTTTCTGCGGCTTTCTTCAGTTTGACCGATCTCTTAATCATCCGCTCGAAATATATCCCTGGCGGTATGGGTGTGTTCGTGGAACCCATGTTGGCCAGTCTGTCTGCTTCTTCGTTGCTGGATCTTGCAATGTGTTTTAGCTCGCACCCTTTAAAGCTTCCTTCGAGTAGGTTATACATGTCGCGATATGCAACCATGTTTTCAGCAATGGCGTCACATTCTTTCATCGTTTGCTGCACTATGAGGTTGGAATCGCCGTAGATCATTAATCGGGTAGCTCCACAGGCGATTGCCATCTTCATCCCGTGCAATAGTGCTTCATATTCTGCGTCATTGTTCGATGCTGGGTCATCGGGTGGAAAATCCAGTCGCAAGACGTACTGCAGTTTGTCTCCGCTAGGTGAGATGAGGACGATTCCTGCTCCTGCTCCTTCGTTTCTCTTGGATCCATCGAAGTACATTATCCAATTGCTCGTATACTCGGGTGGCCCGGGTGTTTGTAGCTCTGTCCATTCGCTGATGAATTCCACGAGAACTTGGGATTTGACTGCGTTGCGTCCAGCATAGGTGATGTCCCAGGCGCCCAGCTCGATGCTCCACTTTGCTATTCTTCCGGATGCCATAGGGTTGTTCATGATTGTCCCGAGTGACGCATCATTAACCACTGTGATGGCGTGTTCCTGGAAATAATGTTTGAGCTTTCGAGCTGTGAGAACAACCCCGTATGCGAGCTTCTGATAGTGAGGGTAGCGTTGTTTGCATGGCGAAAGTACTTCGCTGATGTAATATATTGGTCTTTGAACTCCGTATGCTTTGCCGTCTTCAGGTCTTTCGACTACGATCGCTGTGCTGATGACCTGGTTTGTAGCGGCTAAGTATAGGAAAAGTGGCTCCCTTTCTTGCGGTGTCGCAAGGATGCGCCTGCTTTGCAAGGACCGCTTCAGATCTGCAAACGCTTTTTTAGCTTCGGGCGTCCATTCGAATTTGTCCGTTTTCTTCAGTAATTTGTAGAAGGGTAATGCCTGCTCTCCCAATCGTGCGATGAATCTGCTCAGGGCTGCTAATCGTCCTGCGAGCTGCTGTACTCCGCGTAGATTGGTTGGCTCCTTCATAGTCAATATGGCTTGTATTTTCTCCGGGTTGGCTTCAATGCCTCTGGCGGATACCAGGTACCCGAGAAGTTTGCCTGCGGGGACACTGAAAACGCATTTGGTCGGATTGAGCTTGATCCGATATGCGTTAAGGGCGTCGAATGTTTCTCTGATGTCCTCGAGGAGTGTGTCCTCCACTCGAGTTTTGATGACGATGTCGTCGACGTACACTTGTACGTTTTTGCCAATGAGATTGGCGAGGCATCTTTGCATGCAGCGCTGATATGTTGCGCCTGCGTTCTTCAGCCCGAAGGGCATTGTCGTGTAGCAGTATACACCGTGGGGTGTGATGAAAGCCGTCTTCTCCTCGTCTTCCTTTTTCATTCGGATTTGATTATATCCTGAATAGGCGTCTAGGAAGGAGAGACGCTGGCAACCTGCCGTAGAGTCCACGATCTGGTCGATTCGTGGTAGAGGAAAGTTGTCCTTGGGGCAGTGTTTATTTAGCGACGTGTAGTCGATGCACACCCGAAGGATATCCGTGTTTTTCTTGGGGACCAACACCGGGTTTGCTAACCAGGTGGATATTTTGATCTCCCTGATGAAGTTTGCGGCTAGCAATCTGTTTACTTCTTCTCCAAGCGCTTTCTGCTTAGGTTCTGAAAATCGTCGAGTCGTCTGTTTGATGGGTTTGGCGTCAGGAAAGACTTCGAGTGAGTGCTCGGCAAACTCCCTGGGTATTCCTGGCATATCTGAGGGCTGCCAGGCGAAAATCTCCCAGTACTCACGGAGGAGTTTGACGAGCGCGCCTTCCTATGCTGGCGAGAGGGTTGTGGAAACCATCGCCGTCTTCGCGGAGTCTGTCGGGTGCACTTGGTGCTTGCGAGTGTCGCTGTTGGCGCTGAATTCCAGTTCGGGTGCGTTTTTCTTCGTGAGGGGCATAACGGAGTGGTCCGTGGTTTTTGCTAGCTCTTGAAGTTCTTCTTGCATCCCGAAAGATTTTGCGATCTCATTAAATTCTATGTCGCACTTGTCCGATTTCTGGAAGTCTCCGTCGATGGTGATCACACCGTATTCGCCAGGTAGCTTGAGCTTCAAGTATGCGTAATGTGGCACGGCCATGAATCTGGCGAACGCTGTTCGACCAAGAATGGCGTGGTACTGTGAGGGCCAGTCGACGACTTCGAAGTCCAGGAATTCCCTTCTGTAGTTGCGTGGGGAGCCCAGTACGACTTCTAGGTTGATTGTTCCGAGTGAACGGATTGCCTTGCCCGGAACTATCCCGTGGAAGGATGTTTCTGATTCCGTTAGGCCGTCCAGATTTTTGTTCATTCGACGGAGTGTATCCGCGTAGATGATGTTGATGCCACTGCCACCGTCCATGAATACGCGGGCCAGGTCATAATTGCCAATTTGAGCTTGAATGACGAGGGCGGCGTGTCCCGGCCGATAGACTCGTGGCGGGTGGTCTTCTTTCGAGAACGTGATTGGCTGATCGGCCATCTTCAGGTACTCGGGCTTTGTTGGTGGCGTCTGCACTGCCATGCATATTTGTCTCGAGTTAGTCTTTTGAGCTCTGCGAGAGGGGCATACCTTCTGTATCATCCCGAGGAGTTGTCCTTGCGGAGTCGGGTATGTATTTGCTCCCGCGTTTTGTTGCGGTGGTGCTGGCAATGCGGCGAGCGCCAAGTTTGGGTTGGTCGATGGAGGTGGAGGCGGTGGTAGCTGGAATTGTTGTCCCCCTCCTGGCAGTGGTGGATAGTTTTGGGTGGAAGCAAATCTTTTCTTGGCGAGCGCGTCCGAGATTTCGATGAACTTTCGGCAATCCTTGAGAAGGTGCGTTGCCTTAGTCTTGCCCGTGCGCTTGTCTGTGAACAGATGTAGCGAGCAATATGCATCGAGGTCTTCCTCGGGTGATTTTTCTTCTGCCTTTGGTTTCCACTCGCGACTTCCGCGACGACCGGGGTCGCGACTTCGCGTGAATTCTGCTGCCACTAGTTCTTCTCTATCCTCGTGGTCGTAATATTTTCTTCTCTTCCTTCGTCCGTGGCGGTCGTCCTCGTGTGCAGGTGATGATCCTCTTTCGTTGCGTACTGCGTCTTCTCCATTGGCCCATTTTTCGGCTATGACCATGAGCTCCCCGATGGTTTTGGGCGCGGTTCTGCCGAGCTCTTCTCGAAACGCGGTTCTTCTTGCTCCTTTGGCGAAGGCCTCAATCGCCACTTCTTCAGAGATTGTCCCTGCGGTGTTCCTGAGCGTGTTCCACCGCTGGATGTATTCTCGGGTGGATTCACCGCTTTTCTGTTTGCAGGCTCGTAGTTCTTCGATTGTAGCCGGCCTCTTGTAGGTCGACTGGAAGTTCTTGCAGAAATCACGGTGTAAGTCATCCATGATGCGTAGCAAGATCGTGGTCTCCTCTCCAGCCAGCTGCGGGCTGCTCCGGCTAGGTGCAAATTGAGGTATTGCATAGCCGTGTTCTTGTTACCACGTTGGCATTTCACTGCCGTGAGGTAGTCGCTCAGCCATTGAGAGGGCTCGAGTGAGCCGTCGTACTTTGTCACTTCCGTGCTGAGCTTGAATCGCTTGGGTAGGGGCGCCTCGCGGATACTACGGGCGAAACATAGCGCGCCGCAGGTTTCGTCGTCCGAAGAGCCGGATGATGATCGGTCGCGATACCTTGACGCCCTTGCTCTATCCACTTTGTTTTGCGCGATGTCCGATCGCGCGTCACGTCCGAGTTGATCGCGATCGGCGTTCTTCCGTGGTTCCTTGCTTCGTTTGCGTGAACGGCTGCCGCGGTGTCGCGAGCTTTTTTCTCTCGAGCTGTCGTCGCCGCTGCTTCGACTGTCATCACGGCGGCGGGCTTCTTTCCCTCGGCCACGACGTGGCGACTTGTCTTTTCTTGGGGAAGAGCTTCTGTGCCTGCGGGGCGTTTCTTTGTCCTTATCCTTCTCCAGTCGCTCCTTCTCCAATTGTTCTTTGCGATCGTGAGAGGCGAGCCTCGCGGCCGCCAACCCTAGACCTTTGCGAATATGCTTGTATTGTTCCACCCGGGGATCGCTATCCGTCGGCTGGTTCATCTGCATGTAGGTTGCTGCGGCTAGGATCGCGGCGGCTGGGGTTTGCGGGTAGACGTTGCCATCGTCGTCGACCCTCATGAAAGAAGACGTGGTAGACCTGTTGGTTCCAGCCATAGATTCGTGGTCCCTCGTCGATGCTGCAGGTCCCTTCCCCCAGGTCGGGTACCGACTGAAGGTGCATGGGATAGCTCGGCTCGACGTAGGCTTGATTCATCCGCTGCTCTTCTGCGACGGGCTAGATCTGCTCGGGCATCCTTGATGTTTGAGGCCGCCCTCACTAGGTGATAGTGGTAGGCGGTTAGGTCTTCATGCGTGGCTTCCGCCGCAGGTGGCTGGCTCTTTCGCATGGATTCCTTGGCTCTTTTCCAGGCTTCCCGCGAAACGCCGATTATATCGCGCTCGGTTGCGCTATATTCAGTTTCCGAGGGCTGTTCCGACCCTGCCATGCATACTTGGGCCAGTTGTGGTCCGTGCGTCCTAGGCGCAGATCGGAAAGCTTTCCGTACCCGAGAGGGTTCCTCTGTCGAGAGGGTGTGGTAGTCGACTGCGTTGTAGCGGATGGACTCGCCGCTTTTCCCCGTAGGAAAGCGCGAGTTGACGGTTCCAGATTCGGTTTCAGATTTATCCGAGAAGTGGAGGATCCCGTCTCTGTTCGCCATGAAGTTGAAGCTCCCGAACGTCAGGGTGATGCTCTTTTCCAGTTCCTCGAACGCCGGGCGAGATTCCGGCGAGTGAGGCGTGACCACGACAGATCCGATCCGTATAGGATTGTTTGGAGCCGTAGCCGTTGGTTTCCAACGGGAGTTGGACGTCGATGAAGCCGAAGATGCCGATGATCCAGCGCCCGCGTTTCCCACAGACGACGCCAATTGTCGAATCCCAGACTCGACAAGTCCCTTAGGTGACCCTATCGGGTTTCGATTAGGAGAACCCATGAGCGCTGGTGAGATCGTCGGCTAGACAGGGGGCGAGATTTACCCAGGTTCGGGGCCCTCGTAGAGGTAAAACCCTTACTCCTGCCTCTTGTCGATCTGTATTGGATGATTAGATCGGTTACAGGTTGCTCGAATCGAGAGTAGATCTCGAGTTCCGAGGCTTTTTGGTCGTGCGGTATTACTTGGTCCTCTCCTCGAGGGCTCTCCTGGCCTTATATAGATGGCCAGGTCTCGAGTCCTACCCGGAGAGGATTCAAACCCTAGCTAGGTCGGTTACAAAACTACCTAACTTAACCCGCAAGTTTAGTGCGGGTGGGCTTCTGGTGGACCTTCTGGAGTCTTCCAAGGGCGCCTCTTCTTGGGCCTTGACCTTGGGCCTGAGAGGGGGTGTCCTTACCCGCAGGGTCCAAGATCTATGTCTTCGTCAGCCTTCGAGTATTCTGGAAGGCCCACTTGAAGCCCACCCGCAATGCCTTGCGGGCTAAGTTAGGAAACTTGTAACCGACATAGGGTTAGAGTTCGTGTCCTCTCCGGGTAGGGTTTGAGACCTGGCCACCTATATAAGGCCAGGAGAACCACCGGAAGAGGACCAAGCAATACCGCTCCACCAAAGCCTTGAGCTCGAGATTGTACTCTCGACTTAAGCAATCATCTTTGTAACCGATCTATTCGATAATACAGATCGATAGAGGCAGGAGTGAGGGTTTTACCTCTACGAGGGCCCCGAACCTGGGTAAATTGTGCCCCCTGTCTAGCCGACGATCGCCGCCAGCGCTCATGGGTTCTCCTATTCGAAACCCTATAGGTTCACCTAAGGGATTTGCCGAGTTACAGATTCGACAGGTGGCGAACTCAACGGAGGTGGAAAAAGGGAGTGGGAGTGCACGGGGCGTGCTCCACCTCTTCTCTCCCTCTGTGGTGGCTGGCGGCGTTCTCGAGCTCACCGGGCTCACAGAGAGATCAGCGCGTTCGTGGTCTGCGACAGGGGGTGGAGTGGGGTGGTGTGCGTGTTCTGGCGTAGTGCGTGCGTGCCCGTGGATTTATAGCCACGGCGCCACGATCATGCGCACGGGGGCGCCCTCGGGGTGGTCAAGGTGAGCACGGGGGCGCGCTCAGAGCGCCCATGTCGCGCCCCTTGGCTCTTGGGCATGGCCAGGGGGTGTGTGCACATGTGGTCGTGTCCAGTGCGTCGTGTGGGAGGTTTAAACGGCGTCGGTTCTGCAACAGTGCACGCGCACAGTGGCACACTGTCAGACAGCCCATGCCGCTCCCCTCTCTTTTGTCCTCTGAACTCACGACTCTCCTCTCCTGTCTGCTCAACCAAGCAAGAATCCAAAGCTAGGAAATTGTTAAGGAATGTGAGGGCTTCTAGAAGAACCAAGTGGTACTGGCTAACTCATCCTGAATCAAAAGTTATGATCATTCAAAGTAGTGTCGACTTCACTGATTCAGAAAGTTCAGTTTTTCAGAAAAAATGACCTAGTCAATTTGGCTAACTGTGAGAAACAGATAAAATCAACCAAAAGTCTCCTCTGTTTTCAAGGCTCAAAACATTTCCAAAATTTGTTTTTCAAGTATTGTTTTGTTAAACATGATTTGTACTTTAATAATCATCAAATGAAAACAAATTTGGAATTTTAAAAGGCACTGAAAACAAGGTGAGAAAATAGCTACTTTCTATTTTTCTCTGTTTCTCTAAAAACCACTTTTCTGCCTTAATTTTCCTCCACAAAAATCATCAAGCATTTGATTGTTTTCTCATTCAAATTTTCAAACCAAGTTTATACATTTGTATTCCATATACTAGAGAACACATTTATTCCAAGAAAACATAAAATGTGATTCCCTAGCATATTGAAAACAAGGGCTAAATATAGCTACTTGGCTAATTTTTCAGAAACAGGTTTATATAGAAAACTCAAAGGAAAACATCCAAATATTCCGTTTCCATTTTGTTTTCTTGATTCAAACAAAGCCAAATATTATTATTAGATTGAAAGCAACATTGTTACAAAACTTTGGATAAAAAATTATTTAAAATACCACATAGAAAACATCACAGAAACAATAAGGAACATGAGGAAAAATTTATAAATGATTTTAAACAAAGGCTTGCTTGCATTGCATAGATACTCATGGTATCTTACATAATTTTGGATTACACAAGTGCATAAATTTGTTTTGTTGGCTCACAAAAATGGCTTCCCTCACTGTGTTACATGTGCTCAAAAAACAGGGGTGTGACAGATCTCCCCCCTTAAAAGAATCTCGCCCCGAGATTTGCGGGCCTAGTCCTTAAGGAAACCAGGGAACTTTTTCCTAATATAATCTTCAAGCTCCCAGGTTGCTTCCTCCTCTGAATGATTCGTCCACTAAATCTTAAGGAACCTGAAAGCATTTCTCCTGGTAGCATGAACATTCTCATCAAGTACACGTAGGGGTCGATCACGGTAGGTAAAGTCATCATTTATGTCAATGGTCTTGAAGTCCATGTCTTGGTAAGTGAGATTCTTCTCAGGTACATGAAGACACTTCCGGAGCAATGACACATAAAAACATCGTGAAAGGCCGACAACTCTTCTGGCAGTTCTATCTGGTAAGATACTTCTCCATGACGGGCTAGTATCTTGAACGGGCCAATGTATCGGGGTGCGAGCTTCCCTTTGACATGGAAACGATGCATCCCTTTGAGCGTCATAACACGTAGATACACGAATTCTCCAATAGTGAAAGAGACATTGTGACGCTTCGTGTCCACACAATTCTTTTGTCGTGATTGTGCGACTTTAAGAAGTCCATGGATTAAATGCACTTGCTCTTCTGCAACTTTTAGGGTGTCTACCCCAAAGATTTGACTGTCTCCAGTCTCAGTCGAGTTCAAAGCTATGCGACACTTATGTCCTTACAGGGCTTCAAATGGTGCCATCTGCAAGCTTGACTGATAAATGTTGTTGTAGGAAAATTCTGCAAACGGTTGGCAATCTTCCCACTTAACTCTATAGGACAAAAAACATGCACGGAGCATGTCCTCCATTATTTGGTTCACACGCTCTGTCTGTCCATCAGTCTGCGGATGGTAGGCTATGCTAAAGGCTAGCTTGGTTCCCAAAGCTTCGTGTAATGATACATCAAAAACATATCTCCTTTTTCGAACACTTTTCTTACTGTTTTCCTCTAAACTTGTGTGTTTTGAATACAACTAACACGGATTAACGTTGTTTTCTGCAGAATTACCTTGGTGTCTTATTTTTGTGCAGAAAAATCAACTTTCGGGAAATTTCCCAAAAAGATCCCATTGGTGTTTTCACACCAGAATACCCCGGGAGCCAGAAGAGGGCCGGGAGAAGAGCCACAGGGTGGCCACACACCCCTGGCGCCCCCCCTTGGCCGCGCCAGCATAGGGTGTGGGCCACCCGGAGCCCCTCTCAGACTCCCCTTTCGACTACAAGTAGCCTTCAACCCTAAAACCCGAGGGGGTTAGTCATATTCCACAGAAACATAATAGAGCACCGCCGCCATCCCGAACCTCGATTCGGGTATCAGAATTTCCTGTTCTGGCACCCTGCCGGGACGAGGAAGTGGAGGAGATCATCGCCATTGTCATCACTAACGCCTCTCCATCGACCATCCATGTTTCGCCCATCCATGTGTGAGTAATTCCCCGCTGTGGGCTGAAGGAGATGGTAGGAATTGGATGAGATCGTTCATGTAATAATGACGTGATTGTTAGGGCATAGTGCCTAGTATCTTCTATTAGTGCTATTGACATTGTTGTAACTTGTTATGCTTAATGCTTGCCACTTTGGGCCCGAGTGCCATGATCTCAGATCTGAACATGTTATTGAATCACGATGATAATTATTGTTTCTTGATCAAACCTGCAAGTTGTTTACACATATTGTTGTCCGGAACCCGAGGCCCCGAAGGGACAACCGGAGGGGGTGGCTATGATGTGAGGATCACATGTGTTCACGAAGTGTTAATGCTTTGCTCCGGTGTTCTATTAAAAGGAACAACTTAACTACCAATAGTTCCCTTGAGGCCCCGCTGAAAACGGGCTGGTAGGACAAAAGATGGTGTGCAAGTTCTCATTGCGAGCACGTATGACTATTTACGGAACACATGCCTATGGTTACTTAGTGCTTGGATGCTTTATCATATTTATCTGCAATGCCCATGACTTGATCATTATATGAACTATCTTATCCATGCAACGCCCGTTCATCCATCCCTATGCCTATAGTATTTAATCCCGCTGTTTACTTCAAACACTACTGTTGTTGTTGTTTTCATCTCACTGCTCCTAATATTTCACTACTGCTGCTAGTATAAAACTGTTACTACTGATAAACCACTGTGAACAAAAGTACTTTCAGGTGCAGGTGAATTGACAACTCACTTGTTAAGGCTCACAAATATTCTTTGGCTCCCCTTGTGTCGAATCAATAAATTTGGGTTTTACTTCCCTCGAAGACTGTTGCGATCCCCTATACTTGTGGATCATCAAGACTATTTTATGGCGTCGTTGCCGGGGAGCATAGCTTTATTTGCAAGCTCACTGGAGAGTATTATTATCTAATGCCAATCATTCATCATGGGTAAGACTCGTGATGGAAAGTTTCCTACGTTACCATCCACTACAAGGAGAGGTACAACTCTGAACACCTCTGTTGTTCTTGATTCACCGTCTGTTATGAGTAAGCTGCTTACACCACCACATGCTACACATGCTACTTGTGCTGCAAAATACTTCTGATACTTTTGATGATGCTTCTACTGTGCTTCATGAGAGTGGTTCTCTCGGTCCTTTATTAGATGCTACTATTGCTAAAGCTAAAAATATTGCAAACACTGGAACCCCTGATAAAAATCCAGTTACTCCTGCTGTTTCACCCGAGCTTATAGAGAATCCTAGTGATGATTTTGATGATTTTTATATTGATCTTAATGAAGATATTATTGATTAAATATATGCTATGAAGGATAAAGATGCTGTTATGAGTCTTATTGAAAGTCGTGTTGTTAAATATAAATTATCTCCTGATGCTAAGTTTGCCACTTCTCCCATTAATATTAGGGATAAGGATTATGATTTCTCTCTTGATTTATCTTATATATCTATTGTTGAGAAAGAACCTTTTTGTGGTACTGAAAATGAAAGTGCTATGAAACATATGAATGAACTCTCTTCTTTGAGTAGTTTATTTGTTGATTTTCTTAGGAAACGTAGCTACTTTGTTGCTAAAATATTCCCTTTCTCATTAAAAGATGAAGCTAAAACTTGGTTTAACAATTTGTCTCCGGGATCTATTGATAGTCCTATTGTTTTGGCCAATGCTTTCTTTCAGAATTATTTTCCTGCTAGTGCTCAACATGCTGCTTTACAAAATATATTTAATTCCAAGCAATTGGAAGGAGAGAAATTGCCTATATCTTGGGCAAGGTTCTGTTATTTAGTGAGGGCTACACCTAGGCATAAGATAGAAGATAATAAACTTCATTATATATTCTATAATGGACTAACTGTTGAATCTAGGACATACCTGGATAGTTGTGCTGGTTGTGTTTTCACGCAAAGAACTCTAGAAGAAGCTGAGGAATTAATGGCTAAAATAAGCCAAAATCATGATGATTGGACTATGGTTGAGCCTGAGCCGACTCCTACTCCAGTATCAACACCAACACCCAAGAAGAGGGGAATGATTGCATTGAATGATGAAGTGATGAGAGAAACCAAGAAATCTCTTAAAGAGAGGGGTATTAAATCTGAAGATGTGAAGAATCTTCCACCTAGAGAAGAATTATGTAAGCCAATCCCTCACTCATCCACAATTGAGGTACACTCTCTCCAATATTTTGATAGTAGAGACATTCCCTATAATAAACCTCCTGATCAATGTTTAGATGAATTTGATAATTATGTTATCAAGCAAGATAATTTTAATATGAGAGTGCAAAATCACCTTATGGAAAACTCTAGAGCTATTGATAATTTGCATGGTATTATAGAAAGAACCTCTGATGATGTTAAAATGCTTGTTAAACATTTTCAAATGGTTCAAACTCAAATTGATCAACTTGCTAAAGTGCAAAAAGATTTTCTAGTTAATGCCTCTAAAGAAAAACATGCTTATGAAATAAGAACTAGAAGTGGTATTGCCACACAAGATCCTTTGTTAACAAGATTCTCAGCAAACTAATGATAATGTTATTCATACTAAGAAGAAAAAGAAGAAGAAACATAAAACTGTTGTAGAACACTCTGAACTTTTTAAAGATCCTAATAGTATATCTATCTCTGATGCTGAAACTGAAAGTGGTAATGAAAAGAATGATGCTTCTGATAAAGAAGAACCTGTAGCTGAACCTGAAAAGCAAACTAAAACTGCAAAGTATACTAAGCAAGATTTCATTGCTAATAAACATGGTAATGAGAGAGAACCTTGGGTACAAAAACCAATTCCTTTTCCTAATAAGAAACACAAATCTAAGGAAGAAGAACATTATAACAAGTTTTGTCAATGGTGAAACCTTTGTTCTTGCAAATTCCTTTAACTAATGCTATTAAATTGCCTCCTTATGCAAAATATATGAAAGATATTGTCTCTAAGAAAAGGAAGATTCCTAATGATGAAATATCCACTATGCTTGCTAATTACTCTTTTAATGGAAAGGTTCCTGAGAAGCTTGGAGATCCTGGTATACCAACTATTCCCTGTTCTATTAAAAATAATTATGTTATAACTGCTTTGTGTGATTTGGGAGCTGGAGTTAGTGTCATGCCTTTTACTCTCTATAAAAGACTCCTCCTAGAGAAATTGATACCAACTGATATATCTTTGCAAATGGCTGATAAGTCTACTGCTATTCCTATGGGTATATGTGAGGATGTTCGTGTTCAAGTTGCTACTAATTGTTTGATATTAACTAACTTTGTTGTGTTGGAAATGCCTGAAGATGATAATATGTCTATTATTCTTGGGAGACCTTTTCTTAATACTGCAGGGGCTGTTATTGACTGCAATCAAGGAAAAGTTACTTTTAATGTTAATGATAAAGAGCACACTGTTTATTTTCCCAAGAAGATTGATAGAAAATATGGTCTAAATTCCATTGAAAATATTGAGACCATCAAGATTGGAGAATTTTATTGTCCCATTCCAATGCCACCAAAAGAATATGAAATTATTATGATTGGGACTATGTCTATCAAGGTTGAGGTAACATAATTATTTAGTGATTAGCAAAGTTTTGCTTCATATGAAAATTGTTCTGGTAACAAGACTTGATCACCCTTGTTAACAAAATGATTTTAAATGAAGAGGACAATGTTTTCACTATGTTTTCACCTTCCCATTTATGTTTTCAACATGTTAACTTCTGCTATTACATTGCTACTTGAGTACAATCATGTTTTCCACCATCCCTATGCATATTTTCCTGATGTTCTCACTCTGATTACTGAGGTTATGCATATTTTCACCACCCATACTTTTGTTTTCACCACTACCACCTTTGTTTTCTTTGGATATTATTTCATTAGAGTGTCACAGAACCTCTATAGTGCTGGTTTTGGTTTTGTTTTCCACGTTTTCACTTACGTTTTCCTGGTTTTTATTAATTATTAAAATCCTAGAAATACCTCAGGGCATCTCCAGTCGCCCCCCCCCCCCCCCCAGAGCCCCCCAGGCGGCCTTTTTAGCGCCGGAAGCGGCGAATAGCGCCGTTTCCTCACCAGTCGGCCCCCCAAAAGCCCAAATAGCGCCGTTTCGGCGCTATTTCGCGCCGCGGCACACAGGCCAAACCCAGCCCGCTGGGTTCGGCCTGGGGGGTGAAACTGCGCGGCAGCATGCGCGGGCCAGCTCTGTCAGTGACGCGCCGAATAAACGCGGGAACAGAACCCCCCCCCCCCCCCCCCCCCGGTGATCATCTTCTCGGCGCCCGCGTCGGTCAAAGGCTCCCGGCATTTATGGCGTGGCGGCTGCCCAGTGCATGCGCCCGTTCAAAGGCTGCCGGCGTAATGGCGTGGCGGGCGGCAGCGAGGGGACGCTCGTGCAGTAAATGCCCGGCAGGCTACAAAAGGCCCCGTCGCTCGCCGCCCCGCCCCATTCTTCCACCTCGCTGTTATCTCCTTCCTCGGCGCTCTCCTCTCTCCCACGTGCTCTCCTTCCTCCACGAAAAATGGCGAACTACAACAGCGCCGCCGCCGCGAACGGCTGGATCCGCCGCCACCTTCGCCGGAGCGAGGCGATGGCGCTGTACCGCGCGGGCTACCCGTGCCCGCCGGACATGCGCCTCCCGAGCTCTGGCGGCGGCAGCCGCGCTGGGCCCTCAGCGCGGGCGGGGTGCCCGTGCCTCCGCTCCCGTCAACGGGCGCGGAGTTCTGGCGGGCCATCGCCGAGGCGCGCGAAGGCCTAGCGGCGGACCAAGGCCTACTGGCGGATGGCCACGACGAGTTCTGGTGGCAAGAACTCGCGCGGCGCCGCGACAGGGAGCTCGCTTCCTTGGGCGACAACGGCCCCGTCGAGGGCCGCTCCAATGGCCACGGGCGCAGGCGCTGGTGGGGTGGCCAGCACCGCACTCTCGAGTGGGTGCTGGACTACATCCACGGCGGCAACGCGCCACGACTGGAGATGCCGCCCTGGCAGAACTCCGCGTGGGATGCGCGGCGGATGGGCGGCGGCTCGTTGTCGGCCACCTCGAGCTCCTCCGGCGCCCACTCTCTCTCTCTCTCACCCCCCCTATTCTTAACTCTGGCGCGCCTGTCCGCAGGCGCAGCGGCGGCGCCCTGCGTATTGGTGAGCCACGGCAGCAACAGGACGCCGGCTTCGAGCGCGCGGTCCGTCCGAAGACGGAGGCGACCGAGGACGATGACGACGAGGAGTGGCCTGACCTGAAGGCCGCGGAGGAGCTGTCCCGCAACACGCTCCAGCTCGTCGCCGACGACGTCGCCGCAGACTGGAGCCTGCGGGAGAGCACCGCCGAGGAGCTGGAGCTCCAGCGCCGCCTGCTCGTTGAGGCCGAGCAGCGCAAGTCGGATCGCGACCAGGAGGCTGCCGCCAACGCGGCCCGCCGCCGCGTCCCTCCCCCGCCGCTAATGAAGGACGTCGCCTACGTCGTCCTCGACCCCGACTCCGACGAGGAGGCCGAGTACCAGCGAGCCCTCGCGGTGAGAAGGTGGGGCGACTCCGAGTGCGGCGACCCCGGACAGGGAACGAGCAGACGCGACGGCGGCGGCCCCGACGACGGCGACGACATCGACTACAGCCAGGCCATCGCTGAGCGCCTGGGGCTTCAGTAGTTTAGGTTTAAATTTAGTTCTAGTTTAAATTTGCGTCGAAATTGTACGAACTTTGCCTGAAATCAATGAAATGCGCCGAGTTTCAAATCGAGTTTTTTTTGGGCAGAAACTTGGGCTCAGGGAGCGACTGGGAAGCCTGCCCCCCCAGGTTCCAGATTAGCGTCGTTTGGCACCGTGGCGGCCCCAAAACGGCGGCGTTTTGGGCCCTGGGGGCACAACGGCTGGAGATGCCCTAAAAAATAAAGATTCTCGAAAAAATTCAGGAAAATTATAATAAACTTTTACGTCAAAAATGAGGCAGAAAGCCACCTGGGAGACCCCAGGGGGACCCACCAGTGAGGCACACCCCAGGGTGGCGCGGCCAGCTCCCTAGTGGCGCCAGCACATGGTGTGGGGCCCCTGGCCCTCCACTTACTCTCTCCACTGCCCAAGTCTTCTCTCTCACCTCCCAAACTGAAAACATTTCCTGGATCCCGTGTTCTTGCTGTTCTTCCTCTGGATTTTTGATCTTCTTCTTCAGCCCATCATTTGTGCTGATTTTGGGTGTGTTTGATCTCCGGTATGTGACTCTTCCGATGATCCAAGTAGAATTTTGTTAGGTGAAGTATTTCTTGAGTATTTTTCCATAGTAAGTGATAGCTTATGTGAGTTTGCATGCTGGATTTAAGTAGAAATAATGTAGTTTTGATTTATGTTTAGCTCTCATATAAGTCCCTATGGTAGTCTCCACCTTATAGTTGCTTGAAATTAATTTTTATGATGATTGTTGAAAAATTTCAGAGATGGATAGTCATAATTTTGGAGAGATATTTAGGAGTGATGTTCCTAGAAGGACAAGTCCCTCACGCTAATCCACTTCAGCGAGGCCATCATATAATGAAGACATTATTGCATCGACTATTGACGATGAAGGAGATGATGGTATCATTCACCCATCTAGTTTTCCTTGCAATACATTTTTAAGAAGTGCAGGTTTATTAGATGACTTTCGTATGCTTATTGAAAGAGTTGGTCTCACCAACTTTATGGAGGATGAAAGCCCTCAGTATGCCACTCTCACAAAAGCTTTTGTTAAGAGTTTTAAATTTCAGAACACTCAATATGGTCCAACTGTTGCATTCAAGTTATATGGTAGTCCTATTTCTTTGTCCTTGGTGGATTTTTGTACTATTATAGGTACCAACACCACCGGCACAGCGAGCAGGATTCAAGATAGACCAGCAGGCCTCCAGGGGCTCTACCGAGAGATCACCAACGATGATGGTCGCTCATCCCACCTGTGGGAAGATAAGGAATATTCAACTTCCTGCTCTTAGATATTTTACTTATTATCTCGCTACTAGTATCCTTGGTAGGGAGAACACTAGCAACATTTCTAGTTACCACCTTGCTTTTATTGATGTTGCACTGAACCATAGCACGAAGTATAACCTTGGTGCACTTGTTGCACGCCGCCTTGCTGCTTCTGGACCTATTTTGGGGGTATTATTGCTACACGTATAGCGGCTGCTTTAAAAGTTTCCATTAACCCCAATGATGAAATAATTGCTCCATGTAGGCTTAACCTTGCTGCCATGAAGTCCCATCAATTTTTCACTACTAACTCTACTAATGAACGTTTAGTATATAGAGTTTTATATATGGATGGAGAGGAGCGAAAAGTTACTTTGCCGCAGCCTGTTTTGTTTAAGATTGACAGGTCACCATGGCCGCTCTCCAAGGAGCAGGTAGACAAGCATCTGAGCACCATGGAGTTTTACCGGCAGCGGGAGAGGCGATACGCGCCTCCCGAGGACCACAACACGCAGTACACCGGCGCATCCTCGAGCACATATCAGGAGGAGGGTTCCTCCTCAACATACTAGGGGGCGCTACCTCATGGTCCCCTTGGTGATGGATCTCCACTTAGGCCAAAAGCTTAAGCTTGGGGGGAGGTATACCGACATCACGCTCATTTATATATCATGTTCGGTCGGTTCTTTGTATATCCATGTTTTCTTTTCTTTCGTTTGTTTTAGTTTATCTTTGCTTCTTTTGTTTGTTTTTGTTTCTTTCATTTCTTTTGTTTTTATTGTTTTGTTCTCATTTTCCAAAACACAAAAAGACCAAAAATATTTTTGTTGTTTCTTTTTGTTTGCTTCTTTAGTTTTTTTATTTGGTTTGCTTTCTTTAAGTTGCAGTTTAATATTCAAAAATCCAAAAATATTTTGCTTTGTTTGCTTGTTCTCTTTCTATTCTTGTTTTAATTGAAAAACCCAAAAATATTTGTTGTTCTTCTTTGGTTTTGTAAAGTTTGTTGCAGAGTTCAACAGTCGTCTGTGACTCCATTGGAGCTTGGTTTTCATTATATATTATTCGAGCCACAAGTGAAGAGAAATAATGACGATCTACGACAATTCAAGTTGTGGTGAGAGGCTGGTATGAACTCCATTTGCTTTCATTTTTGTACATATATCCATCTATGTGATCATGCTTAGTTTGTTCGTATAAGATATATGTGACTTAATGGCTGCTTAATAGTTCTTGCTCTCTCATGTTTTATTCCAATTTATTAATAGTAAATAACTTGTCATATAAATATTTGTTCGCATTGTTCTATTTGTAGAAGGACATGATATTGTGGTAGCCTCCTCTGACTGTTTCATTTGAATCGACTAGGCACATGCTCGCGCATGCTAAGACTGAAAACAAAAAGTCAATACGCATCGATGATTTATTTTGCCTCAGAGTTCTAGTATCAATTTTATGCCTCGGTTGATTTTTACTTTGTCACAAATATGATTGTCTCTCCCTTTATATTGCTAGCCTTCACCTATACTGAGTATGAGCTCTACTCGTGCATCCAACTCCCAAAATCCAATTTGCCAAATGTGTCCACCATACCTACCTATATGTGGTATTTAACTGCCACTCCAAAGTAAATTGCTCATGTGCTACCTTTAAACCTGCTAAAAATTATTCCTGTTTTGTGCCCCTATTTTAGCTCATGAGGACGTAAATAGAGAATCTTTATCTCGCTTGTTGATTGGATTTCACACCCTCGACTAGTGGCTTCATCCGCTTATCCAAATGATAGAAGAGCTGGCAGCGGGGTGCCCAGCCCCAAATTAATACACACAAATGCTCTTCACTCTTTTTCCCCTGATTTATCAGTCAAAGCATAATTATGTAAACAAAAGAGAAAGAGGGACGACCTTCTACCCAGATGCGTCCTTCACATGGCAGCCTCTCTTGTGAATCCAGTTGGCTTGTGATGTACTGTATTGTCTGTTTACCATTCATTGACATAAGCATACACCTCTCTCAAAATGTTTTCCATACCTCTGTTTAATAAAATAAAAAGCTCTAGCACATGATTGATCCATGCTTCCCTCTGCGAGGGGCTTTTGTTTTACTTTTATGTTGAGTCTCCGCCATATTCTTTGAGCACTTTCTTGAGAGCACAATGGTCATTCTTCTTAGTGTGGTGTGTTTGTCCCAAAGTACGGTTGATTGTGGTATAACTTTGATACTTTTATCTTTGATATCTTTACTTCTAGTCTTCTCTTGGACTTCAGAGGTGCCCTAGCATTTATGTTTTGCCCCACACTTAAGGGTAAGCGAGATACCACTTTATTAGATCCTTTTTATGAGTATTACAATCTTGCAAATAGTTATGCTTCGTGTTGTTTATTATTAATATGTTGTTATCTCTTCATGGTTTGCATATCTATTAAGTGACAATATCTTGCATGTATCTTATCATGAGCATAATTAAGTATTTGATCATATAGTGAGTATGTTTACATCATATGAAACAAATGTGTTCGTAAAAGCCTTTTATCGCACTCAGCTGTCACTGAATTGCTTGAGGACAAGCAATAAGCTAAGCTTGGGGGTGTTGATACGTTGAAAACGTATCTCCTTTTACGAACACTTTTCTTATTGTTTTCCTCTAAACTTGTGTGTTTTGAATACAACTAACACGGACTAACGCTATTTTCAGCAGAATTACCTTGGTGTCTTGTTTTTGTGCAGAAAAAACAACTTTTGGAAAATTGCCCAGAAAAGATCCCATTGGTGTTTTCACACCAGAAGACCCCGGGAGCCAGAAGGGGGGCAGGAGAAGAGCCACAGGGTGGCCACACCCCCGCTGGCGCCCTCCCCCCCTTGGTTGCGCCAGCATAGGGTGTGGGCCACCCGGAGCCCCTCTCAGACTCCCCTTTCGACTAAAAGTAGCCTCCAACCCTAAAACCAGAGAGGGTTTGTCATATTCCACAGAAACACAACAGAGCGCTGCCGCCATCCCGAACCTCGATTCGGGGATCACAAAATCAGTTCTGGCACCCTGTCGGGACGGGGAAGTGGAGGAGATCATCGTCATCGTCATCACCAACGCCTCTCCATAGACCATCCATGTTTCCCCCATCCATGTGTGAGTAATTCTCCGTTGTAGGCTGAAGGGGATGGTAGGGATTGGATGAGATCGTTCATGTAATAATGCTGTGATTGTTAGGGCATAGTGCCTAGTATCTTCTATTAGTGCTATTGACATTGTTGCAACTTGTTATGCTTAATGCTTGCCACTTTGGGCCCGAGTGCCATGATCTCAGATCTGAACATGTTATTGAATCACGATGATAATTATTGTTTCTTGATCATACCTGCAAGTTGTTTATACATATTGTTGTCCGGAACCTGAGGCCCCGAAGTGACATAAATTGGGACAACCGGAGGGGATGGTTGTGATGTGAGGATCACATGTGTTCACGTAGTGTTAATGCTTTGCTCCGGTGTTCTATTAAAAGGAACACCTTAATTACCAGTAGTTCCCTTGAGGCCCCACTGAAAACGGGCTGGTAGGACAAAAGATGTTGTGCAAGTTCTCATTGTGAGCACGTATGACTATTTATGGAACACATGCCTATGGTTACTTATTGCTTGGATGCTTTATCATATTTATCTGCAATGCCCATGACTTGATCATTATATGAACTATCTTATCCATGCAACGCCCGTTCATCCATCCTATGCCTATAGTATTTAATCCCGCTGTTTACTTCAACCACTACTGCTGCTGCTGTTTTCATCTCACTGCTCCTATTATTTCACTACTGCTACTATAAAACTGTTACTACTGATAAACCACTGCGAACAAAAGTACTTTCAGGTGCAAGTGAATTGACAAATCACTTGTTAAGGCTCACAAATATTCTTTGGCTCCCCTTGTGTCGAATCAATAAATTTGGGTTATACTTCCCTCGAAGACTATTGCGATCCCCTGTACTTGTGGGTCATCATGTAACCTCTTCCAGAATCGAGATGTGAACTGTGATCCTCGATTTGACACAATCCTGCTGGGAACTCCGTGTAGGCTGACTATCCTAGAAATGTAGAGATCTGCAAGCTGGTCTCCAGGATATGTGGTTTTAACAGGTATAAAGTGTGCAACTTTTGTGAGCCTTTCAACAACTACCCATATTGAATCATTTCCTCGGCTGGACCTTGGTAGTCCAGTAATAAAGTCCATCCCAACTTCATCCCATTTCCAAACAGGCACTTGCAACGGCTGTAACAAAACCAGCGGTACGCTGATGTCTAGCCTTTACTTGCTGACAAATATGACACTTGGCTATAAACGAGGCAATGTCTCGCTTCATTTCGTGCCACCAAAACTTCTCCTTCAAATCTTGATACATTTTGGTTCCTCCGGGATGAATAGAGTATAAAGTGTCATGAGCCTCAGTCATGATGGTTTGCTTCAACTCAGATTCAGTAGGAACACAAATGCGCCCTTCATACCACAATACTCCATTAGAATCAATGGTAAAACCAGCAACTTCTTCCTTCTCCATTCAGGACTTAATTCCCTCAATACTCTTGTGGCCCTTCTGAGCTTCTTTGATTTGATCCACTAGAGTTGGTTTAACTTCCATGGCGTCCAACATGCCATAGCTGACCACCTCAATACCAAGTTGGTCAAGTTCTTTCCACAACTCCGGTTGTCTGATCTGAATCATAGCATTCTGAGAGGCCGGCTCTCGACTAAGAGCATTCGCAACAACATTTGCTTTTCCGTGGTGATAGTGGATACTAAGATCATAGTCCTTGATGAGCTCTATCCAACGGCGTTGCCTCATATTGAGTTCACGCTGTGTAAATATATACTTCAAACTCTTATGATCCGTGTAGATTTCACACCTCTTCCCAATAAGAAAATGTCGCCATGCTTTGAGAGCATGCACAACGGCAGCAAGCTCTAAGTCATGAGTAGGGTAATTAAACTCATGTGGTCTCAACTGGCGTGAGATAAAAGAGATGACTTTCCCCTCTTGCATGAGAACACTTCCAAGACCAAGCTTAGAAGCATCACAATACACATCGAAACTCATGGTGACATCCGACATAATGAGTACCGGGGCTGACACCAGCCGATTCTTCAACTCCTGAAAACTCTTAGCACATTTGTCCGTCCACACGAACTCTCTATCCTTCTTGAGCAACTGAGTGAGTGGCCTGGTGATGCTCAAGAATCCTTGAACAAACTTGTGGTAATATCCAGCTAATCCCAAAAATGATCTGACTTCAGTCTGATTAGTCGGGGCAGCCCAATTTGCAACAGACTGAACCAGACCAGAGTCAACAGAGATTCCTCCTCCAGATACTACATGTCCAAGAAATCTGACTTCTTTCAACCAGAATTGGCACTTACTGAACTTAGCATACAGTTGATGTTGTCGAAGTGTTCTGAGAACAGTTCTCAGATATTCTTCGTGTTCTTCCTCACCCTTGGAGTAAATAAGAATGTCGTCAATGAAAACCACGAAAAACTTGTCCAAGCATTCCATTAAAACCTTATTCATAATATTCATGAAGTAGGCGGGGGCATTGGTCAGACCAAAAGACATCATGGTGTACTCATACAATCTGTAACTCCTTTGGATTCATCCAGTAAGGCTTCCGTGCAATGGGTCCCGTGTCGGGTACTAACTCAATGACGAACTCGATATCCCTATCAGGGGGCATACCGGGTAACTCCTCAGGAAACACATCCGGGTATTCACATACTTACCGGAACTTTCTCAAGTGTGGGTGTGGCTATACCAGTGTGGCAGTGGGTCTCTGACGTAGACTTGGTTGCGGTGTATGCAACTTTATCTCCATCACTGGCGGTCAATGATATGGACTTCTTGGTGCAATCAATAACACCTTTATACTTGGTCATCCAATTCATACCCAGTACTACTTCCATCCCTTGGGATCCCAGTACTATCAGGTCGGCATGAAAAGTTTTCCCTTGTATCTCCATGGGTACTTTAGTGCAAACAAAGTGGGCTTGGGTTTTATTTCCAGGTATTTGTACTGACATAGGGTCACGCATACGCGTAGACTTCATACCACTCTTTTCATCAAACGGAATAGTAACAAAGGAATGTGATGCACCCGAATCAAACAATACTTCAGCAGGTACAGAGTTGACAGGAAACGTACCCATCACCATGCCAGGCGTGTTCTGAACCTCCTCAGTAGTCACATGATTCAGGTACCCCTTTGTCATAGTCTGCTTCTTGGTTGCGGGTCCTTGTGTCATCTTGGTAGCATTGTTCTGAGCTAGGGCAGGATTCTTGGTCGGGCAGTCACGAGCAAAATGTCCTTCCTTGCCACAGGCGAAGCAACCTCCATTGGTTTTTGAGTTCTGGTTTGGCTTGGCAGCATGGTTTGACTTGCTTCCATTCCCATCACCATTTCCACTGCCCCCTGGCTTGGGTGCATATGATGCACGGTTGTGGTAGTTGTTGTGGTTGCTATGGCTATGGTGGTGGTTGTGGTTGTTATGGTTGGGTCTTGGAGCATAAGCAGGCGCCTTGTGTGGTGGTGGTGGCATTGCATAAGGGGTAGGGCGGTTTCTGGGTGCACTAGGTCCACCTTGGAACTGGATCTTCCTCTTTCTGTTGTCAAAGGCATTCTGCCTCTTGTGCTCCATCATCATTGCGGCATCCGCAAGTGACTCCAAATCCAGGAATGGTATGACAACGAGTGTGCACTGCAACTCATCATGCAGCCCATTCAAGAATATCTCCTTCTTCTTCGCTTGAGTGTTAACTTCATCAGGTGCATACCAGGATAACAGAGTGAACTCCTCCCAGTATTTTGACATGGACATTTCTCCCTGCCACAATTTCAGAGACTTGTCCCTCATGATGTTCATCACACCTTGAGGGATGTGATATTTGCGGAACCTAGCAGAGAAGTCCTCCCAAGTGAAAATGTGGCCAGCGGCGACAGTGGCGCGGGTAGTTTCCCACCAAGTCCTTGCTGGTCCAGCAAGAAAGTGGTTGGCGAACAACACCTTGTCATTGTCTTCCACTGATGCCACTTCCAGATTATTGGAGATTGTCCGGAGCCAGTCATCTGCATCAAATGGCCCCACAATCCTCGAGAAGACTGGAAGATTAGTCTGCTGAAACACCTTCAGCTTTGAGCGCCCACCATTTCTGTTGCCATCGCCATTTTTGTTATTATTGTTGTTATTGGCGCTGGCAGCGGCTAACTGCTGCAGGGCAGCAATCATGGCAGCACTCTCGGCTATAGTGGCTTGGCGATCCTCCATCATAAGTGCCAACAATGCCTCCATCGACGGCGGGGGTGGTGGTTACCGACGAGGAGGCATGATGTTTAGTGAAACATGGGTAAGACTATGCAGCAGTACTTCTTTTAACAAAAAAAACTAGGAACCTAAAAATGAGTCTAAGAACAACAAAGTCAAGAGATTAATCACAGGTAAGATATGGATTGAGGCAAATTTCCAAACATAGATACCACTCAAACAAGCATCACATTCATAGCATCAAGTCATACATAGCACAAACAGACAACAGTCATCTAACACAACTATGCTCCTCATAGCTACATAGGGGGATTCGCCTCATAGGGTCGGCGTACATCTCACTGGCACAACTCTAAAAGCTAAGAGGTACTACGACTTGTCCTGCTCGCTGTCTCCATCAAAAAGGATCTCCTCGGGGTCATCCTCCTCCTCAGCTAAGTCGTCGTCCTCCTGACCGCTCTGCTCGCTCATATCCATCCCATCAACATCTGATGGAATGTCATCGTCGACTAGGAGATCCTCGTTCTCCCTGTGGAGCTCAGTGTTCTCCTCCTCTAGCTCCTCGAGTGTGGAATCCCGAGTAGCTAGGTCCTCCCTCGCGGTCTTCAGTCGCTCACGCAGAATCGTGTTGGCATCCTGAAGTGCCTCCACCTTCTTGGTGAGACGAGTACGGCCCAAGCGAGTGGTCCGTAACTATCCCTCTAAGGCTCTGCCCCGGGCGGTCTCTGTCTCAAGGTTGGTCATCACCTTACCCAGGTGGGTAACTAGAAGACGACACTCTGCAACTATGGTCTGCTGCAGAATACTCATGTCGTCCAGTCGGCGCTGGGTGCAGTGCAGTAAGATCTCCATGTCCTCAAGGTGAGGACCCATACCATCGAGATCCTGTGGCACAATAGCAGGTGTGCCAGTCTTGTCTCTCCTCCCGAGAAACTCAAAGCGAGTACCTAGGTACAGGAAATCCCTCGGATGAGCCAGGCGTGCAATAGACTCCTGGATCACCCTAACAGCACCCTCCTGCCAGGAGCGCTCAAGACGGTGAAGACGAAAGTCTCTGCTGAAGGAGTGGTCAGCGGAGGACGAATAGTACACTCCACGAACTAGTCTCCCTCAATAGGAGAACCGAAGATCAGCCCTCCCTACAACTCAGGAACCGGGCGATCGATAAGCTCTGTCATCTCTACGAGCCTCTGCTCGAAAAGAAACGCCACGTCCCTCACCAGTCCCAACTGGCAAGCCTCGGTGAACACCACTTCCATCTACACAAAATTTTAAGTATAGTTTAAGTTAGACCAAACAGTGCAAAGTTTTAGATTGAACAAGACATAACTTAATGTAAATAGGGTTTTGTAAAATATGGAAGGTAGATATAAGAATATTTCGAAACTTAGTCACATAAGTAACTTAGGTTTATAATATAGATTTTTTAGAGTACTAGCTAACGTCCATGCTAACTAAGGGCTCCTAAGGTCAGGATGGCTCTGGTACCAACTTTGTAGAGGCCCCAAACCTGATGGTCCAGAACCCCTCATATGCATACATTCACGATCCTAGGAATTCAGTCGTGAACAACATACGTAGTTGGTACACAGATACATTATCCACTACACAAATTATTAGAGTCTTACAATCAATGGTCACATGACCAAATCTTAACAGCTGTCACGCGGGACAGGCAAATATCTCACAAACACACATCGGAAACTTAACATAACGTAGGTAGCCCATGTCACGCCTTCACCAACAGGCTGCTGACCGGGAGCCGGGCCTAATTCGCATAGTCGTCAGAAAAGTACTCCTCCTCTGGTGGCATCTCCTCAAAATCTGACCAAGTAAATAGCCAGGGACAAAACCAATATGAGTACATTTGAATGTACTCTGCAAGACATCCTTTATAAACTTACAAATGCAAGTATGCTTATATAGTGGATAGGTAGGCTATAAATAGGGTTCACTATCCATGGTGTATGTAATATAACATCATGGTTGCTATGACATCTCTATATCTTTGTTGAAGAAGATACTTCAAAAGAAAATATTATATTTTTCTTTCTCTTGTAGATATCGCATGTACAAGAGGTTTATAAAACTGGTTTAATAAAAGAGAGCTTTCTTTGCAAAAATTCTTGTAATCAACTCCAGCTTTCTTCATCGGTACCTCCACGGTACAAGTCTTTTCTTTCAAAACATCCTTTTTGAAAACTTACACAATGCTAGCTACATGGCCATTCAACTGCCCATATCTGAGGGCTCGGCTATTCAGAATAGTTTTACTCTGCAGAGGTGTACACAATCCACAAGATCCAATCGTCTGCCATTAACCACCAATGGATCGACACAGCGATATGCAAGCATCAGATAAATGATCCTAACTGTCCACTCTGATCAAGCTAGTATATGCTTATCCCTTCAGTTCGGTGTAATCTCCCCGGCACCAGGTCCCACCCCGTCACGGTAGGAGACCCAACTATCGCTTCCGGGGGTAACTTAATCCCTCACTTTGTATGTCCTGTTACTCCCTCCTGGCGACACTTTGGTTCACAGAATCATCCTCTCTATAGCATTTTGGCATAAAACACACACTAACAAGAGCAAGTATCTAGATAGGCCTCGTACTCATGTTGAGGTAGAGTGGCAGTACGTCTTGGTTGTCCAGCGAAGACAAGGTTATGTGTCTTTTGTAAACCATTTGAAAACAATCCTCTTTACCTCCCCCCGGTGAATAAGGTCCCTGATACGTCTCCAACGTATCTATAATTTCTGATGTTCCATGATGATATTATGCCAATTGCTACATGTTTTCTCTTTTCTTTATAGTATTTTTTACACGTTTTTCGGGACTTACCTATTAACAAGATGCCATGTGCCAGTTCCCTGCTTTTTGCTGTTTTTGATTTCAGAAAAGTTGTTCTGGAAATATTCTCGGAATTGGACCCCACAAATCCCGAAGTTCCTATTTTCGTTGGAAGCATCCAGAAGATCGAAGAGGAGTCAAAGACGGGCACCAGGGGGGCCGCGCCTGGGGGTGGTGAGGCCACCCTGGTGGCCCACCGACGCCACCCTTTCGCCTATTTATTCCCCTCCGAAGGAAAACCCTAAGCACCTGATAAAAAATCTCCGAAAAGTTCCGCAGCCGTCGTCGTTGTCAACCCTAGATTAGGGGGGTTCTGAAGCTGTCTCTCGGCACCCTGCCGGAGAGGAGATCATCACCGGAGGCCTCTTCATCACCATGCATGCCTTCGGAGTGATGTGTGAGTAGTTCATCCTTGGACTACGGGTCCATAGCAGTAGCTAGATGGTTGTCTTCTCCTCATATGCCTCAATGTTTAGATCTCGTGAGCTGCCTAACATGATCGAGATTGTTCTTATGTAATTCTATGTGTTGATTTTGCTGGGATGCGATGAATATTGAACTTATGCCAAGTTGATTATAGTCTTTATTGCGTATGTTATTTGTGATCTTGCATGCTTTCCGTTGCTAGTGGTTGCTCTGGCCAAGTAGTTGCTAGTGACTCCAAGAGGGAGTATTTATGCTCGATAGTTGGGTTCATGCATCCTTTTCGCCTGTGCTCGAGTGACAGAAACGTGACGGGGGAGGATGTGTTGTTGCCACTAGGGAGAAAACAGCGGTGTGAGTGCCCGCGTGCACAATCATTGCTTACATTACACACATTTCTTAATGCGATTATCTGTTGCTTGCAACTTAATACCTAAGGGGGTTAGGATGATAACCTGAGGGTGGATTATTAGTCATAGATGCAGTTGGATTACGGTCTATGTATATTGTTGTAATGCTCGCACTAAATATCATAGTAGTCATCATATCATGAATGTGCACTACGGTGCAACCTCTATTTGTCAGTTGCCCATCTGTAATTTGTTCACCCAGTATGCTATCTTTTATGGAGAGACACCACTAGTGTACCTATGAACCCCGGTCCATTTTCCTATACTGTTAAACAAACCACTACAATTCCCTGCTTTCTTTACTTACTGCAAGCATACACTATTTTCCAAACTACACGTCTAATCTTTGTTTTCAGCAAGACTGGTGAGATTGACAACCTCACTGTACCGTTGGGACAAAGTATTTTGGTTGTGTTGTGTGCAGGTTCCGCGTTGTTGCTGAAACCGGTGAGGCGCCATCACCACCGTCATTGGCATTAACCTTCCGAAGATCCTCTTTCTCCTACTGGATTGATAACACTGGTTCTTAACTGAGGGAAATTCTTACCGCTGCACTCATCACACCCTCCTCTTGGGGTTCCCAATACACCATCCCTAGCAAAGGATTTCTGGCGCATCAAGGCACCATTAAGGTGAAGCAGCAGTCCCGCCTTTTCACCGTGGACTTTTTATACGAACATTTGTTTGCAAAAGCACATTTTTAAAATGTCCACTTAGGGACTCAAGATTATTATCTTAGGAGGTATTTATATACCTTATGGTGGTTAAAGGCTTGGTAACACCAAGTTGACTAATGGAAATGTGGTATACACCTATATAGTATTAATAGTAATAACAGCCACTCAAAAATAGTTTTGGTAACCAAGTTTTTGTAAAACTTCAGAAGTAGAACATGCATGATAGATAATGATAAGTAGTATGACAACAAGCTTTATGATGGCTTGCCTTGGTTGATTCTAGGGTCTTGCTCGTGGTAGCAATAGGATTGATAGTAATATCCTCCGGCACCAACTATCTCTTCCTCGTTTTCTATCGTCGCAAAAAGAAATAATGACACACAATCAGAACCAAACCAAACAAGCAATGGCACTAAGTCAAACATACATCAACCAATGCATAAAGTAAAATAACACTCAAGTTTGCAAAACAACATTCTACAAGAACACACCAAAATGACCATATTTACTACTACTACTAATGGTTGAGAAATGTCATTTCTCACCAAAATGAGATGGAACCAGTGGGTGTTACACTAGGTTTCCATAACATTTAGGAGGTCCAAAGCCTCTAGTTCAACTGGTGGCATCTAATCATACTAGTGATAAAAACAACACTAGTAATAGATAAACACTCATTTCTATCCATGCTTCTCTATGGATTTAAATACAACCTAATAGAGGTGAAAACCTAACATAACCAGTACCAAAATGGGACTGGACTCAACAAAGCATTACTAAAAACTTAGGTAATAAATCTATCTATACTTGCTCACCAAATCCATTTAAAATAAGGGCTAGAAAAACAATACTATGCATATCCTATTTCCATTTCTTTTCCACACATGCACACACTTTCTAACACATTAGTACTGTGAGTAAACAACTTCCTAACAACAAGATAAACATCTATACATGCTATAAAACAACATTTAAACTAGCAAGCAATTATTCTAAACTAAATACACAAAATCTATTTCTAACAGAAAAGGTGATGTATCTCAATATGCTTGCCAAAAATAATCTAGAGCTCTAAAAATCACACAAAGCTAGAATAACATAGATCTATTCTTATACTAACAAATCCAATTGGATTTACATCAAAAAATATTTTTAAATTCTTTCTAAAAATCCTAGAAACTGCTAGTGGACAAATACCAAAATAGATGGCATTTCCAAATGGTAGCTCACCTTGATGTGAGGTCAAGCCCTACTAATAGATCTACTCATAGGATACTCAGAGAACTTTAGTTTTCACTTTAAACATACATTCAAAAAGATATACCATATTTACTCTAACAGATAGTGTGTAGCACAAAAATTACTACAGACAAAATATAGTCCCAAATCTAGATCTTCCAGTTGCATACGTTCAGGAAAATGTAGATCTACTGCTAGGAATATTTGTAGATTTTATTTCTTAGGTTTCCTATGTTTAACAGGATTAAAGGAAACATGCATATTTCTGTTATTTTCAAAAACGAAAAATAAAAACAACGCGGGCTGGCTTCACTCCGCGCGCGCGGCCTGCTAAGCCATTTCAGCCCAGCGCGCAGGCACGAGCGCGCGGACGTGCGTACCGTTTTGGCGTTTAAACGTGGTCGTTGATCGCGAGATCAACGGCGTGTGACCTTCCTCTTCCTCTCACCTCTCACTCTCTCTCTCTCGCGCGCGCACGTGATCGGAGAAGCCACCGGCAGCGATTCGGGACGCGAAGGGCGGTGGTGAGGGGCCGGTGAGGTCTCACGGGGTCGATGCGGTGCAGGGGCGTGGTTGCAGTGATTCGGGACAGCTCCAATCGGCAGCGCTCGACTGCGGGACCGTCGCGGCTCCGGCGATGTCCACAGGCTTCCTGCAAGCGAGAAGCCATACGGCGGTGTCAGGGTGGGTCTACGGATGGTGGCAAACTCAATGGAGGTGGAAAAAGGGAGTGGGAGTGCACGGGGCGTGCTCCACCTATTCTCTCCCTCCGTGGTGGCCGGCAGCGTTCTCGAGCTCACTGGGCTCACAGAGAGCTCAGCGCGTTCGTGGTCTACGACAGGGGGTGGGGTGGGGTGGGGTGGTGTGCGTATGATTGTGCAGTGCGTGCGTGCTCGTGGCTTTATAGCCATGGCGCCACTATCATGCGCACGGGGCGCCCTCGGGGTGGTCAAGGTGAGCACGGGGGCGCGCTCAGAGCGCCCATGTCGCGCCCCTTGGCTCTTGGGCGTGGCTAGGGGTGTGTGCACGTGTGGTCATGTCCAGGGCGTCGTGTGGAAGGTGAAAACGGCATGGGCGGTGCGACAGTGCATGCGCACAGTGGCACACTATCAGACAGCCCATGCTGCTCCCCTCTCTTTTCTCCTTTGAACCCACGACTCTCCTCTCCTCTCTGGTGAACCAAGCAAGAATCCACAACAAGGAAATTATTAAGGAATGTGAGGGCTTCTAGAAGAACCAAGTGGTACTAGCTAACTCATCCTAAATCAAAATTTATGATCATTCAAAGTAGTGTCGATTTCACTGATTCAGAAAGTTCAGTTTTCAGAAAAATGACTTAGTCAATTTGGCTAAGTGTGAGAAACAGATAAAATCAACCAAAAGTCTCCTCTGTTTTCAAGGCTCAAAACATTTCCAAAATTGTTTTCCAAGTATAGTTTTGTTAAACATGATTTGTAATTTCATAATCATCAAATCAAAACAAATTTGGAATTTTAAAAGGCACTGAAAACAAGGTGAGAAAACAGCTACTTTCTGTTTTTTCTCTGTTTCTCTAAAAACCACTTTTCTGCCTTAATGTTCTTCCACAAAAATCATCAAGGATTTGATTGTTTTCTTATTCAAATTTTCAAACCAAGTTTATAAATTTGTAGTCCATATATTAGAGAACACATTTATGCCAAGAAAACATAAAATGTGATTCCCTAGCATATTGAAAACAAGGGCTAAATATAGCTACTTGGCTAATTTTCCAGAAACAAGTTTATATAGAAAACTCAAAGGAAAACATCCAAATATTCCTTTGCCTTTTGTTTTCTTGATTCAAACCAATCCAAATATTATTATTAGATTGAAAGAAACACTGTT
This sequence comes from Alopecurus myosuroides, assembly GCA_028641055.1. NCBI lineage: Eukaryota > Viridiplantae > Streptophyta > Magnoliopsida > Poales > Poaceae > Alopecurus > Alopecurus myosuroides. The sequence goes on from CM054063.1 coordinate 130,840,658, forward strand.
TCAAAACTTTGGATAAAAAATTGTTTAAAATACCACATAGAAAACATCACAGAAACAATAAGGAACATCGGGAAAAATTGATAAATGATTTTAAACAAAGGCTTGCTTGCATTGCATAGATACTCATGGTCTATTACATAATGTTGGATTACACAAGTGCATAAAAAGGTTTTGTTGGCTCACAAAAATGGCTTCCCTCACTGTGTTACATCTGCTCCAAAAACTGGGGTGTGACAGATCTCCCCACCCCCCCCCCTTAAAAGAATCTCGCCCCGAGATTTGCGGGCCTAGTCCTTAAAGAAACCAGAGATCTCCTTACTGATATAATCGTCACGCTCCCAGGTTGCTTCCTCCTCTGAATGATTCGTCCACTGAATGTTAAGGAACTTGAAAGCATTTCTCCTGGTAGCACGAACATTCTCCTCAAGTAGACGTAGGGGTCGATCACGGTAGGTCAAGTCATCATTTATGCCAATGGTCTTGAATTCCACGTCTTGGTAAGTGAGATTCTTCTCAGGTACATGAAGACACTTCCGGAGCAAGGACACATGAAAAACATCGTGAAAGGCCAACAACTCTTCTGGCAGTTCTATCTGGTAAGATACTTCTCCACGACGGGCTAGTATCTTAAACGGGCCAATGTATCAGGGTGCAAGCTTCCCTTTGACATGGAAACGCTGCATACCTTTGAGCGGCGTAACATGTAGATACACGAAATCTCCAATAGTGAAAGAGACATCCTGATGCTTTGTGTCCGCATAACTCTTTTGTCGTGATTGTGCGGCTTTAAGACGGTCACGGATTAAATGCACTTGCTCTTCTGTAGCTTTTACGGTGTCTACCCAAAGATTTGACTGTCTCCAGTCTCAGTCCAGGTCATAGGTGTGCGACACTTACGTCCATACAGGGCTTCAAATGGTGCCATCTGCAAGCTTGACTAATAACTGTTGTTGTAGGAAAATTCTGCAAACGGCAGGCAATCTTCCTACTTAACTCCATAGGACAAAACACAGGCACGGAGCATGTCCTCCAATATTTGGTTCACACGCTCTTTCTGTCCATCAGTCTGCGGATGGTAGGCTGTGCTAAAGGCTAGCTTGGTTCCCAAAGCTTCGTGTAACTTCTTCCAGAATCGAGATGTGAACTGTGATCCTCGATCTGACACAATCCTGCTGGGAACTCCGTGCAGGCTAACTATCCAAGAAATGTAGAGATCAGCAAGCTGGTCTCCACGATATGTGATTTTGACAGGTATAAAGTGTGCAACTTTTGTGAGCCTGTCAACAACTACCCATATTGAATCATTTCCTCGGCTGGACCTTGGTAGTCCGGTAATAAATTCCATCCCAACTTCATCCCATTTCCAAACAAGCACTTGCAACGGCTGTAACAAACCAGCGGGACGCTGATGTCCAGAACTTACTTGCTGACAAATATGGCACTTGTCTATCAACGAGGCAATGTCTCGCTTCATTCCGTGCCACCAAAACTTCTCCTTCAAATCTTGATACATTTTGGTTCCTCCAGTATGAATAGAGTATAAAGTGTCATGAGCCTTTGTCATGATGGTTTGCTTCAACTCAGAAGTAGAAACACAAATGCGCCCTTCATACCACAAGACTCCATCAGAATCAATGGTAAAACCGACAACTTCTTCCTTCTCCATTCGGGACTTAATTCCCTCAATACACTTCTGGCCCTTCTGAGCTTCTTTGATTTGATCCACTAGAGTTGGTTTAACTTCCATGGAGTCCAACATGCCATAGCTGACCATCTCAATACCAAGCTGGTCAAGTTCTTTCCACAACTCCGATTGTCTAATCTGAATCATAGCATTCAGAGAGGTCGGCTCTCGACTAAGAGCATCCGCAACAACATTTGCTTTTCCGGGTTGATAGTGGATACTAACATCATAGTCCTTGATGAGCTATATCCAACAGCGTTGCCTCATATTGAGTTCGCGTTGTATAAAGATATACTTCAAACTCTTATGATCCGTGTAGATTTCAGACCTCTTCCCAATAAGAAAATGTCGCCATGCTTTGAGAGCATTCACAACGGCAGCAAGCTCTGAGTCATGAGTAGGGTAATTCAACTCATGTGGTCTCAACTGGCGTGAGATAAACGAGATGACTTTCCCCTCTTGCATGAGAACACTTCCAAGACCAAGCTTAGAAGCATCACAATACACATCGAAACTCTTGGTGACATCCGGCATAATGAGTACCGAGGCTGACACCAGCCAATTCTTCAACTCCTGAAAACTCTCAGCACCTTTGTCCGTCCACATGAACTTGCTATCCTTCTTGAGAAACTGAGTGAGTGGCCTGGCGATGCTCGAGAATCCTTGAACAAACGTGCGGTAATATCTAGCTAATCCCAAAAATGACCTGACTTCAGTCTGATTAGTCGAGGCAACCCGATTTGCAATAGACTGAACCAGAGCAGGGTCAATAGAGATTCCTCCTCCAGATCCTACATGTCCAAGAAATCCGACTTCTTTCAACCAGAATTGGCACTTACTGAAATTAGCATACAGTTGATGTTGTCGAAGTGTTCCGAGAATAGTTCTCAGATGTTCTTGGTGTTCTTCCTCACTCTTGGATTAAATAAGAATGTTGTCAATTAAAACCACGACAAACTTGTCTAGGCATTCCATGAAAATCTTATTCATAAGATTCATGAAGTAGGCGGGGGCATTGGTCAGACCAAAAGACATCACGGTGTACTCATACAATCCGTAACGTGTGGTGAATGCGGTCTTGGGAATATCGGTCTCACGAACCTTCAACTGATGATAACCAGTACGAAGATCGATCTTTGAGAAAATTCTTGCCCCATTTAGCTGGTCAAACAGGCCTTCAATTTTGGGCAACGAGTATTGTTCTTGATGTTCACATCATTCAACTTACGGTAATCCACACACAGGCGTGAGGAATCGTCCCGTTTGTCCACAAAAATGACAAGTGATCCCCATGGTGATGCACTAGGGCGGATCAAACCTTTCCTCAACATGTCATCCAGCTGCTTCTTCAACTCATCTAACTCCTTCGGATTCATCCGGTAAGGCTTCTGTGCAATGGATCTGGTGTCGGGTACTAACTCAATGACGAACTCGATATCTCTATCAGGGGGCATACCGGGTAACTCCTCAGGAAACACATCCGGGTATTCACATACTACTGGAACTTCCTCAAGTGTGGGTGTGGCTATACCAGTGTGGCAGTGGGTCTCTGACGTAGACTTGGTTGCGGTGTATGCAACTTTTTCTCCATCACTGGCGGTCAATGATATGGACTTCATGGTGCAATCAATAACACCTTTATACTTGGTCATCCAATTCATACCCAGTATTTCTATCCCTTGGGATCCCAGTACTATCAGGTCGGCATGAAAAGTTTTCCCTTGTATCTCCATGGGTACTTTATTGCAAACAAGGTGGGCTTGCGTTTTATTTCCAGGTATTTGTACTGACATAGGCTGCTTCTTGGTCGCGGGTCCTTGTGTCATCTTGGTAGCATTGTTCTGAGCTGGGGCAGGATTCTTGGTCGGGCAGTCACGAGCAAAATGTCCTTCCTTGCCACAGCCGAAGCAACCTCCATTGGGTTTTGAGTTTTGGTTTGGCTTGGCAGCATGGTTGGACTTGTTTCCATTTCCATTACCATTTCCACTGCCTTCTGTCTTGGGTGCATATGATGCACGGTTGTTGTTGTTATGGTGGTTGTTGTGGTTGTTATGGCTATGGTGGTGGTTGTGGTTGTTATGGTTGGGTCTTGGCGCCTTGTGTGGTGGTGGTGGCCTTGCATAAGGGGTAGGGCGGTTTCTGGTGCACTAGGTCCACCTTGGAACTGGATCTTCCTCTTTCTGTTGTCAAAGGCATTCTGCCTCTTGTGCTCCATCATCATTGCGGCATACGCAAGTGACTCCAAATCCAGGAATGGTATGACAACGAGTGTGCACTGCAACTCATCGTTCAACCCATTCAAGAATCTGTCCTTCTTCTTGGCTTCAGTGTTAACTTCATCAGGTGCATACCGGGATAATAGAGTGAACTCCGCCCAGTATTTTGACAGGGACATTCCTCCCTGTCGCAGTTTCAAAAACTTGTCCCTCATGATGTTCATCACACCCTGAGGGATGTGATATTTGCGGAACCTAGCAGAGAAGTCCTCCCAATTGAAAATTTGGCTAGCGGCGACAGTGGCGCGGGTAGTTTCCCACCAAGTCCTTGCTGGTCTAGCAAGAAAGTGGGTGGCGAACAACACCTTGTCATTGTCTTCCACTGATGCCACTTCCAGATTATTGGAGATTGTTCGGAACCAGTCATCTGCATCAAGTGTCTCCACCATCCTCGAGAAGACTGGAGGATTAGTCTGCTGAAACACCTTCAGCTTTGAGCGCCCACCATTTCCGTTGCCATCGCCATTGTTGTTATTGGCGCTGGCAGCGGCCAACTGCTGCAAGGCAGCAATCATGGCAGCACTCTCGGCTCTAGTGGCCTGGCGATCCTCCATCATAAGTGCCAACAATGCCTCCATCGACGGCGGGGGTGGTGGTGGTGGTTCCCGACGAGGCGGCATGCTTTTTAGCAAAACATGGGTAACACTATGCGGCAAGACTTCTTTTGTTTTTGAAAACAAAACTAGGCAACTAAAAAATGCGTCTAAGAACAACAAAGTCAAGTGATTAATCACAAGTAAGATACGGATTGAGGAAAATTTCCAAACATAGATACCACTCAACCAAGCATCACATTCATAGCATCAAGTCATACATAACACAAACAGACAACGGTCATCTAACACAACGATGCTCCTCAGAGCTACATAGGGGGATTCGCCTCATAGGGTCGGCGTACATCTCACTGGCACAACTCCAAAATCTAAGAGGTACTGCGACTAGTCCTGCTCGCTGTCTCCATCGAAAAGGATCTCCTCGGGATCCTCCTCCTCCTCAGCTAAGTCGTCGTCCTCCTGGACGCTCTGCTCGCTCATATCCATCCCATCAACAGTTGATGGAATGTCATCGTCGACTAGGAGATCCTCGTTCTCCCTGCGGAGCTCAGTGTTCTCCTCCTCTAGCTCCTCGAGTGTGGAATCCCGAGTAGCTAGGTCCTCTCTCGCGGTCTTCAGTCGCTCACGCAGAATGATGTTGGCATCCTGAAGTGCCTCCACCTTCTTGGTCAGACGAGTACGGCCCAAGCGAGTGGTCTGATACGTCTCAAACGTATCTATAATTTCTGATGTTTCATGTTGATATTTTGCCAATTGCTACATGTTTTCTCCCTTATTTAGCATGTTTATACGTTTTCCGGGACTAACCTATTAACAAGATGTCAAGTGCCAGTTCCCTGTTTTCTGCTGTTTTTAGTTTCAGAAAAGTTGTTCTGGAAATATTCTCATAATTGGATGCCACGAAAGCCAAAGTTCCTATTTTCCCCGGAACCTTCCAGAAGTCCCGAAGAGACCCAGAGGGGTCCCTAGGCCCCCCCCACACCATAGGCTCGCATAGGCTCCCCTGGTCGCCCAGCTAGGGGTGTGGGCCCGTCAGGCGCCCACCGACGTTCCCCTTTCGCCTATATATTCCCCCGAGGCATAAACCCTAGGAGAATCGACCTTTTCCACAAAATACATCCGTAGCTCCACCGCTGCCGCCGACAAGTTTCGGGGGACAGATCTCTGTTCTGGCACCCTGCCGGGATAGGGAAGTTCCCCCGGAAGCCATCTCCATCGACTCCACGCCATCTCCATCGCTGTTGCTGTCTCCTATGATGAGGAGGGAGTAGTTCTCCCCCGGGGCTAAGGGCTCTACCGGTAGCTATGTGGTTCATCTCTCTCTCCCATGGTGTGATCTTTATGTGATCATGAGCGTTGTAATCTAGTTGAATAAGTATATTTATCTTCATCTGTTATGCTACTCAAGTGGTTCTGTTATCTCCATAAACACTTTGATCACGGGGTAAGGTGATAGTGTGTGCACCGTGTGGTTTAGCATGATATTTATATCTTGTGTTGGAAGGTGAACCTATAAATTTTTGGCGTTTGTTTACTAATTTATGGCGCTCGTAGTGACATTGGGGTGCCCTAGAGAGGGAAGATAGACTTGAGGAGTGTTGTTTAAGCCCTACGCAACGATTAGTGTTCGTTATTCGACCGGAGAGTGGTTCGGAGTAGCACAGTGAAGAGATGATATTAATGCATTCAATTATGTGAGGATTGTTGAGAGTGTCCACTAGTGAAAGTAGGAGCCCTAGGCCTTATTTGCAAGCATTGAAACACCATTTTCCGCCTGTTCTGCTACATGTTTGCTTGCTGCCATTTTATTTCAGATTGTTATTATCACTTATTATCCTCCATATTACTTGCATTTTACTCTCTCTTCGCCGAACTAGTGCACCTATATACCTGACAAGTATATTGAGTGTGTTGGGGACACAAGAGACTTCTTGTATCTTGATTGCAGGGTTGCTTGAGAGGGATATCTTTGACCTCTACCTCCATGAGTTCGATATACCTTGGGTGATACACTTAAGAAAAACTTGTTGCTGTTCTACAAACCTCTGCACTTGGAGGCCCAACACTATCTACAAGAATAGAAGCGTCCGTAGACATCAAGCTCTTTTCTGGCGCCGTTGCCGGGGAGGTAAGGTAAAAGGTACTCACATCCTCGGGTGTGAGTGCTCGAAGTTATTTCCTTTAGATTCTGTAATTATATCTTTTTGTTTCTTGTTTTCACTAGTTAGGCTTATTTTTACTTATTCCTTGTATTTATATTTACTAGTTAGACTTAATGGAAAACAACAAAAAATATGAGAGAGCTTTATAATCTTTATCTTGAATTAGGACATGAAGTGTTTGAAGAGAAAATTAAAAAACCTATGGAGCTTTATTTGCATGCTAGTAGCAATGTTATTAGTATGAATTCTTCGAACACCATTATTGCTAATGCTATGGAAAATTCTAAGCTTGGGGAAGCTAGTTTTTATGAATATGATATTTTTAGTCCCCCAAGTTTTGAGGAGGAAATTTTCTTTGATGATACCTTGCCTCCAAGATATGATGATTATAATGATTGTGGTATTCTAGTTCCACCTGTTTACAATGATGAATATGATATTTTCAGTCCACCTACTATTGAGGAGAAAATTAATTATGATTGCAATATGCTTCCTATATTTAATGATTATGGTGATGAGAATAATAATGATAGATATTTTTTTGAATTTTCTCCCACTACTATTAATAAGAATGACTATGCTTATGTGGAGAGTATTAATTCTTTTATGCATGTGGGTCATGATAAGAATATTTTATGTGATAGTTATATTGTTAATTTTATTCATGATTCTACTGAGAGTTATTATGAGAGAGGGAAATATGGTTTTATGCATCTCAAGAATATTAAGTTTCCCCTCTTTATGTTGAAATTTTTGAAGTTGCACTTATTTTGTCTTCCTATGCTAGTCGCTTTGTGCTTTCATGACTTGTTTCTATACAAGATTATTTTTCATAGGAAGTGGGTTAGACTTAAATGTGTTTTATATTTTCTTATTGATGATCTCTTGCTGTGCTTCAACTCTTATTCTTATGTGAGCATCTTTTAAAAATCAATATGCCTAGCTGAAAGGCGTTAAAGAAAAGCGCTACCGGGAGACAACCCGTTTTATTTCTCCGTTTTCAACCCATTTTCCTTCGTTTTCTTTTGTTTTAATTGCACCTGGGTGTTATCTATTTCCTTGGCAACCCCGTTGTATATTTTCTTTTGTGTTTTTTTTTAGCCTAGTAAAGCCTCTACTGGAAAGTTGAGCCTATATTTCAGATTTCTGCGCAGGAAACAGATTTCTACTGTCCACTGTTAATTCCATTAAAAATCACAGAAAATTCAAAATGACCTGAGTTTTTATGCTTAATTCTGAGTTATATACGTAACTTTTCATAGATGACCACTTTTTTATTTGAGCAACAAAAGATTTTTTTTAAAATCGATCTTTACCTGTTGTTCTGTTTTGACAGATTTCTGCCATTTATCGCATTTGCATCTTAATCTCTTTGTTTTGGTGTTCTTTTGAGAAAAATAGTTTTAGAAGAAGTTGTGACAGTAGCTAATGTGTTTATGAGTGTTAGGATTGTGTTGAAACTGAACCATGTGAATTTATTATTTCAATTGCACTAACGTTGCTAATGAAGATTGTGAGAATTTTGGTGTGAAGGAAGTTTTTCAAGGGTCAAGAGAAGAGGATGATATGATGTGATCAATAAGAGTGAAAAGCCTAAGCTTGGGGATGCCCCGGTGGTACATCCAAGAAAATTCCAAGAATACTCCAGCATCTAAGCTTGGGGATGACCAAGGCATCCCCTTCTTCATCAACAAATTATCAGGTCACTTCTAGTGAAACTATATTTTTATTCAGTCACATCTTATGTGCTTTACTTGGAGCGTCTTTTATTTTTTGCTTTTAGTTTGTTTAGTTTTCTTTGTTGTAGTTTATGGTTGGATCTTATCATACTTGTGTGGGAGAGAGACACGCTCCGTTTTCATTGCTTAGAACACTCTAGTTTTCATTCTTATTGTTCTGTGAGTGTTCACTTTTTGCTAGTACTACTTTTATCCTTTGTTTTCATGCATATCTTGTTCAGAGATGTTAGCTTTTGTAGTTAGGTGGTTCTCATATGTGTGTTTGCTTGGAAATAGAAATTCTTATGTGGTAGTTGGTATAGTGGAAAAATTTGCATGGTTTTGTAGATCACTAAACTGCTTCACTTGAATAACTGCGGTTGTTTTGAGATATTAATTTGCTTAATGGATAAACGGGAAGGACTAGTAAGTATAAACTTTTAATGGTTGGTCTAAGAAACTAGAAACTGTGCCACACTTAAATTACAAGCTCATAGAAACATTGGTATATGATGCCTACGAGTGATACATTTCTGATCGGCCTCTTGTTACGCGCTACTGTCGTGTAACATCCCTGATTTTTGGAAAACTCAAAAATCACAAAAATTTGAAACTTTTGATTTTCATGACAATACAAGTCACCAAAAACAAATAAAACTCAAACAAAAATGAAATATGTGGTCCTATACCAAGTTTATTGGAATTAGAAATCCAATTATACCTTGTTCCTTAAACTCTAAAACCTTTTTCAAAAATAAATTTATTATTATATAAAGGGAATATCTTTTTATTAACAAACCTTTACCAAAAAATGTTTACAACTCCAATATTAATCTGAAGATATTTTATGGCATAAAAAATCAAAGATTTATAACCCTTAATAAAGTCCTAAGCCTCAAAAAAATTTGATGAGAATAAAATGTTTTTAATAATAACTTTTAGTTGTTATTCCAAGTTTTAAACATGAAGGGGTGAAAATGAAATGCATTGCTTTGAAAATAACATAACAAAAGATTTTGAAAACAATATCATGACTTGTGGTTTTATTCTAAATTTTATTGATCAACAATATTAATAATTTGATATGAACTAATTAAATAGCATTAATTTACTATTAATAAATCCTTCATATCCTAAAATTATTAATTATGAAAATGGTTTGAAAATGACTTCCAAAAATATTATTTGAAATGTTTAATGTCTCTAAAAATTTATTTAATCAAAAACCCCATTTTACTATTTTCTATTTTAAAATGGTATTAAGTACTATTAGTGAATTAATTATATTTTCAAAACATAAAAGAGATGAAAACTCTTTGAAATGATTTCGGAAAATAGTATTTGATCTTTATAAAGCCACTGTAATTATATTTGACTAATGACTGTATTTTATAATTTTATAAATTAAAAATCACATTAAGCTCTATTAAGGAATTATTTCAATTTTCAAAATTCAAAAATAAAAATATTTTGAAAGTTTACAAAAATTGTACTGTTTGAAAGTATTTTAAATTTCAAGAATTTAGAATTTTGTTCCATGTCATTTGGATGATTTAAACATAAGTTACGATTTAATTGAATAAACAGACATAAAAACAAAAAGAAACAATTTGATGACGTCATCATGACGTCACCCGTCATCAACCTCTGGAAACGGCAGGAGATCGTTTCTCCCGAAAATTTTGCCCCCCGATTACTCTCCATTAAGAGCACAAATTGATGCCCCGTCTGCTCCTCGTTAAAGCCCTCCCCTCCCTCTTCAATAGCCCTCTCATTCCCCTTCCGTTTGCCCCTCTAGATGTCCACAATCGCTCGCCGGAGTTCGTCGTTTCCGCCGCCGCGATTCACCATTCCGGCAAGTCCAGAAGGCCACTGCCGCCCTCGTTTGGCCCCCTCTCTTTCTCCCTTTCCCGTGCACCTCTGTGATCACTTAGGTGGGTTTTTCGTGCAGACTTTTCGCCGCGTCGTGCTCTCCGGAGTACACCGCCTCGGGACCTCCTCGCCGCCATCGTAGCAGAGTGCGTGGAGCCTTCCCGTGGCCCCCATCATCTTCACCGAGTCGTGCTGAAGCTCCCCGTGCACTCCCCGAGCCCGGAGGCACACCAGAACGCGCCGTCGTCAACCTCCCGTGAGCAGCACCGCCGCCGTCGCCATTTTCCGGCGAGATCCCTCCGGTGAGCTCCCCCTCCCTTCTCTGTGCCGTTAGATCTAAATCTAGTGGCCTAGATTAGATCACTTAAGCGAAGGGGTACGTCGCCCTCAGATCTGGATCCAACGACCCCGATCAAATCACTTATCCACGTCAGCGTGCCCAGTCAGCGCTCTGTCAGCAGAACCAACCAATTAGAGACTGCCATGTGGCCAGCCCTTAATTCGAATTTATCTCCCGGTAGAATTTTTGGCAGTTTTACAGATTAGTCCCTGCACATTAGATCTATCATATCTTTTGATCCATGAAGCCAAATTTAGCAATCTTGGACTTTTTGAAAAGCCCTTGACATTTAGAATCTTTTGGCACTGGCCAAATTCAAATTTGACAAACTTAAATTTGTTCAAATTAAAATATGCTTGTTTGATGAAATTTGGCATAATTCAAATTCTACAAATCCAAAAATTACAAATAAAATATATTTGGAAACCTTAGAATGTGTAATTTCATATTCTCTGTCCCAAAATAATATTTGAACAAATTAAAATTGATTCTAGAATTAATTTGTCTATTTGAGTATTTTTGACATAGATTAATTTCTATAAATATTTTCAATATAGTTCCTTTTGCAAAATTGCTCCATTTGATAACCTTGGACCAGAAAAACCTTGCCCAACCATTTTGGACACCCTTGGGCCATGACCATGTATTTTAGCCAAAATCCATCATAGTAGTCCATCTAGTTATTATGTCTTAGATTTTGTTTCTATTTCTTTCTACCATTGTTTGTTGTGGCCATTTTTGGATCCAAGACCAAGTCCCTAAAATTACCAAGTAGTGAACCTCAAAAAAACACTAGCACCCTAGTATTCTATCTACTTCTCCATTCCCCTACTCTTGCTTCAAGAAATCATCAAGTTAGCAAAATGGAGATCAAGACTCAAGCACAAGAAGAAAACTTCATTTTCAACTTGGTGGCAACATGAAGAGCTATGAGGAATATTATTGAAGAAATTGAAGGAAGGACTTAGACTCCACAGCAACAAGAAGAAACTCAATGAAGTACAAGAGTATGAAGAAATCAAGGAGAAGACATTTTCCTCTCTCTTCCTATCCCTTCCATTTCTTTCTTTTCAAATTGACTTAGTGGTGTTTGTGCCCATCCCATACCAAAACCAATTAGTAAAGTAAAACACATGAAGAATCTATCAAGACCAAGAGAAGAATCCCTCCAAGGAAAAAGAGACTACAATAGAATCATGGAGATGATCTTCAAGAAGACAAGCATGTGAAGACTTGGAGAAATCCATACAAGTTGAAGAATAACAAGTTGTTTTGTCCAACCATTGACCCAAATGGAAAACCCAAGACTTAGTAATATTTTCCCTTTGATGATGAAGTAAGTAGACCTACCCTAACAACAATGGAAAATACTAACATAGTCACTCAAATATTTTTGAATGTGAATATGACCAAGTGTTTGCATGTATTACTTTAGTTGAAGAAGTAATATGTTTATTCTTAGTGAACTCTTGGAACTTCCTCGACAAGTATGGTTATAATAAAGTTTGATCACTACAAACTCAACCTAGTCCATCCCAAATAAACTCTTGGAAAATCCCTTAACAAGTATGGAACCAAGAAAGAATAAATATTTCAAACCCAAACCTTGTCCTAACCAACTTGGTTAAGCCCCTTTTGATATGTTAGTTGCTATGTATGTTTTCTACACTTGTATGTCTGTTTGTTAGGATGCTTGTTTATTTGGTTATTGTGTTGTCAATAAATAGATTGTACGGAGAGCATCGATCTTTTGTGAAGAGAGTGTGATATCTTCACCAACTTGAACAAGGCAAGTAACACACCATCAACTACCCATTATTTTCTATATGCATTAGTTGATTTTGAGTAGTATGCATGATAGGTATTTTTAATAAGTTATATTATGCTATGCTATATCCTAGTAGTGTGTAGCCATCCTTATACCTTGTTATTTTGATGCCTTGGTACTTATTTAGATGCTTAGCCATGCTACAAAAATTGTTTTACTAGATGTTGAGGAAAAATTATAAGTATAACTAATGAATGAACCACCTGGGTGGAAGTGGTAAGACTGGGTTATGTTGAGTGTTTCCTCAGGGCCCTTATCTAAGGGTTATTCCACTTGAGGTTGTCACTTGCGGATGGCCACCCAGGAACAAAGAGATTACTATGTCCTTCTAAGTTTAGTAGCTTCCCGTGCAGCATTTTGACATATGGGCTCTGTCTTGATCAACTAAGTTGTGAGAGTTCAGCCCAGGCTTGACTAGCAGATGTAGCAAAATTATAGGTGGAACGGTCTTGCCGGTGGGTTTGGACTTCTTCTTCTGAAAGATCTCGTCTCAATTCTCTCCTTTCCATGATGCACTCCGGGTGTATAGGATGTTTGGGCTAATTGAAGACAAAGGGTGAAAGTGCACAACCTCTGCAGAGTCAACAAACTAAGATCTTAGCCGTGTCCCCGGTTATGGACAACTATGAGCAGCTGGACAAGGAATGACGGAAGAATCTCATCACCAATTTCAATAAGTAAAATTTGACCAATGAACAATATTGTAGTGCTTGGATCTTAATCCAATGTTGCCACCCCTTTTGAAAAGAAAAGTTTGGTTTACAAAAGTGATAGGAGAAAACTGGCTTTATGCAAACTTAGCCAAAACTCCACTCAGCCAAATAAGCATGTAGTATTAGTCTTGCCATTTATATCCACCATAGTGTTACTTTCCAATACATTTAATTGTATTGACTCCCTTGTGGCTGCATATTCCATATTGCAGATATTTCTGAAGACGAGTGAGGATTTCATTTAGGATCTCGAGACTATCGCCAACATGTTTTGCCTGTGGCACATGAAGAAGATGGGCTCAATGTTGTACTATGTTTTCCGCTGTATTTCTTTGTTTTCTGCTAGTCTTCTAAGACTATGCAAGTTGTAATCCTATTTTGTAAAGACTGGATCATGCGATGTAATAGAATTTGATGCATTTGCATGATATTTCATTTTGTACTGTGGTGCTAGCAATTGATCCAGGGACTAGCACAATAACACAGGTATTCCATCTTTATTAAAAGTTGGGATGCTACAAAATGGTATCAGAGCATTGTGTTGTGTGTAGGATTCGAGACCCTAGGTTTGGATTAGAATAGGAAAATCCATAGGAATAAAATTTTACTATCTTACAACTACTCCTCAAAGAAATCTTTTATAACTTCATTTCTCCTCGTACTCCTTCCCATGATACATTTCTAATGACTACTCTTATCTATAGATGACCAACATCATTGAATCACTCAAGAAAGGACCAATGATGACCATGACCCTGGAGTGCGACACTGAGTTCCCAAGAGCACTGAAGGATCTCATCTTAATCATGGGATTTGAAGGACCAGCAGTCTATTGGGGTTTTCCCTACATAGATGAGGAGGATGGTTTCGAATATTGGTGGGTGCAGATTCATCTGTACATAAACAAGGAGTACGACCACAACATGGGAGGAGATTGCATGCTTACCAACAAGGAGGTGCATTTGACATTCTTTGATTCAGCAAGAAGTGCTGCATGGAGGGCTATTAAAGAACTTACTGAGAGACTCAAGTGGAGACTTCACAACACTAAGAAGATTTTCAAGGAAGCCGAAGAAGAGATCAACACTCTTGAAAAAGAGATTACAATGTACAAGAACGCGGAGATCATCGTGAAGACTGAGTATTGAAGACCTCTCATGAGGAATAAAGCAAGAAAGTTGTTACCCTACCTTAAATAGTAGACCACCATGAGATGTAATAAAGTTGTGAGACACGAAAACACGATTAGTGTATTGATCATACCAATGAGTGTGGTATGACAATATTAGTTTGTTTTCAAAAACTATGTTGTTTGGTGTGATGGATGTGTTGCTATATGTTTGTTATGTGTTGTGTGTAAGATGAGTTTCCTTGATCTGCTATTTTGGATAAGAACCTTCCTTGGCCATCTTTCTAAATCTCTACTCATCCCTACTAGACCAAACCCAACACCATACTCATTCACCAACCATAGTGAGAACCATTTGGAATCATACAACCTTTACCCTATTGATACACAAGCTATCCCATTTGAGGAATGCTAGTATCAAATTTCTTTCTTCTGTGTGAAGGAACAATCACATCCATGATCAATGCCAACTGCCTAATAAGGATCAAGCTAACCTTGGAGCTATCAAGCAATGGAAGATTCTGCCTACCCTGAGAGTTTCCTTAGAAATAGCATGGTGTTTGCCTTCAAGGATGACAACAACAGGATGGAAGATTTCCAAGGACATCAAAAGACCAAGTTGAGAGGAACCCAAAGACTTTTGATTGACCCAAAGAGTGACCCAACGACCTTTTTTTGACCCAAAGAGTGACCCCTCAGTGTCAAAGGTAGTCCAACATACCTATGTTGGTCTACACCTCTACTACAAAGGAAAGATCTACTCAAGCTCATCTAGAATCAATCTACACTCTAATCTAATGAAAATAGACTACCCACAAAAGTTTCTTTTAAGGGTGGTAGCCCACCCAGTTATTTTCGAATCCAGTTACCCAAATCTTTCTTTCTAGCCTTCCCAAATCTCGGGACAAGATTTCTTTTAAGGGTGGTAGTCTGTAACATCCCTGATTTTTGAAAAACTCAAAAATCACAAAAATGTGAAACTTTTGATTTTCATGACAATACAAGTCACCAAAAACAAATAAAACTCAAACAAAAATGAAATATGTGGTCCTATACCAAGTTTATTGGAATTAGAAATCCAATTATACCTTGTTCCTTAAACTCTAAAACCTTTTTCAAAAATAAATTTATTATTATATAAAGGGAATATCTTTTTATTAACAAACCTTTACCAAAAATGTTTACAACTCCAATATTAATCTGAAGATATTTTATGGCATCAAAAATCAAAGATTTATAACCCTTAATAAAGTCCTAAGCCTCAAAAAAATTTGATGAGAATAAAATGTTTTTAATAATAACTTTTAGTTGTTATTCCAAGTTTTAAACATGAAGGGGTGAAAATGAAATGCATTGCTTTGAAAATAACATAACAAAAGATTTTGAAAACAATATCATGACTTGTGGTTTTATTCTAAATTTTATTGATCAACAATATTAATAATTTGATATGAACTAATTAAATAGCATTAAGTTACTATTAATAAATCCTTCATATCCTAAAATTATTAATTATGAAAATGGTTTGAAAATGACTTCCAAAAATATTATTTGAAATGTTTAATGTCTCTAAACATTTATTTAATAAAAAAACCCATTTTACTATTTTCTATTTTAAAATGGTATTAAGTACTATTAGTGAATTAATTATATTTTCAAAACATAAAAGAGATGAAAACTCTTTGAAATGATTTTGGAAAATAGTATTTGATCTTTATAAAGCCACTGGAATTATATTTGACTAATAATTGTATTTTATAATTTTCTAAATTAAAAATCACATTAAGCTCTATCAAGGAATTATTTCAATTTTCAAAATTCAAAAATAAAAATATTTTGAAAGTTTACAAAAATGGTACTGTTGGAAAGTATTTAAAATTTCAAGAATTTAGAATTTTATTCCATGTCATTTGGATGATTTAAACATAAGTTATGATTTAATTGAATAAACAGAAAAAAAAAAGAAAAAAAAAAAATTGATGACATCATCATGACGTCACCCGTCATCAACCTCTGGAAACGGCAGGAGACCGTTTCTCCCGAAAATTTTGCCCCCCGATTACTCTCCATTAAGAGCACAAATTGATGTCCCGTCTGCTCCTCGTTAAAGCCCTCCCCTCCCTCTTCAATAGCCCTCTCATTCCCCTTCCGTTTGCCCCTCTAGATGTCCACAATCGCTCGCCGGAGTTCGTCGTTTCCGCCGCCGCGATTCACCATTCCGGCAAGTCCAGAAGGCCACTGCCGCCCTCGTTTGGCCCCCTCTCTTTCTCCCTTTCCCGTGCACCTCTGTGATCACTTAGGTGGGTTTTTCATGCAGACTTTTCGCCGCGTCGTGCTCGTCGGAGTACACCGCCTCGGGACCTCCTCGCCGCCATCGTAGCAGAGTCCGTGGAGCCTTCCTGTGGCCCCCATCATCTTCACCGAGTCGTGCTGAAGCTCCCCGTGCACTCCCCGAGCCCGGAGGGACACCGGAACGCGCCGCCGTCAACCTCCCGTGAGCAGCACCGCCGCCGTCGCCATTTTCCGCCGAGATCCCTCCGGTGAGCTCCCCCTCCCTTCTCTGTGCCGTTAGATCTAAATCTAGTGGCCTAGATTAGATCACTTAAGCGAAGGGGTACGTCGCCCTCAGATCTGGATCCAACGGCCCCGATCAAATCACTTATCCACGTCAGCGTGCCCAGTCAGCGCTCTGTCAGCAGAACCAACCAATCAGAGACTGCCATGTGGCCAGCCCTTAATTCGAATTTATCTCCCGGTAGAATTTTTGGCAGTTTTACAGATTAGTCCCTGCACATTAGATCTATCATATCTTTTGATCCATGAAGCCAAATTTAGCAATCTTGGACTTTTTGAAAAGCCCTTGACATTTAGAATCTTTTGGCACTGGCCAAATTCAAATTTGACAAACTTAAATTTGTTCAAATTAAAATATGCTTGTTTGATGAAATTTGGCATAATTCAAATTCTACAAATCCAAAAATTACAAATAAAATATATTTGGAAACCTTAGAATGTGTAATTTCATATTCTATGTCCCAAAATAATATTTTAACAAATTAAAATTGATTCTAGAATTAATTTGTCTATTTGAGTATTTTTTACATAGATTAATTTCTATAAATATTTTCAATATAGTTCCTTTTGCAAAATTGCTCCATTTGATAACCTTGGACCAGAAAAACCTTGCCCAACCATTTTGGACACCCTTGGACCATGACCATGTATTTTAGCCAAAATCCATCATAGTAGTCCATCTAGTTATTATGTCTTAGATTTTGTTTCTATTTCTTTCTACCATTGTTTGTTGTGGCCATTTTTGGATCCAAGACCAATTACCTAAAATTACCAAGTAGTGAACCTCAAAAAAACACTAGCACCCTAGTATTCTATCTACTTCTCCATTCCCCTACTCTTGCTTCAAGAAATCATCAAGTTAGCAAAATGGAGATCAAGACTCAAGCACAAGAAGAAAACTTCATTTTCAACTTGGTGGCAACATGAAGAGCTATGAGGAATATTATTGAAGAAATTGAAGGAAGGACTTAGACTCCACAGCAACAAGAAGAAACTCAATGAAGTACAAGAGTATGAAGAAATCAAGGAGAAGACATTTTCCTCTCTCTTCCTATCCCTTCCATTTCTTTCTTTTCAAATTGACTTAGTGGTGTTTGTGCCCATCCCATACCAAAACCAATTAGTAAAGTAAAACACATGAAGAATCTATCAAGACCAAGAGAAGAATCCCTCCAAGGAAAAAGAGACTACAATAGAATCATGGAGATGATCTTCAAGAAGACAAGCATGTGAAGACTTGGAGAAATCCATACAAGTTGAAGAATAACAAGTTGTTTTGTCCAACCATTGACCCAAATGGAAAACCCAAGACTTAGTAATATTTTCCCTTTGATGATGAAGTAAGTAGACCTACCCTAACAACAATGGAAAATACTAACATAGTCACTCAAATATTTTTGAATGTGAATATGACCAAGTGTTTGCATGTATTACTTTAGTTGAAGAAGTAATATGTTTATTCTTAGTGAACTCTTGGAACTTCCTCGACAAGTATGGTTATAATAAAGTTTGATCACTACAAACTCAACCTAGTCCATCCCAAATAAACTCTTGGAAAATACCTTAACAAGTATGGAACCAAGAAAGAATAAATATTTCAAACCCAAACCTTGTCCTAACCAACTTGGTTAAGCCCCTTTTGATATGTTAGTTGCTATGTATGTTTTCTACACTTGTATGTCTGTTTGTTAGGATGCTTGTTTATTTGGTTATTGTGTTGTCAATAAATAGATTGTACAGAGAGCATCGATCTTTTGTGAAGAGAGTGTGATATCTTCACCAACTTGAACAAGGCAAGTAACACACCATAAACTACCCATTATTTTCTATATGCATTAGTTGATTTTGAGTAGTATGCATGATAGGTATTTTTAATAAGTTATATTATGCTATGCTATATCCTAGTAGTGTGTAGCCATCCTTATACCTTGTTATTTTGATGCCTTGGTACTTATTTAGATGCTTAGCCATGCTACAAAAATTGTTTTACTAGATGTTGAGGAAAAATTATAAGTATAACTAATGAATGAACCACCTGGGTGGAAGTGGTAAGACTGGGTTATGTTGAGTGTTTCCTCAGGGCCCTTATCTAAGGGTTATTCCACTTGAGGTTGTCACTTGCGGATGGCCACCCAGGAACAAAGAGATTACTATGTCCTTCTAAGTTTAGTAGCTTCCCGTGCAGCCTTTTGACATATGGGCTCTGTCTTGATCAACTAAGTTGTGAGAGTTCAGCCCAGGCTTGACTAGCAGATGTAGCAAAATTATAGGTGGAACGGTCTTGCCGGTGGGTTTGGACTTCTTCTTCTGAAAGATCTCGTCTCAATTCTCTCCTTTCCATGATGCACTCCGGGTGTATAGGATGTTTGGGCTAATTGAAGACAAAGGATGAAAGTGCACAACCTCTGCAGAGTCAACAAACTAAGATCTTAGCCGTGTCCCCGGTTATGGACAACTATGAGCAGCTGGACAAGGAATGACGGAAGAATCTCATCACCAATTTCAATAAGTAAAATTTGACCAATGAACAGTATTGTGGTGCTTGGATCTTAATCCAATGTTGCCACCCCTTTTGAAAAGAAAAGTTTGGTTTACAAAAGTGATAGGAGAAAACTGGCTTTATGCAAACTTAGCCAAAACTCCACTCAGCCAAATAAGCATGTAGTATTAGTCTTGCCATTTATATCCACCATAGTGTTACTTGCCAATACATTAAATTGTATTGACTCCCTTGTGGCTGCATATTCCATATTGCAGATGTTTCTGAAGACGAGTGAGGATTTCGTTTAGGATCTCGAGACTATCGCCAACATGTTTTGCATGTGGCACATGAAGAAGATGGGCTCAATGTTGTACTATGTTTTCCGCTGTATTTCTTTGTTTTCTGCTAGTCTTCTAAGACTATGCAAGTTGTAATCCTATTTTGTAAAGACTGGATCATGCGATGTAATAGAATTTGATGCATTTGCATGATATTTCATTTTGTACTGTGGTGCTAGCAATTTATCCAGGGACTAGCACAATAACACAGGTATTCCATCTTTATTAAAAGTTGGGATGCTACATGTCGGGGTAGCTAACAGTGACTTGCCACTGCCACAGACCCTCTTGGAGTGATTTGCACTTTACCTTGTAAGATGATTTGCTTTTTGCAATATTTAAACTTGTGAGTTCTATGTTGCGGTTTTCTGGCACTTCCACCATCCATATTTGCTAGCCTCTTCGGTACTGTGCATTGCCCTTTCTCACATTGAGAGTTGGTGCAAACTCCGCCAGCGCATCCAAATCCCGTGGGAGGACTTTGTTCTTCTACACATAAGCCCATATATTCTTCCTCAAAACAGCCACCATACCTACCTATCATGGCATTTCCATAGCCATTCCGAGATATATTGCTGCACAACATCCACCTCCATTATATTACTTGATGATGAGCTTCATGGTTATTTATGCATACTGCTACACTGGCAGGAGCATGCAGTTAGAGACATCAGAGATATTTCATTATGAGTTATGAGTATTAAAAGTGTGATGATTCATTGTAATATAGGATGTTGCCCCTACCGGTGAGGATATATAAAATAAAAAATGAAAAAGCGCAAAAATAAAAAAAGAAAGGGCCAAAGAGAGAATAAAGAGAGAGGGGCGCATCACTATCCTTTACACCACACTCGTGCTTCATGTTTAGCACCAATACTTCAGTTTGGAGAGATTTTTCATATTATGATTCATTCATAACTATGTGGGGAACTTTACATTATAGAACTTGGCTTGTATATTCCAATGATGAACCTCCTAAATTAACTCTAGGTCTTCGTGAGCAAGCAAGTTGGATGCACCCCCACTAGGTCCATTGGAGAGCTTTCATACACTTATAGCTCTATGTGCATCCGTTGTGTGGCAATCCCTACTCCTTGCATAGCTTCGGTTGTAAGACTTTCTCTTGTCTAATGACCACTTTCAGCTTTGTGAGCCTTTCTTCCATTGACCTTCCAAACCCCACATAATGTTCTCTTCTCCATAACATCCCGGTGCCAGGGACCAACGCAGAACACTTGCTTGTTTTTAGTGCGCAAATAGTTTAAGATTCAAGCATTGCATCGTGTGGAAAGCTTGACTTCGTCCTAACAGGGGTTGTGAAGATCATTTGATGTGCATGATATTGTTGTTCTTGAAAGATTAGATCATCTCTAATAAACTTTGCACAGTTGATAGTCTTTTAGTATTGATTCATTAAAAGTTTTGCTTCTTTCTTCTTATTTGTTTATGCATTACTTGTTGATATCAAATATAGATCACAGCTTTAGTTCATTTTATACTAGTTTACATGTTCTACTTTACATATTATGATCAAGATTGTGTGGTAGCATGTCACCTCAGAAATTTTTTTATCGTTTACCTACTCGAGGACGAGTAGGAACTAAGATTGGGGATGCTTGATACGTCTCAAACATATCTATAATTTCTCATGTTCCATGTTGATATTTTTCCAATTGCTACATGTTTTCTCCCTTATTTATAGCATTTTTATACGTTTTCCGGGACTAACCCATTAACAAGATGCCAAGTCCTAGTTCCCTGTTTTCTGTTGTTTTTAGTTTCAGAAAAGTTGTTCTGGAAATATTCTTGAAATTGGATGCCACGAAAGCCAAAGTTCCTATTTCCCCCGGAAGCTTCCAGAAGTCCCGAAGAGACCCGGAGGGGGGCCCTAGGGCCCGCACACCATAGGCTCGCGCGGGCTCCCGCCTGGTCGCCCCAGCTAGGGGAGTGGGCCCCTCGGGCGCCCACCGACGTTGTCGTTTCGCCTATAAATTTCCCCCGAGGCATAAACCCTAGGAGAATCGACCTTTTCCGCAAAATACATCCGTAGCTCCACCGCCGCCGCCGACAAGTTTCGGGGGACAGATCTCTGTTCTGGCACCCTGCCGGGACGGGGAAGTCCCCCCGGAAGCCATCTCCATCGACTCCACCGCCATCTCCATCGATGTTGTTGTCTCCTATTATGAGGAGGGAGTAGTTCTCCCCCGGGGCTGAGGGCTCTACCGGTAGCTATGTGGTTCATATCTCTCTCCCATGGTGTGATCTTTATGTGATCATTAGCTTTGTAATATAGTTGAATAAGTAGATTGATCTTCATCTGTTATGCTACTCAAGTGGTTTTGTTATCTCCGTAAACACTTTGATCACGGGGTAAAGGTGATAGTGTGTGCACTGTGTGGTTTAGCATGATATTTACATCTTGTGTTGGAAGGTGAACCTATGAAATTGTGGCGTTTGTTTACTAATTTATGGCGCTCTTAGTGACATTGGGGTGCCCTAGAGAGGGAAGATAGACTTGAGGAGTGTTGTTTAAGCTTAGTGTTCGTTATTCGGCCGGAGAGTGGTTCGGAGTAGCACAGTGAAGAAATGATATTTATGCATTCAATTATGTGAGCATTGTTGAGAGTGTCCACTAGTGAAAGTAGGAGACCTAGGCCTTATTTCCAAGCATTGAAACACCATTTTACGCCTGTTATGCTACATGTTTGCTTGCTGCCATTTTTATTTCAGATTCTTATTATCATCTATATTACTTGCATTTTACTCTCTCTTCACCGAACTAGTGCACCTATATACCTAACAAGTATATTGGGTGTGTTGGGGACACAAGAGACTTCTTGTATCTTGATTGCAGGGTTGCTTGAGAGGGATATCTTTGACCTCTACCTCCCTGAGTTCGATATACCTTGGGTGATCCACTTAAGGGAAACTTGCTGCTGTTCTACAAACCTCTGCACTTGGAGGCCCAACACTGTCTACAAGAATAGAAGCGTGCGTAGACCTCAGGGTCTGTAACTGTCCCTCCAAGGCTCTGCTTCGGGCGGTCTCTGTCTCAAGGTCGGTCATCACCTTACCCAGGTGGGTAACTAGAAGACGGCACTCTCCATGCTCCGGGCGGTCTCTGTCTCAAGGTCGGTCATCACCTTACCCAGGTGGGTAACTAGAAGACGGCACTCTGCAACTGTCGTCTGCTGCAGAATGCTCATGTCGTCCAGTCGGCGCTGGGTGAGTTGCGGTAGGATCTCCATGTCCTCAAGATGAGGACCCATACCATCGAGATCCTGTCGCACAATAACAGGTGTGCCAGTCTCGTCTCTCCTCCCGAGAAACTCAAAGCGAGTACCCAGGTACTGGAAGTCCCTCAGATGAGCCAGGCGTGCAATGGCCTCCTGGATCACCCTAATAGCGCCCTCCTGCCAGGAGCGCTCAACAAAGACGAAAGTCTTTGCTGAAGGAGTGGTAAGCGGAGGACGAATAGTACACTCCACGAACCAGTTTTCCTCAATAGGAGAACCGAAGATCAGCCCTCCCCGCAACTCAGGAACCGTGTGATTCATAAGCTCTGTCATCTCTACGAGCCTCTGCTCGAAAAGAAATGCCACGTCCCTCGCCAGTCCCAACTGGCAAGCCTCGGTGAACACCACTTCCATCTACATAAAATTTTAGGTATAGTTTAAGTTAGACCAAAGTGTGCAAAGTTTTAGATTGAACAAGACATAACTTAATGTAAGTAGGGTTTTGTAAAATATGGAAGGTAGAGATAAGAATATTTTGAAACTTAGTCACATAAGTAACTCAGGTTTATAATATAGATTTTTCAGAGTACTAGCTAACGTCCATGCTAACTAAGGGCTCCTAAGGTCAGGATGGCTCTGATACCAACTTTGTAGAGGCCCCCAACCGTATGGTCCAAAACCCCTCATATGCATACATTCACGATCCCAGGAATTCATTCGTGAACAACATACGTAGTTGGTACACATATACATTATCCATTACACGAATAATTAGAGTCTTACAAGCAATGGTCAGATGACCAAGTCTTAACAGCTGTCACTTAGGACAGGAAAATGTCTCACAAACACCCAGCGGAAACTTAACATAACGTAGGTAGCCCATGTCACGCCTTCACCAACAGGCTACTGACTAGGAGCCAGGCCTAATTCGCATAGTCGTTGGAAAAGTACTCCTCCTCTAGTGGCATCTCCTTAAAGTCTGACCAAGTAAATAGCTAGGGATGAAACCAATATGAGTACATTTGAATGTACTCTACAAGACATCCTTTATAAACTTACAAATGCAAGTATGCTTATATGGGGGATAGGTAGGCTATAAATAGGGTTCACTATCCATGGTGTATGTAAGATAACATCATGGTTGCTATGACATCTCTATATCTTTGTTGAAGAAGATACTTCAAAAGAAAATATTATAGTTTTCTTTCTCTTGTAGATATCGCATGTACAAGAGGTTTTATAAAACTGGTTTTATAAAAGAGAGCTTTCTTTACAAAACTTCTTGTAATCAACTCCAGCTTTCTTCATCGGTACCTCCACGGTACAAGTCTTTTCTTTCAAAACATCCTTTTTGAAAACTTACACAATGCTAGCTACATGGCATTCAACTGCTCATATCTGAGGGCTCGGCTATCCAATCATCTGCCATGAACCACCCATGGATTGACACAGCGATATGCAAGCATCAGATAAATGATCCTAACTGTCCACTCTGATCAAGCTAGTATATGCTTATCCCTTTAGTTGGGTGTAATCTCCCCGGCAGGAGACCCAACTGTCGCTTCCGGGGGGTAACTTAATCCCTCACTTTGTATGTCATGTTACTCCCTCTTGACAACACTTCGGTTCAGAGAATAATCCTCTCTATAGCATTTTGGGATAAAACACACACTAACAAGAGCAAGTATCTGGATAGGCCTCGTACCCATGTTGAGGTAGAGTGGCAGTACGTTTTGGTTGTCCAGCGAAGGCTAGGTTATGTGTCTTTTGTAAACCATTTGAAAACAATCCTCTTTACCTCCCCAGTGAATAAGGTCCCGCCCTTTCACCGTGGACTTTTTATACGAACATTTGTTTGCAAAAGCACATTTTTAAAATTTCCACTTAGGGACTCAAGATTAATATCTTAGGCGGTATTTATATTCCTTATGGTGGCTAAAGGCTTGGTAACACCAAGTTGACTAATGGCAATGTGGTATACACCTATATAGTAATAATAGTAATAACAGCCACTCAAAAATAGTTTTGGTAACCAAGTTTTCGTAAAACTTCAGAAGTAGAACATGCAGGATAGATAATGATAAGTCGTATGACATCAAGCTTTAGGATGGCTTTCCTTGGTTGATGCTAGGGTCTTGCTCGTGGTAGCAACAGGAGT
This sequence comes from Alopecurus myosuroides, assembly GCA_028641055.1. NCBI lineage: Eukaryota > Viridiplantae > Streptophyta > Magnoliopsida > Poales > Poaceae > Alopecurus > Alopecurus myosuroides. Next base: position 130,865,722 of record CM054063.1, read on the forward strand.
GATAGTAATATCCTCCGCACCAACTATCTCTTCCTTGTTTTCTATCGTCGCAAAAAGAAATAATGACACACAATCAGAACCAAACCAAGCAAGCAATGGCACTAAGTCAAATATACAGCAAGCAATGCATAAAGTAAAATAACACTCAAGTTTGCAAAACAACATTCTACAAGCACACACCAAAATAACCATATTTAGTACTACTACTAATGGTTGAGAAATGTCATTTCTCACCAAAATGAGATGGAACCAGTGGGTGTTCCACTAGGTTTCCATGACATTTAAGAGGTCCAAAGCCTCTGGTTCAACTGGTGGAAAACAAGTTTTCCACCAAACAAAAATACATCTACTCATACTAGTGATAAAAACAACACTAGTAATAGATAAACACTCATTGCTATCCATGCTTCTCTATGGATTTAAATACAACCTAATAGAGGTGAAAACCTAACATAACCAGTACCAAAATGGTACTGGACTCAACAAAGCATTACTAAAAACTTAGGTAATAAATCTATCTATACTTGCTCACCAAATCCATTTAAAATAAGGGCTAGAAAAACAATACTATGCATATCCTATTTCCATTTCTTTTCCAAACATGCACACACTTTCTAACACATTAGTACTGTGAGTAAAAAACTTCCTAACAAAAAGCAAATCATCTATACATGCTAGAAAACAACATTTAAACTAGCAAGCAATTATTCTAAACTAAATACACAAAATCTATTTCTAACAGAAACGGTGATGTATCTCAATATGCTTGCCAAAAATAATCTAGAGCTCTAAAAATCACACAAAGCTAGGATAACATAGACCTATGCATATACTAACAGATCCAATTGGATTTACATCAAAAAGTATTTTTAAATTCCTTCTAAAAATCCTAGAAACTGCTACTGGACAAAAACCAAAATGGATGGCATTTCTAAATGGTAGATCACCTTGATGTGAGGTCAAGCCCTACTGATAGATCTACTCATAAGCTACTCGTAGAATTTTAGTTTGCTCACTTTGAAAATACATTCAAAAATTTAAACTATATTTACTCTAAAAGACAGTTTGTAGCACAAAAATTACTACAGACAAAATATAGCCCCAAATCTAGATCTACTAGTTGCATACGTTCAAGAAAATGTAGATCTACTGCTAGGAATTTTTTTAGATTTTATTTCTTAGGTTTCCTATTTTTAACAGGATTAAAGCAAACATGCATATTTCTGTTATTTTCAAAAACGAAAAAGAAAAACAACGCTGGCTGGCTTAACTCCGCGCGCGCGGCCCGCTAAGCCATTTCAGCCCAGCGCGCAGACACGAGCGTGCGAACGCGCATACCGCTTCGGCATTTAAACGTGGCCGTTGATCGCGGGATCAAAGGCGCACGACCTTCCTCTTCCTCTCACCTCTCACTCCCTCCCTATCTCGCGTGATCGGAGAAGCAAACGGCGGCGAGGTTCGCGGTTAGCTCACCTAGGGGACACGTAGGGCGGTGGTGAGGGGTCGGTGAGGTCTCACGGGGTCGATGCGGTGCAGGGGCGTGGTCGCAGCAAGTCAGGACAGCTCCAATTGGCGGCGCTCGACTGCGGGTCCGCGGCAGCTCCGGCGATGTCCACGGGCTTCCTGCAAGAGAGAGGCCAAACGGCGGTGTCAAGGTGGGTCTACGGACGGTGGTAACCTCAACGGAGGTGGAAAAAGGGAGTAGGAGTGCACGGGGCGTGCTCCACCTCTTCTCTCCCTCCGCGGTGGCCAGCGGTGTTCTCGAGCTCGCTGGGCTCACAGAGAGCTCAGCGCGTTCGTGGTCTGCGAAAGGGGGTGGAGTGGGGTGGTGTGCGTGTGCTGGCGTAGTGCGTGCGTGCCCGTGGCAGCCACGGCGCCACGGTCATTCGCACGGGGGCGCCCTCGGGGTGGTCAAGGTGAGCAAGGGGGCATGCTCAGAGCGTCCATGTCGTGCCCCTTGACTCTTGGGCATGCCCAGGGGGTGTGTGCACGTGTGGTCGTGTCTAGGGCGTCGTGTGGGAGGTGAAAACGGCATGGGCGCTGCGATAGTGCACGCGCACAGTGGCACACTGTCAGACAGCCCATGCCGCTCCCCTCTCTTTTCTCCTCTCAACCACGACTCTCCTATCCTCTTTGGAATCCAAAGCTAGGAAATTGTTAAGGAATGTGAGGGCTTCTAGAAGAACCAAGTGGTACTGGCTAACTCATCCTAAATCAGAAGTTATGATCATTCAAAGTAGTGTCGATTTCACTAATTCAGAAAGTTCAGTTTTTCGGAAAAATGACTTAGTCAATTTGGCTAAGTGTGAGAAACAGATAAAATGAACCAAAAGTCTCCTATGTTTTCAAGGCTCAAAACATTTCCAAAATTTGTTTTCCAAGTATAGTTTTGTTAAACATGATTTTTTTACTTTCATAATCATCAAATGAAAACAACTTTGGAATTTTAAAAGGCACTGAAAACAAGGTGAGAAAACAGCTACTTTCTGTTTTTTCTCAGTTTCTCTAAAAATCACTTTTCTGCCTTAATTTTCTTCCACGGAAATCATCAAGAATTTGATTGTTTTCTCATTCAAATTTTCAAACCAAGTTTATACATTTGTATTCCATATATTAGAGAAGACATTTGTGCCAAGAAAACATAAAATGTGATTCCCTAGCATATTGAAAATAAGGGCCAAATATAGCTACTTGGCTAATTTTTCAGAAACAACTTTATATAGAAAACTCAAAGGAAAACATCCAAATATTCCTTTGCCATATTGTTTTCTTGATTCAAACAAAGCCAAATATTATTATTATATTGAAAGCAACATTGTTACAATACTTTGGATAAAAAATTATTTAAAATACCACATAGAAAACATCACAGAAATGATAAGGAACATCGGGAAAATTTGATAAATAATTTTAAACAAAGGCTTGCTTGCATTGCATAAATACTCATGGTATCTTACATAATTTTGGATTACACAAGTGCATAAAAAGTTTTTGTTGGCTCACAAAAATGGCTTCCCTCACTATGTTACATGTGCTCCAACTGGGATGTGACAGTCTCCTTCTAACAAAGGACCAATCATTCACCCTATCATTGCCATCTAGTAGGAACCCCGTCGGTTCCATGACCGGTATCTTCCAAAGACGCACGTAGCCCACCTTGGACCTCGGAATCCTAGCAATGGCGGGATTCACCTCTGTTGACGATGAACGAATAATCTTGGCCGCCTTCTTCTCCATCCTCTTCTACATCCTCTTGGTGACCAACGACGAAGACTCTTCTAGATCCCTGCCAGATACCAGCGTCGGAGACCGACACAGATACCTGTAGGAACCCGACAGCAACGCACCTTCCCCGTCCTCCTCTCCTTCACTGGTAGAATCATGTATGGCTAGGGCCCACAAGCGCCCACCTGGGACTCCGAGCGATGCCACCGGGGAGATCTTCTTGCACTGCGCTGATCCGTCGGCGGCAGCCTTCGGTGAGCCATCCCTGCACCGCGCTCACTCGTCGGCATCGCTTTTAGGGTCGCCTATCTCGGCCCTCATTCTGACGACGAACCGAAGGAGGAGAACGTCATCCCACCACCTCCACCGCCGATAGACCATAGAAGCATGCAAGTTCCTATCCACCGGAGCGCAAGCGTCATAACCATCAACTCCGACGGGCCAGCAGCATGCAGGGTCCTTAAGACCAGAGCTGAATTTCCGCTAGATGTAGGGTTGATTTAAAATATCGTTTAGTTTCGTCGAATTTCATCAAAGTTAATAAAAAATGGTCTAAGTTTGAACAAAAAACCGGCGTCTCACATTTGTTTTTGGTCTGGTTTATCTTTTTTCTTATAACCTATTGGGACGCGCCAGTGGGGAAGAGACGCCCAATAGAACGGCAACGGGTGCCAACGGTCCCAATAGTATGCGCCGGCAACGATGTGCGAGCGACTAGACATATCAGTTTTGTTGAGGATCCTAATGTTCTTCCAGAGCGACTCCATGCGCGCTGAGGCGTCCCTCTACATGTACACGCCGAACTTGAAGAAGTGCAAGTCGCCACCGCGGCCAGGGACGGTCAGCTTCAGCTCACCATCGACGAAGACGGTGAGCCTCGACGCGCCGACGTCGTGGACCACGTTCACCCGGAGCCACTGGTCGTCCACGCCGTCCTCGACGAGCTGCTGGTTGTAGTACCACAGCGCGCCGTTGTAGATGTGCAACATCAGCGTGGTGGCCGTGGCGTCGCCGCCGAACACCTGCATGATGGACATGCCCGACGAGCCGGACAGGACGTACACCAAGCCCTCGAATTGCCACACACCAGACGAGTAGTCGTACCCCTACAATCCGTTGAAGAGAACTTACATATCAGTCGCGCTTTTATGTTATTTTTGCTTTACTGGTAAATTAAATTTTGGTGGTACTTACGGTCATCCTCATCTCCGTCCTGGGCTTGGTGTCGCTCTGGGGCGCATAGGGGTCATCGGAGGGCACTATCCACATCCGCCGCACCGTGCCGTTGAAGCTGTACCGCGAGCTCGTCGGCATGTTGTACGGCTTCTGCAGCATGAAGTTGCTCTCGCTGAGGCTCACCGCCGTGAACCCGGCCGTCGGGTCTTGAGCCCTCGCCGGTGGTGGCGACGCTAGAAGGACAGCCAGCAGGCACACGGCGATCCATGAAAAACTGCGAAAACGCACGTGTATCCGTTGCTTCTGTGATAAGTAGTACAGCTAGTTAGGTTCTCTGCAGTTTATATACATCGAGTTACCTCCGAGAGAAACTGGCAGCTTAAATAAAATATAAACTCAGCTAGTACATGATTACGCTGACTTGATTGATTGGTTTGAGTTGTTTAAAGGGAATTACTAATTGAAAGCTCCTTGCTCCACGTTTGTCTTGGACATCAAACGGTCTAAATCGTTGTATGTTGGCAAATGAAAATGTGTTGCTCTTAAAATACACAGTACTACTAGCGTTTATGCCAGCCGCAGGTCAGATTCCAGTAACAAATCACAGCAGTTTATGACGTACGTTTTCTCGGGGGTAGAAATATGCCGTATACGTTTTCAGCCATCACTAGGGGAAATTGTCGGGAATTTTACATGTACTCCCATTACAGCAGTGCGCAGACTAACGTTTTCTGAAAGAGAGAGCTTGGTTGCCGGGATTCAATGAGCCCCAGTTTGCCAAAAACTGAATGTGCATGGGTAAAACACATTTATATGTATATGTGAAAAAATAATATGTTTTTCAACTTGTAAGTATACATTATGATTTTTTTTTTAATAGCAGACTCATGGAGTCGAGGTGCCAAAAATCTGCAATCGGGGAAGCACGAGCAGATTAAGACACACCACAACAACAACAAAAAAAGCCATTTTAGAGTAGATTACACTCAACATAACTACACTATATATTGCCCTTAGCCCAAAAATACCAAATCATGTTGAACCTTCTCTTGCAGTCCGGGTATTAGATACTCAAAGCTAGGAAGGTAAACGGAGAGGAAAGACCAAGCTGGATTTGCCACATTTTTTTTTACCTGCGGAAGCAGAAACAAATACAGAAATAGATATTGTCATAAACGCATGGACCAAATACGATGCAGACATGGAGAGAAAAGCGGATGCCTGCCGGAACAAGAGAACCCTCAAATTATGTAGAAAACTCAAGCAACTAGCAAAAAACTGTTTCCCAAATTATAGCATGACTGCTCGATGTATTGCGGAATAAGGGAAGGTTTTTTTTTTTAATGGGACGTTTTGGTGTTTGGCTTGACAATGTCTCATTGGACATGCTACGCATTAGTCAGAAACGGAAATGCCATTTCTGTGCCCAAAAAAAACTCTGTTTCACCATTCCGTTTTTGTCTCTGCATTTCCATTTCGTTTCCGTTTTCAGCGAAAAAATCAGGAACTTTCTGCTCCATTTTCATCCCTACTCAAAACTTCCTATCTACAGTCCACGAATTGTAAGCGCTATAGTTTTGGTACTTGCACCTCTCGATCTTACTCCGTACCGTGAGACAATATGAGCATTCAAGATCAAATTCACTAATTTTGTATGTAATACATCAGTAACTGTGACGAATAGGCAAAACCATATTTAGTGTAATCAACTGCCAGTTCTTCTCGTCACAAAAGAGCACAGGACATTTGGTTGAATCAACTCCCAGTTCTCTTAACGCTCACTGTTTTTAAAACCAACTGAAATACCACCAATTATGCTTAGCTCCACAGCATTTATGAGGAAATACAAAAGGCAGCAGCCAGTATCAGATTAAAGTCAGATGGTGTCTATTAAGCTGCAATGTTTACCTGGATGAAGCAATTTACAACTCATTGAAAACATGGAACACTGGTCCTAGTCAAGCACTACAATTTGGCTACCCCAGAGATGAAACATCTCGTTCTCATTGTATCAGACGAAAATAAACAAGACTGTAGCTTGACATCCTTGTAGTCTGATTGGTTTTCTAGGTAGTTTGTGGATACCCGAACGAGTAACATGGGCAGAGTTCCATCTCAGTCTCGAGGTTCACTGGAACTTGGGAGATTTCACATCTTCACTCTTTACCAAAAGAAAACTGTTCCTATAATGCATGAGATCACGTACACTTTTGGCAATGCATCATATTTGTTCAATTTCGCAGTACTTCTGTATAGGAGATGGTCACATGACCCTGTCACATATTTATATTAACAAGATAAAGTGCAATTGCAAGTTTTCTCTTCCTACAATCATGAGCTCTCCATAAAAGGAAACCGTATACATCCCTGGACTACAGCCTACAAAAGGGATCAAGAAAAAATATAAAAAGGGATGCTGGTGCGATATTGCAAGAATATCAACTATTGCCATGGATAATGTGAGCAATCATCTCCGTCTGTTTGAATAACGTCATTATCCAAGGCAGACCATTCGCTAAGTCATTCAGCTCTCGTCGAATACAAGTATACAAGACACAACGGGATTACCTGGTATAAACAAAAAGAAAGATTTTCTCAGAAAATGTGTTAACAGTAATAGGTAAAGGAGGGAGGATATAAGTAGAGTACTGACCAGTTAATCAAAATGCATCTGCACTCCTACCACCTCTCTTGCTAACTAGTTCGCACAGTCGGCAAGGCAGTGAGTCAAGGCTCATTTCACGTGCCCTGCCAAAGTTACCCAGAACACCACATCTCCTCCATGCATGGTACTCTGCATAGGCTACAGGATCGTTCGCAAGCGCTTTCACATATGATGCCAGTTCTTTAAGAGAGCTGAATTTGGAGGCATCGATGGCAGAATGGGGAGGAATGAAATCCCAGACGTTGGGTGCACCGAAGTATATTGGCACTGACCCAGCCTCCAACGCGTAGAATAATTTCTCTGTCACGTAACTTTCTGTCTTGGTATTCTCAATTGCAAGAACAAACTTGTACTGTGACATCGCGCAGTGTAGGTGATCCCACCAGTGTGGTGATCCATTGCCGTTGTTTGAGCAAACTGGATACATGGATAGTGCCATGTCAGGACCACCTACATTATTCAAACATTTCCCAAAGGAATGGTGTGGCACCAATGAGAGGAAATCTCCTGCAAGCTTGTCTCTGTGAGGAAGACACCTTGAAGATGACCAGTAGACAAGTGCATCCTGACACAAGGCAGGAAATCAACAGTTCAAACAATTATAAAACATATTAGAACAACAGTTGTATTACAGCAGGATTGATTCTATCTTAGTACGACACCAATGCAGCTGCAGACATGCAAAATTATGCGTTTGAGACGTGTGTTGTGTCCACTCATTCTCATATTATGAGTCGTGACCATTCTTGGTATCATCCATTATACTACTCTTCAGACTTAACATGAAAAATATAAAAACTAAGAGATCCTCAAAATGATAGAAACACCTGCAGCTGAGGTCTGAGCCTTGCTAAAATATACTACCTCCATTCCAAAATAGTGCTAATCTTATATACTACCTCCATTCCAAAATATAAGCTGTTTTAGTAAGCAACTTTAGCCTACAAAAACGGCTTACAACGCAAAACAGAGGTAATAGTCCATATGCACTGTTCCAACTAATGTACAGTGACCGGCCACAGGGAATCATAATGCCACGCACTACATAGTTAGGGATACTAATGTCAAGTAAAGCATAGTTGGAGATATATAATGCATGGTAATACATGTAATAAAAGTGCCTTATACCATGACGGTGTTATACTGTGGAATCCATACTATACAGGATTTGGACTTACATTTGTCTTTTCTGTTGATACATGGTAACTCCGGCTACTGTGGAAAGATTTTCCAGCATATGTTACTTGCACATCATCATTAGCATGGTAACCTACAAAAATGTCTTCAAAACCAGTTGGCTTCCTAGCAGCCTCCAGATCCAGATAAACACGAAGAGGTAGACCTTTCATTCTCTGCAAAATAAAAATAAAACTTTAAAGTTGACACACTGAATATTTATGAATTTACATTGAGAAAAAAAATGTAAATAGTGCATATCGGTTAGTCAAAAAGACAATGGTGTTTGATTTCCACAGAGGTTGTTGAAAATTGCAATCTTGTGACCACAAGCATGTGACTCGTGCCACTTATGACCCAAATAAAGCTAAGAAGGTAACTGACAGCACAGTGGTAATTTAAGTGTGATGCGAAGAAAATTGACAGGCAATCTAAATTAACTGAGATCACAAAAACTAGCCAAGTGCGGAAATGTTGATTCTCTGATCCATAGTTTCAGCTCCCAACTAATGCTGAAAACAATTGTCTGAATAAAACTGTACTAGTTTTCAGAGGTATCCTACACAAACATTATTTTACTTATTAATCTTGAGGAATTTACCTTTAGCCTTTGGGAGATTATAGCTTCCCTTCTCCATGGTTAAGTTTACTTATTCATTAAAAACCTTTATTGATTATGTACGGTGATATGGTGCTACAGTCAAGGAAACCTTAAATCGGTATTCTGATTCTGAACAACCATATAGTTTATGATTTTCCTCAGAATCGACCAATACAATCCTTCATTCACAGAACTCACTATTTTGCATAAGGAATTCAACAAGGGTCAATATCACTTGCCAATTTGAAGGCCCTAGTTGTTTAGCTATCCATATACACAAAATCAGTTCACCCTGCACGGCCGGCAGTCCATGACGGCGAGTTCCGAACTCTTGCAAAACTAAATGCGATTTTGCATCGTTATCAGCGCAGAGGTTGCGAACTTGAGTACCTCCAGCGGCGGCGTCGCGCCCTCGAAGAGCATCGCGTCGGGTCGGTCTACGACGGCGGCGGCCTTGCTCCACACGCAGCTGACGCCGCAGCGGCACGTGTACACCCCGTCGAGCGCGTCGGGGATCCACGTCCAACCCTTGACGAACACCCCGACGTGCCGCGTCTTCATCTCCTCGCACCTGGCGCCTCCCCACCCCGCCCCGCCGGTGATGGAGGCCATGGCAGACGCCGTCGTGGCGTTGGCGGTGCCGATCTTGGCGCGGATGCGGGGGCACCCGACGGCGGCGTCCCAGGCGCCGAAGGCGGCGAGGACGGAGGTGAAGGCTTGCCGCTTGCGGGAGCCGACGGAGTCGAGCGCCGTATGAACGCGGGGCCGCTCCGCGGCGGCGAAGATGGGGGGCAACGGGGTGGAGAAGGGGGAGGTTATGGAAGGGAGCTCGAAGTAGCCGGAGAGGAGTATGAGGAAGATGGCGGCGGAGGCGAGCATCGGGGCCACGTAGCTGGTGCGCTTCGGCACGAGCATCGAGGCAGCGGGCATCCGGAAAGCTTCTGGAAGCTCGCCGGAGCGGGAGATCTCGGAGGCGGGAAGGACGGGGAGGTGGGGAGTACCCTAGTAAGTAAGGGGCCTTTCCGGGAAACTGGCGGATGGTTCGAGGTTTCACTTCTTCAAGCTCTGTCAGTCTCTCTTTCGTCAACGGTTTCGTTCGTGTAATAGCTTTGCACTTAGGCCCTTGTGGATGAAGTGTTTTACATTATGAGGCGCAGTGGTTAGACTGGCTGGGTCTCGTGGTCGTCGGTGTGGCGGTCGACGGCAGCTGTTTACCATTTCCGGCAGATGGTCGCCAGTATCCGATGGTTGCACTTGACTTTGGCTCTCCGACAAGGAAAACAAACATACAGTAGTTACATTGTGTGGTACGTTTTGTCCTATCTCCGGTTTTGCTTTTACGTTTGTGTGAATTGTAAGTACAACTTCGTCTCGGAGGTAGAGGTATTAGCACTAGGTACAAGAACTTGCACTATTTGAACTAATTCATACGAAAACTTAAAAAATTGAAAAAAATGGTACAACAATTTGTCTGGTGGGAGCAAAATTGTCCAAAACGAATCACGATGCGCCATTTGGAAGCCACGCTGGCTGCTGCGTCAGATGCAATTTTTACACAAAACCCTCTGCATTCTTTTAAGTCGCACGCACGGGTCCACACCACCTCAGGTGATATGCATTTAATTTCTAGGTCCCTGTGCTTATTTCATTTATTGTGTCGGGACGGATGCAGGGGAGAGCGTACAGTTGCGATCGCTCTGTTCTCTCCAGGCGACGCATGCGAGGCGGGCGACGTCGTCGACGCGCTCATCGCCGGTGGCCACCATGGCAGACGAGTCTATGTTGCGCAACCACGGCGTATCCCCTCCGTATCACAGTGTGTCCTCTGTCTCTCCCTCCCAGCTCTCTGTACTCGCTATCGACTTCAACTGCCGCAATGGCCGGGCTTCTCTAGGGTTTTGGCCGCCAGCAGCGGTTGGTTGAACTTCAAATAAGTGGCGGGAATATGCATTGTAGGTCTGCAGGAAGCAAATGCCTAGATGTAGGATTTCTATTTTGGATGATTTTTCGATGAACTAGACCTCGTCGCTGCTTTGATGTGCGCCCTTAATTGAGTGATTTGATGGTTATTAGATCTTTTGAATATTGTTTATTTGATGTGTAGGGACCAATGTTGGTTACTAAAGTGGTCTAACTTGAATCAGATCATGCCCTGTTTTTTCACATTTTGTGCTAGAATTGCAGAAAAAAATCATAAATTTGGCACCTTTACGATGATTTTTGGCTTGATCCAAATTTGCAATGTGGGATTGATCTATATTAGAGCCACTATGTAGTACTGAAAACATTGCAAATTGTGTTTTGCTATTTATCACTCTGAAGATGGCTATCTGAATTCAGTTTGTCTTGCAGTTTAGTGGTCTGCTCTGCATTTAGGTGGTACAAAGCAGTCATGATTTTAATTTTTTATGTGTGTTGCCAATGCAGGTGATGATCCAGATAGGTTCAGTATTGCAATTACGGATTTTTCACAGCGTTGACAGATGATATTGAGTACACTGATGGAAGTTTGGCTATCTTTGACAATTGCAACTATGACACATGGTCCCGGCTTTGGATTCATGATCCAATTAGACAGCTAAATCATGAAACTGATGCAAGATTGCATGTGTATTGGTGTCTTCCAGGAAAAGGCATCAATGATGGGCTAGTGTGCATTTGGAAAGATTCAGACATTGTGGCAATGATTGAAGCAGTCAAGGAGAATAAGGCACTATCAATTCTTGTGGATCGCACTGACTTTCTGAATTTTTTCAGACCTGATTGCATTATCAAGCTTGGTGAAGAGATTTCAACTATGAACTCAAGGCCAGAGATGGTTGAGGACATTCCAATTAGCCACGGAGAATTAGGAAATGATAAATCAGCTAAAGTTGCAAGGAATGGAAGGGAACTTGTTGAATATGCACCAGATGGGGAAACATACAGTGATTTCTATGACAGTGATTATGATGCAAATGATGGAGATGATGACATTTTTTATGTGAATACTGACAAGGAAGTCAATGATCACAATGAAAGGGTAGACTTAATTGAAGAAGAGGATGATGCAGGCCTTGAGCATGAGGATTTGCAGCTGAACAGAGAGCAAGCACGTGAGCTAAAATACAAATTCAGTGAATTTAATGCTCAAATAGACATGAACAAGCCAGACTTCAAGGTTGGCATGGTGTTTTCATGCATGAAGGAGTTGAGAGATGCAGTTAAAGCATACATCATAAGGGAGAGAGTGAAGGTTAGCAAAACAAGAAATGAGTCCAAAAGGTTAGAGGCAGTGTGTGATGGAGATTGTGAATATGGTTGTACATGGTATTTAAAGGCTTCAGAGCATAGCAGGACCAATGCAATTGTGGTCCGGCAATATTTTGGTGTCCACAGATGTGTGAGAGTGTGGGTGACCAAATCATTGACAGCTAATTTCCTGTGCACCTATTTCCTCAGTGGGTTTAGGGACAACCAGAAAATGGATTTGGGAACATTCAAGACTAAAATTCAGAGGGAGTTTAACATGAATCCAAATATTTGGAAGCTGAGAAGAGCAAGGAAACATGCACTGACCATAATCCATGGTGATGAGACACAAAAGTTCAACCTGTTGTGGGATTATGGTGAAGAGCTCAAGAAAACTAACCTCGGGTCCACATTTTTGTTGTCCACAAATTTGTCAAAGGAGAATAGGGATGTTGTTCCAAAACACCATTTGGCTACCTTGTATTGGTCTTATGATGCCAGCAAAAGAGGGTTTCTTGAAGGATGCAGGCCAATCATATGCATAGATGACTGCCACATTAAGACCAGATATAAAGGAAATTTGCTTAGTGCTATTGGCATTGATCCAAATGACAGTATTTTCCCTATTGCATATGGACTAGTTGAGCTTGAGTGCACAATTTCATGGGAATGGTTCCTAACCACATTGAAGTAAGATTTGAATATCACTAACAGTTCTCATTTCACCATCATGAGTGACAGGCAGAAGGTACTGTCCCTAGTTGTGTTTGAATGTTTCTGCTTAATAGTTTTAGTGTGTGACCTTTAATAATTTGCATGCTTTGTCCTTACTAATTTTAATGTGTTGCTTTTAATAGGGGCTCATTAATTCTGTTAGTACTATGTTTCCTGAAGCAGAGCACAGACATTGTGTCAGGCATATTTATTACAATTTTCACAAAAAACACAAAGGAGAGACACTGAAGAATGATCTATGGGCAGTTGCAAGGTCAACCAATCTGCCAAATTATCAGAGAAACGTGGACAAACTTAAAGTGAACATTGTTGATGCTTATGCTAGCGTAGAAAAAATGCCACCACACAGCTGGATCAAGGCCTTTTTAAATGAATTCTCTAAATGTGACATGTTGCTCAACAATCATTCAAAAGTGTTTAATAGGTGAGTATTGTGCATATTACAAATGTAGTTTTTATGGGGCCATTTGGTTGTTGTCACTTATATATTGCAATGATTTATGCATCAACATTAATGAGGCTAGGGAAATGCCAATGTTATCCATGCTAGAGAATATTTTCTACAAGATGGTGCATAGGATAGTTGGGAAAAACCTGGAAGCTGCTGAGTGGGGTGGAAGTATTTGTCCCAAAATCAAGAAAAAAAATGGACAAATACACTGAATTTACAAAGAACTGTGGTGTGAAAGCTCCGGGTGGTGGAAAATTTAAAGTTACCTCTAGAGAATTTGAAACAGGATACATAGTGGATCTAAATGCTAAGGTTTGTGACTGCAACAGATGACAACTCACAAGGATTCCCTGGCACCATGTCATTGCATGTTGCAGACATGAAAGAATAGCACCTGAAAAAATGGTGCACAAGTGCTACTCCATTGAGACTTACAAAAAGGCATATGCTTACAACTTGGCTCCACTTAGAGCAAGATGTTTCTGGGAAAAGCAAAATGAAGTGACTGTCCAGCCCCCTTTGTACACCAAGGTAATGGGGAGGCCTAAGAAAAGTAGGAGGAAAATACCAAAAGAGAAGGACTTAAATGTTGGTCAAAGTCTCACAAAAGCTGGAGTACAAATGCATTGTTCAGTGTGCAAAATGGCAGATCACAACAAGAAAGGCCATGCCAAGTACATGGAAGATCTAGCAAATGGCATAACCCAAGCTCCAGATGTTGATGGAAATGTGGATAACCCAACAATATTGGAGCACATCATCCATCAGCCCACAAGGCATGAACTTGATCCTAGCAACCAACCTCACATGATGGTTCACATTATGAGCCAAGAGGTACAAGTCATGTATTTTACATAATTTTGTACTAATTAGGGTCATGCTTGTAAACTAAATGTTGTTTCTGAACTTATTTCTGCATTATAGCAGATACGAGCACCCATAGCAAGACCAAATGTTCCACTACCTCAGGAGAGTACTTTTGTGGTTCAGGACAGAGAAGCTATTCCTGTTGAAGGTGGGAGATTGACAACTGCCAACCTAAGGGGAAGATTAGCTGCTAGGGGAAGAAGAAGAGCTATTGGAACAGAGAGAGGTCATGCAACAGAGAGTAGTGATGCAACAGAGAGAGTTGATGAAACAGGGAGAGGTGATGCAACAGGGAGAGGTCATGCACCAGGAAGTGGTGGTGCAAACTCTGCCCCAAACTCTAACAGAGGAAGAGGTAGAGGTGGAACAAGAGCACCCATGAAGAAAAGGAAAGCACCAACAACTGGAAATGTCTCTGCATCAACATCTGGCAATGCAGGTAGGAGATGCAGTGCAAATTCTTTCAAAGCACCAAGAAGCAATGCATCAATAGATGTCAATGTAAGAGCAGGCAATGCAGATGTGGCATCCTAGAAACAGGGGGTATTGAAATGAGCACTAGTGGAATAAACCTAGGTTACAACACAGCTCCAGGATCACTTCATTGGTGGCTATTTGGTGATGGGAGATGGCCACCAGCACCTGGGGCAGCATTGCCAGATTTGAACCAAACCCTGCTGCATGAAGACATGCCTGAAGAGATGTAGCTTACACAAAATGCACCTGATGTTTAGATGTTTGTTAGATGCACTTTCTCAATTTAGTTCAAACTAAACTTGTTCCTGGCTTGTGTAGCCATTTTGAGTTCACATGTGAACTACATGTAAGGGATGCATATTGAGTAATTCATGTAATGCAGGCCAAGCATGTACTAATGCAGGAGAAATATTATGGTAGACATAGTGGTCCATTACATAGCCATACTTGGTTCAGTACATAAGTAGGATAGCCATAGTGGTCCATTACATACCCATACTTGGCTCAACACATATAACACAAACATAGACATTAACTTGGTTCATAATATAGCATAGACATTAAATTAAAGCTTGAAGCTGCACGGTCCATTATCTTCAAGCTTCATAATCCATCAGCTTCAGTCTTCACAGTCTATTTGCTTCAAGGAGCATCAGATACTTCTGAGTTCCAAGCGCAAAAGCACCAGGCTCAATCTTGTCCACAATGAGCTTCATGCTATTATTCTCTGTCCTCTTGAACCAGAACATCAGAACATCTCCCTCCCCATAGACTTGGTCATCCACAACCGACATCCAATTAGTTGTCATTATGGCTTTCTTGTTGGACATGTCCATCTTTATCTTCACTTCTTACATCTTCTTGGACTTGTTGTAGTACACCCTCATGTAATATCCAGTCTTGGACATGTAGGGATTTAAGTAGCTGCTGGTGCAGTCTTTGTGATATGGACATAATAGAGGTCCATGAAGATTATTTATGCTTGAGTTGGAAGGAAATACTAAGTCTCATTGATGATTATCTAAAGGTGAATTCCTTCTTATTATTAAATATTGTTTGTGGTTATAAGAATGTTATACTACCTAAGCTATGTTATTATTCATTAGCAGGGTTATTAATAACACAAACATGGATGGAGGATGATCTCAAGATGAGGAGGAAAACAATAAGATGGTTGATGGGAAACAAGCTTACAAGTGTTGATAAACAATCAAGCCATGTTGGAATCAATTGTTATTTATCAAGACATGGGGATAGGTGCCTCCACCAAGTCAAATGCACCATAGAAATCCTATTTTCGAATAGGTATGTCTTGTATGCCATATTGGGCCGAATCCATGATGTGTGGGTCGGTTTGTATCCATCTTTGTGTCCAATTAGGAGTCCTAGTCCAATAGGAATAGGGTGCTTGCGCAAGGGGTTCCTTTGTGGCCGCACCACCCCCTCTCTTATACCCCTCCTGCGAGTTGAGGTAGGGGAGACCAAGTTTAAGATAAACCCTAGCTATTCTAGATTGAACCATGTTCATCTGAAAGTTATCAACCACCATGTTCGTATCAATAGGGTGGTGTTACCATAGCAAAGCTGCGTGATATCTTGTTATTCCATCTGGGAATAAGGGGATACAGGACCACTCGTGATCTTTGATTGCGTGTGCAAGAGTGTGTAGTTGAGAATATCCAAAGGGATTGGTAGTTGTTGCATTGGCAACGAGGATCATCCAAGTGAGAGGTCTCAGTGTAGCACTAGTTATCCAATTATCAGAAAATACAAAAAGAGAGAGATAGTTCATCGAGAAGATCGGGCCACCCCTTATCATATGGTATCAGACTTCCAGGTTGCCTCGGTGAGCAAATTTATCCCTAGTCTAGTTGTTTTTATTTCCTATCCAGAAAAAGCCACACAAAAATTTTAGGTCTAGTCATTGCCATAGCCTTAGATCACCATTTTCAAGTGTCTAGTTGCTGTCTTGTGTTTGATTTTGTGTTTCTTTTTCTCCTTTTGTGTCTTATTTTGTTTCGAGTTAGGGTTAGGGTTCTTGAGTTTCAAGTCTTGCCTTTGGTGTCCACCGAAAATATCCTCTAATTTGCAATCCGAGTAGTGGGCAATTCTTGTAGTCTAGTTAGTTTTCGGTTTTATTTTTCTTTTCCATTTTCTTTAGGGTTTCAAGTCCGAACTTTGTGAGCCTAGACACAGCCTTTCTACAGCAAATACATAGGTAACTTACCCATAAGAATAGCTATCTTTTGCTCGTTTTTCAGGCTGCTCTTTATCATACATTGTGTCACATTGTTCATAGCTTTGTTCTTACATCATAGTTGTGCTCCTAGTGTTGTTATTTGGCCAGTAAAAAGTATAAAAAAAAAAGAGAAAAGAGAAAAGAGAAAAAGAGAAAAAGAATTGAGAAAAAGCAAAAGGCCTTGAGATACATTCATATATTTGTGGAGCTGTTTTCACTATTGCTATATTGACACACCTTTGAGCAATCTTGTGCCTGAATTTTATTTGAGCTTGGCTATTGTCTTTCCAGTGCATTGCAAAATCTCTACCACATATTTGCATTGCCACATTTGTCTCCATATTTGGTGTGTGTTTCCCTAGGTGTTCTTTTATCATCACAAGCAGCAAATAGGACTTGTATTTGGTGTTGTTAGGAATCCCAAGCCGAGCTCCACCATATTCCTTGGTTGTTTTTGTGATACTATCATATCCTGGGTATTCTCTTCTCACACTTGGTACACCTTTCATTGGAACTTGTGGTAAGTTGATCCTTTTCTCTCTTGGAACATCAAGTGAAGCCTCTTTGCTTGGTTTTGAGTGAGTTGTGAGAGAACACCACATCCCATTGATTTTTGTTTTCACTAACATAATGGGTGTTTTTAGTGTTGATGAGTATGTGCAGGTTTCTAAGGGAACTCAAGAAGTGATGAAAGATATACAAGCACAAATCTCCTATGTCTCCACAATGGTTCATAACATACATCATAGACTAGTTAATGGTGTTATAGTTGATGAGGAGCACTATACAAAGTTGAAGCAATTGAGACAAAGAGAAAAATCCGTGGATGAATATTACAAAGAGATGATTACATTGCTACAAGCATCTCGGGTTCTAGAGGATCCACAAATCACAATGCAAAGGTTTTATTCCGGATTACTATTTTCCATTAGACCACATGTGAGGCGTGTTGGATATAGTACTTTGGATGAATTATTGCGACTAGCAAGGGAGGAAGAAAAGGGGATGGCCGAAGAGGATGCTATGGACCTAGCAAGATTAATTCTACAATACAAACAAAAGTCTAGCATTACCACTAATGAAATAATATCTATTCCTAGTGTTGTTTCTTCTCATGTGCAGACTTTTGAAGAAAGGGAGTCCATAGTAACATCATCACCACCACCACTTGAGGTAGATGAATTGGTGCCTATTAATTATGAGGAGGATGTCATTGATAAAGGTACTGATTTCGTGTTACCCCTCTCATGTATTGATTTATGTGAACCTAATAGTCCACCTACATGTGATGATGTGATAATTTCGAAATTTAAACATGTAGTGTTGATTTCACATAAAGAAGTACTTGCTCAAATACCACCTAATGATATTGTGGATTACATCATGTTAAATGAATCAATTAGTGTGCAAAGTGCTATGAAAAAGCTTGCTGAAATTTCATATGTAAATTCTAGCAATTATGTTTCTTCTTTCACTTTTAACTTGATTGGTGACTATAACATGTGTGAAATTTTTATGGTGGATCACATATGCATAACTTGTGATAAAGTGGCAGAATTAAACAATGTTTTGCCTTGGGTACATAGGTTACAATTGCCTACATATGAGCATGATTTTACACATATGTTTGGTTTGCCACAATACTTGTCACATACATGTGCTATTAATTTGTTCTTCACTTATATTTGCAAAATGAGTTGCAATTTTCATGATGAAAATAAGAAGCATGTTCCCACCTTTGAGTGTAAAAATAAACATGAATTTGATCATAGATCTTCTGTGAGAACACTTGAATTGATACTAAACAATAAGAATATAAACACATATGTTTCTCCTTTTGATCATGATTTATTGAGCTTCACTTATATTTGCAATTATGATTGCTATTGTATGGAGTGCTATGACCATTATGTGATGTTTTCAAGCAAATTTCGTGGTCACATGAATTGGGCACAATTTTATGACATGATAACAACTAATGCACCAAATTATAAATATATGTATAGTGCATACACGTTGTTCTTTTTGTTTATTCCACTTTCAGCATACAACAAGCCGAGGACGTCTTGTCTTGAAGAAAGGGAGGATGATATGGACATAATAGAGGTCCATGAAGATTATTTATGCTTGAGTTGGAAGGAAATACTAAGTCTCATTGATGATTATCTAAAGGTGAATTCCTTCTTATTATTAAATATTGTTTGTGGTTATAAGAATGTTATACTACCTAAGCTATGTTATTATTCATTAGCAGGGTTATTAATAACACAAACATGGATGGAGGATGATCTCAAGATGAGGAGGAAAACAATAAGATGGTTGATGGGAAACAAGCTTACAAGTGTTGATAAACAATCAAGCCATGTTGGAATCAATTGTTATTTATCAAGACATGGGGATAGGTGCCTCCACCAAGTCAAATGCACCATAGAAATCCTATTTTCGAATAGGTATGGCTTGTATGCCATATTGGGCCGAATCCATGATGTGTGGGTCGGTTTGTATCCATCTTTGTGTCCAATTAGGAGTCCTAGTCCAATAGGAATAGGGTGCTTGCGCAAGGGGTTCCTTTGTGGCCGCACCACCCCCTCTCTTATACCCCTCCTGCGAGTTGAGGTAGGGGAGACCAAGTTTAAGATAAACCCTAGCTATTCTAGATTGAACCATGTTCATCTGAAAGTTATCAACCACCATGTTCGTATCGATAGGGTGGTGTTACCATAGCAAAGCTGCGTGATATCTTGTTATTCCATCTGGGAATAAGGGGATACAGGACCACTCGTGATCTTTGATTGCGTGTGCAAGAGTGTGTAGTTGAGAATATCCAAAGGGATTGGTAGTTGTTGCATTGGCAACGAGGATCATCCAAGTGAGAGGTCTCAGTGTAGCACTAGTTATCCAATTATCAGAAAATACAAAAAGAGAGAGATAGTTCATCGAGAAGATCGGGCCACCCCTTATCACTTTGTTGAAGTACTGAAACCATAGTGAATTAAAATTAAGAATGTACACAACTAGGTAATGTAAAACACATAAATCAAATAAATATAGCACCGACCATCTTTCATTTTCCTTGCTCTGCGATCATTAACTCTCTCATAGTGCACACATACAAAGGAATCCTTGGTTCCTTTTCTTCACATATGTTCTTCAGAATGATAACTTGCTTAGGAAAAAGGGCAACACGGTTGGAGTACACACAGAAGTCATCATAGTTGTCCTCATTTGCCAATCTTGGATCTGCATTTTGGCATGACCAAATAAGGTCATTTGGGACCAGCATAAATAATCTGGCCTACATGTTTCCAGGAAAAACAAGTACAAATCTAGCCTAAATCTTCTGAAACAAGTACATATGGGGCATACCTTTGATTTTCATATGCATCTTCTTGTCCATCTGACGATCCTCACAAGATTCTTCAGAACTTTTAGACATCTCATCATCAGAAGAAAGGTCAACAACCTCAACCCAGTTTGCCATCTACCAATATCACAATAAGAAAGGATCTAAAGTCAACACTATTTCTAGCACCCATGAAAATAAAAACATAAAAACCCTAGATTGGACATGCAAATCCCTAAAAGAGTCCTAACATTGCAGAGCACAGAGATCTTGGGGAATAGTTTTGGAGGTGCAGCATTTAGACATTGTACTCACCCGGATGCGCCGGAGAAGAACCAAGTCGCCGAAGATGACCTTACTCGCTAGGGAATAGATGAGGCTGGAAGAGAAGAGGAAAGGGGCAACAGAACTGATGTCTCTTGCCTCCTGCTGCCTTAAATACAGAGAGGGGTTATGGTGCAGGAATTAATGGCAGTAATAGTAAGTGGTACCTACTAGCAGCTGATAGGTGGGCCAGGTATTAATGAAATAAAGTTGCCTCTGTTTCTATCATTTTTGGGAATTGACATTATTTTTCTTTGCAATATAAATGGCTCTCCAAAAATTAAAATGATGTCTTATAATTATCTAGCATTTTTTAACCTTGAAATCATTGCGAACCATGCATGAACTATACATTAAACACAACAGTTGCACAAAATCAATTAAATCCATAGACTGACAATGACACAATGACAAAATGCCATAAGGAAATTCATAGAAACGTAGATTTTGTTTCAATGTACCACACAATCATGACATCAAATCCAATGGCGGAGTTATTTGAACACAATGCTACATCAAAAAACATAGTTCAGCTTGCGCTAGAATACATTGTAAATTCTAGAGGACAAGACTTATTCATTTATGATTTTCTTGATCTTCTTGAACTTATCCTTGTTGACATGGGCAACTTTCAGTAGATCAGTGATACGTCGAAAACGTATCTCCTTTTCCGAACACTTTTCTTATTGTTTTCCTCTAAACTTGTGTGTTTTGGATACAACTAACATGGACTAACGCTGTTTTTAGCAGAATTACTTTGGTGTCTTGTTTTTGTGCAGAAAAATCAACTTTCGGGAAAATGCCCAGAAAAGAGCCCATCGATGTTTTCACCTCGGAAGACCCCGGGAGCCAGAAGGGGGCCAGGAGAGGAGGCACAGGGTGGCCACACACCCCGTGACGCGGGTCCCCCTCGGCCGCGCCAGCATAGGGTGTGGGCCCCCTAGAGCCCCCCTCAGACTTCCCTTTCGACTACAAGTAACCTCCAACCCTAAAACCCGAGGGGGTTCGTCATATTCCACAGAAACACAACAGAGCGCCGCCGCCGTCTCGAACCTCGATTCGGGGATCAGAAGTTCCTGTTCTGGCACCCTGCCAGGACGGGGAAGTGGAGGAGATCATCGCCATCGTCATCACCAATGCCTCTCCATCGACCATCCATGTTTCCACCATCCATGTGTGAGTAATTCCCCGCTGTAGGCTGAAGGGCATGGTAGGGATTGGATGAGATCGTTCATGTAATAATGCCTCGATTGTTAGGGAATAGTGCCTAGTATCCTCTATTAGTGCTATTGACATTGTTGCAACTTGTTATGCTTAATGCTTGCCACTTTGGGCCCGAGTGCCATGATCTCAGATATGAACATGTTATCGAATCATGATGATAATTATTGTTTCTTGATCATACCTACAAGTTGTTTACACATATTGTTGTCCGGAACCCGAGGCCCCGAAGTGACAGAAATTGGGATAACCGGAGGGGATGGCTGCGATGTGAGGATCACATGTGTTCACAGAGTGTTAATGCTTTGCTCCGGTGTTCTATTAAAAGGAACACCTCAATTACTAGTAGTTCCCTTAAGGCCCCGCTGCCACGGGCTGGTAGGACAAAAGATGTTGTGCAAGTTCTCATTGCGAGCACATACGACTATTTATGGAACACATGCCTATGATTACTTAGTGCTTGGATGCTTTATCTTATTTATCTGCAATGCCCCTGACATGATCATTATTAGAACTTTATTATCCATGCAACACCCGTTTATCCATCCCTATGCCTACAGTATTTAATCCCGTTGTTTACTTCAAACACTACTGCTGTTGTTTTCATTCCACTGCTGCTATTATTTCACTACTTCTGTTACTATAAAATTGTTACTACTGATAAACCACTACGAACAAAAGTACTTGCGATCCCCTATACTTGTGGGTCATCAAGACTATTTTCTGGCGCCGTTGCAGGGGAGCATAGCTTTATTTGCAAGCTCACCGGAGAGTATTATTATCTATTGCCAATCATTCATCATGGGTAAGTCTCGTGATGGAAGAGTTCATATATTACCATCCACTACAAGAAGAGGTACAACTCTGAACACCTCTGTTGCTCTTGATTCACCGTCTGTTATGAGTAAG
This sequence comes from Alopecurus myosuroides, assembly GCA_028641055.1. Taxonomy (NCBI): domain Eukaryota; kingdom Viridiplantae; phylum Streptophyta; class Magnoliopsida; order Poales; family Poaceae; genus Alopecurus; species Alopecurus myosuroides. The sequence continues at coordinate 130,888,362 of CM054063.1, forward strand.
CTGCTTACACCACCACATACACATGCTACACATGCTACTTCTGCTGAATCTGAAAATACTTCTGATACTTTTGATGATGCTTCTACTGTGCTTGATGAGAGTGGTTCTCTCGGTCCTTTCTTAGATGCTACTATCGCTAAAGCTAAAAATATTGCAAACACCAAAACTCCTGATAAAAATCCTATTACTCCTGCTTTTTCACCCGAGTTTAGAGAGAATCCTTGTGATGATTTTGATGATGCCTATATTGAACTGAGTGACGATCTTATTGATGAAATACATGCTATGAAGGATAAAGATGCTGCTATACGTCTTATGGAAAGTTGTGCTATACGTCCTGATGCTAAGTTTGCCACTTCTCCTATTAATATTAGGGATAAGGATTATGATTTATATCTTGATTTATCTTATATATTTATTGTTGAGAAAGAACCTTTTTGTGGAACTGAAAATGAAAGTGCTATGAAACATATGAATGAGCTCTCCTCTTTCAGTAGTTTATTCTCTGATGATCTTAAGAAACATAGCTACTTTGTTGCTAAAATATTCCCTTTCTCATTAAAGGATGAAGCTAAAACTTGGTTTAACAATTTGTCTCCTAGATCTATTGATAGTCCTATTGGTTTGGTTAATGCTTTGTTTCAAAAATATTTTCCTGCTAGTGCTCAACATGCTGCTTTACAAAATATATTTAATTACAAGCAATTGGAAGAAGAGAAATTGCCTGTATCTTGGACAAGGTTCTGTTCTTTAGTCAGAGCTACACCTGGGCATAAGCTAGAAGATAATAAACTTCTTAATATATTCTATAATGGACAAACTGTTGAATCTAGGACATACCTGGATAATTGTGCTGGTTGTGTTTTCAGGCAAAGAACTCCAGAAGAAGCTGAGGAATTAATGGCTAAAATAAGCCAAAATCATGATGATTGGACTATCATTGAGCGTGATCCGGCTCCTACTCCAGTACCTACGCCAATACAACACCCAAGAAGAGGGGAATGATTGAATTAAATGATGAAGTGATGAGAGAAGCCAAGAAATCTCTTAAAGAGAGGGGTATTAAATCTGAAGATGTGAAGAACCTTCCACCTATAGAAGAATTATGTAAGCCAATCCCTCACTCATCCACCATTGAGGTACACTCTCTCCAATATTTTGATAGTAGAGATATTCCCTATAAAAACATCCTGATCAATATTTAGATGAATTGGATAATTATGTTATCAAGCAAGATAATTTTAATATGAGAGTGCAAAATCACCTAATGAAACTCTAGATCTATTGATAATCTGCATGGTAGTATAGAAAGAACCTCTAATGATGTTAAAATGCTTGTTAAAAAATTTCAAATGGTTCAAACTCAAATAGATCAACTTGCTAGAGTGCAAAAAGATTTGCTAGTTAATGCTTCTAAAGAAAAACATGCTTATGAAATGAGAACTAGAAGTGGTATTGCTACACAAGATCCTTTATATCCTGAGGGACATCCTAAAAGAATTGAATAAGATTCTCAGAAAACTAATGATAATGTTATTCATACTAAGAAGAAAAAGAAGAAGAAACATAAAACTGATGTAGAATCCTCTGAACTTGCTAATGATCCTAATAGTATATCTATCTCTGATGCTGAAACTGAAAGTGGTAATGAAAAGAATGATGCTTCTGATAAAGAAGAACTTGTAGCTGAACCTGAAAAGCAAACTAAAACTGCAAAGTATACTAAGGAAGATTTCATTGCTAATAAACATGGTAATGAGAGAGAACCTTGGGTGCAAAAACCAATGCCTTTCCCTGGTAAGAAACACAAATCTAAGGAAGAAGAACATTATAAAAAGTTTTGTGAATGGATAAAACCTTTGTTCTTGCAAATTCCTTTAAGTGATGCTATTAAATTGCCTCCTTATGCAAAATATATGAAAGATATTGTCTCTAACAAAAGGAAGATTCCTAATGAGGAAATTTCCACTATGCTTGCTAATTACTCTTTTAATGTCAAGGTTCCTGAGAAGCTTGGAGATCCTGGTATACCTACTATTCCCTGTTCTATTAAAAATAATTATGTTAGAACTGCTTTGTGTGATCTGGGAGCTGGAGTTAGTGTCATGCCTTTTACTCTCTATACAAGAATCCTCCTAGAAAAATTGATACCAACTGATATATCTTTGCAAATGGCTGATAAGTCTACTGCTATTCCTGTGGGTATATGTGAGAATGTTCATGTTCAAGTTGCTAATAATTGTTTGATATTAACTGACTTTGTTGTGTTGGAAATGCCTGAAGATGATAATATGTATATTATTCTTGGAAGACCTTTTCTTAATACTGCAGGGGCTGTTATTGATTGCAATCAAGGAAAAGTAACTTTTAATGTTAATGATAAAGAGCACACTGCTTATTTTCCCAAGAAGATTGATAGAAAATATGGTCTAAATTCCATTGAAAATGTTGAGACCATCAAGATTGGAGAATTTTATTGTCCTATTCCAAAGCCACCAAAAGAATATGAAATTATTATGATTGAGACTATGCCTATCAAGGTTGAGGTAACATAATTATTCAGTGAGAAACAAAGTTTTGTTTCATATAAAATTATTTTGGTAGAAAGACTTGATCACCCTTGTTAACAAAATGATTTAAATGAAATGGGCAATGTTTTCACTATGTTTTCACCTTCCACATTATGTTTTCACCATGTTTACTTATGTTATCACATTATTACTTGAGTACAATCATGTTTTCCACCATCCTTATGCATGTTTTCCTGATGTTTTCACTCTGATCACTGAAGTTATGCATGTTTTCACCTCCCGTACTTTTGTTTTCACCACTACCACCTTTGTTTTCTTTGGTTATTCTTTCATTGGAGTGTCTTAAAACCTCTGTAGTGCTGGTTTTGGTTTTGTTTTCCACCTTTTCACTTTCGTTTTCCCGGTTTTTATTAATTATTAAAATTCTGAAAATACCTCAAAATAAAGTTTCTCGAAAAATTCCAGAAAAATTATAATAATTTTTTACGTCAAAAATGAGGAAGAAAGCCACCTGGGAGACCCTAGGGGGACCCACCAGGCAGGCACACCCCAGGGTGGCGCGGCCAGCCCCTTGGTGGCGCCAGCACATGGTGTGGCCCCCTTGGCCCACCACTTGATCTCTCCACTGCCAAAGTCTTCTCTCTCACCCCCAAAGCTGGAAACATTTCCTGGAACCCGTGTTCTTGTTATTCTTCCTCTAGATTTTCGATCTCCCTCTTCAGCCCATCATTTGTGCTGATTTTTGGTGTGTTTGATCTCCGGTATGTGACTCCTCCGATGATCCAAGTAGAATTTTATTTATTGAAGTATTTCTTGAGTATTTTGCCACAGTAGGTGACATCTTATGTGAGTTTGCATGCTTGATTTGAGTAGAAATAATATAGTTTTGATGTATGTTTAGCTCTCATATAAGTCCCTATGGTAGTTTCCACCTTATAGTTGCTTGAAATTAATTTTTATGATGATTGTTGAAAAATTTCAGAGATGGAGCACAATGCTTATCAACTAAACCAGCATGAGTTGGAGGTGCATGAGTTCATGCTCGTGCACCATGAAGAGAGTGTGTTCCCATCAATCTATCTGTGTCGGGAGTTTATGCAAGTTACATGAATTCTGCAGGATTTTAACACTCTAGTTCATAATGCAGGTTTAGAGCGTTTCATTAAGGATGATCCCATCCAATATGTGAAACTAACTATGTTTGTGGTGCAGGATTTTCGTTTTAAATGGTCTCTAACTAACGCAATGGTCCACTATAAGATTTATAATAAAGCTGTGAGCCTGCCTTTTAGTGTTTTCTATGCGGCTATTAAGGTACCTGAGTGAGGGTCTTGTGAGAAAATAAGTGAGCAGCCCAAACCACTACTGGATTTATATGGAGAGAATTGCCAAGGCAGAAGCTTCATGTGGGAGAGCGGTAAAATTCAACTCCCTAGCATTCGATACTTTGCCTACTTCATTTCTAAATGTGTATTAGCTAGGAAAACTGCCAGCAAGTTATCTGTTTATGATTTGGCGTTTATTGCTGCTGCTTTGAGACATGATAGGTCTTATAACTTTGGTGCTTTGATTGCCTACCGTCTCTCACATAACAGTGAGAAGGGCGGAGTTTGTGGAGGTATTATTGCCTCGCGCTTGTTAGCTTTGCATGGTTTGGAGCCACACCCTCTAGACTTTCAGTTTCCTATAGAGAGGCTTAATCTTGTTTCCATGGTTCAACATAAGTTTCTTTCAACTCATGCTCACTTACATAATTTATCTTTTGAATCAACTTTCTCCAAACGATCCGGGTGGAGAGTTGTTAAAACTGTTAGAGAAGTACTTTTGCATGCACCTCTTTTGCCCGATCTTAATAACAGGCAAGGATGGGAGCTTCCTGAGAGTGAGCTGGATACATACCTTGAGCATCTCCCCCGACAAGGGGAGGACGCCGGAGAGGGGGACGATGGTGATTTCGTCCAGCCCTATGACGCCACGAGGATTCCATATCAGCACCCCGGTTATGACTATGCGCCGGCTGCTTCATCTTCTTCTTATGCGCCCGAGTACGACCACACGAGGGATGACCCACCGCAGTGGGGATATTTCCCGCACTTTGATTGATCTCCACTTAGGACAAAAGCCTAAGCTTGGGGGAGGTATACTGACATCACACTCATTTATATATCATGTTCGGTCGGTTCTTTGTATATCTATGTTTATCATTTCTTTCGTTTGTTTTGTGTTTCTCTTTGTTTCTATCACTTGTTTTCGTTTCTTTCGCTTCTTTTGTTTTATTGTTTTGTTTTCGCTTTCCAAAACACAAAAAGACCAAAAAGATTTATGTTGTTTCTCTTTGTTTGCCTCTTTAGTTTCTTTATTTGGTTTGTTTTATCTTTTAATTGCAGTTTAATATTCAAAAACCCAAAAATATTTTGTGTGGTTTGTTTGTTTGCTTTTGTTCTTGTTTCATTTTTAAAACCCAAAAAGATTTTTGCTTTGTTTGATTGCTCTCTTTTTTTTGTGCTTTAATTGAAAAACACAAAAATATTTGTTGTTCTTCTTCGGTTTTGTAAAGTTTGTTGCAGAGTTCAACAATCGTCCGTGATTCCATTGGAGCTTGGTTTTCATTATATATTATTTGAGCCACAAGTGAAGAGAAACAATGACGATCTACGACAATTCAAGTGTGGTGAGAGGCTGGTATGAATTCTATTTGCTTTCATTTTTGTACATATATCCATCTATGTGAGCATGCTTAGTTTGTTCGTATAAGATATATGTGACTTAATGGCTGCTTAATAGTTCATGCTCTCTCATGTTTTGTTCCAATTTATTAATAGTAAATGACTTGTCTTATAAATATTTGTTCGCATTGTTCTATTCATAGAAGGGTATGATATTGTGGTAGCCTCCTCTGACCGTTTAATTTGAATCGACTTGGCACATGCTCACGCATGCTAAGACTGAAAATAAAAAGTCAATAAGCCTCGATGATTTATTTTGCCTCAGAGTTCTAGTATCAATTTTATGCCTCAGTTAATTTTACTTTGTCGCAAACATGATTATGATAGTTGTTGCTCTCTTGATTGTCGCTCCCTGTCTATTGCTAGCCTTCACTTGTACTGACTATGAGCTCTACTCGTGCATCCAACTCCCTAAAACCAAAGTTTGCCAAATGTGTCCACCATACCTACCTATATGTGGTATTTAACCGTCACTCCAAGTAAATTGCTCATGTGTTACCTTAAAACCTGCTAAAAATTATTCATGTTTTGTGCCCCTGTTTTAGCTCATGAGGACGTAAATAGAGAATCTTTATCTCACTTGTTGATTGGATTTCACACCCTGGACTAGTGGCTTCATCCGCTTATCCAAATGATAGAAGAGCTAGCAGCGGGGTGCCCAGCCCCAAATTAATACACACAAATTCTCTTCAATCTTGTTGCCCCTGATTTTATACGTCAAAGCATAATTGTGTAAACAAAAGAGAAAGAGGGATGGCCTTCTACCCAAATGCGTCCTTCACATGGAATCCGCTCTTGTGAATCCGCTCTTGTGAATCCGTTCTTCACTGCAGTGTATGTTTACCATTCGTTGACATAAGCATACACCTCTCTCAAAATATTTTCAATACCTATGTTTAATAAAATAAAAGCTCTAGCACATGAGTGATCCATGCTTCCCTCTGTGAAAGGCCTTTCTTTTACTTTTATGCTGAGTATCCGCCTTATTCTTTGAGCACTTTCTTGAGAGCACAATGGTCATTCTTAATGTGATGTGTTTGTCCCAAAGTACGGTTGATTGTGATGTAACTTTGATACTTGTATCTTTGATATATTTACTTCTAGTCTTCCCTTGAACTTCAGAGGTGTCCTGGCATTTATGTTTTGCCCCACATTTAAGGGCAAGCAAGATACCACTTTATCAGATCCTATTATGAATATTTCAATCTTGCAAATAGTTATGCTTCATGTTGTTTATTATTAATATGTTGTTATCTCTTCATGGTTTGCTTAGCTATTAAGTGACAGTATCTTGCATGTCTCTTATCATGAGCATAACTAAGTATTTGATCATATAGTGAGTATATTTACATCATATGAAACAAATGTGTTCGTAAAAGTCTTTTATCGCACTCAGTTGTCACTGAATTGCTCGAGGACAAGCAATAAGGTAAGCTTGGGGGGAGTTGATACGTCAAAAATGTATCTCCTTTTCCGAACACTTTTCTTATTTTTTCCCTCTAAACTTGTGTGTTTTGGATACAACTAACGTGGACTAACGCTGTTTTCAGCAGAATTACTTTGGTGTCTTGTTTTTGTGCAGAAAAATCAACTTTCCGGAAAATGTCCAGAAAAGAGCCCATTGACGTGTTCACCCTGGAAGACCCCGGGAGCCAGAAGGGGGCCAGGAGAGGAGCCACAGGGTGGCCACACCCCCATGGCGCGGGTCCACCCTGGCCGCGCCAGCATAGGGTGTGGGCGCCCCAGAGCCCCCTCGGACTCCCCTTTCGACTACAAGTAGCCTCCGACCCTAAAAACCGAGGGGGTTCGTCATATTCCACAGAAACACAACAGAGCGTTGCCGCCGTCCCGAACCTCGATTCGGGGATCAGAAGTTCCTATTCTGGCACCCTGCCGGGACGGGGAAGTGGAGGAGATCATCGCCATCGTCATCACCAACGCCTCTCCATCGACCATCCATGTTTCCCCCATCCATGTGTGAGTAATTCCCCGTTGTAGGATGAAGGGGATGGTAGGGATTGGATGAGATCGTTCATGTAATAATGTCGTGATTGTTAGGGCATAGTGCCTAGTATCCTCTATTAGTGTTATTGACATTATTGCAACTTGTTATGCTTAATGCTTGCCACTTTGGGCCCGAGTGCCACGATCTCATATCTGAACATGTTATTGAATCACGATGATAATTATTTTTTCTTTATCATACCTGCAAGTTGTTTACACATATTGTTGTCCGGAACCCGAGGCCCCGAAGTGACAGAAATTGGGACAACCGGAGGGGATGGCTACGATGTGAGGATCACATGTGTTCACGGAGTGTTAATGCTTTGCTCCGGTGTTCTATTAAAAGGAACACCTTAATTACCAGTAGTTCCCTTGAGGCCCGCTGCCACGGGATGGTAGGACAAAAGATGTTGTGCAAGTTCTCATTGCGAGCACGTACAACTATTTATGGAACACATGTCTATGATTACTTAGTGCTTGGATGCTTTATCTTATTTATCTGCAATGCCCCTGACATGATCATTATTAGAAATTTCTTATCCATGCAACGCCCGTTCATCCATCTCTATGCCTACAGTATTTAATCCCGCTGTTTACTTCAAACACTACTGTTGCTGCTGTTCTCATTCCACTGCTGCTATTATTTCACTACTGTTGTTACTACAAAACTGTTACTACTGATAAACCACTGCAAACAAAAGTACTTTCAGGTGCAGGTGAATTGACAACTCACTTGTTAAGGCTCACAAATATTCTTTGACTCCCCTTGTGTCGAATCAATAAATTTGGGTTTTACTTCCCTCGAAGACTGTTGTAATCCCCTATACTTGTGCGTCATCAATCAACAATGTAGTACTCAAACGTCTTTTTCTCAACTTTTTTAGAACATCCCTGTGCTTCTCTACCTCCTCCTTCATTTCCTGGAGTGCCTTATTTTCTGCAAGAAGATGTTTTATCTGACTCTGCTTTCTGCTGATCTTCAACATGTAAATCCAATTGAATATGTTTTGACACTTGATGGGCAATTAGTGCCTTCTCCAAGTCTATCTGCAACTCTTTCACCTTTTCTTCCAGATGCTTCTTCACCTAATTGAGCTTGTAATATTCTTCAGGTTGCTCCACTGCTCCCCTGGTTCTGACACTGCATTCTTCATCATACAAATCCCAGATCCTAACAAGACACTTCTTCAGAGTTGGTGGCCACTATGGATCAATCTAGATGACAATTTAACAAACTCCACCACCCTACAATTTGGCAACATGGTTTATACCAAAAGAGCTAAAGAAATGATCAACAATCATAACTGTGACAAATTACAAGACATGATGAACAACCATTTCTCTGAATGTGCATTTCTCTGGCAGATTACCATACTTTACCAACTAGCATTTCTCTGATAGGTGAACATACATGGACAACATTATAGGAAAAAAATTCTCTAAATAGACATTTCTCTGACAGATTACAACAGAGGACCAACAACCATTTCTCTGAATTTGCATTTATCTGACAGATGAACATACATGGGCAACATTATAACAAAAGTGTGAGCATTATAGGAAACATACCGGTCTAGCACAACCCAGGAACCTCCTGCTAGTGTTTCCTCCTTCAAAAGCAACAAATCTCCCCAATTTTTCAAAATGCTCACACTTTGCTGCAGTAAGCATATCAATGCCATAGAAATCAGGGTCATGCGGGCTAGCTGGAACCTATTTCATCACAACGAGCTAGTTAATCGACCAATTCCTAACATTACACCTCCATTCAAAGAATCCCCAAATCCTAACCCTAGTCGAGTACTCGGTGGCAGAGACCTCACCTCGACGCCGTCGTCCGACGATTCGTCGTCGCCCATGAACAGGTTCTCATTGCTGCCGCTCTCGCCGTCATTCCAAGACAGCATGGCGTCGCGGCGGTGGCAGGGAAGTGCACGCCGGAGAAGGGGACAGGGAGAGCGTGCACGGCGGAGCTAGGGGAAGGCGAGAGCGTACGTGCGTGTACCCTTCCTGACACAATAAATGAAATAAGCCCAGGGACCTAGAAATTAAATGCACAACACCTGTGGTAGTGTAGCAGCCGGCATGGCGTCCAAATATCGCGGTGTGATTCGTTTTGGACCATTTTTCTCTCACCAGACAAGTTGTTGTACCACCTTTTCCACATTTTCAAGTTTTTGTATGAATTAGTCCAGACGGTGCAAGTTCTTGTACCCCTGGTACTAATACCTCTTCGTCTTGTGATTTAACCACGTCTGGCCAAATTCCAAATTCAAATTTCGTTTCTGGTAAGAAAGTAACTTTTTTCTTTTTGGAGAAAAGATTTCATCAAATTGAAACAGGGGAGCGGACACGGATCGACAGAACGTGCCTAGCCAGGGACGTAGCAGTATTTACACCATGCTTCGTTCATTTTCTCTTATATATTTAAATTTTCGTTCGAGCGGCAATGGAACAGAGAGAGTGAGCGAGTATATAGGTTCAGAATCTAGTGTCTACTGTCAGTTTAAATTGCACATATGGCCCGGTAGGAGATTAGAGCAACTTTAGCAGTGCTCCTAAGCGCCAAACAGAAAACTTGGTTTCCAGTTCACGTTTTCCTTCGTTTTTCGAGTTATGGGACAGGGGATGGTAGCAAAACCCGTAAATGAAAACTGGAAAGACTAATTTCATTCATTTCACGGGACGATAACGGTGAAGAGAATATGCCCGAGAGGCAATAATAAAGTGGTTATTATATTATTCCTTGTTTATGATAAATGTTTATTTCTCATGCTAGAATTTTATTAACCAGAAACGTTGATACATGTGTGTTTAATAAAAAAGCAATGGTTCCTAGTAAAGCCCCTCTTTTAACTAGCTCGTTGATTAATAGATGATCAAGGTTTCCTGATCATGAACATTGGATGTTGTTAATAACGAGGTCATGTCATAAGGATAATGATGTGATGAACATAAACCCAAAGTAGGTATAACAATACGATCAAGTCATTTAGTTTATGTTGTTATGTCTTACATACGAAATAACCTTATTCCTTAGACCATGAGATCATGTCAATCACTAATACCGGAAGGGTGCTTTGATGTCATCAAACGTCACGCCGTAACAGGGTGACTATAAAGGTGTCGTTGGGTATTCAGAAAGTGTTAGTTGAGGCTCATGGATCAAGAGTGGGATTTGTCCATCCAAATGACGGAGAGATATACTCTGGGCCCTCTCGGTGATATCACATCGACACCGCTTGCAAGCACGTGACTCGGTCACAAGGATGTCATATCACGGAACGAGTAAAAGAGTACTTGTCGGTAATGAGATTGAACTAGGTATAGTTGATACCAATGATCGGATCTCGGACAAGTAAAATATCGCGAGACAAAGGGAATTGGTTACGACGTTTATGGTTCACACGATCACTAGATTCATCGTTGAATGTGTAGGAGTCATTATGGATCTACAGATCCCGCTATTGGCTATTGATCGGAGAGGTGTCTCGATCATGTCTGCATTATTCATGAACCGTAGGGTGACACACTTAAGGTTCGATGACGTGTTTGAGTGGATACGGAATATCGGAGAAAAGTCTGGACAACACCGAAATTGTTTCGGGTAATTTTTAAATAGTTCAAGGGGATTCTTATCAAATGGTTGTTAATAGATTTAACAACTAACTCAAGGGGTTATATGTTAATGTTTATTAATGGATTTAACAAATATTAAAATAAAGAAATGAAATTGTTTTGTTTATTTATTAAAGAAAACCCTTGGGATTTTGAGTGGGAATTAATGGAAGAATTAGTGGGTTGAGTGGAGACTCCACTCACATGATGAGGGAGAGGTGGAGACATCCAAGAATTCGTGGCTGTCATCCCCTCCTATATAAGGAGGGGTGGAAGCTCCTTCTCCCACACACACACTTGTGTCATCTCTTTCTCCCTCCTCCCGCTGCTCCACCACTTGTTCGTGCGCTTGGCGAAGCCCTGAGAAATGTTTTCTTCACCACACCACGTCGTCGTGTTGTTGGAAATTCCGGTGGATCCTCTAATTCCGCTGCCCTGCTGGATCGAGGGAACATAGGTCGTCATCAAGCTGTACGTGTGACCGAGTGCGGAAGCGCTGCCGGATTGCAGCGCTCATCTTCGCGATCTTGAGATCGATGTGAGTACGACTACATCACCAACAATATTTGATCTCGTAACGCTTTGAGTCTTCGAGGGTATGTTTTCCTAAGACTCTTTCTCCCCGTTGCTTTCATCTCCTAGATTAGATCTTGGCCCTTCGGGTTTATCTCGCGTAGGAAATTTTTTGTTTTCTATGCAACGAACCCTTCAGTGCTATCAGAGCCGGATCTATGCGTAGATGATTCGTATAGGTAGAACACATGGGTGTATGTGGGCATTGATGATCATGTTTTTCTCTCCTTAAGTATTTTATGATCTTAGTGGCATAGTAGGATGAAGCTGCCCTAGACAAACTTTACGTGTACTTTGTACGCGAGACCTGTCTCACTTGTGGCTAAGGGTGTGTCCGTTTCTCCTACTATAGCTAAGATCTAATCTATGAAGGGTTTATAAGAATATGTTTTATCAACATTGTGGCTCTTGTACGTAGGTATAAACGGTTCTATCCTTGTAAGCCCAAGCCACGTAAAATATGCAAAAATAAATTAGAGGTGTCTAACTTGTTTTTGCAGGGCATGTGATGTGATATGGTCAATCTTACAAATTTGATGTATGAGATGATCTCTTTTGTAAATTATTTACATACCGGCAGGAGCCATATGGTTGTCTTATTATTTATGGCATGCGTGCTGTATATCATATCCATGTGATAGGATGTAATATTGATGGAAAATCAAGATGGAGGTGCCATGGACCTTGGTGCCACGCCGGTGGAATGGTGGAGATCATACCATGATGCACAAGATGGATATCAAGTGCAAGAAAGACCATATCATATCAAATTATTCATGCATGTGATGTTAATCCTTTTATGCATCTTATTTTGCTTAGATCGCAACGGTAGCATTATAAGATGATCTCTCTCACTTAATATCAAGATAATAATGTGTTCTTCCTTAGTATGCAACTTTAATAAAGTTCGTCGTTTCGAGACACCACGTGATGATCGGGTGTGACAGACTCAACGTTCGCATACAAGGGGTGCTGACGAGCCTAGTGAAAGTACACAATGGTCAACTAGAGGGGGGTGAATAGGTGACCTACAAATTTTAATCCTTTTTCACTTTTAGATGGGCTTTAGCAAGTAAACAACTTGGTTATCTAGATGTGCAACTAGGTACACACCTATGTGATAAGCAACAAGTATGCAACGGAAGTAAATGCAACGCACAAGATAACCACAAGTGAAAAACATGGAGACAAGGATATGTTTCCTGTAGTTCCTTCTTGAAATAAGTACGTCTACATTGGAGAGGTGGGGAGCCACCTAGGCACTCCTCAATAGCACGGTTGTGCACACCTTGTTCTCCTTGAGCTTCTCCGGTGAGGGAGATTCTCGTTTCCACTATGAGGTCGACTTGAAGGCGTTGACCAAAACTTTACAAGGGGGTTGAGGCTACCCCACAAGTGAGATGAAGGCTCTCAACTATCCAAAGCTTCTTGCTACAAGGTGGAAGCTACAAGCACTAGGGTTTCTCTAGGATGACAAAGAAACCAGGAGATTACAAGATGCCAAGGGGTATGGTATGGGAAAACAATTTTTGGCTTGGTAGACAGGTAGATCTAGGCCTCCTCCATCATATCCTTGAAGGGCATCGAGTTTGGTTGGAGGAGGAGGGAGATCGGGGCGTTTTGAGCTCTTGAACAATGGAGGAGAGAGAGGAATGGACGAGCTAGTTGTCTAGAGGAAAAAGACAGCTATTTATAGCCTCCTCCAAAATCTGACCGTTGCAGCACTCCAGGGCCGGAATATTCCGGTGTTAGTACCGGAAATTTTTGGGCAGTCAGGCCGGATATTTGAAATATCCCGGGGGCAGATTTTTGAATAATACGGGGCCGGAATATCCCGGCCAATAATCCGCCCCCATCTCTGCAAGCAGGCAGCAGCAACCCACTGATTTTTTGCTAAGGACCAGGGGGCGGATATTTGCCCCGGAATATTCCGGGAAAATTTCCGCCTCATCTTTTGCGAGCGGGCACCAGCGACGCCTCCAAAATCTGCTAAGGACCAAGGGGCCGAAAATTTGCCCCGGAAATTTCCGGGAAAATTTCCACCCCAGCTTCTGTGCGCGGGCAGATGGAGGCCAGGACTTCATCATTTGAATCATCGAGAGGGCCGGAATATTCCGGTGCTGAGGCCGGATATTCCGGCCTATATCCCCCGGAAATTCTGGTGCCAGTGACTGAAAAATCCGGCTGCACTTTTTCTCCTTCAGAAATCCTTTGTGAACCTCCTCAAGAATATCATCGTGAAATATATGAGGCCATCTGTAGACACTTATAGCATATGGTTAGTAATCATACCCGCGTTGTTATGATCACCAAAATCATCAGAGGAGACATGCGCTTTCAATCTCCCCCTTTTTGGTGAGTGGTGACAACACGGGTATTTGCATAGTGAAAATCCAACAATACGATAGAAAATAGAACACACAGATTATCATAACTAAGGAGACATGCATGCCGATAATAATAGTTCACGAATAGGAAATCCACGAAAAAAACAAAGTTGTTCGAAAAACATGTGAAATAAAAAAAAGCAGCCCACCCAAGCAAATCCCGTGATATCTAGATCTTCTCCCCCTTTGGCATCAGGATACCAAAAAGAGAGAAGAATGCATTACGCCCCAAGGAACAAGCTCTAAGCCTAGGTGTCTTCTTCCTCCTCTCTAGCAGTGGAGATGTCCTCATCATTAGCAACATCCAGACCCCAGTCCACATCACGTTTGTTCCAGTTGCGATAAGGAATCCTCTCGGGAAGAGCAGTAGAAACATTGGGAATGTTGAGTGCAGTCATGATGGCGCGCTGATTCTCCTGAATGTTGTGGCGCTCGACATAGGCATTGTAGTTCTCCTTGTGGATGCAAACATTCATGCACATCACCTTCTCAATGGCACGAACGATCCAGGAGCGCTTCTTGGTACCAGGAGGAGCAGGCCGCATGCGAGGATCACGGTGGCCCTGGCCAGTGGCACCAACATCATGTGCAGCTTGTGTAGTGTGGGCGCTCTTCTTGTACAGTTTCACATCCTTGTGCGTCTCACAGTCCAACTCAAGATCATCACGGAGTTCAACATGATACTTGGACTTGATGAGCTTCATGATGTATGGTGCATACGGTGGCACCTTGCGGTGGAAGAGAGCATAGTGGATCTCATTGAAGATGAAGTCCATCACGTCAATCTTGTGGCGCTCAGTATCCTCGAGATTTCCCTCGGTGAAGGTGAGGAAGGCATGGTGCATGAGGTTCACCAAACCACCACGGATCTCATCATTGTTGCCACCGCTAGGGGCAATGGTCTCCCGGAACATGCGCAGAAGGATGTCATAGATAGCATAGAGGCCCTTGGCAGAGCCCACAACACCACGAGGACCATACAACTCAACTAACTTGTTCTTCTCATACTCCATGCCATGAATGTGCATGTGATTTCCCTGAGGGACATTGAGGCCAGCAAATGGATACCCGAGCTCAGCAGCAAAATCATGGAAATTGGCAGTAAGCAAGTAAGGGCCAGACATCCAGGACATGCCAATATCCTCAGACTCATCAAAAACCAGGCTGGCGAAGAACTACTGAATGAAGGTGGTATTGTAGGAGCATTAGGTCTCCATAAGATGACGCAGACCGAGAAGCTCGGCAAGATTGATAGAGTTGTTGAAATACGCCGGGTTGGCAGCCATGTGAGCAAAGTTGATGTATTTCATTGGGCTGACGGGCTTGCTCATCACAGTGTAGACTTGCTTGAACAGAGTCTCCTGATCCACATGCCAGAAGCAGGAATCAATAGTTGGGGCCTGAGGACCCTCAGTGTACCAGGCCTTGGCACGCCATGCCTTGAACTCAACTACACACATGGTGGCCACGTTGAGATCGGCCTTGCCCTGTTGCTTGTTGGCCCTACGAGCTTCCCTGTCAGCGTTGCGCTCCCTCTCATATGCTTGCTCTTTATCACGCTGGCGGCAACGAGTCTCAGCCTTGTCAACAACACACCCTCATCATCCTCCCTTAAGTTGCGCCACCTCTTGCGAGAGCTAGTCACCTTGGTGGGCCTAGAGCTTGAACCATCTGCGAGAAAAGCGAAAGAAAATGCAAAGAAAAAGCAACAAAACATCAAAAATGGGGGCTCATATCTTAAGGAATGGAATAATAGGATCTTTGTAAAAGATTCAGAACAGGCCGAAAATTCCGGCCCTTGACGAAATTTCGAGGGGGAGGGGGGCGGAAATTCCGGACCTGGAAAAATCGTATTATGGCAATGAATACTAGCCTGTAATGAATCTATAACGGAGTGGGAGTGCAAAGGGAGGAACAACTAGGAGTAATATGGAGTGATAAAGGGGAGTTCCAACCCTAATCTCGTGGGGGATCCAAGATCTAATCAACCGAGGAACCCTAGATTGCGGAGAAAACATGACACATACCGGGATCCATGGATGAGCACGGATGTGCGGTCTCTTGATCCGCAAAGGGAGGCCGAAGACGAAGAAGGGAGGCGACGGGGCCTCCCGGAGAGCTCTGAGGTGGCGGCTGCGGTTGGGCAGGAAGTGGAGGCGACGGGGGGGAAATGAATCTGGGAGAGCCCCTCTCGTTGCCTATTTATAGGCGCCAACCACTTGCCCCGGAATATTCTGGTGTAAAGGGCCGGAAATTCCGGGGGCCGGAGATTTCTCCCGGAAATTCCGCCCCAAATATCCGGGGTGCCTTCTGCGAGGGAGCACAGTGGATTGGGGATGAGTTTCCAGGGGAAATCTCGAAACCCGGAAATTTCCGGGCAAGTCACGGAATATTCCGGCCCCCGGATATTTGTCCCGGAAATTTCCGCCCAAATTTCCGGAGTGCCATCTGAGAGCTGGCACAGAGGAAATGAGGGATATTTTCAAGACAAGTATCATGGGGCCGGAAATTTCTGGGCCTTAGGCCGGAATTTCCGGGGTTCCCACACACAGAGATTTGGCAATACAAGAAATAAAATATGAGCCTCCAAAAACGAGAAATCAACAACAACGGTAAACACAAAAACAAAAAGAGAGCAAAAGAGACACATAACATAACAAAGAAAGAAATGTTGTTGGACGAAGCCACCATGTTTGCGTGTATACCAAGGATCCGCGAAGATATATATTGGGCCCAAAAGCATTAATCATGTTAAAGCACAATAAGTCACATAATGACTAGATATGCATGAAGTTTTGATTGTTTTGCGCATGATAGGAGGAGTGTTGGTTCATTAGTTGAAATACACTCCCCATATGTCCATGCCTACATCTAAACCTAGATAACATGTGTAGTGAAGGTATTTATGCAAGGTTTTAAGTGAAGTTAGACGCATCGATCACATTTAGTTCATTCCTCAAACCCCAAAACCTTTGTTCGTCAAGGGCCTTCGTGAAGATATCCGCAAGTTGATCCTTGGTCGGCACATAGGAGAGGTCAATATCGCCCTTCTCAACATGATCCTGAATGAAGTGATGTCGAATATCAATGTGCTTTGTCTTGGAGTGAAGAACGAGATTTTAGGCGATCTTGATAGCACTCTCATTGTCGCACAAGAGGGGGACCTTGTTGAAGTCAATACCATAGTCTCGCAAAGTTTGCCGCATCCATAGAAATTGAGAACAACAATTTTCCGTGGAGATATATTCGGCCTCGGTGGTGGAGAGGGCGATGCAATTTTGCTTCTTGGAAGACCAACATACCAAAGAGCGGCCAAGAAATTGAGGACCTCCGGATGTAGATTTTCTATCCGTCTTCTCGCCCGCATAATCCGCATCCGAATACCCGATGATCTGAAAGCTTGAAACCTTTGGATACCAAAGGCCAAAGTTTGGGGTATGAACCAAATAGCGAAAGATGCGCTTAACCGCTTCAAAATGACTTTGCCTCGGAGAGGCTTGAAACCTTGCATATTTACCTGCGCTATACATGATATCGGGTCTAGATGCACAAAGGTAGAGAAAAGAGCCAATCATGGAGCGGTATACCTTTTGATCTACCTCTTTACCATTCGGGTCGGTTTCAAGTCAATAGTCGTGGACATGGGAGTTTTCATAGGCTTGGCATCATGCATGTTGAATCGTTTGAGCATGTCTTGAGTATACTTGGCTTGCTTGATGAAGGTGCCTTTGGGGTCTTGCTTGATCTCAAATCCAAGAAAATAATCCAACTCTCCCAT
The DNA here is from genome assembly GCA_028641055.1 of Alopecurus myosuroides. Taxonomy (NCBI): domain Eukaryota; kingdom Viridiplantae; phylum Streptophyta; class Magnoliopsida; order Poales; family Poaceae; genus Alopecurus; species Alopecurus myosuroides. The sequence continues at coordinate 130,905,979 of CM054063.1, forward strand.
CATAGACATCTCGAATTTATCCGTCATAAGCTTGCAAAACTCATCATTGAATGCGGTGTTAGTAGAACCAAAAATGATATCATCCACATAGAGTTGGCATATGAACAAGTCACCTCCAACCTTTTTGGTGAAAAAGGTGGGATCGATTAAACCAACATTGAACCCACGATCCACTAGAAACTCTTTAAGATGCTCGTACCACGCACGTGGAGCTTGTTTAATTTCATAGAGCGCCTTATCAAGTTTATAGACATAATCGGGGTGGTTGGGATCCTCGAAACCCGGAGGTTGCTTGACATATACCAACTCATGGATAGGACCATTTAAGAGTGCACTTTTAACATCCATTTGTTGTAGTTTGAAATTGTGATGAGAAGAATATGCAAGCAAGATACAAATTGATTCAAGACGAGCTACGGGAGCGAAAGTTTCACAGAAATCGACACCTTCGACTTGAGAAAAGCCTTGAGCCACCAATCTCGCCTTGTTGCAAATGACGATGCCATCTTTATCTTGCTTGTTCTTGAAGATCCACTTGGTGCCGATGACGTTCTAGCAATCCTTGGGTCTTGGTACTAACTTCCACACCTTATTGCGCTCGAAATTGTTGCGCTCATCGTGCATAGCTTCAAGCCAATCTTGGTCTTCAAGCGCTTCATAGACCTTCTTGGGCTCAATGTGAGAGACGAAAGCACGAGCCTTGCTAAAATCCACCAATTGTCTTCTTGTGACTACCCTTCCATGAACTTGTCCAAGAATCATGTCCTCCGTGTGACCGGCACGAGCAAGATTTTCTAGCCTTCTCTTTGCCCTACGCGCTAGCAACTCCTCCAAAGACTCCTTGGATATGGCTTGATCATCACCTTCATCATCGGAGTCATGTCCATGTATTCCTTGATCTTGATCTTCAATGGGAGATGGATTTCTTATGTGTTGGGTTCTATCACCAATATGAGTGTCTTGTCCTTGTCCTTCATTGTGAGCTTGGCCTTGATTATGAGCTTGTCCTTGAGTATGAGCTTGGCCTTGAGTGTTAGCTTGGCCTTGATCGATGGAATGATCTTAATCATTACCTTGGCCTTGATTTGTATCTTGAGGGCATGGTGCATCTTGTTGGGTAGCTTGTGTATCAATGGGTCTAGTCAATGGCTCCACTTGAGTAGAGAATAGTCCTTCTCCCTCCGTCATCCGGTAACCCTCAATGGGGATTATTTCACCAATCCCCATTCTTCTTATGACGATGGGAGGAATTGCATCTCCTACAACACCATGATCTATACGGACCCCTTGGGACCCATTATCCTCATCAAACACCACGTCCATAGCTTCTTCAACTTGTCTGGTGTACTTGTTGTAGACTCTATAGGAGTGAACGTTTGTGGCATAACCAACAAAAATACCCTCAAATGACTTGGTCTCGAATTTTGAAAAGATTTCACCTCTCTTATGAATGAAGCACTTGCAACCAAAGACCTTGAAGTATGAAACATACAGCTTTTTTCCCGTGAGAATCTCATAAGGGGTCTTGTTCAAGATCTTGCGGAGATACAACCGGTTGCTAGCCTGGCAAGCGGTGGAGACGGCCTCAACCCAACATTTGTATGGAGAAGAGAATTCCGCAATCATGGTCCTTGCCGCGTCCATTAGTGTCCGGTTCTTCCTCTCCTCCACACCCTTTTGTTGAGGGGTATAGGGAGTGGAATATTGATGAGCAATCCCCTCTTCGCTAAGAAATCCCTCCACGGTGTAGTTCTTGAACTCTGAGCCATTATCACTCCGGATCGCCATAATGCTCGTATTGTGTTGGCGCTCCACCAAAGTGATGAACTCGATGACCCTATTTTGAGTCTCACTCTTCCTCTTGAAGAAGTACACCCAACAATATCTTGAATAGTCATCCACAATCACCAAGCAACACTTCTTGCCTCCAAGACTATCATATGATAGGGGACCAAATAGGTCCAAATGAATGAGCTCGAGGATTGTTGAGGTGGTGATGTTGGTCTTGGTGGGGTGATCTTCTCCATGTTGCTTTCTGCTATGTGTTGTTGGGAACCCCAAGAGGAGGGTGTGATGAGAACAGCGGTAGGAGTTTTCCCCTTAGTTAAGAACCAGGGTTATCAATCCAGTAGGAGAAAGAGAATCTTCGGAAGGTTTATGCCACTGACGGTGGTGCTGGCGCTTCACCGGTGTCAGCAACAACGTGGAACCTGCACACAACACAACCAAAATACTTTGCCCCAACGGTACAGTGAGGTTGTCAATCTCACCGGTCTTGCTGAAAACAAATATTAGACGTATAGTGTGGAAACCAGTGTATGCTTGCAGTAAGTAAAGAAAGCAGGAAAATGTTGTGGTTTGTTTAACAGTGTGGAAAATGGACCGGGGTTCATAGTTTCACTAGTGGTGTCTCTCCATAAAAGATAGCATGCTGGGTGAACAAATTACAGCTGGGAAATTGACAAATAGAGGTTGCACCGTAGTGCACAATATAACATGAAGATTACTATGGTATTTAGTGCGGGCATTACAACAAGATACATAGACCGACATCCATCTGCATCTTTGACTAATAATCCACCCTCAGGTTATCATCCGAACCCCCTTAGGTATTAAGTTGCAAGTAACAGATAATTGCATTAAACAAAGTGTGTAATGTAAGCAATGATTATGCACGCGGACACTCTCACCGCTGTTTTCTCCCTAATGGCAACAACACATCCTCCCCCTTCACGTTTCTGTCACTCGAGCAATGCAACAAGGAGGCATGAACCCACTATCAAGCATAAATACTCCCTCTTGGAGTAACTAGCAACTACTTGGCCAGAGCAACCACTAGCAACGGAAAGCATGCAATATCACAAATAACATATGCAATAAAGACTATAATAAACTTGGCATAAGGTCAATATTCATCGGATCCCAGCAAACACATCATATAGAATTACATAAGATCAATCTCGATCATGATAGGCAGCTCACGAGATCTAAACATGGAGGCATATGAGGAGAAGACAACCATCTAGCTACATCTACGAACCCGTAGTCCAAGGATGAACTACTCACGCATCACTCCGGAGGTAGGCATGGTGATGTAGAAGCCTCCGGTGATGATTTCCTCTCCGGCAGGGTGCCGGAAAACAACTCCAGAACCCTCCTGATCTAGGGTTGACAGTGACGGCGGTTGCGGAACTTTTTCGGGGATTTTGATCAGGTGCTTAGGGTTTTCCATCCGGGGGGCTTAAATAGGCGAAAGGGCAAAGGAGGTGGAGCTCCAGGGGCCCCACACCCATAGCTGGCGCGGCCAGGGGGACCCGCGCCAGCCCATGGTGTGGCCCCCCTGTTGCCCCTCTTCGACTCCTCTTCGGTGTTCTAGATGCTTCCGGGGAAAATAGGAACTTCGAGCTTTGTGGTGCCCAATTCCGAGAATGTTTGCAGAACAACTTTTCTGAAACAAAAAACAGCAGAAAATAGGGAACTGGCACTTGGCATCTTGTTAATAGGTTAGTCCCGGAAAACGTATAAAAATGTTATAAATAAGGGAGAAAACATGTAGCAATTAGCATAATATCATCATGGAGCATCGAAAATTAGGGATACGTTTATGACGTATCACTTTCCAAGAACGCAAGAGCTACACACACACGATCTTTGGCAAACTTAGAGATCTTACCACCCACAATTGGCATAATATAAGATGGATTATATTTGCCGGCAAAGTCATCATGAGTGGTGCTCCCCCTACAGGTCTCACCACCCACAATGGTGTTGGTCTCCTTGTCTTTGACCACCTCTCCCTCTTTCACAAATTCCACTCCTTGTGAGGGAGAGGTGACATTCTTCTTGTTCTTCTTGTACTTCTTCTTTGACTTAGCTACATAGCCAAGTCCCTCCTTTCCATTCTTGACTCTTTGAGGAATCACCTCATTGAGAGTCTTCTCACTTACTACAAGATTAGTTGCACCACAAGAATTGCTAGGCAAAGTACTAATGATAGTATATGAAGAGGACATGACTTGCTTATTTGATTGTTGAGCTAGAAGATTGTCACGAGATTTGGTTAGCTTGCTATGAATTTCTTTAAGAGACGTGAACTCCTTTTCTAGTTTTTCATGACGGGCAACAAGAGCTTCAACTCTTCATTTTCAAGTGTTTTAACAAGAGCAATAGATTGTTCATTATCTTTCCTAAGCTTAGAGACACTCATAGCAAAATTATCTTCAAGACTAGATAATTTCTCCTCAAGGGAGGCTCTAATGGAACGCTCATTTTCAAGATCCTTTTCAAGCTCTTTATCATTGAAAGAGTGACCTTCATGGCTTTCCAAGGTCTTCATAATTTCCTCCTTTTCATATACAAGAGAGTTAGCATCATCAAGTTGGCGCAAAAGGGCATTCACTTTCTCCTTAGTCTCACCTTTGAGGCTAGATAACCAAATTCCTAGCTCCTTTGCCTCACTATCCTCCTCACAAACATTTTCAACACAATCCAACAACGAGGGAGGGTTAGTGACAATGGTCTTGGAGTTGGGAGAGCATACCGAAGTGTCTTTTGCCATAAGATATGTAGGTCGGATAGCCGCAATCTCATTGGGGGATTCAAATAGAGAGACCAATGGAGATAAGGCGGTAGCTATGGCAACATGGGACACACCTACAACTTCATCTTCTCCTTCATCTCCAGAGATATAGGTTTCCAACACCGCCCCTTCTTGAACATAAAGAGCCCTTGGCACTCTTCTAGCGAAGTTCTTGTTTTGTGGAGCCTTTGCCTTGTTCTTGCGGACTATCTTGCCTTCATTTTCTTCTCTTGGCTCAAAAGGGCACTCCTTTACGAAGTGATTTGCACTTCCACAATTGTAGCATGTCCTTATTCGCTCCCCCTTCTTCTTGTAGTTCTTGTTTTGTTGAGGTCTTAGAGAGTCGGCCTTGTGAGCTTCCCATCTCTTCCAGTATCCGTGCATAGCAAGGGGAATGCACTTATGAGCGCCGGTGTAAGTGTCCTCATAGTCTTCCTCCTCATCGTCCCCCTCTTCAACTTCTTCAACTCGAGCCATTGCCTTTGACTTCAATGCAAGATTGGGTGACTTTCCCATTCCTCTTGAGTGAGCGAGAGTATCATCCGCACTCTTGTGAGATAGGGATATGGCGATGAATTCACTAAGAACACCAATGGAGTTGAGGGAATTGTAGTCCGCTCTTGTCCGTATGCTAGTGGAGAGGTTCTTCTTGAAAGGTGTAATAGCTTTGATGGACTTCCTCTTTATCCACTTATCGGAGATCTCTTCTTTTCCAAAGTCCCTCGATTGATTGGCGAGGGTGACAACTCTCATATATAGCTCCTCGGGAGACTCATCCTATTGCATAACAAAGTTCTTGGACTTGTCAATGGCCACATCATACTTGGATGATTGAATGCTAGCATTGCCTTGAAACAAAGTATCAAGCTTGTCCCATGCTTCCTTGGCGGTCTTGCAACCTCGAATGTGAGTGAGATACTCTCTTGGAAGATCCTTTTGAATGATGACAAGGGCGGTCTTGTTGAGTTGAGATTCCACATCTTCCCTAGGAGTCAAGTTGCTTGGGTCATGGGGATGAAACCCATGAATCACACTCCTCCACAAAGTGGTGCAAGAGCCGGAAATATGTGACTCCATTTCAAACTTCCAAGAAGAGAATTCATTAGTGTTAAGCACGGGAGGAAGTCCAACATTAAGAATGTGTTGCATTGAAACTATTGGATGGACGGAGTCATAATTTTGAGGTGGTGGAACTTTTGAGTTGGACCCCGAACCATTAGCCGTTTGAGACTTGGAGCCTCCGGAATTATCCTTTGCCTTAGCCTTTCGTGTGGCTTTCGCCTTAGCTTTGGCAATGTTGTCTTCAATTTCGGTATCGTCCAGAAGAGTTTCCTCTTCCGAACTATCCGCATCGGAGACATGAGGAGAATCTGTGTTCCCCTTAGGTTTACCCATCATGTTCTCCAACATCCTCTTGATGGAAGAAACCTCCAAGCCAACACTAGAGCTAACCTTGGACAATTGGGTTTGAATGGTCACAACCGTTGTCTCTAGGTTAGCTAAGTCTCGGCCATTTTGGAGAGCTCCTCCTTAGAGGATTTGGGATCATCTTTGTTGGCCATGATACTCTTAGGCGGTTAAGCCCGATATAAGAGATGAGGCTATGATACCAATTGAAAGTACACAATGGTCAACTAGAGGGGGGGTGAATAGGTGACCTACAAATTTTAATCCTTTTTCACTTTTAGATGGGCTTTAGCAAGTAAACAACTTGGTTATCTAGATGTGCAACTAGGTACACACCCTTTGTCATAAGCAACAAGTATGCAACAGAAGTAAATGCAAGGCACAAGATAACCACAAGTGAAAAACACGGAGACAAGGATATGTTTCCCATAGTTCTTTCTTGAAATAAGTACGTCTACGTTGGAGAGGTGGGGAGCCACCTAGGCACTCCTCAATAGCACGGTTGTGCACACCTTGTTCTCCTTGAGCTTCTCCGGTGAGGGACATTCTCGTTTCCACTATGAGGTCGACTTGAAGGCGTTGACCAAACCTTTACAAGGGGGTTGAGGCTACTCCACAACTGAGATGGAGGCTCTCAACTATCCGAAGATTCTTGCTACAAGGTGGAAGCTACAAGCACTAGGGTTTCTCTAGGATGACAAAGCAACCAAGAGATTACAAGATCCCAAGGGGTATGGTATGGGGAAACAATTTTTGGCTTGGTAGAAAGGTAGATCTAGGCCTCCTCCATGAGATCCTTGAAGGGAATCAAGTTTGGTTGGAGGAGGAGGGAGATCGGGGCATTTGGAGCTCTTGAACAATGGAGGAGAGAGAGGAATGGACGAGCTAGCTGTCTAGAGGAAAAATATAGCTATTTATAGCCTCCTCCAAAATCTGACCGTTGCAGCACTCCAGGGCCGGATATTTGAAATATCCGGGGGGCGGATTTTTGAATAATCTGGGGCCGGAATATTCCGGCCAATAATACGCCCTCATCTCTGCAAGCGGGCAGCAGCAATCCACTGATTTTTTGCTAGGACCAGGGGGCCGGATATTTGCCCTGGAATATTCCGGGCAAATTTCCGCCCCATCTTCTGCGAGCGGGAACGAGCAACGCCTCCAAAATCTGCTAAGGACTAAGGGGCCGGAAATGTGCCCCAAAAATTTCTGGGCAAATTTCCGCCCCAGCTTCTGTGCGCGGGCAGATGGAGGCCAGGACTTCATCGTTTGAAGCATCGAGAGGTCCGGAATATTCCGGTGCTGAGGCCGGATATTCTGACCTATACCCCCCAGAAATTCCGGTGCCAGTGACTGAAAAATCCGGCTGCAGATTTTCTCCTTCAGAAATCCTTTGTGAACCTCCTCAAGAATATCATCGTGAAATATATGAGGCCATTTGTAGACACTTAGACCATATGGTTAGTAATCATACCCGCGTTGTTATCATCACCAAAATCATCAGAGGAGACATGAGCTTTCACCTAGAATGTAGAGACATGGCCTCGGAACACACGCAATACTACGGTTCTACTTGGCGAGCCTAGCATGTACATACATGGCCTCGGAACACGTAACAGAAAGGTAAAGCATGAGTCATATGGATGATATGATGAACATGTCGATGTTCGCCTTTGCAGCTACATCATCTCACGTGATGATCGGTTTTGGTGTAGTGAATTTGGTTTGTGTAATCACTAAAAACGACTAGAGGGACGTTGTTTTTGAGTGGGAGTTCATGTAGTAATTTTGAATTAACTTTAACTTATTTTATCATGAACAACCAATTAAAGTGAATTTGCACAAATTGTAGTATTCATTGGCATCCACAAACTACCTTACACTTACATTGTTAATTGAGATATAACTGTTATGATCTGGTAAAACCATTTAGATTGGTACCGTATTAGTGCAATATAAAATTGAATCCTATTGTAGATTTTTGGTATTTCCTACCTAGATCCATATGGTTAATGATTGATTGATTAGAGAGCAAATGATTCCTATTTAGAATCCAGAGTCATGATTGCTTCCATATTACTTTATCTTCAAAAGAATGTTTAGTTGATCAAGGTGATTTAGGAACTGAAAAGAATTGTTTTCAGAAACAATCAAGTGAAAGATATATTGATATCTAGAAACTTATTTGTGGCAACATGAATGAGTATAATTTAGCGCGACAATGTATGCTGATATGATTTGAATATATGCAATGATTGAAGACGCTAGGCGTTTGAATCTTCCAAAAGTTGGGCGCTAAAAATTATCCTCTAAATTCCTTCCTTCGAGCTATAGTAGCTTAATCACAAAATTGTTATGATGGGATGGATTAAAAGTATTGGTAAAATCGTTTACCTTTCTTGAGGGTTGCTAAGAGTGGAATCCATAAGAATGCTATTAATATGGTGATATTAGTAGAACAATCAAACTCACAGTATGACTCAATGGGTGATAGTATATGACTAACACGCCAAGGAAAAGGTGCTAGTGTGACTAGCATTGTTTGATGTTGAATGATTCTTCTGTAAAGAAAAGGGAATGTTGAAAATAGAATTACAAGATGATATATGACAGAAAAGAAGATGACTGGAAAAGTCTAGCTCAGGTGTATATGCTTGATATACAAGTTATAGATGTATTACTAGTTAACAAAGTATTTTTTGGGTATTTTGATACCATATTGGTTGGTATGAGTTGTCATACAAAAACAACACAATGCAAGAAATACAAGGGCCTAAAAGGAACTAGTAGTAGATGTGGAATCAATCATGACAAGAATAGTGATAAAAGTGCTATTGTGTTCATTGTCGTATCGAACCAAACATTCAAGATTTATTTTAAGAACTTAATAAGTTGTTATTTTGTTCTAGTCTTTTGTGAGAACAAATGAGATTGTTCAAACTATGACCATATTCCATAATTGATGGATGAGTTAATATAAATCGTGTTGGTAAAGTATACATCTATAAGACTAAATGCTAAACGTTGCGAGACGTAAAAGATTTTCACTTAAATTGTGACACCACCATTTTAGTTCATATCGGAAAGGAAAACATGAAGGAACTCCATGTTAATGGACTTCCGGAGTCATTTTATTTTGAATAAATTGACTCTTGTGAGACCTCTTCCAAAAGATGACTAGAATTCCGTTCATAGGCCAAAGTAGAATGGACGACTAATTTAGTAAAGATTATACATATTGATGTATATAGTCCATTGTGTGTAGTCATGAGTGGTGGATTAATTTTTCCTTCATAAAATTCCATCGATGATTTGAGTAGATATATGAGTATATCTATTTAAAGAGAATGGAGTTTGACATTTTTGAATTGGTTCAAATTGTTGTTAGTATGAAGTAAAAATCATTGTAACAAGATAATCAAGTATTTATGATTGGATCATAAAGGATAAAGTTTGAGTTACAAGTTTAGCAAAACATCTGAGGAGTTGCAGAATTGTTCTACAACTTATATTTCTCGAGCACCCCACATTAGTTTGGAGTATTCAAGAGACAAAATCAAACCTTGTTGGACATGGTAAGATAAATAAAATTGCCATTATAACTTTGTAGTTTATACATTAGAGACAACCTCTTTTGCACTGAAAAGAGCGCCATCATGATCCGTTGAAATTGACACCATATAAGATATGTTTTGGGTAGTGACCCGAATTGTCTTTTTCTTAAGTTTTGGTATGTATAGCATGTGTAAAATGTTTACAACCAAAATAGGATAAATATATGTTTATAAGGTTATCCCAAAGAAAACATTGGGTATTTCTCCTATCACCAAACCAGAGACAAATCTTGTTTTGTCAGAAAGGGTTGATTTCTCGAGAAAGTAGTTGTTGCCAAACAAGTGAGTGGGAGGACAGTACAAACTCAGCGAGATTAGAGAATCTTCGTTAACACGTCAAGAGTAGCGCAGCACTGGAAGTTGTTCCGGGGTTTCCTATTTTGACCAAGTAGAAGACATTACATGTGTTGTAGATACTTCGAATGAGTTTGCAAACTGAACCACAAAAGTCCTAAAACTTTGTACTTAGACCAACTTGTGGTTTAAGAGTAAAGTGTTGTTTTGACAACAAAGGACCTGGAAATAAAGAAAGCAAATGATGGGCCCTGACTTCGTAAAATTGGCTATGAGCATTATATCCGTGATAGTATTCCTGTATGAATATCAAGTATGTGACTTGGTAGTCTTTTCGAAAGACATGATGCCTAACAATAGCAAACAGGTCTATACATCGACAAAGACATGGATTTTTACATCCTCTGAAAGTTGTTCTTGTCGAAAATATATTTTCGAGGAAGTTCAAAGAGTTGACTACTACAAGATTTTGATCTTCCGTAGTGATGTTTTAATCTTTGCGGATAGTTCTAGCAAAAGTTACATATTATGATATGGTATTTGAATAACAAAAACCAACTATCCTCTCAAGGAAGTTTGATTGAGAATGTGTACTTCACACAGTCTGAGAGTTTTGTAAAATTCAAAAGGTTGCTGGAAAGGTAAGAACACTTCAATGGTTGAAGTGAGCAAAACGAAGTTGGAATCTTTACCTTAATGCAGTTATCAAAAGAGTTTGATTCCATCATGAATGATAAAGATGCTTGTAGAGTTACAAGAAATTAAGTGGGAGCGCTAAGACATATTTCCAATGCTTTATGTAGATGACATACGGCTGATTGGAAAATATGTATTTTAAATTAACACGGTTAAGATTTTCATATTGATGAAAGACTTAGAAGATATTGGGCATTTATATCTATAAGAGATTGATTGAAGCGCCTGATATGGTTGAGCCAAATTACATAGATGAAATATTAAAGTAAGTCAATATCGAAATGACAAGAAGGAGTTCTTTGCCACATGGAAAAGAATTGAGAAATATTCAAGTGTTTTGACACATGATGAGCATCATTGAAATTGAGATTTCTAAGTCATGTGTTCCATGCTATGTACACAACCAGATGAATCCTATGCTATAAAATGTTATAGCAGGATAATTCATATGATGATTAGACAACAGTGGGAGAGATCCTTATGCCATTTCCTAGAAATGCTAAAGGATATGTTTTCCTATATAGTAATGACAAAATATTCGTTGTAATATGTTACACTAATAGTATTGTCATCTATTCAAATAATTTGATCTCAATTAAAACATCTGATGAAAGTTAGCACAATAGGCTGGAAGAAAGTTCCATGCTGGATTTGAATGAGTTTCAAAATTAAAGTATTGTGATGGATACTACAACAAAGGCTAAGTATATTGTTGTGTTGACAACAAAGAATATGAGTATTTTGTGTCAAGGAGTTATTTATTGAACTTGGTGAATTTCCAAGAATGCAGACACTATGGAGCTACATTTTCTCAATGTTAGTAACATTGGTTTAAGCTGAGGAATTAAGGTCTCACCGGTTGACCAAATATATACAAAGCCATCTCATTAGAGAATGAGTGATGCGTGTAGACGCAAATAACATGCAAATACAATAGGAACTGAACAGTTCACATCTTTTTGATGAAGTTTACCACATTCAAAGCATGGTAATAACACTGGAACGCCATATGTGTTAAGTGCTTACAAACTAGATTATTGACTCTAGTGCAAGTGGGAGACTGAAGGGAATATGCCCGAGAGGAAATAATAAAGTGGTTATTATCTTATTCCTTGTTTATGATAAATGTTTATTTCTCATGCTAGAATTGTATTAACCGGAAACGTTGATACATGTCTGTTTAATAAACAAACAATGTTTCCTAGTAAAGCCTCTGTTTTAACTAGCTCGTTGATTAATAGATGATCAAGGTTTCGTGATCATGAACATTGGATGTTGTTAATAACAAGGTCATGTCATTAGGAGAATGATGTGATGAACATAAACCCAAACTAGGTATAACAATACGATCAAGTCATTTAGTTTATGTTGTTATGTCTTACATACGAAATAACCTTATTCCTTAGACCATGAGATCATGTCAATCACTAATACCGGAAGGGTGCTTTGATGTCATCAAACATCACTCCGTAACAGGGTGACTATAAAGGTGTCGTTGGGTATCCGGAAAGTCTTAGTTGAGTCTCATGGATCAAGAGTGAGATTTGTCCATCCAAATGACGGAGAGATATATTCTCGACCCTCTTGGTGATATCACATCGACGCCGCTTGAAAGCACGTGACTAGGTCACAAGGATGTCATAACACGGAACGAGTAAAAGAGTAATTGTCGGTAACGAGATTGAACTAGGTATAGTTGATACCAATGATCGGATCTCGGACAAGTAAAATATTGTGAGACAAAGGGAATTGGTTACACCGTTTATGGATCACACGATCACTAGATTCATCGTTGAATGCGTAGGAGTCATTATGGATCTCCAGATCCCGCTATTGGCTATTGATCGGAGAGGTGTCTCGATCATGTCTGTATTATTCACGAACCGTAGGGTGACACACTTAAGGTTTGATGACGTGTTTGAGTGGATACGGAATATCGGAGAAAAGTCTGGACAACACCGAAATTTTTCCGGGTAATTTTGAAATAGTTCAAGGGGACTCTTATCAAATGATTGTTAATAGATTTAACAACTAACTCAAGAGGATATATGTTAATGTTTCTTAATGGAATTAACCAATATTAAAATAAAGAAATAAAATTGTTTTATTTATTTATTAAAGAAAACCCTTGGGATTTTGAGTGGGAATTAATGGAAGAATGAGTGGGTTGAGTGGAGACTCCACTCACATGATGAGGGAGAGGTGGAGACACCCAAAAAATCGTGGTTGTCATCCTCTCCTATATAAGGAGGGGTGGAAGCTCCCTCTCCCCCCTCCCCACACACACACACTTGTGTCATCTCTTTCTCCCTCCTCCCGCTGATCCACCACTTGTTCGTGCGCTTGGCAAAGCCCTGAGCAATGTTTTCTTCACCACACCACGCCGTCGTGTTGTTGGAGATTCCGGTGGATCCTCTACTTCCGCTTCCCCGCTGAATCGAGGGAACGGAGGTCGTCATCAAGTTGTACGTGTGACCGAGTGCGGAAGCGCTGCCGGATTGCAGCGCTCATCTTCGCGATCTTGAGATCAATGTGAGTACGACTTCATCACCAACGAGATTCTATCTCGTAACGCTTTGTGTCTTCGAGGGTATGTTTTCCTAAGACTCTTTCTCCCCGTTGCTTTCATCTTCTAGATTAGATCTTGGCCCTTTGGGTTTATCTTGCGTAAGAAACTTTTTGTTTTCTATGCAACGAACACTTCAAACGGACGATTACTCGCCGTTCCTCGTCCATTTTGCAAACAAAAGTAAAAAAGTATACATAAAAGCACCCTACATCTACCTAGAGCTTCATCTTCCTCGCCCGGGTCTTCATCTTCCTTGTTTGCGACGCGGATTCAGTTGGAGGCGGCGGAGCTGGAGGGGGAGTAGGAGCTTGACCAGCTGGAGCCGGCGGCGACCTGCTCGAACTGCGACGCGACAATGGCTTCTCATTGCCGCTTCTTCGTCTGCGCCTCCTCGTCTGCGCGCATGCCGCACTCCAGCTGCCTGGCCTTGTGCGCGTAGCGCCGGCGCCTGATGGTCTCCCGGCGCTGGTGGCGAAGGCTTTTCTGGATCCCCAGTTTGAGAAGATCATTCTCCATCCAGACGAAGGCCAGCGGGCTGTTGCCGCTGTCGTCGGAGCTGTCCTGGGGCGGGCCAGGCCCGCCGACGGTGCCCGGGAGACGAGCTGGGGCCGGTATAGGGCATGGAGGGGAGCGATTAGTGCCGTTGGCGCCGACGGTGGTGTTCCTATGCGGCTCCATCGGTCTCCCAAGGAGGCGACGGGGCTAAATGTGGTGTGGAGTTTTCGCAATCGCTCGGCGGAGCTACGATACGCGACGAGCAATTACAACGGCGCGGTCTAGGGTTCGTGGAGCGACTGACCCGAGAACGTCTCGAGAACCCGTTGATATAGCGGCTGGAGGGGGGGTTTCGGCCCCCGAGACGCGTTATCAGGCTGGCTCAATTTTGCAGGCTCTGCTAGGGCGTGGAAACTGAAGCCATTATGGGCTCTGCTAGAGATCGAGTACAAGTAAATGCGGAGGAGTTGGGAGCCCTCTCGGGCTATCCACGATACCCATATGGCGCGCGCGGGTTGGGCATTTTTTGTTTTGTTTTGATCTGCCAATTTGGCCCCTTGCGCCCCGCTGGACGTACTCGGCGAGGAAGAGAGAAAAAAGACAATTTGCCAGCTTCGTGTCTGCGTGGGCTCTTTCTCTCCCCTTTCTAAGCTAGGGTTTCTCCAACCAGCCGTCGGCACCACAAGCCACTCCGGCCGGCCGCTCACTCCACGTGCCGGCCCCTCGGGTTTCTCCCCGAATCCCCACCTCGCTGTCCACTGCCTCGCGTCGTCGCTATCGCCCGGAGGAGCAACATGTCGCCGTTTGCGCTGCTATCTCGCGTCGTCACCATCCCCGGGAGGAGCGCAAGTCGCCACCTTTTTCATCGCCAGGTAGAACCAGGCCACCGCCGCCTCGTGCCATCGCTTTTGCTGGGAGGAGTGGCCAGCGGTCGCTGCTTCGCAAATGCACTACATCCATGCCTCCTCCTCGCTGCTATGTAAGGGTGGGCCACAAGATGGCCGTCTGCGGTGACATCGCCATCAACCATCCCAGGCTCACCGCTCAAGGCGCCTCCTTTTCTCGCTAAACGCCTCTCCTGCACGAGTCTGGGCACGAGGACGTCGAATGCTGCTGCACCGCAGGAGATGGCGATTTTGTGAGGTGTGTCCTTCTCCGAGTGAAAAATTCTTTGCACATTATTCCCTGGATTTTGAGGCGATGCATTTTTTGTGGTGCGTTTTATTGTTGATCTGGAACCAGGGTCAAGATGACGAGGCAAAGGTGATATGGAATGGGTAAGAAGAGGGGGTGAGGGAAGAGATAGAGGATACCATGGTGGTGTCGCTTATCTGAGAACCACGTGCACAACATCATATCCAAGCCATGTCCCCGAGCAACACAAGGTTGAGTCCCCCACTCTGTAGTTTACTTCTTATATTGGTGTAGGAAGGTTGAATCCATGGCCATGTCCTTAATTTGTACATGTTATGAAAAAATCTCAATCTACACCTCCTTGTAACACTAAGACATTGTATGAGTGGAGACTCCGTTAGTTTTATGATAAGTAACATGCTTGTTATGCATTACCGAGGTGGATGCCTAATTATAAGGAGGCAACAAGACCGTTTATGAGAGTTGTGTGTGCTGCTGTCAAATCTGCGTGCTCTCTGGCAAACGTTACGTTACCCTGAGTATGTCACTGGACCTGGCTTTGCCGCTTCTTACTCCCTTGGTTCGTCCTGGTCTGTCAATATTCATTGCTCCCCTCCTGGTTTGGATAGGAAATTTTGTGTCTGAGGTGACTGGGCTTTTATATATTTTTTACAATAAGATAGCCTGTTGCATGCAGTTGATGTTGACACTGATGGTTCCCTGTTTCGGTTTCTTAGGAGTGGTGATGCAACAAGGTTTATCATTGCGTGGATACACCATAGAGCTGTCGATCATGCTGATCAAAATAATACTTGAAATTCACCGGTGCTGCAATAATGTGCTGGGGGTGTCTCCCTAGAAATGCAGGCTTTGATGGTAACCCCTCTCCTATGTGTTGTACTAGCTCCTCACCCCCTGGCTCACCATTCATAGAAATTGATAATCATGGTGTTGGAAATATCGACTATTGGGTCTATTGCTTCATAATGATAATATTGTGTCATCACCGTGTATGCGATTGGAAAAGGGTTTAAGAATGTGATGAACATGAACTCAAGCTTAGTTTGTTACACATGTGGATTTTTTTTGCTTGATCTCGGGTTCTTTTAATGCAAAATAGCAGCTTCAATGAATTGTTCATGTAATCTATCATGTTGTAAAACATTAAATGAAGAAAACTAACAAGATCTATAATATTTGTAACCCCCTTCCCTCTGGCTTACTTGTTGGTTACTTAGTGGTAGTCGTCGAATTCATGCAGATCTGATTGATAACCTAGCTGTTTGCTTAGTTTGTAAATTGATGGTCATGTTTTGCTGTCACTGCTGTGTTTAGTCTCTATTTTTGTTACATCAATGATTCAGTATCTTTGTTTAGTTATTCTGATTATTTTTCTATTCATGTCTATGGATCACCTAATACAATTTATTGAGGTGAGATGGTGCCTAGCATATTTTTTGTATTTTCCCATTTTTTGACATTTCCATCAATTAACTTCATTTGAGAACTTTTAGTGGACTAGAGTTTGCAAATTATCTCAGTACGCACTTCCAAACTTGCAACTTCTACTTCATCTGACCTTACTTGTACATTAGATGAATACTTGAATAGTTTCATAAACTCCTCACACATTCTTTCCCGTTCCTGAATTTCTCCTTTTTTCTAATTAATTTGCATGTAATGTATTGTTTAGAGAATAGTGTATATGAATTTATAAATGTAGATTCGGCTCAGTTTAATCTAGCCGGGTTTCAAGTAACATTTGTTCCTTTCCTTCCCAGATTTTGTACTGAGTATATATATTTTACACATAATCTCAACAAAGACCAAGCTGCAAGACAAGAGAGCAAGGGAAGTCTTCAGTAGCATATGGATTAATAGGAGCTGCAATTTGTTCTCTTGTTCTATCCTTGTCAGCTACAGTATTTCTTTGCTACTGCCACGGGAAGACTAGCATTGTTGTGCCCTTATCTTCACGTAGGCAATTGCAGAGCGAGACCACTATCATGAGAGTTTAGTATTCCGGTGTATTATCCTTTTCTTGTTTCCGTTTTTATGAATATTCCATAGTAAATTGTCAATGATGTTGCCATATTTTTTAAATAGGGTGTCTTTCTTTTAACTCACTACACAAAATTTTTATTTGACTTCTGTTTCTGTTTTGCAGGCATAACTTTGTTCAGACAGTCAGAACTTTAAACAACCCGTGAAGGTTTCAGTAACGTAATTGGTACAACACATGATGTACACTGTATAAAGGGACCATCCATGTGGAGCAGAAATAGATGGTATGTCTACATTGGTAAAGTATGTGGGTGGGTGGTATCCTACAAATGAAGTCCAATTCAAGAATAAGGTATGCAAAAAATTGTGTTTAACTGTTTTTTCATGTTGTAAGATGAGTATCTAACTGTCTAACTTAGGTATGATGTTGTCTTCTAGATTTATCTTCACAAGTGAACCATTCAACCATACAAATCTCGTGAAACTTGTAAGTTACTATGAAGAAATAGAACCATTTTACTCAAATGGTCGTGTTTGAATATACTCCCTCCGTCTCAAAATAATTGTCGCTCAAATGGGTGTATGTAGACGTATTTCAAAACAAGATACGCCCATTCCAGCGACAATTATTTTGAGACAGAGGGAGTACTTCAGTTCAAATGAATCACTATTTGAGCACGTGCATGGTAAGAATTCCCGAGCCGATATGACTCGTATTACAAAGTTATTATGCTATTTTGACTAATTAATAAATTCGAAACATTTCTGTTGCAGTTAAAGTGCAAGAGAAAAATGGATTGGAAGGCACGCCTACTATAGGGTTGGGAGTAACATAATGTCTGTACTGGTACCAACATATTCCTCCTATGAACCTAAGAAATCTAAACTCCTCATGCATATACCTGACCAAAGACAACGTTGACAAGGTTTCAGACATCAATTTTCATGGTGACAAGAACACCGAATATGAATTCGATGAGCCTAATGAGTGCAACACAGTGTAGAAGTTTTTCTTTATTATTCTCAAGACAATTTCTGAAGATGTTTGTTGTAACATCCCAAGTATGAAAAATAAGCCATTAGAATGTTTGCTCTCTGTTATTTTATGTTTTGCATCATGGCATCATGTTCATTGCAATTGTTTTGCTTGTTTTCCATTTGTTTTCCTCTGTTTTCATTTGTTTTCCAACTGTTTTCATTTGTTTTCCTTTGTTTTCTATTTGAATTTCAAACCAAAATTCAAACCTTTTGTTTCATCCTTGTGATGTTACAATTTCCAAAATGATATCTCAAAATAAAACAATCAATTGTTTCCATTAAAGTTGTAATTCCAAACTGTTGTTTTGTTTCTATCAAAAATTCATCTAATACCAAAAACAATTGAAAATCAAACAATATTCCAAATGTTTTGTTCAGGCTTGCTCTGTTACAATCTTTCCAATTAAAAGGTTCAATCAAAAACATCCATGTTGTTTCCATAAAAATTAAAAAGATCAACTATTAATTGTTCTCTAATAATCCATTTAATTCCAAATTACTTTCAAATTCAAATAAGTTATACAAACAACACCCAATTTGAGAGTATGAAAATTACCAAAACAATTCCAGTCTTTTTGTTCCATTTAAACACTAATGTGCACCCTAGTTAAAATCTTGTTTTCCATGATGCACTTAATAATAAATTCATCCAAATTTGATTTAAATTTACAAACAACAACCTAAATAAAGTTTTTGTAAAATAAAATTGGCAATGTTGCTGTCACCCAAAAATCCAACTATACCAAAAACATTACCTAAATTTCTAACCCTAAACCCTCTCTTTTTCTTATTTTTCCAATCAGCACAAAAAAAATATAACAGAATCAATTAATAAAAAGAAACCAAGGGAGAGAGAGAGCACCAGCAGCCAGCCCATCTTTTTTCCCCAAGCCCACTTTCCCTCTCAGCCCATACCCCTTCGCCAGTTTCTTCTTCCTCTGTACGATCACCATCCATGGTGTCCACGTGGTACAGAGAGATGCAGCAACAGTGCAGCAGCCTCCACCCTCCCTATAAACTCTAGGAGCTCGGTGCCCTAGGGTTCCCCTACCCTAGCTCCCTCCTCCCCGCCTCCACTCTCTCTTATCTCCCTCCTTTTCTTCTCTGTTGCCCTCCCCTGTTCTCTGTAATCTCTGAACCTGAAATCCACCTCAAATTGCTCCGGCGATCGCCGCCCTAGGGTCCCCCTCCGGCCGCGGTGAGGGCGGGAATGGAGCCGCCCCACCACGGGCTCCCTTCTCCCCCCTCGGTTTGGACGGGGATGGCCGGAGCCGCCGCCGCCGTCCGCCCCAAGGCGCCCTCGCCTCCCTGTCCGCTGCACCTGCTCCTGCCCCGACCACGACCTCCTCCTGCCTCGAGCGCACGAGGTGAGCTCCTCCCCCTCGACCGTCTCCCCTCGTCTCTCTCCTTTCCCTCCCTCTCACCGCACCCCACAGCACCCCCACGGCGCCCCCTCCGGCGAGCACGATGGCTGCCTGCGCTATTGAAGTTACAGCGAACTGCACGTACAGGTTTAGTAAACGTGCAAAAAATTCAGAAAACAGCCCGCTGGCACACCTCATAGCCCCCCGAGATCCCTTTCCACCAACACACAGCACACTAGCCCATCTGGTTTTCCTTGTGCGCAGGAAGCAGGAGCTGGGGGGTTCGATCCCCCCTGCCCACCAAAATCCCCACCTTTTTATTTCTAATTGTTTTGGTCACAGAACTTCTCAGAATCACACATAGGCCCCTGGTAATTATTTCTAGCCCCTGTAAAAATATTTTCCAAGTCCCTAGATTCATAAAAATGGCAGATTTACACCCAATCTTGTAAAATGCATAAGTAATTCATCCCAACTCCAAATTCAACATTTTTAATATGTTTTCTGTCCCAAATTGAATGTTCTATCCAAATATAAAATTTGTTTACTGTTTTGAATATTTTAAATTGGTGAAATATTTAAAAACTTGTTTAATTCACTTAAACTTGCAAAAATCATAACTTTGGCATAAAAATTCCAAATTCAACAAACTAAATATGTTTTCCAATCAACTTTTCATGTACTTTCCAAATATAAATTTTGTTTGCTGTTTTGAATAATTTAAATTGCTGAAAACAACTGTTTCTTAATTATTGCATTTAAAATTGCCAAATTAATAACTTGCTCATTTTAAATCCAATTTCAATAAATGAAATATGTTTTCCATGCAAAATTAAACCACATTTCCAAATATAAAATTTGTTTCATGTTTTGAATAATTAAAATTGGTTAAATGATTTAAACCTTGTTTAAATCATTTAATATTGTTAAATTCATAACTTGATCAAATTAATTTCTTTTGGGACATATAAAATATGTTTTCAAACCATAAAAGCATAACCTTTTCAAATATGAACTTCACTCAATGTTTTGAACACATAAAAATTCAAATAAGGTCATGTTTGAATTAAATCCATTTAATTCTTGCTTAAGCTTGTTTGATTCATAAATAATTTATTTAAAATTCTTTTTCAACAAGTGAAACATGTATTCCAACTAAAATCTTGTGTTCTTTCCAAATATAAACTTTGTTATCCATTTTGAACAATTAAAAGTGGTGAAAACAACAAATGCTTGTGTGACACCTTTAATGAACCAAAATTCCATAACTTAATAAACAAATTTCCAAACTTGGTAAATTTCATTTCTACTTGTTTCTATTGTTGTTATTTGCTGTTTTCCTCATCCATGCATCATGCTAATTCGCTTACACATGATGATTAGTTGTAGAACAATTAATTCAACCATAATTCATGGGCTTTTCATATGCAATCCAAATTGCATGTGGGTCCATTTAATCATGTTGTTATCTTGTCAACTAGTTTATTTCTGATGCATCAATTAAATGGTCATGCATCATCCCATGTTTGTGCACTATGCCATGTTATTGATTGTTTGCCTCTGCGTTGTTTGTTTGCTTCTTCTCGGATAAACGACGACGTTGAGACCGACGATCCTTACGACACCCCTTCTAAGGATCTAGCTCAGTACCAGGCTACTGGGTTTTGCAGGCAAGTTATCACTCACATGAACCATTGTGTTCCTTTCAACATTGGTTACCGATACTTTCCGTTGTCTATTCTTCTAGCCATATGAATAGTTGTTTCTGTTACGAACCTATCACATGTATCCTTTAACCCTGATATTGCCTCACCTCCATACCTATAACCATTGCTTGTTGCCCGTGTCTTACTAGCATGCTTAGGGTTGTTTTGCTCGAGTCTGTTACCCGTTACTTTCTGTTACCATTTCATTACGTTCTGGGGGCTCGATGTTTAATCAATCAATCATGCTAATGTTGTTATTAATAATAATTTGATGATAAGGCACCGGCAGGAGGCCCTGCGTGGTTTTGAGGCCTGCTAGTGTCGACCCTAATAGGAAAAGGGTCTTGTCTACTGATCCATGATGAGCGCACTAACCGCATGTGGGAAGCGAGTATGGGCGCCCCCCTCAATTTGATTCGATTCGCATCTCGTCCAAATCGCCTCATTTAGTTTGTGTTTTCCATTTGCCGCATGCATGTTTTTGCGAGCCCAGGCCAGGGTGGAACTTTTGTAGTCGGCATATAGGGGGACACGGTCTTAGAGTGCTATGAGGGTCCCTTTTCTTCGGGGCTCGATTAGCCGTGCGCCCAAGGTTCTTTGGGCTTGATGCGAAGAAGAGTTGGGTTGTGTAGAGTGCCTCGCTTGGTGGGTTTGATTCCCGTCTGGCGGGATATTCTTGCGTGTACGGCCAAATTGGTGCACCCCTGGAGGGATAAATCTTCTCGAGAAGCCGTGTTTTCCGCGGTTATGGATTACTTGGTGAAAGTACTGGCTAACAAGTACTCAGGACAACTTAAACCTAATGATTAACAACCTTTTCACCCAATGATTAACAACTTGACTAGTAATAGGCTTATTGACACAATAATCTGAACCATCATTAATTCAACTGTGTGAGTTATCCTCGGATTGCTTCTTTGGATAAGGGGCGAGATCCAGGATGGGTTTGTTTGGAATTAGTTGATAGGTTGGTTACGATACGCGATCTTATCTCCTTTCTATTAGCCGGAAGTGGTAGTAACTCTGTAGTTGGTTAGAGCAGCCAGTTGCAGCATCTTTATATCCCCTTTCCTTCCGTTGAACCCAAAGCATCTGTGCTTGGTGTTGACGGGTTACACTTTGGTGAACTGTGAGTCTTGCTTGCCAGTACGTTTATGTACTGACCCCTTTGGGGCTGTGGTTTCCGCAGACCTACGTTTCCGAGGATCTACATGGTGGCTATTACGTGGAGTATGACGAGACTGCTGACGAGTAGATAGCGGACCCGGGCAGGATCCGAGACTTCGTGGATGGGCTCCGTCTTTTCGTTTCCGGCCTCTTAGGCCTATTTGGTTCTTGTCTGTACTCAGACATGTTGAATGCTTCCGCTGTGATGTAATGATGAATTGTTGGGACATGTGTCCTCTGGATGATTGTATTTGCTATCTCTGCTCTAATGAGAGCCATTTGCAACTTATTTCAATCTTTTGTGTCGTAGAGATCTGTTGTGATATCAATTGTTCCAATGCCGTTGACGTACCCTGTGTGTATGTTTTGAAGTACGTCAACGGAAGTATCTGGATTTCTACGGGATGGTTTGCGCAGACGATGAATAGTAAGAGAATGGTTGTCACACGTTTACGTGTTGGCCTGCTCATATTGAGATGCGGGTGCCGGTATGCCCCGTAAGCCATTTATCTACTGTTTGACGGACTGTGAGTATCCCCTAGAAGTCCGGGTGCGACAAATGGTATCAGAGCCTGTCTGCCTGTAGGATCCCTTTTACTGGTCGCAGTTGAGTCTAGAAACTATTTTGTAGCTATATAGGAAAAATGGAACGTGAGAGTAGGAATTCTGTTCTTTTTCTTCTTTCCCCACCCACCATCCCTTTTCTGGTAAGGAAGTGCAACGTTGTTTTCCCTTCTCATCTAAACTTTCAAGTTAGGATTTCACGAATTCTGGTTTCTCTAGGATGGTTATATCTACTAGACCATAGGAATGGAGGTGGTTGTGACATGATTTATCATGTTGCCTACTCATGATTGAGAACGGAGGCGTGTAAGCCCCGGAAGCAAATCCTCTATTCCTTAAGCAGTAGATATTGATCCTTTAGAAGCCCGGATGGGTTTTTCCGTAGTATCTCAGGAGTTTTGTTCTCGTTTTCCCCGATGTTGATATCCTGTTCTTTTCAACATCCTTTTCGTCCGTTGAAATCTTGTTGTTGTTTTCCATTTCAGTTCTTCTACCGTCGTCTAATCAAAACTTCCCAAATATCAAGTCTATCTGGCCAGAAAGGTTGTTGTGGTTTCGAAAACTACCAGGCTATGAGAGCTGGCATTCCTATCACCTGGGGTTGTTTCGAGGAAGCATTCCTGAATCACCACATTCCAGATAGTCTATTCTCCAAATGAATCAAGTTCTATCCAGCTATACACCCTCAATGCAAAACCTCTCCCTTTACTTGAAAATGTTCCGGTGGTTTCCAAATTCCCTGACATCTTTCCAGAAGAGTTGCCAGGAATGCCTGTCATCTGGAACTTCCAGACAGACTATCCAAGGTGCACGATGTGTTTCACGTGTCACAGCTCACGAGGATCTTCGCAAGAAGTATCCGGACCTTTTCTTTTCTCAGTAGGAATCTCGGGGCGCGATTCCTTCAAGGGGGGGCGTTTTGTAACATCCCAAGTATGAAAAATAAGCCATTAGAATGTTTGCTCCCTGTTATTTTATGTTTTGCATCATGGCATCATGTTCATTGCAATTGTTTTGCTTGTTTTCCATTTGTTTTCCTCTGTTTTCATTTGTTTTCCAACTGTTTTCATTTGTTTTCCTTTGTTTTCTATTTGAATTTCAAACACAAATTCAAACCTTTTGTTTCATCCTTGTGATGTTACAATTTCCAAAATGATATCTCAAAATAAAACAATCAATTGTTTCCATTAAAGTTGTAATTCCAAACTGTTGTTTTGTTTCTATCAAAAATTCATCTAATACCAAAAACAATTGAAAATCAAACAATATTCCGAATGTTTTGTTCAGGCTTGCTCTGTTACAATCTTTCCAATTAAAAGGTTCAATCAAAAACATCCATGTTGTTTCCATGAAAATTAAAAAGATCAACTATTAATTGTTCTCTAATAATCCATTTAATTCCAAATTACTTTCAAATTCAAATAAGTTATACAAACAACACCCAATTTGAGAGTATGAAAATTACCAAAACAATTCCAATCTTTTTGTTCCATTTAAACACTAATGTGCACCCTAGTTAAAATCTTGTTTTCCATGATGCACTTAATAATAAATTCATCCAAATTTGATTTAAATTTACAAACAACAACCTAAATAAAGTTTTTGTAAAATAAAATTGGCAATGTTGCTGTCACCCAAAAATCCAACTATACCAAAAACATTACCTAAATTTCTAACCCTAAACCCTCTCTTTTTCTTCTTTTTCCAATCAGCACAAAAAAAAAATAACAGAATCAATTAATAAAAAGAAACCAAGGGAGAGAGAGAGCACCAGCAGCCAGCCCATCTTTTTCCCCCAAGCCCACTTTCCCTCTCAGCCCATACCCCTTCGCCAGTTTCTTCTTCCTCTGTACGATCACCATCCATGGTGTCCACGTGGTACAGAGAGATGCAGCAACGGTGCAGCAGCCTCCACCCTCCCTATAAACTCCAGGAGCTCGGTGCCCTAGGGTTCCCCTACCCTAGCTCCCTCCTCCCCGCCTCCACTCTCTCTTATCTCCCTCCTTTTCTTCTCTGTTGCCCTCCCCTGTTCTCTGTAATCTCTGAACCTAAAATCCACCTCAAATTGCTCCGGCGATCGCCGCCCTAGGGTCCCCCTCCGGCCGCGGTGAGGGCGGGAATGGAACCGCCCCAACGCGGGCTCCCTTCTCCCCCCTCGGTTTGGACGGGGATGGCCGGAGCCGCCGCCGCCGTCCGCCCCAAGGCGCCCTCGCCTCCCTGTCCGCTGCACCTGCTCCTGCCCCGACCACGACCTCCTCCTGCCTCGAGCGCACGAGGTGAGCTCCGCCCCCTCGACCGTCTCCCCTCGTCTCTCTCCTTTCCCTCCCTCTCACCGCACCCCACAGCACCCCCACGGCGCCCCCTCCGGCGAGCACGATGGCTGCCTGCGCTGTTGAAGTTACAGCGAACTGCACGTACAGGTTCAGTTAACGTGCAAAAAATTCAGAAAACAGCCCGCTGGCACACCTCATACCCCCCCGAGATCCCTTTCCACCAACACACAGCACACTAGCCCATCTGGTTTCCCTTGTGCGCAGGAAGCAGGAGGTGGGGGGTTCGATCCCCCCTGCCCACCAAAATCCCCACCTTTTTATTTCTAATTGTTTTGGTCACAGAACTTCTCAGAATCACACATAGGCCCCTGGTAATTATTTCTAGCCCCTGTAAAAATATTTTCCAAGTCCCTAGATTCATAAAAATGGCAGATTTACACCCAATCTTGTAAAATGCATAAGTAATTCATCCCAACTCCAAATTCAACATTTTTAATATGTTTTATGTCCCAAATTGAATGTTCTATCCAAATATAAAATTTGTTTACTGTTTTGAATATTTTAAATTGGTGAAATATTTAAAAACTTGTTTAATTCACTTAAACTTGCAAAAATCATAACTTGGGCATAAAAATTCCAAATTCAACAAACTAAATATGTTTTCCAATCAACTTTTCATGTACTTTCCAAATATAAATTTTGTTTGCTGTTTTGAATAATTTAAATTGCTGAAAACAACTGTTTCTTAATTATTGCATTTAAAATTGCCAAATTAATAACTTGCTCATTTTAAATCCAATTTCAATAAATGAAATATGTTTTCCATGAAAAATTAAACCACCTTTCCAAATATAAAATTTGTTTCATGTTTTGAATAATTAAAATTGGTTAAATGATTTAAACCTTGTTTAAATCATTTAATATTATTAAATTCATAACTTGATCAAACTAATTTCTTTTGGGACATATAAAATATGTTTTCAAACCATAAAAGCATAACCTTTTCAAATATGAACTTCACTCAATGTTTTGAACAAATAAAAATTCAAATAAGTTCATGTTTGAATTAAATCCATTTAATTCTTGCTTAAGCTTGTTTGATTCATAAATAATTTATTTAAAATCCTTTTTCAACAAGTGAAACATGTATTCCAACTAAAATCTTGTGTTCTTTCCAAATATAAACTTTGTTATACATTTTGAACAATTAAAAGTGGTGAAAACAACAAATGCTTGTGTGACACCTTTAAGGAACCAAAATTCCATAACTTAATAAACAAATTTCCAAACTTGGTAAATTTCATTTCTACTTGTTTCTATTGTTGTTATTTGCTGTTTTCCTCATCCATGCATCATGCTAATTCGCTTACACATGATGATTAGTTGTAGAACAATTAATTCAACCATAATTCATGGGCTTTTCATATGCAATCCAAATTGCATGTGGGTCCATTTAATCATGTTGTTATCTTGTCAACTAGTTTATTTCTGATGCATCAATTAAATGGTCATGCATCATCCCATGTTTGTGCACTATGCCATGTTATTGATTGTTTGCCTCTGTGTTGTTTGTTTGCTTCTTCTCGGATAAACGACGACATTGAGACCGACGATCCTTACGACACCCCTTCTAAGGATCTAGCTCAGTACCAGGCTACTGGGTTTTGCAGGCAAATTATCACTCACATGAACCATTGTGTTCCTTTCAACATTGGTTACCGATACTTTCCGTTGTCTATTCTGCTAGCCCTATGAATAGTTGTTTCTGTTACGAACCTATCACATGTATCCTTTAACCCTGATATTGCCTCACCTCCATACCTATAACCATTGTTTGTTGCCCGTGTCTTACTAGCATGCTTAGGGTTGTTTTGCTCGAGTCTGTTACCCGTTACTTTCTGTTACCATTTCATTACATTCTGGGGGCTCGATGTTTAATCAATCAATCATGCTAATGTTGTTATTAATAATAATTTGATGATAAGGCACCGACAGGAGGCCCTGCGTGGTTTTGAGGCCTGCTAGTGTCGACCCTAATAGGAAAAGGGTCTTGTCTACTGATCCATGATGAGCGCACTAACCGCATGTGGGAAGCGAGTATGGGCGCCCCCCTCAATTTGATTCGATTCGCATCTCGTCCAAATCGCCTCATTTAGTTCGTGTTTTCCATTTGCCGCATGCATGTTTTTGCGAGCCCAGGCCAGGGTGGAACTTTTGTAGTCGGCATATAGGGGGACACGGTCTTAGAGTGCTATGAGGGTTCCTTTTCTTCGGGGCTCGATTAGCCGTGCGCCCAAGGTTCTTTGGGCTTGATGCGAAGAAGAGTTGGGTTGTGTAGAGTGCCTCGCTTGGTGGGTTTGATTCCCGTCTGGCGGGATATTCTTGCGTGTACGGCCAAATTGGTGCACCCCTGGAGGGATAAATCTTCTGGAGAAGCCGTGTTTTCCGCGGTTATGGATTACTTGGTGAAAGTACTGGCTAACAAGTACTCAGGACAACTTAAACCTAATGATTAACAACCTTTTCACCCAATGATTAACAACTTGACTAGTAATAGGCTTATTGACACAATAATCTGAACCATCATTAATTCAACTGTGTGAGTTATCCTCGGATTGCTTCTTTGGATAAGGGGCGAGATCCAGGATGGGTTTGTTTGGAATTAGTTGAAAGGTTGGTTACGATACGCGATCTTATCTCCTTTCTATTAGCCGGAAGTGGTAGTAACTCTGTAGTTGGTTAGAGCAGCCAGTTGCAGCATCTTTATATCCCCTTTCCTTCCGTTGAACCCAAAGCATCTGTGCTTGGTGTTGACGGGTTACACTTTGGTGAACCGTGAGTCTTGCTTGCCAGTACGTTTATGTACTGACCCCTTTGGGGCTGTGGTTTCCGCAGACCTACGTTTCCGAGGATCTACATGGTGGCTACTACGTGGAGTATGACGAGACTGCTGACGAGTAGATAGCGGACCCGGGCAGGATCCGAGACTTCGTGGATGGGCTCCGTCTTTTCGTTTCCGGCCTCTTAGGCCTATTTGGTTCTTGTCTGTACTCAGACATGTTGAATGCTTCCGTTGTGATGTAATGATGAATTGTTGGGACATGTGTCCTCTGGATGATTGTATTTGCTATCTCTGCTCTAATGAGAGCCATTTGTAACTTATTTCAATCTTATTGAGCCCTGCGCCAAGATCTATATTTGATTCGCCTGGTATTCATTCATTGCTTACACACTGAAGTTTGTGTTTTTTTTTCTTTTCAGTTAATGGTGCTATCTTGGAAGACGCTGCTAGAACTGAAGGTATACGAAGATTATTGAATGTACACCATTTTTAGGGGGTTTTGTTGATTATCTACCATCTTTGCAAGAGAAGAGTAAATAAAGTTGATTGGCTGAAGCATAGGTACATCATCCAATATTTGTTCTTTGTTTAATTACTTTCCCTTTCTAAATACTAAGAGTTGTTGCGGTTGTTCTGCTATAGGCTGCTCACATGCATAGATAGCAGATCTGGCCCATGAGCTAACGGGAATCAAGGTAAATGTTTTACTTTATTTCTTGTAGCTGAATACTTAAGTGAGTAATTTCTTGATAGCTTTACCTCGGTAATACCCTGTAATTGATCACTATTTTCTGTTGTTCCGCAAGATATTTTGTTAGCTTGGCATCTATCTCTAATATATTGTTGGTTGCGTCAGAAGGGATCAATGATTCTACCATTTGGGGCTCATGCTCATTGTAAGTTGTTTGGCTAAAATTTTATCTCTACATACACTTCATTCTTTATTAGAGAAATAGAATCATTTGTTCATCTCTAGCTATTATTTGTGTTGGTCATCTATCCATAATTTTTTGTCTTTACATTGAGTGGACCACCACAACACGTGTAGGGTTGTGACATTTATCGCGTGTGCTTCTCAAGTTTTTCTTATGGAACTCGAGCCTCGATTCTTATATAGAGACAATTGTTGAAACTCAAAATCCGACAAAGTATTAGCTCTGCATACTGGAGATGGGCATATTATTTGCTCAAACTTGTTGTCCCCCTTCGTTCTTCTAAATATGGCGAAATGCCTTTGGCTTTGAGTTTTACCAATGGCAGGTTTCCCATCACCATGCGATGCGGGATAACCGATCCATATTTATTTTTGGCAGATCTTGATCAAACTTTCTTGCTCCTAGAATTCTATCTATTCTTGATTCGTATTCTAGAGAGGAACTCAACCGTCTGAGGTTTGACCATTCGCCTGTCCAAGTAATCACATTCACACTATACTTCAACCTCTAGGCATGCATGCACTAATTACAAGTGCATTTTCTGTGCATTGGGGCTCTGTTCATTCCAAGGTAGGTTAAAATATTCACTTTGGCAACTAGCAGAATATATATTATATATGTGTTATTGATGCCCGATATGAAGGAGATTCCTTCTTGGAGCATTAATGCATCTTTGCCCACAAAGATGCGTCTCTGACATTTAAGATGGTGTTTTGTAGTCTTCAAAACTTAGTGAAAACTCCCTCTAAACCCAGCTTTGGTGTTGTACATTACTAATTGGCGACATACTTTTAGTGCATGCACTTACACCTAATATAGGTTGTCGAAAAGAAAATGGGTGATGAACTTTCCTAGAAACGAACAACAAATTGAACCTTTATGTTGAAGGAACCAAAGAGGAATGAATCCTGCTTGCTGATGCAGAGGTGACTTTCCATGCTAAAATGTCAATATTTTCATCACTCTAGAGTGCTTATTGACCTCTGTTGTTAACAGTTTTGAGTACCTTCTTCCATACACCCCTTTTACTATGATTTGAATCCACTCTCGGACTGTACTATTTATACTTTCCTTGTTTTCAATATGAATTAAAATTGGATACTCCTATTGTTTCATTCATCATGTTTATTATTCTGATGACTTTGGCTAACTAAGTATTAGTAGCATGTCTAATATTCAGGACAAGCTATGAAGGATCTGTAAATAAAGCTATCTTGATGGGGCTATGTTTATCGGTTGCAGCAAGTCAAATATAATTTAAATTTATTTTGATATTTATCTTGAACCGATAACCAAGTAGATTTTTGTAAATGCAATCTTCATGTTATATTATATATATGTAATTTAACCATGAATGCAGTTGTAGTATATCTTATGTACTTTCGTAGAAATATTTAAAGAGGCATCTCAGTTTTGAATGTAATTACACTGAGGTGTTGAGGCTTATGTGATTTCTGAATGTTGATGATACAAGGAACTCTCTCACTTGTCATGTCTTGGACATCTTCACTCCAATATGATGTGCTTCAAACTAGCAAGGTTAAGAATAGAGGAACTGAGCGTGCTCTCTATCTGAAGTACTGAAACTTGAAGCATTCTATCTGCTTGTGCCATGTGGTGTTGGCTTGTGGTTTTCCTGTTTGAGCGACAATTAGTTTGGTCACATGGTCTGGTAGCTCTGGTGTCTGGTTAAATGCTATTATCTGACCTAGGATTTTCTGATTTCTATCGAGCACCGCCCTTGAAAGCATTGTACCTCTTTTATCTGAAGATGAGGATATTGTAATCAAACAATAACAAATCACTCTTATTTAATCTGTAGATGTGATGATTAATATCTCTGCGGAATGTTCGACCACAACAAGAAATGCACCTTTTTTGCCTTTTAAATTGCTTGCATTCCTGTATTCTTATACATCTCCAGCTTTTCTGCACTTTCACGTTGATTGCATTCATGTATTCTTATAGTAGTTCATATGCAGGATGCGTTGTGCATGGTAAGAATTGGACTGCAAACATGTGTAGGTTCCACGTTGCTGCTGAACCGGTAGTGCGTCCTGCCAACATCAGCTGCATCAACCTTCAGAAGTTGCTTCTTTCTCCTACTGGTCGATTCAACCTCGGTTTCTTTCTGAGGGAAAACTTGTTGTTGCACTCTTCACACCTTGCACTTGGGGTTTACCAACGAGAGTGTTAATTACACCATCACGGTGTCATTGGTGCGTAGAGGAAGTAGACATTATAGTGGAAGTAGTCGTTCTCGTAGATGAAGTAGTCGTTCACGTCCACGCCGTACGATAACGGTCTTCGAGGTCGACGGGGAAACATGGCGAGGTGCACGAAGGTGGTCCACGCAAGCCAAACACGGTAGATCTTGTCGAGACGGACACACCACATGGTCATCGTCATAGTAGCGGATCTTGGCGTTCCGATCTTCGAGACCGATGGCGAACTTGGCGTGTCTCCCGTCGATGGAGAACTTGGAGGTTCCGCACAATGAAGAACATGGAAGTTCCAAACAATGAAGAACTTGGCGCGCACGAATGCGGCTCAGACAAAACATCTATCGTCTAACTTGTCGAACATTCGGTAGAAGGAGAACTTGGTGCGTGAAAGGTCAACAACGGCGACACGTCATAGAAGCAAGACAAAGTGGCGCCAACCCTTGTGGGAACTCGGTCGAGCACCTAGCGGGCAGAGCTGGTGGAGGTCCGGGAATAGGGCCACAATGGAGTGGAGACGATGGTCGGAGCTTGGGGCAGCACGGCTAGCTGTCGGCCATCGAGTCAAGCGCATGGACGATGGAGGCAGAGGGCACACTGCAGGAGGAGGGCTGGAGCTCGGGGAGCAAGATGATGGTCACCATGGATGCACCTATTAGTGGCCGAAGAGGGGCTCACCGTGGTGAGGTTGTCCGCGGTCGCGCCTGGGGAATATCTCGCGGAGGAGGGCTTGAGCAACGGGAGGTCGACGAGGTGAGGTCGTCGGCAGTCGAGCTTCCAGAGAAGCGCACGTGGTCCGCGCGAGCTGCTGCCGACATTTGCGTCCGTGGCTGGAGGCGGATGGAGCCAAGAAGGAGGTGGCGCGCTGGGAGGTAGAGGCGCCGAGCAAGAGAGTTAGAGACGGCGGGCAAGGGAGGCGGGTCGAGGGAAGGGTTCGGGGTTCGTGCGGTGCAGGAGGAAAGGGGATCGAGCGATGCTCTCCCGTGCGTGGTGTGCGTCGCGTGTGCTGTGTAGAGAGAGGTGTGGAGGACCTAAATGCAAAAATAAAAGACGGCGGGGTGACGGCTGCAAAACTTCAAAGGGGAGTCGGATGGGGCTAGGGTTTTCTAGGGTTTGGTAGGGGAGGGTATGGTTGGGTTTTATTGCCTAGCTAGGTCGAATTTGGCCCAGTTCGGCCGGGCTGGTTGCTCTATCTCTTCTCAAAACATCTTTTTTTTGTCTGGATTTGTTTTATTATTTGTTAGAAATTGTTTTGCCATTATTAAAAATTGATTTATGCAATCAAATACAATCTAGAAAGTTTTAGAAAACAAGATGTGGTTAATTTCAATTACTTTGCAAGTTTTTTAAATGCATTATGTATGACGATGCGAAAAGGAAAAAAACAAACACACAAATTCTAATTTGGGAAACTCCCGGGTGTTACAGACGACACCACTAACAAGGGATTGCACCCTTGCAATCCGCTCAATGCCAAGAGAGAGGGAAAATTGAACTACGGATCTTCTCGACACCGCTAACAAGAGGTGGTTGCTCCGGATAAACAAAACTGGAAGCAGAGGTCTCAAGAGATAAACTGGCCTCTAACTTCAGAGGGAGGAGTGAGTCTGTAACACCCCGGCCACCCGTAGCCGGCGGCTGTCACCCCTGGTAGCTTTCTAGGATCTCCAGACTGGCCCCATAGACCAACACTAGTCTTTCCTGCGCACTTTGTCCTCACTCATGCGCACCCGGGAAGGACTTCCCGGTCGGTCACCCATCCTCAAATTGCTCCAGGCCAAGCAGGCTTAACACTAGAGTTCTTTCAAGATGAGCTTCCGGAAAAGAAGTTGAAACTTGTTGACATGAGTATCCTATTAATCCTATTGAGCCCTGCGCCAAGATCTCACATCCTTCCCCCCTTAGAAGACAGACACCCTCGTCGGTCAACCTACAGTCCAGGAACTTCCCCTCTTGGCACTCGTCTGTGCGCTCAGTGCCGGCACATGTCCCACATGTCCGTCCACTGACCCGCACACGCCCGTGTAACCGCAAGGGTTGGCTCTGATACCAAATGTAACACCCTGGCCACCCGTAGCCGGCGGCTGTCACCCCTGGTAGCTTTCTAGGATCTCTAGACTGGCCCCACAGACCAACACTAGTCTTTCCTGCGCACTTTGTCCTCACTCATGCGCACCCGGGAAGGACTTCCTGGTCGGTCACCCATCCTCAAATTGCTCCAGGCCAAGCACGCTTAACACTGGAGTTCTTTCAAGATGAGTTTCCGGAAAAGAAGTTGCAACTTGTTGACATGAGTATCCTATTAATCCTATTGAGCCCTGCGCCAGGATCTCACAGAGTCCAACACTGATACACACATTCAACATACAAGAGTGAATCATAACGGTAATCGGTATGGTCGCGACTCCATCCCGCACACAAACAATTGACTACGTACATGAATAAATGAAATGCACAACCTCACTCACGGATTTTAGAGAGAAGGACGTGGTCGTCTTGGATCGTCAGGATACAACGGAGGAGAAGAAGTATCAGTGGTCAACACTGTGATGGAATACCGTCCAATATGATAGATGGAAGATGTGAACATAGACAGAAGAAAAGTTATAACGATAAAAATTCACAACGGTTCCGTGGGCGTGCACTCCCACATCTCCAATGTTCATCCTTCTCATTTACTTTTCCAAAAGGGATTGGCTACCTTTAAGATACACTGACATCAAAGAGGGTGTAGCTCTAAGAGATAGAAGGAAGCCAAAGAAGACCAATAATGAAATCACAACAACGATTGAATGAGTCAACCGATAAGATGAAGATCAATGTCACCACCAAATCTTCTTGTTCTAGATTGTTCCTCTCGACACCACTAAAAATAAGTCTTGTCTTCCATAGAGTTCCTTATGAAGATCGAACCTATTAGGTTAAACGGCTAAGAGAACGTCCACCCATGTAGAAGCCTAACACTTTCAAGGATAGATAAGAGAGGAGACTCCAAAACAAATAAGGTAAGAGGAGAATTAGAGTGGAGATGAGAAGAAAAAAAAGAATCCTATTCAGATATTTTCAAAATAGGTTTAGCACAACTAGTTTTGACACTCTAGAGACACGACCGTTAGAGAGGTTATCCTACAGGATTTGCGGGCCTGTTGCTTTGATAACCATTCATATCGAAACAAAATTGGGACTCCGAACCATGCTCTGATACCATTTGTGATGCCCCTGGATCGGGTACTATGGGAATTTCAGCGTTCCCGCCAGAATCCACATAATACCAATCCCGAGTTGTCAACTTTTGGTAACATTACAATCGTTCACGAATAATCCGCAATAACAAAAGAAGAGATATACAACACGTCTCCAATGAGTCAAAAATACAACTGATACAATACAAAGATCCAAATAACAACGGAAAACGAAATGGTATCTGACTACATATAAGATACAAATTGGACTAAGAGTCCTAAAGAGAAACGATGGTGTCCAATCCCTGCCCAGGCCAAGCCAGAGGGATTCCCAAGCTAACGGCGTCAGACTTCAAACCTGTTGACTGCATTTTGGAATATGCAGCCCCGAAGGGATCAGTACGGTAAAGTACTGGCAAGATATGCAAACTAGTAAGTATGCCAAACACTTCACGAGCTATCAATGCTTTGAATTCCGGGAGAAGGGCTTAGTGGTTGAAGCGGCAAGCAGCACTAACAACTTATAGATACACGCTAAAACTTCCGTCTGTTAGAAAGGGATGAGAGAGCGCGTTGAAACACCTACAACTACTCACCAAGAACAATACCCATCCAGGGTTAACCCCGCTCAACCAAATGACAGGAGGTAACCCGAGGAAAACTCACACATGTTGAAAATAGTAATATCGTTATCGCACAGGTTATAAAATATCATTAGGTGTAAGTTATCTGACTCTTGTTAGCTAGCACCTTCTCCAAGATCGTCACATAAGCGCAGACAATACGTCTTCTCGAAAATATTTAACCCTGCAGGGATGCACTACTGTAGCCACACGCACCGAACTGTCGAGAGACTGTCGGCATAAGACTTCACCTCACCATAAACAAGTCCAGGGAGCCACCTAGCTAGGTTGGAACCACATCGAGAGTCCGACCGATGCTTCAAAGCGGACCTAGCCGTTTGCGCCTACGCTCGAAGCAGATCAAACCTGACCGGAACTGTCCGCTTCACGTCATTCCGCGAAAACCAATATAATTGTATGCACATCGGTAACATACCATCATCATCCTCAACATCGTCTCCATAGCACATGCAGAATTGGTGATGTGCGCACGCCAAATGGAAAGCTCAAACTAAGTTGTGGCATCCTGGACAAGAGTGCGGCGGGGCTAATAGGTTGCGGGGAGTCCCATTACCTCCCACGATGTGGTTAGCACGCTCATTCTTGGATCAGCGGACAAGAACCTTTTCCTAAGTCGACACCAGAGGGACCAAAAACCTTTAGGGGCCTCCCGCTGGTGCCTTAACCCGAATTCAAATTTATCATTACTACAAGCATTAATATCATTTTAATTAAGTTGAAACAACCTAACATGCTAGTTAGGTGACAAATAATCAAACTCGCCAAAGAAGCTAAGCATGCACTACGACTTGCAAGGCCAACAAGGTAAACAAACAACAAGGTAATAGGATGTGGAGGGAAGGTTATATTATGACTGCAAGATAAATATGTGGATGGGATCACAACCAAGAATCGTAATACAAGGCTAGCATAATAGACAACGGTAAGCGTAGGTAGCAATGAGGAATCTTCAAATATCGATAGCAGGTGAGTAAAGTTTGCCTGGAATCCAGCTGGTAGAGGAAGCAGAATTTGTCGTTGCTCACATCATCTCAACGTTCTATCCGCGAAAAAGCAAAGCACTAGAAGAAGCAGAAGATACAACACTTACTACCGGGACAAAAGATCCAGCAGTTCCTAATTTACATGCATGCCATGCAAGATGTAGAGCAAGATGCAACTTAATCAATTTAAGTGGAATTGGAATCCCAACAATTAGTTAGGGGGTTCAAGTTATTTTATCTACCCGTCAATATTAACTATTGAGTTAGCATGGCGAGACAAAATATATATGAGCTACACCAATTTAAATGGAACATGGACAATATATATAACATCCCGACATATTTCATATTTAATTATTAGGTGTATTATTATTGTCCACACCCACAAGATGCAATGCAACATGAAAAATGATTTGTTATGAACGATACATATGTCATTTAGAAAATAGGATATAGGTTATAGGGGTTAGGGTTGGGGTTTGGGTTCGTACGTTGGAAAGAGGGTCTTCAGATAACGCCGGTGTCATTGGTGCGTAGAGAAAGTAGACGTTGTGGTGGAAGTAGTCGTTCACGTCCTCGCTGTACGACAATGGTCTTCAAGGTCGATGGGGAAACATGGCGAGGTGCACGAAGGCAGTCCACGCAAGGCGAACACGATAGATCTTGTCGAGACGGACACACCACATGGTCATCGTCATAGTAGCGAATCTTCGCGTTCGGATCTTCGAGATCGATGGCGAATTTGGCGTGTCTCCCGTCGATAGAGAATTTGGCGGTTCCGCACAATGAAGAACATGGAAGTTCCAAACAATGAAGAACTTGGCGCGCCCGAAGGTGTCTCAGACAAAACATCTATCGTCGAAATTGTCGAACATCCGGTGGAAGGAGAACTTGGCGCGTCAAAGGTCGACAATGGCGACACGTCATAGAAGCAAGACAAAGTGGCTCCAACCCTTGCGGGAACTCGGTCGAGCACCTGGCGGGCAGAGCTGGTGCAGGTCCGGGAATAGGGCCACAACGGAGTGGAGATGATGGACGGAGCTTGGGGCAGCACGGTTAGTTGTCGGCCATGGAGTCAAGCGCATGGACAACGAAGTCAGAGGGCACACTGCAGGAGGAGGACCAGAGCAAGGGGGGAAGATGATGGCCACCATGGATGCACCTATTGGCGACCGGAGAGGGGCTCGTCGTGGTGAGGCTGTCCGCGGTCGCGCCTGGGGAATACCTCGCGGAGGAGGGATCGAGCAACGGGAGGTCAACGAGGTGAGGTCGTCGGCAGTCGAGCTTCCAGAGAAGTGCGCATGGTCTGCGCGAGCTGCTGCCGACATCTGCGTCCGTGGCTGGAGGCGGGGGGAGCCAAGAAGGAGGTGGTGCGATGGGAGGTAGATGCGGCGAGCAAGAGAGGCAGAGACGGCGGGAGGCAGGGTCGAGGGAAGGGGTCGGGGTTCGTGCGGTGCAGGAGGAAAGGGGCTTCGTACCATTTCTTAATTCACCATTGAGATTTATTATTTCAGGCTGATTAGCAAAAGGACAGTAAAAGTCCTTCTGGTACATCATTCTGCTCTTATGTCGTTCTCTAAAGTATAAATCTGGTGTAGTTTGAAGAAAATAAGTATTTTCCTTAATGATTTACTTTACAATTTACCGTAGGAGGTCTCAAATAAGCTTTCTCAAGTTTCAATAATTTAATAGTGTAGGGTGGTGCTGAGTAATCTCGTTCATTTCATCCCTGTTAGTCAAGACAAGCTTGATCAATATTTTTTTGAAAGATGGTTCATCAATAATTAACTCAGGTTACCCAATACAATTAATCATAGGCCCACAATGACATTCGATGAAATCATCCTAATGACCAATGTAGCCACAGTTAAAACCTGGTGTCGTTGTCATCACTTTTACTATTTTTTAATTTTTGGGACCATGTAAGAAATCACCTGTTTACAGACTATATTGGAAATTGCCTCTTTACCAAGCTGAGACCAAAGGTATATCAAAATTTTCTCTGAATCGTGACATGATTTGGTTCTCCATTTTTTTTTGGTCTAAGCCAAGAAAATACTCCAAGAAGCCCAATGATTATAAAGTATCACTAATTTGTACATATTTCATGTTTCCTTGCATTGCAGATTATGTTGTATTTGATGCCTGAAGTTACGTTAGACATTGTTTTATTTCATAACGGTAACTTAGCCCATCCCTATCTTTTGAGAAAAAGAATCCGACAAGTATTTTATGGCATGCCAGGTTTTTATTTTTCATTTTAAAGTAGACAAAGAAACATCACATTCTATCTCGTTAACTATGAGATATTGCCTAACTAGATTCTTTGTGTTATGAAAGAGGTTTTCATAGTGGACCTACATTATGATCAAATCCTGATGGTGTTCAACGTGGTCTAGCTTGTGCTTCTTGAACTGTCTCAGCGTTTTGCCACCTCGTCTGTTTCCCTTCAGAAATAACATATGATCTTTTCCTCTAGGTTGGAGAGATTATATCTCGCTTCAAGAAAGGATTCTTTCTGAATGTATTAAAGTCGAGAAGGTCTTCTTTCTGAAGGTACTAAAGCTTTCTAGGTTCCGAAGGAGCTGGCTCAGGTTTGACTAAAAAATGCAACTAAGCTTTCAAAACCATCATGAGCCAGTGACTCGTCAAAGTTACTTAGCAAGGTATAAGTGTTCGATGTAATTGTAAGAGATACCATTATACGGAAGGAAAGTTGCATCCTTCTTCCATTTATCGCTCGTATTTATTAGAATGGTAGTCATCAAATAATACTTGGCACAATAAAACATCGTGCCACAAATAGTTATTTTGAAGTTTTTGAACATTTTTCTTACATACAGCCAAGCAGCCACAAAACGTTATCCGAAAATATCACCCAAATCTATTCAAGCCAAGTTTTGTTTCCATTGGCCTGAGTTTCAAATCTAGAAGATTGAAATTGTAGGTATTTTGTAATTTGATTCATTTGAGATGTTTATACAATGATGCAACTTTCAAATAAATTTTATTTTGAGATGTTTTACTGCACATGACATGCATCTTATGTTTCATTAAAGTTAGTTTTTTGAGCGCATATTTTTGTGCTGATTTGTCCCTTCCTTTCAGCTATCATTTTAGCTTGTACACCGGTGACTGGAATATTATTTGCAAGCATGCAATTGGTAAGAATTTCGAACTGAAAGATGGTTATGATTCGGGGGGGCTGAGTTGGATGAGCTTATATTTTGGTATGTACATTATGGCACCTCAAATTTTGTAATTTTATTTTGTGTACTATTGGAGCATGTGGATTAGAAAATAGCAAAATTGGCAACTCAGCCTTTCCTATCTCTTAATGATTGCATATTAAAAATCATAAGTATTGTAAAAGTCTCAGTTGTGCTCATTTGTATATTATGTTATATAGAAGAGAGGTCTTATACTTATATATTCAACACTGAAATAAGAATCGAGCATGGACATGCAACTGTTACTTAATGTATGCCCGATTATTTGGTAGCACCGTGTGGATGGGGCAGTTTTAATACCCTCTTTAACTTGGTATATGTGTGATGCTTGTTTTTATCAACAACCTGCAGCTAGAAAAATCACCGTATCAGTATCATCGAAAGGTAAATCTATATAACATGTGCATATTATGCAGTAATAATAGAACATCTTCTATTGTTGTGGTCTCTGTCGTTTGAATTAGCTACTGACCACTCATTATTTATTATGGTCTAGATACTGAAACTGTACCATCAAGTTTCATTCCTAGCCAATTCTGAAATTCAGTGTCATTCAGGTTATAAAATTCTCGGGTCCATTTTGCGAGCAGGTAGAATTCTACATATATACAACTGCATGTTGAAGCCTGCTAATGTTTTATAATTTTGTGTGCTAGCTACATATCCCAATTTCACAATTTGCAACATTTATTTAGTGACTCTAGCAATGGGCCCAAACTTTCATTGTTCCTACTGTTTCAATCTTGTAGCCATTTAGTGCTGGTGTTATTAAAAAAAATCATGTCTTTAACTTCTTTTTGATGTGTTATGCAATTCTTACTTTCATCTTTAAGTGTTTCATGTTTAATAGTGTTCTTACACTGTGACTATGGTAATATTTAGATTTAGTTAGCACTTTAGGGCTCTCTCTATCCCCGTCAGCATTATTTTCAACTTCCTTTTATCGCTTGGAATTTCAGTGATGTGCATCCAGCTCAACCATGTCGATGATTGATACTTCATTAGTCGCTCAGCATATGGAGCATTCTAAAGGATGAAGTTTTTGATTGGCATGATCTGCATGAATGGTCAATTCTACTTCCTATACCCCTAATGGACATGTTTGTATACTTTACCGAACCTTTGACCAAAAAGTTTTATCGTTTATTAAATTCTAACAATCATTGTTCTGTTTTTCCTAAAGGGAAGCTGTCATATTTATGACACATCAGCTATCTCTCTCTCACTCAAGACCATTAAAATTTCAAGCTTAATTCTCTATGTTTGTTTTGTTTAGGCCATACTTTTCTTTCATAATTGAGCTATTTTATTTACTCTTGAACAGATACTAAGCTTCTCCAAAAGGAAATTAATTGACTTGCAAGATCACTGGATTTCAGGTGCTTACTTTAAACAACTTTCCAAGAGGCCACAACAACATTTCTAGTCAATTAACTTCAGTACTTATTAGTACGTTGACATATATGAACCAAGACCCAAGAGTATCAAACCTATATATAGAGGTTCTTCAGCAGGCAACCAGGACCGAATTTCGAAGGCATATCCACTGCGCAGAGTATTCTATAAGAGGCCACTCGAATTCATATATGGTATGATAATGAAGCGGTCAAGGAGTAGGGATTCGGGCTAAGGTAGCAGGCCGCTGAAGCTTGTGGATGTCCTTGATAATGTCGAACACTGCTTCCGCTGCGCTATCTTCGACGTGTCGTGGGAGTATCGCTTGAGCTCGTCAGTTTCTCACATGCAAATGATAACAAATCTGAATCGTAGCTACTTGAATAGTTCTTCCCATGGAATTCTTCAATGTTTGGATAGTTTTGCAGTTCAAGCTAGAGTTTAGTGAATTACTTTTTTACGCTATATCTTAACAGTGTGTATTCCTCCCACTAAATTCCCAATTTCACTACTTGGTTGGCTCTTGTTGTCCTATTCATTTGTCTTTGATCCATGCATTTTTTATTAAACACAGGGTGTGCGACCATATATCCTCTAGGTGTAGTGCCTTTAGGTTTGCAGGATTTTCTTCACTTTGCTTCTGGGTACGAAAAACTTTGGAGTTCTGGTCCTTTTGATAAATCGTTTCACGTGACAAAATAGAATGTGGTTTTACTTTGTTGCACTGAGCAAACCTGCGGAGTAGAAATTTCTTTCCAAGTGCATGATCAAGCTCACACCTTGGAGAACCGTCAATGAGCTTAAGGACATTGCCTTAGTTGTTTCCTATGTATATCTACAATCTGGTCTCTTTTTGCGACCTGTCATCATGTGTTTGACTTGGACACCCAAGACTTCTTCGGTATTCTTTTGCTCTTGTATTTTTATGCATGTTATTGTCTGCCTTGATTTGCCGATTATATATAACCTCTCTCTCTTCTTTTGCATTTTTTTTACAGGACGGACTGTCAGACTGTCGGCGATTCTGAACTGATACACCTGTTCTCAGGACCACCAATATTTCGGACACTGCAAAGAGGGTCATTGCTCTGAGAGATCACATGTTAGATCATTGTGTTCTTTCTGTCGGATAACATTTGTGCATAAGGATCGGGCAAACCAACAAAAAAATGCAGAAATACTGAGATCAAACTTGTGCTTTGGGGACAAAGGGCTACTGAATTTGACGATGAACTTGTGTATGATAATGACCATAATTCTTGTGCTGGTATGTTTCTTGGTGTTCTTATGGAATCTTCCAACAGTTTTTGTTTTTGTTTTGATGCATGTCATTAAATACATCTATTCAGTTCTTAGCGAGCACCTGAGGCCCAAAGGTGTAAAAGAACAAATATATTATTATTACGTAAATCCTGAAGGTGTAAAAGAACAAATATATTCTTACTACCCTCTACTTCGTGTGATGAGATGCTCAGTGGATGTTCTACTCGCAGATGGTACCTCAATGAGGAGTTACCTACAATTGACTCTTGTGCTTTGAAAGTTAGGTGCATGTTAGTTTACATTCTATTATGCCTCATTTTTCTTTGGTCCACAGCTTCACCCATTCATACATGAGCCAGCTCTTTTTATGTCTTTGAAAAGGCTGGGTGATGATTTTAGAAGAATTCAGTGTATTTTCATGGGCACCGAAAATTTTGTGGCAACTCGAACAAGAGGTGACCTTTTGCATAAGACAATGTCTCAACTTGGAAACTGGGTCCATGGGAAAAAAGAGGTGCACCTGAACAACCTAATTTAAAACCTCTTTTGAATTGAAGCAGAATACCACTCTTTTTATCACACAGAACAAGTTATCCGAGTTACACATGGTGATCCTTGTCTGACTCCAATTTAAACCATTTACTTTATTTTTTATTTTGATTCTAAATTTCTACTGTGCCTTTATATGCTGTCGCAGTTCAGATTCGTAGCGAAGAATTACAATCAGCCATCGGTCGATTTCCTCCAAGATATTTGTAATATGAAGCCTAGATTGTTTTGATTGCTCAATGGAGTCTTCCCATGGTCGGTAGCCCCAAGTTTCTAGGCCTATTTGTACAGATAGGTGTGCATCAAGGACATACAAATACGTTTCTGTTGTATATTGTAGGCGAAACATAGCTGTGTTACCTTTAATTGTTTCTCTTTTATACATGTCGGATCGTGTATCCTTTGGTGAATATATAGCTGTGTTGTATTATAGACAATATGACATAATCTAGCCGACAAGAATCTAAAATTATAGTGATTGGATCGCCACTGACCTGTGAGGAGGCGCCCCAAGGGGCGCCCCAGTCTCTAGTGTAGAGAAATTTAGTAGATAAATCCAGAGAGATAAACTCTTAGATACAGAGAGTGGAGGCTACGACAAATGGTTCAATTCAGTAGATAAATTACAATCTTGCAAAATGTAGATCTACTAGATCATGCAAATGTACTTCTAGTACTCCTAGTAGCAATCAAGTTTCCAAGTACTCCTAGCGGCAATCAAGTTTCCAAGTACTCAAGCAAAAGAGTTCTCAATTCTTGCCGTAATTTCAGTTTACAAAGTTTGCATGACACAAATTGCATGAGAACACAAAGTCTTATGAGTCGGTCTTATATTCAAAACCACTCTCTCCTTAATTCTATGTGTATTTATGATAAATATCACTAGCTCACCTTCTATAAACTGACCTTCTTTCTGTTCAAAAATTTCATCAGGATAAAATCTCATGAAAAATACAAGCTCGGGAGTGGAATAGACTAATCACGCCGAATAAAAGAACCCAAGAGTCTTCTCTAAATTAACTTCACCTACAAACAACGGTGGCACTTCAGCATGCTGGCAATTTATCTGCTATAATCATTGACCTAAAATTTCTCATAGCCTAGCCCCCGTCTTGGCTCTCCTTGCTCGCCTTCTCTCAACTTCATTCTCCCTTCTCGCCGCCGCCCTTTCGTCTCGGGGTCGGGGATAAAACGCGACCCTATGCTCGCGTATCGAGTCCTAGAAGAAACGGACTTAGGTCCGGGGAAACTGGGAAATGACCGGGATAATACCGGCCCAACACACTAGAAACAAACGAGTTGATGGACATTTTTGCGGGATTTCGGGAATGGGCCAAGATAATACTCCACGATCCCTGGAAACACATGAGAAACAAGCGGGGCCTGAAGGTGGTTCGATGAAAATGGAACTTTCTCCGTTAAGTTTGTGTACCATGTTAGCACAATTGCTTCGAACGATAATAGATAGGTAGGGACTGCTGCAGAAGTGCACCACTTCCTATGGAGAACTGGCCACCATAGCGTACCCATAATAATTAATGAACATTTAGAGGAAGAAAGTTGAACTAGATACGAGATGCCCACTCTGCCACATTCTTTTTGAGGATGGCGGATGACGAGTGTTGTGATCGGTAGACACACCTATAATTTGGCAGGATTTTTTCAGAAGTAGAAATAAACCTGATGCTTAACATCCTCAAGATCGTGGATGTTGATGGAGATCATGACAGCAAAACCATATTTTTGTGGGAGGAAGATCCACCACCAACATCGAGGAAGCTCCGGAAACTAAAACACAAGTGTTGCTCCGGTCCATCAATATTGCTAAGGCTCTCACCCAACCACCACCTTTTTTTTTAAGTGGAACACCCGATTCCATTAGATACTAGGCACAACAGCAAATCCATCAACACACGT
Organism: Alopecurus myosuroides; assembly: GCA_028641055.1. Lineage (NCBI taxonomy): Eukaryota > Viridiplantae > Streptophyta > Magnoliopsida > Poales > Poaceae > Alopecurus > Alopecurus myosuroides. The sequence goes on from CM054063.1 coordinate 130,950,042, forward strand.
ACATCATGCGGTAGTGAATCCGGCCAAAGGATTTTAATGTCTTGCTGATTCACACGGTAAGCTGCTAATTCATGAGCTAGAGTATTACTAGCTTTAGGGACGTGACTGAATTTAAATGAATTAAAAGACAACATGAAGCCGTAAGTCTCTGTAGACGATTCCTTCCGCTTTTTGTCACAATCTATACTTTGCATCGTTTATGAGAATCCCATTCCACTTGGATGCACATGGTACCTCACCCGAGGGTCTCTTTATGCGCCCCCCAGCCACTATATAACGCTTAATGCGAGCCGTATTCTGACTCGCCCATGTAGATTTTTGGAGCGGGCCATGTAGATTTTTGGAGCGGGCCGTCCCATTAAACCTTTGCTTTCACAGGAAATACGAAAGAGAAAATAAGGGAGAGTAAGGGGATTCGGACCTACGCACTCAGCTACGGAAGCACAGGGTGCACAGCCACTGGGCTATGACATGTTTTTATGTCCAACTCTCTCTTTTAAGCTTTTTATTGTCTCATTTTTCTGTTTTCATTTTTTCTCATTTTCTTTTTTGTTTTTTTTGTTCATCGAATTTTTTTGTTCAATTTTTTTGTTTAAACTGAAACTGTTCAAACTTTAAAATTTTCAAATTTGTATTTTTTTTCAAATTCGAATTTTTGTCCGGATAAAAAACTGTACAGAATTCAAAATTGTTCAAATGAAAAACCGTTTAGATTAAAATTTGTTCAAATTTGAGAATTGTTCATACGTAATATTTTTGTTTATGTTTTGGAATCGTTCAAACTTCAAATTTATTCACCATTTAAAAATATTAATTTTAAGTTATATGAATTTTTTTCTAACAACAGAAATTAAAAAAAAATTACAAATAGGCCGGCCTAGGAGCGAGTGAGCGAGTCAGGATAGGAAGAGCGACCGAGCCAGGCAACGGGCGAGTTGGAGCACTGCGCTTGCTATAGGCGCTGCATAGGGACATCCCCCACCCACCCCACCCAAGCGTACATAGCCAGCCAAGGTTCCGTCCAAAAAGGCCCGCAGACACGATGGTGCGTCCACGTAGTACTAGTAGCCGGGCCCATCAAATTTCCGGCCCAGGTCCTGGATGACCGTTGGAGAAGTGAGAAGTCGTGCCCAACACGCACGCCGCCGCCTTCCTTCTCCTCTCCCTTCTTCCAGCTCTCCGCCGACGTCGACCTCCGCGCCTCCGAGCCTCGCCGCCGCTCCCTTCTCTGACCAGCCACCCGAACCTCGCCGCCGCTCCGGCTCCCTTCTCCAGGTCCACTCTGGCTCCCCGACGCCACATCCCATCGCGAACTCTACCGTTCGTCGAGGACGACACAGCTCGGTTCCGCCCTCGATCGCCGCCGCGGTCGGCAGCCCCCTCCCCAGAGGTATGACTTGCGCCCCCAACCCCCAATCCTCTTCTCCCCTCCCCTCTCACTTCAAAATCGGTTCTTTTCTTTGCCATACTAGGAGGACGAATCGGTGTCCTGGAGATCCTTCTGCTAGCATCTGACTGGTACTCTGGTAGGTCGGAAGCCACCGCCGCCGTAAAGTCTCCACGCCGAGGATGCAAGCCGCCGCGGTCGTCGTTTCTCCACTCATAGAAAAAGTTGTTATCTACATCATCTTACGAGGAAGTCTTCCAGGTTCTCCATCCCTTTCCTTTCTACTACATTCTCAATGCACCGCCTTGAGTCGTACTGTATTAGCAATAGTACCAATCTAAGGCTAGACATGGGGCTGACTCTGGGGCCTCTCCTGGCAATTCACTCGTTAAAAAAGAACACGCCTGGAATTATTTCACTCAATGTCATGTGGTGCTTTGGTTCTTATTATGTATAGTTTAGGGAAGCGATTGGAGTCAACTAAGCCCCTGTAATAGACTGATCAATACTGCTTTAAACCATCAGGAATCAATCACCGCCAAAATTACGTCAGTTTGCCATCACGAGTGTTGCAGTTTGTACTTTGCCATGTTTTGATAGCCAGAACAACTTAATAGGAACCTTCATACTCTACATTTGCCTACCTGAATTTTTTTTCGGTGTCACCTTTTTTTTGCAGATGTTAACGTGCTGGAAGGTACACTAAGAAGGGATTACTTGTCATCTAACTTCGAGACAACAGCTGAGTTGCTTAAGTCAAATAGTCAAGATTTTGCTGATCAAAATTTTATTGCACGTCCTGAATCTTTTGATGTACTTCCATGGGTACCCAACACTGCTCCTGCTGTTACTTGACGCCTGTTAGACCTTGATTCTGCCCTTTCATACACGGCAGGGTTTAATAAAGAGCGAGAAGCTGGGGATTACAAGAAGGGGCTCACCGCGCACCACCAACAAGTCATCTTTCTGAGCTGCTTCAGGTGCTCTTCACTTCAAAGCAATGACAATTCTTGTCAATGTTGGCTTATGTAGTGTTTATGCCTTCCTGACATATGTTTTTGCAGCCAGATGTTGCGCTTTATCTGATATATTAAATGGTTCATCTCACAAGGTGTCCCTCTCTTTCATGCACAACGCTCTATACGAAGAGATCCATCAATTCTGTAAGCAGGTATTCTCCCTTATCTCCTGCCTTTTGCATCACAACCTTCATGAATGTGTCCTATGGGATCATTAGTCATCAGTCGATTGCCAAGTAATTTTATGCAATGCCTTAGTTTGTCCCTGTACAATTCCTCCTTCGATAGACGTTAATCCGTAATCCTTGCAAGGTTGCTGCTGAGAATCTGGTGAAAAAGCCTTATATAAGCTGGGCTGGCAAAAGAGTCACACGATGCCTACAAGTTCTCTGGCCTCTCTCACTTACAAATCTATTTGGCTCAAATGCCACTGGTTTGGCTCTTCCAACTACCGGTGTAGATCTTGTGGTTACTCTCCCTCCAGTTCGAAATCTGGTGAGTTGCACAACCATCAATAGCTTTCAACATGGTAGCTCAATTGCAGTTATCGTCCTGCTATCATAAAAACTAAGTCCCAACTGTTTACAGGAACCTATTAAAGAAGCTGGATTGTGGAAGGTCGTAATGGCATAAAGGAAACATGCTTCCAGGTAATGCATAAGGCCTGATAGGTCTTCTGCTCTCTGGATTATGTAATAGGTGAATGTGCTATTATAATACAAATACTGAGATGTTAATGCTTGATTGTGTATGCTTCTTCATCTTAAACTGCGGTTTCACCATAGTATACGACGACACTTGTTGTTAGAATTATGCTAGGAAATAAACGAAGTATTAATTTTTTTATGATATTTTATTACGTGCCCTGTGAGTCGTGGAGACCATGTTAACATAAGTTAATATTTAAGTTGTCAACTGTTCTCTCTACTTTCGTGAGGCCATGTAAAGCAAAACAAACGTACTGACTACCTAGTACCGACCTTTCGCATTTAGCTGTTTACTTATCACTAATTCTCTTACTAATCTATGTGCATAACTGGACATGCATGCTTGATTGGGATGCAACATCTTGATATCTTTTGTGCCCAAAGGAAAACATAAAGCTGATCTTCACGGGTCCTTTTTGTTTTGCTTTAGCATGCGGCAAGGTGTCTTGGAAACCAGGACTGGGTTAGAACTTAGAAGTGATTCCCTTAAAACGATTGAAAACACAACGGTAAGTCATAAGCACCTTTCATCTGCTAGTTTGTCGGCTAGTTTTTACCCCCCATTCTCTGATCAATAAATCTGCAGATACCTGTGATCATGCTTGTAGCACAAGTACCTTGTGACATAAATGTCTAGTGCGTACCCTTCTGTTCTCGATGGCTCACAAGAAAATCTAGTTGACATGCTTGGAGAGCAAGGGAGCCCGTGTTGTTCTGATAACTCTAGTTCAGAAGGCAGCAACACACTTTTGTCCTAAAACATGAATAAGGATGATTGCGATGCTGTGCAGTCAATTTGTCTTGATATAAGTTTAAATCACCATCCTACACATGACTCCAGACTACCGAGTTGGTAAAATAAAAGGCTTACCATGCCTGCTTTGTAATTTCATTGTACCAGATAATTTAGCACTCTATAAAGTCTGTGGTACTTTTTGTAAAAAAAAAACTATTTTTTTATCTGCTACTATGTTCAAACGGAAGAATAAGATAAGGAAAGCTAACAGATATGCTCCCTTGGCCTAGTAGAGAATGTACCATGGGTTAAATAACCAATTTTAGTGTCATTTAACACTCCAGCACATGAGACCGAATGAGAATTAATTACAGACACTCCTTTTCAGTTATTTGAAGGGTATTTGATGGAAAGGATGTCTGATATTTATTTAAAAAATATTGAAGAATATCAGAACAGTTTAACATCCTATTAATTGTAGTGAGCCCTTTCTTTTCACAATGTAATATAAAATGTCTAACATTGTGGATCAGAGGGAGTATTAGATAGGTGTGTATGACTACTTTAATGTTTTGATTATTTTACAATAAGCATGAGAATGCTTCTTTCGTGTCAGCATAAAGCTTCTCTTTCTGATGATCAAATCATTACTAAGTATTGTTTGGGAGAACTGCACATGGTTGTCTGCTGATTGACTTTACATAGACTTGGCCTGTTGTTCGTCAGGTGAACACATTCATCCATTGTTATGTTGCTGCAAGAAAAATTGTATCTATTTATGACCTGGAGGTTGAGATATGCAAGAACGAGGGTGTTGCACAGTTCGAGGAGCTGGGGTTGGGGCCTTTTCTTCAGCACCCGCTTGTTGCACATTAATTTTTTGTACCTGCTGATTTGTCCAAGGTGCCTAAGCTTAGTAGCGAGGAGATTATCAATTGCCTGCAGAAGTTTATCGATAATTCTAAGGAGAAAGTCACAGCGGAAAGCTTCGTAGATTAAATTGCGGAACAAAAATCAGTCTCTCGGAAGGAGAAACTCGGCGTGCGTGTACAGAGCTTGGGGTATGCACCTTTTCTTGTAGGCACATACTTATTCAGTTCTTTTGTGTGCTCCCACATAGGTACTGGTGTGTACATTGAAATAGAAATGACTTCCTTTTGCTTTGCTGCTACTATTACCCTCTCATTTTGCACCAGAGTATTACATTTTTTCAGATTTGAGTTGTTTTGTAGGTTGCACATTTCCTTCCTCAGCCAGGCCAGAAGAAATGAAGTTGGTGCTATTAAAGTTCTAGGCAACACCAGTGGTTCTGGTGATAGCACTTGCAAGAAGGATCTACCAAAACAGACAGATATTCATTTGGGGAAGCAGGTGTTGAACAGGAGGTTCGATGCTATAACTAGCCGCATAAAGCAATTACCAGGCATCAATAAGCATATTCATTTTGATTCAAGCGATGATGAAGTTGCTGGCGATACTAGTTTGGAGGGTGATGCAGTTGATGAGATTGAGGAAGCATCGAAGTTGCTGGCGATAGCTGTCATATTGAAGTTAAAAAAAAATAGCTGTCATATTGTTGGTAGCAAGGATGCTGATAAGCGTATTAGTAATTGCCCATATCCGTCGACAACAGAAGAAATTGTGCGTCTTGGCTTGAAATCTGAACTGAGTAAAAAGTCAGCTATAGAGAGCAGCAATGTTAAAGCGACTGAACAAAATTGTTCATTCAAGAAATAGAAGGAAATATCAGGAAAATGGAACTCCTAGTTATTCGTGCAGACATCCTGAGAAGGACCAAAAGGTGCAAATGGAAAAGAAAGAAGCATCGCCTAATTGCTTCCTGAGTACAAGTGAGCTGGAGAAATTCATAACAACCTGGAAAGAAGCATACCGTGAACCTCGAGTTGAGCAGGTATGCTTGTTAGTTGTTACACTTGGTCAAATCTTTGTTCTCTATGAATAATTGTGAATTGTAGCTACATTCTCCACATATGTATTTTTTTTGTAAGAAGTAAGCAGTGTTAATATGTGGCTCCTTTGTAATCATGTTAGTTCGTTGCCCCCACCGCCTCCCTAGTTTGTCCTCCCTCCGTTCCGAATTGTAAGATGTTTCGGATATTTCAATGTGTAGACCTTTAACCGAGGTATTATGCTGAATTTGATGATTCAGGAGCAAGAAGGTGCTCTATACAGAAGGTACTCTACCTGTCACGTCTGTAATGTTAACTCATCCAGTTACTTGGTACGAATGTCTCATCCATTTGATGCCGTGAAATATAGAACCTTAACCTAATGTTGATGGTTATGTGTTGCCAAGGATGCGGACATGGACTCGCTCAACGACGTGTGCTGCTAGACCTGTAAGTTCAAGGAAGGGGCAGTATATCAGATTTGCACACAAATTTGGATCTGGAGACTGGGAGCAAGCGGGATAAACCTCTACGAGATATCGTTGCTTTTGTGTCGTCGGCTACACGATTGCAGTTCTTGGTTGAAATGGGCCTTTATGAGGGGGAGGAGTCCGCTAAACGGGAGGAGGTGCTACGGGAGATTGATGAGGTAACTCCTTTCCTCGCTTGCTACTCCCTCTTGCTTACTTGATATCTCGGATTCTAGGAAATTAGGAGGTGAAACTAAAAAGGGACAATATAACTTTTGATATGGCAGCATTGGCGTTTGAACATCCCTTTTAATCAGAAAGGTCTGCCTTGCAAGACAAATTTGATAACATTGATATATAATTAATTTGTTAATGCTTCCTATGGAGACATGATAATGTTTCATTAGTGTTTTTTGTTATCATTTTTCTGTTTTAGAAATGGCAATCCTATTTTGCAGTGTAACTTATCCTGTATTAGGTCTTTCCTTTGTATGCTTTGCAGTTACTCTAACCTGTATAGTATTTTCATTGATTTTGCAGATTGTTAAGGATTTGGTGAATCAGTTAACTAGTCAGAAAGGGCATTCTAAGCAAATGATTGAAAAGATAAATTTAGTTCTTTTCACTTTTGAATCTTACCAATTGGGGGTAACTCCTTCTGTTGCTGGCTTGCCTGCCTTTTCTGTTATTCCATACACCTTGTCCCTTCTGGCAAATGGTCATCTCTTAGATTATTTTATATTCTTATTAATGCGAATCAATCACCACCATATTATAATCACCTAAAAATTCTCATAGTCTAGTAAGAAGTTATCATTACTTCAGTTTGCAGTGTTAGAAACTTGACTTGGCTCTTTTCTCATATAGATGCTTTTGGGTTTTCTAGGCAATTTCATCCAAATTGCCCCCCTACTAGAAGCCAGTTAGCAGTATAATTTCTGTAACCTGCTGCCAAACTTCTGTTGCATGTTCGGCACTTGGGCTGCTGTCAACTTGGCACTGCATTCGTCTGATATTGCATAGTTTATGCCAGGGTGACATTACTCCTCTTCTAGATGGCGGATAACAAATTAAAATTCAAGATCAAGTGGTACAGTTGTTTATGCGAAGGTTTCTATAACTAATTCTTGTGATCTATAATTGATCATAACCATTCCTCTTTAGTCCAATGGGTGAAACAAGTAATGTCACTGTAACATTGCTACACATCATGTCAGAGGATAAAAAATGTTATCGTGATTGGATGAGTATGGTGGACGAGTGGAGTAATTTCTATGCCATTTTATTGTGTACAATCAAGAGGGAGAAACAGCTCACACAATAAACAATCTAACACCACCTGTTCTGTCTGATATGAGCTAGAACGACAACCAATAAAAAACAGTGATCGTACATTCAACTTCTACACCTTTTCATGAATTGTCACTGAGATAAGAATTAAGTTAGAAGGAATTTGGAGTTATGAATTGTTTGAGTACATTTAGCAATCTGGTACTGTGACAGATGCTGCCTGGTTGGTTCAAGTCTATGTTACATCAAGATATTGCAGAATATTTTCCCCCTGCAGTAATTTATCTTTATAAAATGCAGATAGAGTGGGATACTAAAGGAATGATGCAATGCCATCCTTACCCATGTCAGTATACAAATCCTTCAGTACAGTGTTCTCATTGTCATGGGCTTATCAAGGAAAGAAGGTATGAAAATACATGGGTAAAAATTTGATATATCTGTGGAACAGTTGATGAGTTTATGCATGAAATTGGAATATACACTTTGTGGAAGTCTGGAATGGATCTAGCAGTCACCCATGTCCGTAAGAAGCAGATCCCATATTATGTATTTGAACAGGGTTACAAGAAACCTTGCCTGCCAATGCATGCAAACCAGCAAGAGCAGTCTGATAGAAATGACACTGAAAATGGCACACGGACGACATCTCTGGATGGCCGACTTAAGAGAAAGCGTGATTTTGATGGAGCTGGTCACGTCGAATCACGTAAATCTGTTAAAAGGTCTTCAGTAGTAAGCTCAGGCTACGAGGAAAGTCCACCTGACTCTGGAAATGTTGTTAGTCAAATTGTATGCGAGAACCCAGTCAAATAGGTTTCCAGTGCCCTTTGTAATGGAGTTTAGAATAATCCTTTGTGTGGCGATGTTAATCTGGAATCAGCAAGTTGCTCCATTTCACCACATGGATCTGAGAAATCCGCAGCATCAGTCACGAGCTGTGCTGCCATGGCAACAGTTGGCATGATTGATGAAACTGCCGGTCCTGAAAGCTCTCTGCCATGTGTTATCAATGGTACAGTTCAGACTATGGCAGTCAACACACCTATAAATTGTGTGGCTGAGAAAGATGAAGGTAATTTTGAGGGAATTGATAGACTGGCAAGCAGTAATTGTGCAGAGTCTCTGGAGGAGGCAGAAACACTCACTGGGAACGTCCTTAGTGAGAATATGCACTCAAGTGGGAATGAAGTGATTTGAAGTGGCCTTCCATAGAGGTTTTGGTTCCTATGCATTCTCCCTGTTCAAATTATCTTTCTATTTTTGTTATTATCCAAGATGTGCTCAACTTCTTTCATTTCTGTTCTATTTAATTATTTTCGTCTGCAAAGCTGAGTGATGTGATTGAAGTAGTTTCTAAAGATCATGCAGGTGCTTAATTCGGTGTAGTGGTGTACCCAGCAGAAAGCTTCAATGAGGCATGTCTTTTAACCAATCCTGTTGCATTTATAGCATCTAAACGATCTACTTTGTTCACGCTTGTGCTTGGTATGTCTTTTTTTTTTCCAATGGCAGTTCTCATCTGTCCTGAGCTGTGCGAGTGGAGGATAGGAAAAGGAAACAATGACTGCTGACTACAGAATGGAATCAGAGGTTTCATCGCCGTGGTCGGTAAGTTTGTTCACTCCCAAAGATTGCTTCCGAGTTCTGACACAGAGTTTGTCAGAAGGGAGTCTTGAACGAACGAAGCCGGCGCTGGTGCCAGAGCCTCCACATGTTCTCTGAAGCATCTGTTTCCTGAACCGCAGAAAATGCTGACGAAAACCGGTGGAGCAGGAAGTGGTATGAAAGAAGGCACTCCTTAAGCGGGCTGAAGAAGGAGCAGGTGTCACACAGCAAGCACCAACGAGAGGTGAGCTTGATTTATTTATAAGCATGCTAAATTCAGTACATTTTTTCAATATTTCTGGATTTATAGGATTAATACAGGTGCTTGAGCATACCCTCCAGCACATGCATCACTCAGATAATCGCACAAGACACATTTTGGAATTTGAAGTGTTATTTTTGCTGTTTATTGCTAGAACTTGACGGTAACCTTGAATATTTAGGTGGGGAGGCAATGGTGTTGTGGCTGCCGGCAAGGTGATAGTTATGAGTGGTTACCGAAGTGTGCTAGCTAGGTGGACTGGCATGGTGCGCTAGCTAGATCATCTTGGTAGTTGCTAAGCAACATTTGACGTTTAGTGATAGGCTTTACTTGCCCAAGTTTCATACTAATTACTTTAAATTTAGAGGACAATCAGGTCTTAATTCCCATTTAAATTTGTAATGTAAATTAAATCTTCACAATCAATCCTTTATTTTGGTAATTTAGCTCACTATTATTTGCACTTCCAAGTCTGTATTTTCGTTTTTTCTATCATGTAATGCACAGCCCCTGGGTAGGGTATGGTATAGAGAATGCCCTGCGGAATGTGGTTAGTAGGTATTCTAAAATGATATAGGTAGGGAATATAAATTATGCCTTGACATATAGTTCAGCCTAGATATTCTAAAAAAATATAATTACAACGATTACATATAAATTATGTTTGTAGATTCATCCATTATGGTCAATGTGCATAGTTCCCACCCACTCCTATTTGCATTGAAAGCGTGGCCCATTTTAGAGAAAAATACACACACCTCTTGGCACTAGACTTAGCTCATCTTGGCAGTTCTGTTTGGGTCTCATTTCCGTAATATGCTAGTCATAATTTCCCGTATTTCCGTAATATGCTGGTCATAACTTCCAATATTTCTCTCAGCATATCACTCCTAAACACTTCACTTTAAAATTCTAAGATTGGAATGTCAGTATGACCGTATTATAAAAAGAGGAAACTCCATTGCAGTGAAGATCACCTTGTTCTGAATGCTCCTCCGAAGAAGTAAATCGTGGCGATGGTAAAAAAATAGATAGTGTCGCTAGTATTAGAGTGGTAGGCAATAATAAATCGTTTTTTTTAATCCACTCATATAATTAACAGTCACCACCCAATGGCATTCACGGCGTTTCTCCTCCAAATGGGGTGTTAAATCTTGCGTGTTTCTCCTTATGCACCCTCCGGGACTTATTTGTCACAATCCCTTTGCCGTTCGATGAGCCACATCATTTTCACCCCTTCCCCATGCATTCTCTGCGTCTTCATGTTCCGGCTAGTTGTGTTCTTGTCCTGGCTACGGGCTACTCGGTATCCGGCCTCGATCTCGTATCATACGTTTCCTTTATGGGTGGCCCTGGGCTGGGATCCTCTGTAGTTACTGTACGTAGTATCCGGCCTCGATCTCGCATCATACGTTTCCTTTATGGGTGGCCGTGGGCTGGGATCCTCTGTAGTTACTGTACGTAATGTGGCTGGGGCCCAGCTGTCAGCGACTGTTACTGTATGTACAATAACCGCAGATGATCTCAGCTGGGGTGGCCCTGGCCTTGGCGACATGTACATTGACCGTCTCTTTATGGGTGGTCCTCACCTTGGCAACACGTACTTGATGCGTAGGATGGCTACGAAGCATAGTGTGGCGGATGATGACCGTAGGTGATGGGCCTTGAGTAAAGTCCATTACGAAACGTTAACTTGTAGAGAGTAGGAAAATCAAAGCCTTTTAAGTATCTATTACTTAATAGCATACATGGCCCAGCTATCATATTCATCTTGGTTTCTTTGTTGCAATCCCTTTGCTTTCCACATCGTTTTCACCTCTTTCACTGTTCACTCTCTTTGCTACGGGTTGCTCGGTATTCAGTCTCGATCTCGCACCATGCGTTCCCTTGATGGGCACCCCCACCCTTGGCGACAGGTAGCATCGTGCTCGCAGGCGCTTCGCGTCCTGTGCGTCAGATGTGGTGCCGACTGTCCGCATGGTTATGGTGGTGCTCGTGCGTAGGATGGCGATGATGCCTTCGGGTGTTGGACCCTGAGTAAAGTTCATTATGAACATTTAACTCGTACGTCTAAACTTTAAATCTCTGCATTGAACTTACTATTCTTAGTCTATTTCAATTCTTTGACCCAATTTCACGCAAGAAAAAAATATGTCCCCTTATAAGATAATCAACTACTCTCAACATGGCCCACCTGTTATATTTATCTTGGACTTCTTTGTCGCAATTCCTTTCCTCTCGTCATCTGCTTCCAACAACTTTTTTTACCTCTTTCCCCTCTTTACTTTATCCTCTATTCCAACTCCTTGACCCAATTTTAGGCAAGGAAAGAAATATGTCCCCTTTATAAGATATTTATCTTGAACTTCTTTGTAGCAATCCCTTGCCTCTCGTCGATCCGCTTCCCATAACTTTTTTACCTCTTTCCCATACACTCTTTACTTCTTCTCTTTCGGTCGGGAGTTCTTGCCCCAACTTCGGGTTTCTCGGTATCTGCCTCGATCTTGCATCATGTGTTCCCTTGTTGGGTGCCTTTCCCTTTGGTTTTGTAATACATTTAATCACCATGTCGATCGAATAATAGTGGGGCTAGTATTGGAGTGGTAGGCAATAATAGATCATTTTTTTGAAAAAAATACATTTTCATCGCCTTTACCTATTGGCGTGCTACATCTTGCGTGTTTCTCCTTCCACGCATCTCTCTTAGCCTTCTTTATTGTAATCAATTTGCTACTCCGCGAGCCACGATATTTTACCCCCTTCCCCATCCATAGTTCTCCATGGTTCTGCTAGTATCCCTTGCACCTTTCCACACTGTTTTCACACCTTCCCTTGCACTCTCTTCTTATCGACCGGGCCTTCTTGTACCCGCTATGGGTTGCTTGTTATTCAACCTCGATATCCCATCATGCGTTCTCTTGATGGGCACCCTTGGCCTTGATGACAGGTAGCGTCGTGCTCGCAGGCTTCACGTCCTGTGCGTCAGACGCGGTGGTGCCAACTGTCCATGTGGCTATGGTGGTGCCCGTGCGTAGGTGGCGGATGATGCCTTCGGGTGTTGGACTCTGAGTAAAGTTCACTATGAACATTTAACTCTCCGCCTAAACTTTAAATCTCTGCATTGAACTTACGAATCTCGGTCCATTCCAACTCTTTGACATAATTTCAGGCATGTTTGTTATCCCTTGCACCTTTCCACATTGTTTTCACACCTTCCCCTTGCTACGGGTTTGGTATTCAACCTCGATCTCGCATCATGCGTTCTCTTGATGGGCGCCCTTGGCCTTCGCGATAGGTAGCGTCGTGCTCGCAGGATTCACGTCATGTGCGTCAGACGCGGTGGTGCCGACTGTCCATGTGGCTATGGTGGACCCTGAGTAAAGTTCACTATGAACATTTAACTCTCCACGTAAACTTTAAATCTGTGCATTGAACTTACGAATATCGATCTATTCCAACTCTTTGACCTAATTTCAGGCCTGGTTGCTATCCCTTGCACCTTACCACATTGTTTTCACACCTTCCCCTTCACTCTCTTCTTATCGACCGGGCCTTCTTGTACCCGCTACGGGTTGCTTGGTATTCAACCTCGATCTCGCATCATGCGTTCTCTTGATGGGCGCCCTTGGCCTTGGCGACAGGTAGCGTCGTGCCCTCAGGTTTCACGTCCTGTGCGTCAGACGCGGTGGTGCCGACTGTCCATGTGGCTATGGTGGTGCCCGTGCGTAGGGTGGCGGATGATGCCTTCGGGTGTTGGACCCTGAGTAAATTTCACTATGAACATTTAACTCTCCGCCTAAAATTTAAATCTCCGCATTGAACTTACGAATCTCGGTCTATTCCAACTCTTTGACATAATTTCAGGCCTGGTTGATATCCCTTGCATCTTTCCACATTGTTTTTACACCTTCCCCTTGCACTCTTTTCTTAGCGACCAGGCCTTCTTGTACCTGCTACGGGTTTCGTATTCAACCTCGATCTCGCATCATGCGTTCTCTTGATAGGCACCCTTGGCCTTGGCGATAGATAGCGTCGTGCTCGCAGGCTTCACGTCCTGTGCGTCAGACGCGATGGTGCCGACTGTCCATGTGGCTATGGAGGACCCTGAGTAAAGTTCACTATGAACATTTAACTCTCTGCTTAAACTTTAAATCTCTGCATTGAACATACGAATCTCGATCTATTCCAACTCTTTGACCTAATTTCAGGCCTGGTTGCTATCCCTTGCACCTTTCCACATTGTTTTCACACCTTCCCCTTGCACTCTCTTCTTATCTACCGGGCCTTCTTGTACCCGCTACAGGTTGCTTGGTATTCAACCCCGATCTCGCATCATGCGTTCTCTTGATGGGCGCCCTTGGCCTTGGCGACAGGTAGCGTCGTGCTCGCAGGCTTCACGTCCTGTGCGTCAGACGCGGTGGTGCCGACTGTCCATGTGGCTATGGTGGTGCTCATGCCTAATGTGGCAGATGATGCCTTCGTGTGTTGGACTCTGAGTAAAGTTCACTATGAACATTTAACTCTCCGCCTAAACTTTAAATCTTTGTATTGAACTTACGAATCTCGGTCTATTCCAACTCTTTGACATTATTTCAGGCATGTTTGTTATCGCTTGCACCTTTCCACATTGTTTTCACACCTTCCCCTTGCACTCTCTTCTTATCGACTAGGCCTTCTTGTACCTGCTACGGGTTTGGTATTCAACCTCGATCTCGCATCATGCGTTCTCTTGATGGGCGCCCTTGGCCTTCGCGATAGGTAGCGTCGTGCTCGCAGGATTCACGTCCTGTGCGTCAGACGCGGTGGTGCCGACTGTCCATGTGGCTATGGTGGACCCTGAGTAAAGTTCACTATGAACATTTAACTCTCCACGTAAACTTTAAATCTGTGCATTGAACTTACGAATATCGATCTATTCCAACTCTTTGACCTAATTTCAGGCCTGGTTGCTATCCCTTGCACCTTTCCACATTGTTTTCACACCTTCCCCTTCACTCTCTTCTTATCGACCGGGCCTTCTTGTACCCGCTACGGGTTGCTTGGTATTCAACCTCGATCTCGCATCATGCGTTCTCTTGATGGGCGCCCTAGGCCTTGGCGACAGGTAGCGTCGTGCCCTCAGGTTTCACGTCCTGTGCGTCAGACGCGGTGGTGCCGACTGTCCATGTGGCTATGGTGGTGCCCGTGCGTAGGGTGGCGGATGATGCCTTCGGGTGTTGGACCCTGAGTAAATTTCACTATGAACATTTAACTCTCCGCCTAAAATTTAAATCTCTGCATTGAACTTACGAATCTCGGTCTATTCCAACTCTTTGACATAATTTTAGGCCTGGTTGATATCCCTTGCATCTTTCCACATTGTTTTTACACCTTCCCCTTGCACTCTTTTCTTAGCGACCAGGCCTTCTTGTACCTGCTACGGGTTTCGTATTCAACCTCGATCTCGCATCATGCGTTCTCTTGATAGGCACCCTTGGCCTTGGCGATAGATAGCGTCGTGCTCGCAGGCTTCACGTCCTGTGCGTCAGACGCGATGGTGCCGACTGTCCATGTGGCTATGGAGGACCCTGAGTAAAGTTCACTATGAACATTTAACTCTCTGCTTAAACTTTAAATCTCTGCATTGAACATACGAATCTCGATCTATTCCAACTCTTTGACCTAATTTCAGGCCTGGTTGCTATCCCTTGCACCTTTCCACATTGTTTTCACACCTTCCCCTTGCACTCTCTTCTTATCTACCGGGCCTTCTTGTACCCGCTACGGGTTGCTTGGTATTCAACCCCGATCTCGCATCATGCGTTCTCTTGATGGGCGCCCTTGGCCTTGGCGACAGGTAGCGTCGTGCTCGCAGGCTTCACGTCCTGTGCGTCAGACGCGGTGGTGCCGACTGTCCATGTGGCTATGGTGGTGCTCATGCGTAATGTGGCAGATGATGCCTTCGGGTGTTGGACTCTGAGTAAAGTTCACTATGAACATTTAACTCTCCGCCTAAACTTTAAATCTTTGTATTGAACTTACGAATCTCGGTCTATTCCAACTCTTTGACATTATTTCAGGCATGTTTGTTATCGCTTGCACCTTTCCACATTGTTTTCACACCTTCCCCTTGCACTCTCTTCTTATTGACCAGGCCTTCTTGTACCTGCTACGGTTTGGTATTCAACCTCGATCTCGCATCATGCGTTCTCTTGATGGGTGCCCTTGGCCTTCGCGATAGGTAGCGTCGTGCTCGCAGGATTCACGTCCTGTGCGTCAGACGCGGTGGTGCCGACTGTCCATGTGGATATGGTGGACCGTGAGTAAAGTTCACTATGAACATTTAACTCTCCACGTAAACTTTAAATCTCTGCATTGAACTTACGAATCTCGATGTATTCCAACACTTTGACCTAATTTCAGGCCTGGTTGCTATCCCGTGCATCTTTCAACATTGTTTCCACACCTTCCCCTTCACTCTCTTCTTATCGATCGGGCCTTCTTGTACCCGCTACGGTTTCCTTGGTATTCAACCTCGATCTCGCATCATGCGTTCTCTTGATGGGCTCCCTTGGCCTTGGCGACAGGTAGCGTCGTGCTCGCAGGCTTCACGTTCTGTGTGTCAGACGCGGTGGTGCCGACTGTCCATGTGGATATGGTGGTGCCCGTGCGTAGGGTGGCGAATGATGCCTTCGGGTGTTGGACCCTGAGTAAAGTTCACTATGAACATTTAATTCTCCGCCTAAACTTTAAATCTCTGCATTGAACTTACGAATCTCGGTCTATTCCAACTCTTTGACCTGATTTCAGGCCTGGTTGATATCCCTTGCACCTTTCCACATTGTTTTCAAACCTTCCCCTTGCACTCTCTTATCGACCGGGCCTTTTTGTACCCGCTACGGGTTGCTTGGTATTCAACCTCGATCTAGAATCATGACTTCTCTTGATGGGCGCCCTTGGCCTTGGCGACAGATAGCATCGTGCTCGCAGGCTTCACGTCCTGTGCGTCAGACGCGGTGGTACCGACTGTCCATGTGGCTATGGTGGTGCCTGTGCGTAGGATGGCGGATGATGCCTTCGTGTGTTGGAACCTGAGTAAAGTTCATTATGATCATTTAACTCTCCGCCTAAACTTTAAATATCTGCATTGAACTTACGAATCTCAGTCTATTCCAACTCTTTGACCTAATTTCAGGCCTGGTTGCTATGCCTTGCACCTTTCCACATTGTTTTCACACCTTCCCCTTGCACTCTCTTCTTATCGACCGGGCCTTCTTGTACCTGCTACGGGTTGCTTGGTATTCAACCTCGATCTCGCATCATGCGTTCTCTTGATGGGCGCCCTTGGCCTTGGCGACAGGTAGCGTCGTGCTCGCAGGCTTCGCGTCCTGTGCGTCAGACGCGGTGGTGCCGACTGTCCATGTGGCTATGGTGGTGTCCGTGCGTAGGGTGGCAGATGATGCCTTCGGGTGTTGGACCTTGAGTAAAGTTCACTATAAACATTTAACTCTCTGCATTGAACTTACGAATCTCGGTCTATTCCAACTCTTTGACCTAATTTCAGGCCCGGTTGATATCCCTTGCACCTTTCCACATTGTTTTCACACCTTCCCCTTGAAGCAAATTATCGACCAGGCCATTTTGTACCCGCTACGGGTTGCTTGGTATTCAACCTCGATCTCGCATCATGCGTTTTCTTGATGGGCTCCCTTGGCCTTGGCGACAGGTAGCGTCGTGCTCTCAGGCTTCACGTCATGTGCGTCAGACACGGTGGTGCCGACTGTCCATGTGGCTTTCGTGGTGCCCGTGCGTAGGGTGGCGGATGATGCCTTCGGGTGTTGGACCCTGAGTAAAGTTCACTATGAACATTTAACTCTCCAACTAAACTTTAAATCTCTCCATTGAACTTACGAATCTCGGTCTATTCCAACTCTTTGACCTAATTTCAGGCATGGTTGCTATCCCTTGCACCTTTCCACATTGTTTTCACACCTTACCCTTGCACTCTTCTTATCGACCGGGCCTTCTTGTACCCGCTATGGGTTGCTTGGTATTCAACCTTGATCTCGCATCATGCATTCTCTTGATGGGCGCCCTTGGCCTTGGCGACAGGTAGCGTCGTGCCCTCAGGTTTCACGTCCTGTGCGTCAGACGCGGTGGTGCCGACTGTCAATGTGGCTATGGTGGTGCCCGTGCGTAGGGTGGCGGATGATGCCTTCGGGTGTTGGACCCTGAGTAAAGTTCACTATGAACATTTAACTCTCCGCCTAAACTTTAAATCTCTGCATTGAACTTACGAATCTCGGTCTATTCCAACTCTTTGACCTAATTTCAGGCCTGGTTGATATCCCTTGCACCTTTCCACATTGTTTTCACACCTTCCCCTTGCACTCTCTTCTTATCGACCATGCCTTTTTGTACCCGCTACGGGTTGCTTGGTATTCAACCTCGATCTCGCATCATGCGTTCACTTGATGGGCGCCCTTGGCCTTGGCGACAGGTAGCGTCGTGCTCGCAGGCTTCACGTCCTGTGCGTCAGACGCGGTGGTGCCGACTGTCCATGGGTGGTGTCCGTGCGTAGGGTGGCGGATGATGCCTTCGGGTGTTGGACCCTGAGTAAAGTTCACTATGAACATTTAACTCTCTGCATTGAACTTACGAATCTTGGTCTATTCCAACTCTTTGACCTAATTTCAGGCCTGGTTGATATCCCTTGCACCTTTCCACATTGTTTTCACACCTTCCCCTTGCACTCTCTTATCGATCGGGCCTTCTTGTACCCGCTACGGGTTGCTTGGTATTCAACCTCGATCTCGCATCATGCGTTCTCTTGATGGGCGCCCTTGGCCTTGGCGAGATGTAGCGTCGTGCTCGCGGGCTTCACGTCCTGTGCGTCAGACGCGGTGTTGCCGACTGTCCATGTGGCTATGGTGGTGCCCGTGCGTAGGGTGGCGGATGATGCCTTCGGGTGTTGGACCCTGAGTAAAGTTCACTATGAACATTTAACTCTCCGCCTAAACTTTAAATCTCTGCATTGAACTTACGAATCTCGGTCTATTCCAACTCTTTGACATAATTTCAGGCCTCGTTGATATCCCTTGCACCTTTCCACATTGTTTTTACACATTCCCCTTGCACTCGCTTCTTATCGACCAGGCCTTCTTGTACCTGCTACGAGTTTGGTATTCAACCTCGATCTCGCATCGTGCGTTCTCGTATGGGCGCCCTTGGCCTTGGCGATAGGTAGCGTCGTGCTCGCAGGATTCACGTCTTGTGCGTCAAATGCGGTGGTGCCGACTGTCCATGTGGCTATGGTGGACCCTGAGTAAAGTTCACTATGAACATTTAACTCTCCGCCTAAACTTTAAATCTCTGCATTGAACTTACGAATCTCGATCTATTCCAACTCTTTGACCTAATTTCAGGCCTGGTTGCTATCCCTTGCACCTTTCCACATTGTTTTCACACCTTCCCCTTGCACTCTCTTCTTATCGACCGGGCCTTCTTGTACCCGCTACGGGTTGCTTGGTATTCTACCTCGATCTCGCATCATGCGTTCTCTTGATGGGCGCCCTTGGCCTTGGCGACAGGTAGCGTCGTGCTCGCAGGCTTCACGTCCTGTGCGTCAGACGCGGTGGTGCTGACTGTCCATGTGGCTATGGTGGTGCCCGTGCGTAGGGTGGCGGATGATGCCTTCGGGTGTTGGACCCTGAGTAAAGTTCACTATGAACATTTAACTCTCCGCCTAAACTTTAAATCTCTGCATTGAACTTACGAATCTCGGTCTATTCCAATTCTTTGACCTGATTTCAGGCCTGGTTGATATCCCTTGCACCTTTCCACATTGTTTTCAAACCTCCCCTCCACTCTCTTTTTATTGACCGGGCCTTCTTGTACCCGCTACGGGTTGCTTGGTATTCAACATCGATCTCGCATCATGCATTCTCTTGATGGGCGCCCTTGGCCTTGGCGACAGGTAGCGTCGTGCTCGCAGGCTTCACGTCCTGTGCGTCAGACGCGGTGGTGCCGACTGTCCATGTGGCTATGGTGGTGCCTGTGCGTAGGGTGGCGGATGATGCCTTCGGGTGTTGGACGCTGAGTAAAGTTCATTATGGACATTTAACTCTCTGCCTAAACTTTAAATATCTGCATTGAACTTACGAATCTCGGTCTATTCCAATTCTTTGACCTAATTTCAGACCTGGTTGCTATGCCTTGCACCTTTCCACATTGTTTTCACACCTCCCCCTTGCACTCTCTTCTTATCGACCAGGCCTTCTTGTACCTGCTATGGGTTGCTTGGTATTCAACCTCGATCTCACATCATGCGTTCCCGTGATGGGCGCCCTTGGCCTTGGCGACAGGTAGCGTCGTGCTCGCAGGCTTCACGTCGTGTGCGTCAGACGCGGCAGTGCCGACTGTCCATGTGTCTATGGTGGTGGCCGTGCGTAGGGTGACAGATGATGCCTCCGGGTGTTGGACCCTGAGTAAAGTTCACTATGAACATTTAACTCTCCGCCTAAACTTTAAATCTCTGCATTGAACTTACGAATCTCGGTCTATTCCAACTCTTTGACCTAATTTCAGGCAAGAAAAAAATATGTCCCCTATTAAGATAATTAACTACTCTCAACATGGCCCACCTGTCATAGTCATGTTGGACTTCTTTGTAGTAATCCCTTTGCCTCTCGCTGACCCGCTTCCGTCAACTTTTTTAACTCTTTCCCATACACTCTTTACTTCTTCATCTTCCGTCCGAGAGTTCTTGCCCCAGCTTAGAGTTTCTCAGTATCCGGTCTCGATCTCACATCATGTGTTCCCTTGCGGGGTGCCTTTGGCTTTGGCGACATGATAATTATTATTCATGGAAATGTATTGCAAAACCTACAAGAATTTCATATTGCGTCTAAGTAATGCTAGTATTGGAGTTGTAGGCAATAATAGATCTTTTTTTCTGAAAAAAATACATTTTCATCGCCTTTACCTATCGGCGTGCTACAGCTTTCGTGTTTTCGCCCCTTCCTCATCCACACTTCTCCATGGTTCAGCTGGGTGTTTTTTCCTGACTGCAGTTTGCTCGGTATCCGGCCTCGATCTCGCATCACACGTTCCCTTGCTGGGCGCCCCGAGCCTTGGAGCTATGGTAGTTCTCGTGCGTAGGGTGACATATTATGACATGACATGAGTAAAGTCTATTCTTAACCATTAACTCATAACGCAGAACTTTAAACCTCTACGATGAACTTACTAGCCATAGTCTACCTTGAATCAGGAAAGGAAAAACATGTCGAAGAAGATAATCAACTACTCCAAGTGACTTGCATGTCATATTAATATTGGCCTTCTTTGTCCCAATCCCTTTGCCGCTCGCCGATCCACTTTCTACATTGTTTTCAGCCCATCTGCATGACTCTCTTCATGGTCTGGCTGGGCATTCTTGCCCCATCTACGGGGTCGGCATCCGGCCTTGATCTCACATTCCCTTATTTTGTATCCCTGGCCTTGACAATAGATAACATCATGCTCGCGGGTCTACGTCCGGTCCGTTCGATGTCGTGTTGCCGACTGCCCATACTATCTCTTTCTTTATCGTAATCCCATTGCCACTCTACGACCCACAACATTTTCACCCCTTCCCCATCCACTCCCTGCTTCTTCATGGTTCAACTGGGTGTTTTTTCCCCAACTACAGTGTGCTCGGTGACTAGCCTCGCTCTCGCATCATGCGGCCCCTGATGGGCGCCCTTAGCCTTGGTGACAGCTAGTGATGTGCTCGCAGGTGTGTCTTACGCGCCAGACGCGGTGGTGACTGCCACTGCAGCTATGGTAATGATCGTGCGTAGGGTAACAGATGATGCCTTCGGGTGGTGGGACCTGAGTAAATTCCATTGTGAATTTTTAACTCGTAGGGTGCAGCGAAATTGAACACCGAACTTTAAATCTATGCGGTGAAACTTACTAGCCTCGGTCTATCCCGACTCTGGACCTATGTAAGTAAAAAATTACACCCTGTCGAATGTCTGACTCTACAAATCCCTTATGTGATCCTATCGGGTTTCGATTAGGAGAACCCATGAGCGCTGGTGGAATCGTCGGCTAGACAGGGGGCGAGATTTACCCAGGTTCGGGGCCCTCGTAGAGGTAAAACCCTTACTCCTGCCTCTTGTCGATCTGTATTGATGAAAAGATCGGTTACAATGGTGGTACTCGAATCGAGAGTAAGGACTCGAGTTCAAGGTTTCGATGGTGAGGTGTTGCTTAGCCCCCTACCGGTGATTCTCCTGGCCTTAAATAGGTGGCCAGGTCTCAAACCTTGCCCGGAGAGGACTCGAATTCTAACCCTAGGTCGGTTACAAGTTTCCAAACTTAACCCGCAAGTTAGTGTGGGTGGGCTTCACGTAGGCCTTCTAGAATATTCCAAGGGCTCCTCTTCTTGGGCCTTAACCTTGGGCCCGAGATGGGGTGTCCTTACTCGCAGGGTCCAGGATCCATGCCTTCGTCAGTAGCCCCCGAGCGTTTGCTCGAGTGGGTTTTTTCCAGTCGAGTAGACGGTCGAATCTTGGCCTTTCTTTCCTGCGGT
Source organism: Alopecurus myosuroides (assembly GCA_028641055.1). Classification (NCBI taxonomy): domain Eukaryota; kingdom Viridiplantae; phylum Streptophyta; class Magnoliopsida; order Poales; family Poaceae; genus Alopecurus; species Alopecurus myosuroides. The sequence continues at coordinate 130,971,990 of CM054063.1, forward strand.
TAACCAGCTTGGTTGTTTTCCTGTTTAGAGGGTGTGTACCCTGTATTATAAGCTTTCATACTCGAGTATCGAGCAAAGCAAGTGCCTGCTTTTATGGCTTTTTGTCGCAGAAGGATGCGGCGCAGCAGCTTGGCTCTCCCGAGAGATCAGGGCCAATTAATTGCGACTAGGGCAAAAACATTTCTGGCCTACACAGATTCGAGACCTCCGACTCGAACCCGGTAAGGTGATTGTTGCGACTGGGCCGTTGTGGTCTTATCGAGTCAAACTTAACCTATGGGGGTACCCGGCGCGTCCGCTAGGATTTTTCTTCGTGTTGTTGACACGGAATCATACCGGAGGACGCAGCTTTTGAGTGCAATTCCAGGCCCTCAAGAGAGATCTTTCGGGTCTTACCTTCATATTCGAAGAATATGCCATCCGGATGTGCCTAGTCGGCTGAACAATCCAGGTTTTTATGATGTGTGAAAAAAAAGGTAGGTTCCGCCTACTCGAATAATTGTTTGAGTTAGAAGATCCATACGAAAGAATTTTCGTGTTAGGAATTTTTGCGCCCATATGAAAGAGTTTTCATGTTGGGGATGCTACACCCATACGAAAGAGTTTTCGTGTGTAGGGTATCTTTCTCTTGTTTAAAGAGATTTTGTTTCTTTGCTTATGAAAGAATTGTTTCTATTCGAAAGAATTTTGTTCATACGAAGTTATTTTCGTGTTTGAACTTTCCATTCGAAACTTTTTTGTCTTGATGATGCGCGCTATGACGTCATGGCGCACTTTTCTCCTCCCGATGGGACGTGACGGAGTGCGAGCAGATAGGGCTGGCCCACCTGGTCAGCTTTTTGACCGGGAAACGAGACGTCGTTCCCGGTTTTCACGCAAACCGCGCAGTAAATGCGCACGATCTTCTGTTGAGATCGTGGCAGGAAACAGCATTCACCGCCCCTCCGTTTCATCTTCACACGTGGTGGTAGCGATGAGCGACACGTGGTGCATCGAGTGGCCAGGATTGATTCGCTCCGTGTATAAGTACGGGTGTTTGCGCTGCGGTAAAACTTTCCCAGCCTTCGTCTCCAATCCATCTTCTTCCTCGCGCCCATCTTCTTCCTCTCCTCAAGCTCGTGCTGTCAGCCATGGCCGGTGGAAAGAAACGCGGCGCTACTGTTTCCGCATCCGGGGAAGCCTCAGTGCACCCTGTTCGCTGTTCTGAAGAAGAGGAGGTCCTGGGCGCACAAGCTGTCGACTAAAGAAACTGAGGTCGTCGCGCCGCTACTCGCCAGGGTGGCCACCCTTCGCGACCAGAGTGCTGGGGTTGTATTAAACGGACTGCATCTGGCGGCCATCTTTCTCAGGCGCAGAATCCAGCCTCTGCAACTTAGGCCTTCCACCATGTGGGAGTACCAAGGCTCTGAGGACCCTAGCCGAGTGAGTCGCGAGGAGCTCTCGAACGTAGAGTTCGAGAAGAAAATCGCGGCTATCACTAGTCTGAAGGTGGGAGAGAAATTTCCCGACTGCACAGTTGCAGCTTTTGACGCGTCGAAGCCTCCGCCAGTCGAGGTGAGTTTATCCTTCGCCTCTTATTTTGTCTTCTTGTTTGTTCTGAGTTTTAATCGAATGAATTTTTCCTTGCTTGAATTTTCCCCTTGCTTTCTTCTGTTTTCCATAGAGTTTGTCCATGGCCACCTGCTATCCTCCTGTATCCGGGGCGGAGGCCTCAGAGTTGTTGACAAGTAACCTGGAAGGCCCAGCCGACACCAGTGTTGCCGACGCTTCTTCGAGCTCCGACCAGGATTCTTCGGATGACGCAGGAGACTCGGGTGGCGATCGTTATAAACGTCGTCGGGTAGAAGGCGATGAGGCCACTTCTAAGGACAACTCCTTGGAAGAGTCGCCTGGGAAGGAACCCATCCACGCTACTCCTCTGCAAACGCGCGCCCCTTCTTCCTCATTCCCAGTTATCCAGACCGCCTGGAATGCAGATATGCTGGATGAGGATGAAGATGATGAGTAAGTTTTCCTCCTCGCTCTCAGTCGAACGTTTTTCCTTCGCATCTATGTTGACGCTTTGTCTCTTGTCGCAGCGTGCAAGCCATTAGTCCTCGCAGGTACGCCTCTTCTCTTCCTCCCGAAAGGAGGAGTAAGGCAGGAGCTGCGGACGAGGCTCCCACTGTAGGCACTGTCCAGAATTCGCCCAGCGTAGCCCCCAAGGCGGCGACTATGGAACATGAAACTCCTAGTTTAGCTGTCGGGGCTTCAGCTTCAAAGGAGGTGTCGGGCATCTCCGCAGATCCCCTCTCCCGTGCCAAGGGCCAGGTAAATTCTGTTACTTGTCTTTAATTTGTTTATCGGGTGCACGACAGTGCTCCCGATTGGAGTAGCCCCCGAGGCTGTACTCGATCACATGTGATCGGCTACAGGCTCAAAAACTGTCTTTTCCTTCTTCTTTATTTTATCGGGTGCACGGCAGTGCTCCCGATGGGAGTAGCCCCCGAGGCTGTAGTCGATTGATTGTAATCGGGTACAGGCTCCAATTCTTCTCTTCTAACTTTTCTCTCTGAATTTCTTGCAGTCGCTCATTGACTCCCTTGCGGTGATTGGGCGCCGTGTTGTCCTCGCCGAATCTGACTGTTCGTTCCTTCGAGCGGAGCGCAGTCGACTCACTTCTGAAAACGAGCTTCTTCGAAGTAGGCTCAGCCCCCTTTCTTTTTCTGTTTGCACTTTTTCCATTAGTTCTTCGATTCTAATAGGTATTGTCGTGCAGCTCAACTTGAGTTTTCGAAGACCGAGAAGGACGATGCTTCTACTCGGGCAATAGCTCTGGAGGCTGAGCTGGCGGCTGTTCGCCAAGATCTGGAATCCTCCCGCATGTCTTTGGCTGACCTCGAAGGGAAACTTGCTTCTGCCAAAGAGGCCTTGAAGAAGTTGGAGACGGCCAGCACCAAGGCGGATGCTGATCTTGTTGATTTTATCCGTCCCCTTGCCGGGCGCTTTGCGGGTGAGTTATTTTGGTTTTACAATTTATTTTCTGCTCTCTTGATTTTTGACGCTCTTCTTCTTTGTAGGTCTTCTTGGTGTTCCTCTGGAGCTTCCAGGGATACAGCGGGTAGACGCGCTGACGGATTCCCTCGCCCAGCTCAGGAGGCATGCCGAAGGGATTTGCTCCTTGGTTGGCAACGCCACTCAAGTGCTGACGCAGCTGCATGGTCGCCTTCTCGTCAATGCTTCCTCTCCATCCGCGCTAGGTGATCTGCTGAAGATCTTCTCGGGGAGCAATCTCCTGGATGCCTACGCGGTTGCTCAGTCGGAGTCTGGGGCGAAGACGGCCATCCAGTTCGCGTTGGCGCATGGAGTTAGCGGCTTGGAGGAGGCTTATTCGGATCTCCCAGTCGACCCCTCCACGGGAAAAAAGGTACGACTCTCTCGTTTTGGCGAGCCAGCCGCCATCCTTGCTCGGAAGCTGTCTGAGCTGTTTGCTCGACTTAAAGGAGGGACGACAGCTGCGAGTGGGAGCACCACTGTAGCTTCTTAGGCTTGTATTTCTTTTGCTTTACCAGTTCGAATGTAATGAACCTTCGGATGTATTCCCGTATTTTCATTGTCTTTTAATCGAAGTGTTCTTCTGAAAATGCTTCTTGCAATTGTTTGTCTTCTCCCGATGGGAGTAGCCCCCGAGCACCTGTTGAATAGGTGGTGAATATATCTCGAGTAGGGCACCTTATTCCTTTAATATTCTTTTTGATATTCACGTAGCCGAAGTGGTCGCAGAACCCTCAAGTGGACCTGCTGCCCGAGCTGATCCACTTGTTGCCGCTGTTGGGACTTTAGCGGGTCTTCGTCATCGCGTAGCCGATGGTGAGCGCAGGCTGAAAGCGTTGCGTGGGGTAGCCGATGTGGCGAAGTCCAAGCAAAAACTGGCGACTGAACGCGAGCAGTTTGTGATGGACGAGTTGGCTTCCCTTGCTAGGGAACTGCTGTGTAAGTAATACAGCTCCGAAGTCTTCTTTGTCTTGTTTCCTTACTTAACCACGCATGTTTGTTCTTCAGTTGTTAAACCGGATGACAGGGAGGAAAAACAGTGGGTAGAAAACCATATTCTTCAAGAAGCTGGCAGCTCAAGGCCTCATGCGAATAATTTTTGGTCTGATCGCAGCCGAGGTTTTGTGTTGGCTACTTTGAAGTTCCGTGTCTCCCAGGTAAAAGTTCTCGTGAGTTCTTTTCACGAGGTCTTGATTGCGATGAACGCTGCATTCTACCCGCTGGAAAGGGGTCCTGAAGACTGGAGCTATCTCCTCGGGCTCTTCGGGCAAGAGGGAGAAATTCGCGAGTGCGTGCGCAACCAGATGACTTGCGGCGCGGTGGTGGCTCTCTCCTTTGTCCGAATATGGCATCCTGAAGTAAATTTTAACTCCGTAGCTAGGCTCCCAGATGGTCCAATCGATGATATTTCTCCGCATTACGATGTTGTTCGTCCTGCGGCGGAGAAAATCATTCGGCTGACCTTTGAGGAAGTAGATAGAGCGTTGGCGACTGAGAATGCTTATCGCCATGATTGATTGTTGAATATGGACATTCTGTGATGCTGTATAGTTTGTAAGAACTGTTGTAAGGTGTGTAACCTTGTGTGTATAAATTTTCTTGTGATGCTTAGTTGTAGGCGTAGCCCCCGTGTGTTTATGGGGTGTGTACCTGTAACTATTTAGCATGTAAGAATAAATAATCTTCGAGTAAATATGGTTGAGAAACCATGTATTTTATTGCTATGACTGAGAAGTCATGTATTCGGGCTACAGGAGTGGCTAGTATAGCCTTATTTGTTGTGAGAACATGTAAAGCTAAGGATAAAATTTGCGGAGGTGTGCGATATTCCAAGGGTTGGAATAGATTCCTCCAGTCGATGGATTCTTCAGCCTGTAGGCTCCACCTGCGATGACTTCGTGTATGATGAAGGGTCCTTCCCATGGTGGCTCGAGCTTGTGTCCTTCCTTCTGCTTGAGTCGTAGCACCAGATCTCCAACCGCGAATGCTCTGTGGCGTATACGGCGACTATGATAGTTTCGTAGTGATTGTTGATATACTGCGGATCTTGCGAGCGCTATATCGCGCATCTCATCGAGTGCATCCATATCTTCCGCGAGTGCCCTGTTTGAGGTTTCTTCGCTGTTGTAACATCCAAGTATGAAAACCCTTAGTTGTTTTACTTATTTGTTTAATTTATGCAATGCATCATGGCATCATCCTCATATTTATTTATGTTTGCATTGTTTTCTTAATGAATCAAATCTTGTTTTCACACTTGTCTGTTACAATCTCTCAAATAAAGATTTGCAATTCCAAAAACATCAATTGCTCCCAATTAGTTTCATATTGGACCAACTCTTAAATTGTTGCTTAATTTAATCACACCATTAAATCAATCAACCATTTCAATCATTATTTTCTAAGTCATTTCAAATTCAAACCAACCCTTAAAATTCAGTACCTTTTGAAACCATAAAAGTCCCCCCTTTTTCCTCTCTAAACCCTTCCAAAACCCTAGGGGAAAACCCTAGTGGGAATGGCATTATTTTCTAATATTAAGTATTATTGCATTTTCCAATTAAATTGGTTAATTTTAAAACAACAAACAAACAATAAATTTTTGGAAAACAAAAACTGCCAAAAGGTTGTTTTCACACTAAGAAGTTTATCCTAATTTTACTCCAAAGTTTTCTATAACAAAGCCCTTATTTTGTTTCCTTTTGCTTAACTACAAAAAAAAACAGTAACAGAAATAAAAAATAAAAAAAAAAGCAGGAGAGGGAGGAGAGCAGCAGCAGCTAAGGAGCTAGGCCCAGCCCGTTTATCCCCTTGGGCCCGATAACCCTTCCCCTCACGTCGCTATCGTGCTCCTTCTGCCTGACGTCAGGTGTACGATCACGCCTCCATCGTTGATCCTCCACAGAACCCCTCCGATGGCTGCCGTACTGACCCTGCTCCTCCATAAAAACACCGCGGCACCTCCTCCTGCCCCTCAACCCTAAGCTCCACCCCTCTGCGCCGCCACTTCTCTTCCTCTCCCCCCCCCAAGCTCTCTGCTTTCCTCTGAAAAAACCCACCGGCGATCTCTGAAACCAGTCCACCGAGCACCACTTTTTCTCCTCGTCGCCGGCCACACCCTCACCTCGAGGCGCCACCGCCACCGGGAATGGAACCGCCTCTTTCCCCTCTTCCGGTTCGACACCGCGGTTGAGCCCGAGGAGGCTCCTAGCCTCGCCGCCGTCGCCGGAAACGTCCGCCGCTTTCTGCCGTCGCCTGAACCTCTACCCCGAGCAGCGAGGTGAGCGCTCTGTTCGGCTCCTCCTCCCTCGCCCCTTTGCTCCTGTTCTAGCACTCACGCACGCGAGGCACCTGCACGCACCACCTAGGCCACCCGCGAGCCGCCGGAGATCCGCCGTGGTGATCACCGGCCGAACGCCTCTGTCCGTGACTGCAAGCATCAGTTGCAGTTCGTCAGATTTGGATCCAAGCCGTGTGCGTTAACTGAAAACCAGTGCAGCTGTATTCTGAACAAAAGTTCAGTTACAGCGCAGCGGTCGTGAGCCTTCGCGCGCAGGAGGAGGGTGCGGGTTCGATTCCCGCCCCTCGCGCGTCTTTTTTCCGCTTTTCTGCCTCGATGGCCAGGCCCGCAGGTCAGTGACCTGATGCGCCACCTCGCCATCCCCAGCGCCACGCTGGCACCGTGGCCCACCACCCAGTGTCTGCGGCTAGGTTACTGAAAAGTAACAAATGGTTAAAAACGTTTTCTGATATTTCCCAAATATTCTTTAATGGGCAGAATAAACTATAAACTTCAAAATTCAATATCTTGGGTTTTATAAATCCAATAAATACAAACTTGATGTCTATTCTGATCCAAATTTGATAAACTTTCCAAATATTACATTTGTGTTCTGTTTTGAATTCTCAAAATACTTTTAAATTTCAAATTTGAATAATTCAAATGCAAATTGAAATAATTCATAACTAATTCATACTGTTTTCAAATAATTCAAATAAAATATGTTTTTCACACCATTTTGAATACTCTATTCAAATATAAAATTTGTTTTCTGGTTTGAACAATTTAAATTGCCTAAACTATTTAAATCTTGTTTAATTCAATTAAAAATTGTTTAATATTGTTTAATTCATAACTAAATAATCTGAAGTCCAATTTCAAAATGTGAAACATGTAATCCAACTAAAATTTGATAACCTTTCCAAATATAAAATTTGTAACTTGTTTTGCACACTTTAAATGGGTGAAAACAACATTTATTTGTGTGCCATGTTTAAGTAACCAATTTTCCAAACTAATAAATGATTTCTTAATTGGTTAACTATCATTCTAATTGCATTTAATTTAGTTATCTTATTGTTCCTCATCATGCATGCATCATACTAAGTCACTTACACATGATGCTTAGTGATAGAACAATTAATTCAACTCTAAAGCATGGGCTTCCATATGCAACTTTTGCATATGGAATCCATTTAAACTTGTGTCTCATCTCAACTAGTTTAGTTTGGTGCATCTATTAAACATGACATGCATCATCCAATGTTTGTGCACCTATGCCATGTATTGATTGCCCGTCTTCCTTCGTTGTTGTTTTTGCTTCTTCTCGATTAGACGACGACGTTGGTACCGACGAGCCTTACGACACCACTACTCAGGACCTAGCCCAGTACGAGGCTGAGCTGCCAGGCAAGTTATCACTCACATGAATCATCGAGTTCCTTTCCACACTTGTTGTCGATACTATCCTTTTGTCTAATACTGCTAGCTCTATGTATCGTTGCTTGTTCTCCGAACCTATCACATGATTCCTGAACCAATGATATTGCCTCACCTCCATACCTACAGCCTTTGTTTGTGCCTTAGTATTATCTAGCATGCTTAGGGTTGCTTTTACTCGAGTCTGTTGTCGGTTACTACTTTTACTATCTTATTATTTTGTACCGGGGCTCGTTGTTAATCAATCAATCCTGTTAATTGCTAATGGTAATAATAATTTGATGATAAGGCACCGGCAGGAGGCCCATGAGTGGTTTTGGAGCCTGCTAGTGTCGACCCTAATAGGAAAAGGGTCTTGTCTACTGATCCTTGATGAGCGCACTACCCGCATTTGGGAAGCGAGTATGGGCGCCCCCCTCAACTTGACCTGATTCGCATCTCGTCCAAATCGCCTCATTTAGTTCGTGTTTTCCATTTGCCGCATGCATGTTTTTGCGAGCCCAGCGCAGGGTGGAACTTTCGTAGTCGGCATATAGGGGGACACGTTCTTAGAGTGCTATGAGGGTCCATTTTCTTCTGGGCTCGATTAGCCGTGCGCCCAAGGTGCTTTGGGCTTGATGCGAGGAATGGTTGGTTGTGTAGAGTACCCCGCTTGGTGGAAGTGCATTTCCATCTGGCGGGTTATTCTTGAGTGTACGGCCAAATTGGTGCAACCCTGCAGGGATAATCTTCTCGAGAAGCCGTGTTTTCCGCGGTTATGGATTACTTGGTGAAAGTACTGGCTAACAAGTACTCAGGACAACTTCAACATAATGATCAATCATGTTTCACCCAATGATTAATAAATTGACTAGTAATAGGTTATTCACACAATAACTTGATTCACCTTATCACAACTGTGTGAGTTATCCTCGGATTGCTTCTTTGGATAAGGGGCGAGATCCAGGATGGGTTTGGTTGAAGTTATCTTTCAGTTGGTTACAATCCTCGATCTTATCTTTTCTGTTAGCCGGAAGTTGTAGTTATCTTCTGTAGTTGGTTAGAGCAGTCAGCAGCAACTTTCATATCACCCCTTCCTTCCGTTGATCCCAAGCATCAATGCTTGTGTTGACGGGTAACTCTTTGATGAACTGTGAGTCTTGCTTGCCAGTACTTGGATGTACTGACCCCGTTGGGGCTGTGGTTTACGCAGAGTACGACTACGACTACGATGCTTCCCAGGATGGCTACTTTGTGGAGTTCGACGAGTCTGCAGACGAGTAGTTAGCTGGACCAGGGCAGGATCCAGGACCTACGTGGATGGGCTTCGCTTCTCTTTATTTTCTCCGGCTTCTTTAGCCATGGATTTGTCTGTACTCAGACCCCTTTGATTGCTTCCGCTATTGTAATGAATGATATGATGGGACATGTGTCCTCTGGATGACTGTATTCGATATTTCTGCCTTAGTGAAGGCCAGTTGCACTTATTTCATTCTTTTGTGTCTTAGAGACAGTTTGTGTTATCATTTCGTTCAAAGCTGTTGACGTACAGTGCGTGTTTGAATATGAAGTACGTCGACAGTAGTGCCTTAGGTTCCTAGCGGATAGTTTACTTCGACGGTGGAAGCAGGGCTTGTGTTGTCGCGCATAAGCGCAGGCCTACCAGGAAGCTGGGACGTGGGAGCAGTTATGCCCCATAATCCAAGCACCTGACTTCCAGTTCGTGCGATGAGTATCCTCTAGAAACCTTGGGTGCGACAAATGGTATCAGAGCCTGTCTGCCTGTAGGATCCCTTTTTACTGGTCGCAGTTGAGTCTAGAAACTATTTTGTAGCTATATAGGAAAAATGAAACGTGAGAGTAGGAATTCTGCCATTTTTCTTCTTTCCCCACCCACCCACCCCTTTTCTGGTAAGGAAGTGCAACGTTGTTTTCTGTTCTCACCTAAACTTTCAAGTTAGGATTTCACGTGTTTTGGGTTATCTGTAGTACCTCAGGACTTTTGGTCTCGTTTTCCCGATGTTGCTTCGATATCATGTTCTTCTCAACATCCTTTTCGTCCGTTGAACCTTGTTGTTGTTCTTCCACATCCTTTTTCATCTACCGGAGTCTAATCAAAACCTTCCAAATAATCTGCAGATGGGTCTCAGCTACTACCCGCAGGTGGTTCGCATGACTCGCTGTGAGAGCACCGCCGGTTTTCCGGAGTTGCTGAGAGACATGGTTACCTATCTGGGGTTCCGTTGGGCACCAGAGTACCAGGTCTACGAGCACCAGCGAGAGTTTGACCAGACTTGCTACCGGGCTATCGTCTACATTCTGTCGGATGATGGCAGGAGCATTGCACACCAGTACGAGGCAGTAGGGTCCACAGTGGATATGGCAGTGCAGCAGGCAGCGTACGTGAGTATCACCGTTCTCCGTGCTGACTACTGGGGGTTTGATAAGTCCAGTTTTCGTCACATCCCCCGTGGTTACATCACGGCAGCGGGAGTTCACTTCACTGTCCACCGCGACATGGATACCTACGAGACTGATAGCTCCAGGCTCCAGATCACTGCCCAGTTCGCTAGTCACAGTGATGCCGTTGCTTCCGCACTTTCTCAGGAGTTAGCCTCAGTCAGGGAGCAGCTCCACCTTGCTCTCACTCGTCTGGCGACGTACACCACAGACTTTGTTGGAGACGAGCGCTTCGCACGTGTCGTTCAGCCAGCTGGTCTTCCGTTGCCAGATGCTGGAGGTTACGAGCCGATCAGAGGCCCACTTCTCGACCTCGGAGCTGGTTACACAGGGATTCCCCGCTATGGAGCACAGGGAGAGGACGCTTTCTACTTCACCACACCGAGAGTTGCTCTCAGAGCAGTTCCTATCTACATGGATCGTCGTGATACCTACTTCCGTGGGGTTCCTCCTCACCGTATCTCTCGTCGTACTACTCACCGCCGTCCTGCGTGATGAGCATGGGAGTACCGTTGTATCCATTACTAGCTGTGTCTAGTCTATCCTTTCGTTTTCGAACCATGTGTTGGTCTGTTGGATATTCTGATGTATTTGAACATGTGATGATGTACCTGTTGGTTATCTATTCATGCGTCAGAATAATCTATCTTTCGGTTACCAAGTCTATCCTTTTCAGTTGTTGTGCTAAAATGAATTTCTGTTCAGGATGCCTCCAACCAGGAACAACCCGCCTCCGCCACCACCAATGGGGGAGCTGTTGGCTCAGATGACCCAAGCGGTGACACAGATGGCCCAGATCCAGGCTAACCAGCAACACAACCAGAATGCTCCAAGGGTCACCATCAAGGACTTCCTCAGCTTGGGCCCAAAAGCTTTCGTGACAACACGTGAGCCCCTGGATGCTGATGACTGGATCCGTGACGTAGCAAGAGCTCTGGAGATAGCTCATGTTGCTGAAGAGGATAAGGTCAAGTACGCCACCTACCTACTGAAGGGTCAGGCAGCTACTTGGTGGGAGAACTACCAGGCCATGAGGGTTGGCTTTCCTATCAACTGGGGATGTTTCAAGGATGCCTTCCTGAAGCACCACATCCCGGATGGTCTCATGGAAAGGATGCGTGAGGAATTCTGCTCTCTCAGACAGGGCAAGCTGGACGTTCTCGGCTACCAGAACGAGTTCAATCGTCTCGCTCGGTACGCTGGTGACGAAGTGTCCACCGAAGCCAAGAAGATGGCAAGGTTCCGCCGAGGTTTTAACCCGGAACTGAAGTACGCTCTCACCAACATCAAGTGCAAGGACTTCGTGGAGCTCGTGAACACCGCGCTCAATGAGGAGAATGGGCACAAGGCGTTCGAAGAGTCCCGCAAGCACTCGCGTGAGGGTGGTTCCTCCTCCAACATGACCACCCCTCCGCAGAAGCGCCGCATCTGGGTGCCAAATGGTGCTGTCACTCGGGCTCCAAATGCCCAAGCTTCTCCAGGCTTTGGTCCCCGCCCACCCAACCCATCTCAGATGCAGGGTCAGAGGTTTCCGATGGGGCAGCCAAGGCCGGGTCCTTCTCGTATCGTCACTTGCTACAAGTGCAAGGATACTGGACATTATGCTGATAAGTGCACTCAGAAGCAGCTACCCCTACCTCCTCGCCCCAACACCAACCAGGCTATGGTTCGTGCTCCTCCGGCTAAAGCCTTCAACTCCAACAATAGGCCTGTCGGGAGGAACGCGAGGGTGAACCATATCAAGGCCGACAAAGCTGAGGAGGCTGCTGACGTCGTTCTCGGTATATTACCCGTAAACTCTATTCCAGCTAAAGTGTTGTTTGATACTGGAGCATCGCATTCCTTTGTGTCAAAGATTTTTGCAAAAGCATACAACCTAGTTCTGGTTCCGCTAAGCAATCAAATGACTGTTCACTCTCCGGGACCACAAATGTTGACTTCCAAGATAAGCATGGACAATGAGATCCTAATTGGAGGTCGTGTATTCCTTGCTTCACTCATGTTGCTGGGAAATTCTGACATTGATGTCATTCTGGGTATGGATTGGTTGAAGACCCACAAAGCTAAAATTGACTGTGCTCAAAAGTCAATAACTCTCTCCCACACTTCAGGCCAGATAGTCTATTCTCCATATGGATCAACTTCTGTTCAGCTGTTCAGCCTCGATGCCAAACCCCTTCCTGCAATTGAAAATGTTCCGGTGGTTTGTGAATTCCCTGACGTCTTCCCAGAAGAGTTGCCAGGGATGCCCCCGGACAGAGCAGTTGAGTTCGTGATCGAGCTTGAGCCAGGTACTGCTCCAATCTCTAAGCATCCATACAAGATAGCTCCTCCTGAACTGAAATTGTTGAAGGAGCAAATCGATATGTATATGGACAAAGGTTTCATTCAGCCTAGTTCCTCCGCTTGGGGTTGCCCAACTCTGTTTGTTGCCAAGAAGGATCAAACTAAGAGACTCGTGGTTGACTATCGTCCTCTCAACGAGAAAACCATCAAGAACAAGTATCCACTTCCTCGTATCGATGATCTTTTTGATCAACTTGCTGGAGCCTCAATATTCTCAAAGTTGGACTTGAGGATGGGTTACCATCAGATAAAGATCAGAAAGGAAGATATTCCTAAGACAGCTTTCACCACTCGTTACGGTCTATATGAATACACCGTCATGTCCTTTGGTCTCACCAATGCACCGGCAACATTCTCAAGACTCATGAATTCTGTCTTCCATGAATACCTCGACAAGTTCGTTGTGGTATATCTTGATGACATTCTAGTCTACTCAAAATCCGAGGAAGAGCATGGAGAACACCTTCGTCTCACTCTCATGAAACTTCGCGAGCATCGTCTGTATGCCAAGTTTTCCAAATGTGAGTTCTGGATTCCAGAAGTTGCATATCTTGGTCATATCATCTCTGCCAAAGGCATTGCCATTGATCCTGAAAAGGTTAAGGCAATTGTTGATTGGAAACCCCCTAAGACGGTGAAACAAGTTAGAAGCTTTCTTGGCTTGGCTAGCTATTGCCGTCGTTTCGTCCAAAACTTTTCCAAGATTGCCAAACCTCTCACTGATCTCACAAAGAAGGACAAAAAGTTCGTTTGGACTCCACAATGTGATGAGAGTTTCAACCTCCTGAAGACTAAACTCACTTCCACACCTGTTCTAGTTGGCCCCGACACTACCAAACCTTTCCAGATATTCTGTGATGCATCTCTCCAAGGCCTAGGAGCAGTTCTTATGCAAGAACGTCAAGTTGTGGCCTATGCTTCACGTCAGTTGAACCCACATGAGCAAAACTATCCCACTCATGATCTTGAACTTGCAGCAGTTGTGTTTGCCCTCAAGAAATGGAGACAATACTTGTTGGGTAACAAAACAGAAATCTTTTCCGATCATAAGAGTCTGAAATACATCTTCACTCAGCCAGATCTGAACCTCAGGCAAAGGAGATGGATTGAGAAGATTAAAGACTTTGATCTCACCATTTCTTACACTCCAGGCAAGGCTAATGTTATGGCCGATGCTCTCAGTCGCAAATCCTATTGCAATAATCTCATGATCATGGAAAGCCAACCTCCACTTCATGAAGAATTCCAGAAGCTGAACCTTGGTCTTGTCCCTGAAGGATACCTTGCTAGCTTGACAGCCAGTCCAACTCTCGAGGACAAGATTCGTTCTGAACAACTTCGTGATAATGAAATCAAGAAGATTGTGGATCACATCAAGGAGGGCAATGATAAGTTCAAGTCCTTCTCAATTGATGACAAGGGAACTGTGTTCTTCGAAGGACGCATTGCAGTCCCTCAGATTCAAAGTCTCAAGGATATCATTCTCAAGGAGGCTCATGAAACTCCTCTATCCATTCACCCTGGAAGTACAAAGATGTACCAGGATCTCAAGACTCTGTATTGGTGGTCTGGCATGAAACGTGAAATTGCTCAATACGTTTCTGAATGCGACGTTTGTCAACGTGTTAAGGCAGTCCATCAGAAGACAGCAGGTCTACTCCAACCTCTGAAAATTCCTGAGTGGAAGTGGGACATGATTGAAATGGACTTCGTTACTGGGTTTCCAAAGTCCAAAAAGGGCAACGATGCAATCTTCGTTGTTATTGATCGTCTCACTAAGGTTGCTCACTTCTATGCTGTAAAGGAAACTATCTCAGCTAGCCAGTTAGCAGAGCTCTACACAGCAAAGGTTGTTCCTCTTCATGGTGTTCCATTGGAAATAAGCTCAGACCGTGGAAGTATCTTCACTTCTCATTTCTGGAAAAGCTTTCAAGAAGCATTGGGCACCAAACTTCTGTTCAGCACAGCTTACCACCCTCAGTCTCAGGGACAAGTCGAAAGAGTCAATCAGATTCTCGAGGATATGCTCAGAGCATGTGGTCTCTCCTTTGGCATGAAATGGGAGGATTGCCTTCCATATGCTGAATTCTCCTACAACAACAGCTACCAGGCAAGCCTAGGCATGGCACCATTTGAGGCACTGTATGGTCGCAGATGCAGGAGTCCAATCAATTGGTCTGGAGCTGGTGAACGTTCACTTTTAGGCCCTGACATTGTTAAGGAAGCCGAGGAGAAAGTTCGTATCATTCGTGACAATCTCAGGATTGCTCAGTCTCGTCAGAAGAGCTATTATGATAGCAAGCACAGGGATATGGTCTATGCACCTGGTGATAAGGCATATCTCCGTGTAACTCCCCTCAGAGGCACTCATCGTTTTGGTGTGAAAGGAAAGCTTGCACCAAGATACATTGGCCCTTTCAACATCCTCTCAAGACGTGCAGAGAATGCTTATCGTCTTGAACTTCCAGAAAAACTATCCAAAGTGCACGATGTGTTCCACGTGTCACAACTCAAGAAGTGTTTCAAAGATCCAGATCGTGCAGTTGATCATGATTCCATTGAGCTGCAAGATGATCTATCTTATGAGGAGCACCCTATTCGTATTCTCGATGAGACCGAGCGTAAGACTCGCAACAAGAGCACCAAGTTCTTGAAAGTCCAATGGTCGCATCATTCTGATAAAGAGGCAACGTGGGAGACCGAAGAGGATCTTCGCAAGAAGTATCCGGACCTTTTCACATCTCAGTAGGGAATCTCGGGGCGCGATTCCTTCAAGGGGGGGCGTTTTGTAACATCCAAGTATGAAAACCCTTAGTTGTTTTACTTATTTGTTTAATTTATGCAATGCATCATGGCATCATCCTCATATTTATTTATGTTTGCATTGTTTTCTTAATGAATCAAATCTTGTTTTCACACTTGTCTGTTACAATCTCTCAAATAAAGATTTGCAATTCCAAAAACATCAATTGCTCCCAATTAGTTTCATATTGGACCAACTCTTAAATTGTTGCTTAATTTAATCACACCATTAAATCAATCAACCATTTCGATCATTATTTTCTAAGTCATTTCAAATTCAAACCAACCCTTAAAATTCAGTACCTTTTGAAACCATAAAAGTCCCCCCTTTTTCCTCTCTAAACCCTTCCAAAACCCTAGGGGAAAACCCTAGTGGGAATGGCATTATTTTCTAATATTAAGTATTATTGCATTTTCCAATTAAATTGGTTAATTTTAAAACAACAAACAAACAATAAATTTTTGGAAAACAAAAACTGCCAAAAGGTTGTTTTCACACTAAGAAGTTTATCCTAATTTTACTCCAAAGTTTTCTATAACAAAGCCCTTATTTTGTTTCCTTTTGCTTAACTACAAAAAAAAAACAGTAACAGAAATAAAAAATAAAAAAAAGCAGGAGAGGGAGGAGAGCAGCAGCAACTAAGGAGCTAGGCCCAGCCCGTTTATCCCCTTGGGCCCGATAACCCTTCCCCTCACGTCGCTATCGTGCTCCTTCTGCCTGACGTCAGGTGTACGATCACGCCTCCATCGTTGATCCTCCACAGAACCCCTCCGATGGCTGCCGTACTGACCCTGCTCCTCCATAAAAACACCGCGGCACCTCCTCCTGCCCCTCAACCCTAAGCTCCACCCCTCTGCGCCGCCACTTCTCTTCCTCTCCCCCCCCAAGCTCTCTGCTTTCCTCTGAAAAAACCCACCGGCGATCTCTGAAACCAGTCCACCGAGCACCACTTTTTCTCCTCGTCGCCGGCCACACCCTCACCTCGAGGCGCCACCGCCACCGGGAATGGAACCGCCTCTTTCCCCTCTTCCGGTTCGACACCGCGGTTGAGCCCGAGGAGGCTCCTAGCCTCGCCGCCGTCGCCGGAAACGTCCGCCGCTTTCTGCCGTCGCCTGAACCTCTACCCCGAGCAGCGAGGTGAGCGCTCTGTTCGGCTCCTCCTCCCTCGCCCCTTTGCTCCTGTTCTAGCACTCACGCACGCGAGGCACCTGCACGCACCACCTAGGCCACCCGCGAGCCGCCGGAGATCCGCCGTGGTGATCACCGGCCGAACGCCTCTGTCCGTGACTGCAAGCATCAGTTGCAGTTCGTCAGATTTGGATCCAAGCCGTGTGCGTTAACTGAAAACCAGTGCAGCTGTATTCTGAACAAAAGTTCAGTTACAGCGCAGCGGTCGTGAGCCTTCGCGCGCAGGAGGAGGGTGCGGGTTCGATTCCCGCCCCTCGCGCGTCTTTTTTCCGCTTTTCTGCCTCGATGGCCAGGCCCGCAGGTCAGTGACCTGATGCGCCACCTCGCCATCCCCAGCGCCACGCTGGCACCGTGGCCCACCACCCAGTGTCTGCGGCTAGGTTACTGAAAAGTAACAAATGGTTAAAAACGTTTTCTGATATTTCCCAAATATTCTTTAATGGGCAGAATAAACTATAAACTTCAAAATTCAATATCTTGGGTTTTATAAATCCAATAAATACAAACTTGATGTCTATTCTGATCCAAATTTGATAAACTTTCCAAATATTACATTTGTGTTCTGTTTTGAATTCTCAAAATACTTTTAAATTTCAAATTTGAATAATTCAAATGCAAATTGAAATAATTCATAACTAATTCATATTGTTTTCAAATAATTCAAATAAAATATGTTTTTCACACCATTTTGAATACTCTATTCAAATATAAAATTTGTTTTCTGGTTTGAACAATTTAAATTGCCTAAACTATTTAAATCTTGTTTAATTCAATTAAAAATTGTTTAATATTGTTTAATTCATAACTAAATAATCTGAAGTCCAATTTCAAAATGTGAAACATGTAATCCAACTAAAATTTGATAACCTTTCCAAATATAAAATTTGTAACTTGTTTTGCACACTTTAAATGGGTGAAAACAACATTTATTTGTGTGCCATGTTTAAGTAACCAATTTTCCAAACTAATAAATGATTTCTTAATTGGTTAACTATCATTCTAATTGCATTTAATTTAGTTATCTTATTGTTCCTCATCATGCATGCATCATACTAAGTCACTTACACATGATGCTTAGTGATAGAACAATTAATTCAACTCTAAAGCATGGGCTTCCATATGCAACTTTTGCATATGGAATCCATTTAAACTTGTGTCTCATCTCAACTAGTTTAGTTTGGTGCATCTATTAAACATGACATGCATCATCCAATGTTTGTGCACCTATGCCATGTATTGATTGCCCGTCTTCCTTCGTTGTTGTTTTTGCTTCTTCTCGATTAGACGACGACGTTGGTACCGACGAGCCTTACGACACCACTACTCAGGACCTAGCCCAGTACGAGGCTGAGCTGCCAGGCAAGTTATCACTCACATGAATCATCGAGTTCCTTTCCACACTTGTTGTCGATACTATCCTTTTGTCTAATACTGCTAGCTCTATGTATCGTTGCTTGTTCTCCGAACCTATCACATGATTCCTGAACCAATGATATTGCCTCACCTCCATACCTACAGCCTTTGTTTGTGCCTTAGTATTATCTAGCATGCTTAGGGTTGCTTTTACTCGAGTCTGTTGTCGGTTACTACTTTTACTATCTTATTATTTTGTACCGGGGCTCGTTGTTAATCAATCAATCCTGTTAATTGCTAATGGTAATAATAATTTGATGATAAGGCACCGGCAGGAGGCCCATGAGTGGTTTTGGAGCCTGCTAGTGTCGACCCTAATAGGAAAAGGGTCTTGTCTACTGATCCTTGATGAGCGCACTACCCGCATTTGGGAAGCGAGTATGGGCGCCCCCCTCAACTTGACCTGATTCGCATCTCGTCCAAATCGCCTCATTTAGTTCGTGTTTTCCATTTGCCGCATGCATGTTTTTGCGAGCCCAGCGCAGGGTGGAACTTTCGTAGTCGGCATATAGGGGGACACGTTCTTAGAGTGCTATGAGGGTCCATTTTCTTCTGGGCTCGATTAGCCGTGCGCCCAAGGTGCTTTGGGCTTGATGCGAGGAATGGTTGGTTGTGTAGAGTACCCCGCTTGGTGGAAGTGCATTTCCATCTGGCGGGTTATTCTTGAGTGTACGGCCAAATTGGTGCAACCCTGCAGGGATAATCTTCTCGAGAAGCCGTGTTTTCCGCGGTTATGGATTACTTGGTGAAAGTACTGGCTAACAAGTACTCAGGACAACTTCAACATAATGATCAATCATGTTTCACCCAATGATTAATAAATTGACTAGTAATAGGTTATTCACACAATAACTTGATTCACCTTATCACAACTGTGTGAGTTATCCTCGGATTGCTTCTTTGGATAAGGGGCGAGATCCAGGATGGGTTTGGTTGAAGTTATCTTTCAGTTGGTTACAATCCTCGATCTTATCTTTTCTGTTAGCCGGAAGTTGTAGTTATCTTCTGTAGTTGGTTAGAGCAGCCAGCAGCAACTTTCATATCACCCCTTCCTTCCGTTGATCCCAAGCATCAATGCTTGTGTTGACGGGTAACTCTTTGATGAACTGTGAGTCTTGCTTGCCAGTACTTGGATGTACTGACCCCGTTGGGGCTGTGGTTTACGCAGAGTACGACTACGACTACGATGCTTCCCAGGATGGCTACTTTGTGGAGTTCGACGAGTCTGCAGACGAGTAGTTAGCTGGACCAGGGCAGGATCCAGGACCTACGTGGATGGGCTTCGCTTCTCTTTATTTTCTCCGGCTTCTTTAGCCATGGATTTGTCTGTACTCAGACCCCTTTGATTGCTTCCGCTATTGTAATGAATGATATGATGGGACATGTGTCCTCTGGATGACTGTATTCGATATTTCTGCCTTAGTGAAGGCCAGTTGCACTTATTTCATTCTTTTGTGTCTTAGAGACAGTTTGTGTTATCATTTCGTTCAAAGCTGTTGACGTACAATGCGTGTTTGAATATGAAGTACGTCGACAGTAGTGCCTTAGGTTCCTAGCGGATAGTTTACTTCGACGGTGGAAGCAGGGCTTGTGTTGTCGCGCATAAGCGCATGCCTACCAGGAAGCTGGGACGTGGGAGCAGTTATGCCCCATAATCCAAGCACCTGACTTCCAGTTCGTGCGATGAGTATCCTCTAGAAACCTTGGGTGCGACAGCTGTAAGCCATAACTCGTGGGGCGCTGAACCGAACATCCTCGGGAAGGACTGCCTCTGCCCCGTATACCATGAAAAATGGCGTGTAGTTTGTGGATCGGTTTGGAGTCGTGCGGAGGCTCCATAGCACGGAGGGTAACTCTTCGGCCCAATGTCCGGCTGCGGGATGTGGACGATCGAGTAGACGTTTCTTGATTCCAGCTGAAACTAGGCCATTGGATCTTTCGACTTGCCCGTTCGTTTGCGGGTGGGCAACTGAAGAAAACTTGAAGTTGATGCCCTTTTCCTCGCAGAACTGTTGTGTTTCTTTTGCTGTGAAGTTTGTGCCATTGTCTGTAATGATGTCATGTGGTACCCCGAATCTGCATACAATGGAGTCGAGGAACTTGACTGCGCATTGGGCACTAGCCGAAGTTACTGGCATGGCCTCGATCCATTTGGTAAATTTGTCGACTGCGACCAGCAAGTGTGTATATCCACCTGGTGTGGAATTGCGTAATGGTCCTACCATGTCTAGCCCCCATTGCGCAAAGGGCCAGGCGATGGGTATCATGTGCAGTTCCGTAGCGGGTGCATGTGGTCTTGGCGCGAATCGCTGGCAAGCATCGCATCGTTCGATTAGCTCCTTTGCGTCGGTGGCTGCTGTGAGCCAATAGAATCTCGCTCGGAAGGATTTTCCCACGATTGCTTTCCAGCTAGCGTGATGCCCGCAGTCTCCTTGGTGGATGTCCTGGAGTAACTCTCTGCCATCTTCGGGTGCGATACAGCGCTGAAGTATACCTGAGATGCTTTGCCTGTATAATTCTCCGTTGAGTACCCGAAAGGATTTGCTGCGTCTGATTATCTGTCGAGCCTCACGGGGATCTGCCGGGAGCTGTTTGGTGGTCAGGTAGTCGAGATACTTCTGCGTCCAGATTGGCTCGACCAGAAAAACCTATCGTGAAATGTTATGAATAAGCTCGATGATGGCGACCTGCGGGCTGACCTCTGTTTCTTGTGTTGCAGGTGTTCCTGCAGCTTTTTTGACTTTGACAGAGCGCTTGGTCATCCTCTCGAAATATATTCCTGGCGGTATGGGTGTGTTTGTAGAACCCATGTTTGCCAATTTATCTGCCTCCTCATTACTTGATCTCGCAATGTGCTTCAGCTCGCATCCTTTGAAGTTTCCTTCGAGTAGGTTGTACATGTCGCGATATGCAACCATGTTTTCGGCAACTGCGTCGCATTCTTTCATTGTTTGCTGTACGATGAGATTGGAGTCGCCGTAGATCATTAGTCGGGTGGCTCCACAGGCGACTGCCATCTTCATCCCATGTAACAGAGCTTCATATTCTGCGTCATTGTTTGATGCCGGATCATCGGGTGGAAAATCCAACCGTAGGACGTATTGCAGTTTGTCTCCCCTAGGCGATATGAGGACAATTCCAGCTCCTGCTCCTTCGTTTCGTTTGGACCCGTCAAAGTACATTATCCAGTTGCTCGTGTACTCAGGTGGTCCTTGCGTTTGTAGCTCTGTCCACTCGCTTAGGAATTCCATGAGTACCTGGGATTTGACTGCGTTGCGCCCTGCATAAGTGATGTCCCAGGCGCCCAACTCGATGCTCCATTTGGCTATTCTTCCGGATGCCATGGGGTTGTTCATGATTGTCCCGAGTGACGCATCATTAACCACTGTGATGGCGTGTTCCTGGAAGTAGTGCTTGAGCTTTCGGGCTGTAAGAACAACTCCGTACGCGAGCTTCTGGTAATGAGGATATCGCTGCTTGCATGGCGAGAGCACTTCGCTAATGTAATAGATTGGTCGCTGAACTCCGTACGCTTTGCCCTCCTCAGGTCGTTCGACTACGATTGCTGTGCTGATGACCTGGTTTGTGGCGGCTAGGTACAAGTAGAGTGGCTCCCTTTCTTGCGGTGTTGCAAGGACTCGCCTACTTTGCAACGATCGCTTTAAGTCCGCGAATGCTTGCTTAGCTTCTGGTGTCCACTCGAATTTGTCCGTCTTCTTCAGCAGCTTATAGAAGGGTAACGCTTGCTCTCCCAATCGTGCGATGAACCTGCTCAGGGCGGCTGGTCGCCCTGCGAGCTGTTGGACTCCGCGTAGATTAGTTGGCTCCTTCATTGTCAAGATTGCTTGTATTTTCTCTGGGTTAGCTTCGATGCCTCTGGCGGATACCAGGTACCCGAGAAGTTTCCCTGCTGGAACGCCGAAGACGCATTTTGTCGGATTGAGCTTGATCCTGTATGTGTTGAGGGCGTCGAATGTTTCCCTAATATACTCGAGGAGTGTGCTCTCAACTCGAGTCTTGATGACTATGTCGTCAACGTACACTTGTACGTTCTTGCCAATGAGCTTGGCGAGGCATTTTTGCATGCAGCGCTGGTATGTTGCGCCTGCATTCTTGAGCCCGAAGGGCATTGTCGTGTAGCAGTATACACCGTGTGGTGTGATGAATGCTGTTTTTTCTTCGTCCTCCCGTTTCATCCGGATCTGATTATATCCCGAATAGGCGTCCAGGAAAGATAGGCGTTGACAGCCTGCCATAGAGTCCACGATCTGGTCGATTCGCGGGAGGGGGAAGTTATCCTTGGGACAGTGCTTGTTTAACGACGTGTAGTCAATGCATACCCGAAGGATGTCCGTGTTCTTTTTGGGGACCAGCACCGGGTTTGCTAACCAAGTGGATATCTTGATCTCCCTGATGAATTTTGCTGCTAGCAATTTGTTTACTTCTTCTCCAAGCGCCTTCTGCTTGGATTCTGAAAATCGTCGAGTAGTTTGTTTGATGGGTTTGGCATCTAGAAAGACTTCGAGTGAGTGCTCGGCAAGCTCCCTGGGTATTCCTGGCATATCTGATGGCTGCCAGGCGAAAATTTCCCAGTACTCACGGAGGAGTTCGACGAGCGCGCTTTCCTATGCTTGCGGAAGGGTGGTGGAAACCATCGCTGTCTTCGCAGAATCTGCCGGGTGCACTTGATGCTTTAGGGTGTCACTGTTAGCGCTGAATTCCAGTTCAGGCGCGTTTTTCTTCGTGAGGGGCATCACGGAGTGATCCGTGGTTTTTGCCAGCTCTTGAAGTTCTTCTTGCATCCCGAAAGATTTTGCGATCTCATTGAATTCAATGTCGCACTTGTTGGATTTCTGAAAGTCTCCGTCGATGGTGATTACGCCATATTCTCCAGGTAATTTGAGCTTCAGGTAGGCGTAATGCGGTACTGCCATGAATCTGGCGAACGCTGTTCGACCAAGAATGGCGTGGTACTGCGAAGGCCAATCGACGACTTCGAAGTCGAGGAATTCTCTTCTGTAGTTGCTCTTAGTGCCCAGCACAACTTCTAGGTTGATTGTTCCGAGTGGACGGATTGCCTTTCCTGGAACTATCCCGTGGAAGGATGTTTCTGATTCCTGGAGGCCGTCCAAGTTCCTGTTCATCCGACGGAGTGTATCCTCGTAGATAATGTTGATGCCACTACCACCATCCATGAATACGCGGGCCAAGTCATAGTTGCCAATTTGTGCTTGGATGACAAGGGCGGCATGTCCTGGTCGATAGACTCGTGGCGGGTGGTCCTTCATCGAGAATGTTATCGGCTGGTCTGCCATCTTCAAGTACTCTGTTTTTGTTGGCGGTGTCCGCACAGCCATGCACAATTTCCTCGTGTTAGTCTTTTGAGCTCTGCGGGATGGACATACCTTCTGGATCATCGCGAGTTGCCCTGCTGGATTCGGGTACGCGTTGGCCCCAGAGTTTTGTGCTGGTGGTGCAGGTAGCGCAGCTAGTGCCATGTTTGGATTTGCTGGTGGAGGTGGGGGTTGTGGCGGCTGGAATCCTTGGTGGCCTCCTCCTGGAAGCGGTGGGTAATTTTGGGTGGCTGCAGATCTTTTTCTGGCGAGTGCTTCTGAGATATCGATAAACTTTCGACAATCCTTAAGAAGGTGCGTTGCCTTAGTTTTGCCCGTGCGCTTATCTGTAAATAGATGTAGCGAGCAGTATCCATCGAGGTCTTCCTCGGGTGATTTTTCTTCAGCCTTTGATCTCCACTCGCGATTCCCACGGCGACCGGAGTCGCGGCTTCGCGTGAATTCTGCCGCTACCAACTCCTCTCGGTCCTCGTGATCGTAATATTTCCTCCTTTTCCTCCGGCCATGACGGTCTTCATCATGCGCAGGTGATGAGGCTCTCTCATTGCGCACCACATCTTCTCTGTTAGCCCTTTTTTCGGCTATGTTCATCAGCTCCCCAATAGTTTTGGGTGCGGCTATGCCCAGTTCTTCTCTGAAAGTCGTTCTTCGGGCGCCTTTTGCGAAGGCTTTAATCGCTACTTCTTCCGAGATAGTTCCTGCGGTATTCCTGAGCGTAGTCCATCGATGGATGTACTCGCGGGTGGATTCGCCACTTTTCTGCTTGCACGCTCGCAGTTCTTCAATGGTGGCTGGCCTCTTGTAAGTCGACTGGAATGTTTTGCAAAAATCACGGTGCAAGTCATCCCACGATGCGTAGCAAGATTTTGGTCTTCTTTCCAGCCAACTGCGGGCCGCGCCGGTGAGATGCAAATTGAGGTATTGCATAGCCGTGTTTTTGTTCCCACGTTGGCATTTTACTGCCGTGAGGTAATCGCTTAGCCATTGAGAGGGCTCGAGTGAACCGTCATACTTCGTCACTTCTGTGCTAAGCTTGAATCTTTTGGGTAGAGGTGCCTCGCGGATACTGCGGTCAAAGCAGAGAGCGCCGCAGGTTTCGTCATCCGAGGAGCCGGATGAAGAGCGCTCGCGATATCGCGAAGCCCTTGCCTTATCCACCCTTTTTTGAGCGAGATCTGATCGCGCGTCGTATTCTGGCCGGTCGCGGTCGGCATCCTTCCTTGGTTCCTTGCTTCGTTTTCACGAGCGGCTGCTATGATGCCGCGAGCTTTTGTCTCTCGGACTGCCTTCGCTGCTGCTTCGACTATCATTACGGAGCCGCGCCTCTTTTCCTCGGCCACGACGTGGCGACCTGTCCCTTCTTGGCGAAGAGGTCCTACGTTTGCGGGATGTTTCCCTATCCTTCTCTTTCTCCTGTCCCTTCTCCAGCTGCTCTGCGGCTTTCTTTCGATCATAGGCGGCGAGCCTTGCGGCTGCCAGCCCTAATCCCTTGCGTACTTGTTTATACTGCTCCGCCCGAGGGTCACTTTCCGTCGGTTGGTTCATCTGCATGTAAGTTGCTGCGGCTAGAACCGCAGCCGCAGGAGTTTGCGGGTAGACATTGCCGTCGTCATCGACTCGCATGAGAGAAGGAGTGATCGATCTGCTGGTTCTGGCTAGGGACTCATTGTTCCTGGATGTAGATGCGTGCCCCTTCCTCGCGGGTCGGGTTCCGACCGATGGTGTTATGGACAGCCCGGCTCGCCTTTGGCTCGACTCATCCGCCGCTCTTCTTCGGCGGGCCAGATCTATCCGAGCGTCTTTGATGGTCGTGGCTGCTCTCACTAGGTGATAGTGGTAGGCAACCATGTCTTCGTGTGAAGCCCCGGCTGCGGGTGGCTTGCTCGTTCGCATAGCCTCCTTTGCTCGGTTCCAGGATTCCCGTGAGACGCCGATTATGTTGCGCTCTGCCGCGCTGTGTTCTGTTTCCGAGGCTTGTTCCGATCCTGCCATGCAGACTTGAGCCAGTCGGGGCTCGTGCGTCCTAGGCGTAGGTCGGAAGTTTCTTTGAATTCTTGATGGTTCCTCTGTCGAGAGGGTATGATAGTCGTTGGCGTTGAAGAGGATGGACTCGCCGCTTTTCTCCAGATGGCGGCGTGAGTCGACAGCTCCAGATTCAGTTTCCGATTCATCCGAGAAGTGGAGGATCCCGTCCCTGTTGGTCACGAATTTTAGGCTCCCGAACGTCAAGGTGACGCTTTTCTCCAGATCCTCGAATACCGGGCGCGATTCCGGCGAGTGAGGTGTGACCACGACAGATCCGATCCGTATAGGATTGTTCGGAGCCGTAGTCGATGGTTTTCAACGAGAGTGGGTTGTCGATGAAGCCGAAGATGCCGGTGATCCAGCGCCCGTCGTCCCCACGGTCGGCGCCAATTGTCGAATCTCTGACTCTACAAATCCCTTAGGTGATCCTATCGGGTTTCGATTAGGAGAACCCATGAGCGCTGGTGGAATCGTCGGCTAGACAGGGGGCGAGATTTACCCAGGTTCGGGGCCCTCGTAGAGGTAAAACCCTTACTCCTGCCTCTTGTCGATCTGTATTGATGAAAAGATCGGTTACAATGGTGGTACTCGAATCGAGAGTAAGGACTCGAGTTCAAGGTTTCGATGGTGAGGTGTTGCTTGGCCCCCTACCGGTGATTCTCCTGGCCTTAAATAGGTGGACAGGTCTCAAACCTTGCCCGGAGAGGACTCGAATTCTAACCCTAGGTCGGTTACAAGTTTCCAAACTTAACCCGCAAGTTAGTGCGGGTGGGCTTCACGTAGGACTTCTAGAATATTCCAAGGGCTCCTCTTCTTGGGCCTTAACCTTGGGCCCGAGATGGGGTGTCCTTACTCGCAGGGTCCAGGATCCATGCCTTCGTCACACCCCGAACATGGTAATCAGCTACTATTAACAACTTGCACTCAAATTCATCTTGGCCTTTTTTCGCAATCCCTTTGCCGCTCGCTGATCCACTTTCGACATTGTTTTCACCCCTTCTACATGCACTCTCTCCTTCATGGTCCCATTGGGAATTCTTTCCCCATGGTTGACATCCGTCCTTGATCTCGCATTCCCTTGTTTTGTGTCTCTGGTGTGGAGTCCTTGACTTGGCAGATCCCTCATATGGGATATTAGGGTTTCTAGATTAGGAGACGAATGCGCGCTGGTGATCTCGACAGCTAATAAGGAGGCACATTTACCCAGGTTCGGGGCCCTCGTAGAGGTAAAACCCTTACTCTTACTTGTCTGGTCTATATTATGATGAGGTAGTCGAGCTGTTACAATGGCGATGTCATGGTCAAGCGTGCAGGGTGTCTCCCGTGTATTGTCTAGTCTATGATTGCGTCTAGTTGTGTCATGTTCCTTTTCTCTCCTCCCCTGGCTTTATATAGGTAGCCCGAAGGGGTTTACATGAGTTATAGTAGAGTACGTATAGGAGTTCTTGTCTTGTGCTTCAAGAAATTGGCTATGGCTTCTTGGACCCGGACATGCCTTTGAGTGGACTCCTCATAGCATAGCAGCCGGTAGGCTTAAGTAGGGGACGTGATGAGTGTTCCCAACCTTGGTGTTAGGTAATATCGTGCTTGCATTACGACTTGTACGTAAGATCTCGCGTTGCCGACTGCTCGCACTACGTCTTTCTTTACCGTAATCCATTCCACTCTCTAAGCACATCATTTTCACCCATTCCCCATCCACTCTTTGCTTCTTCATGGTTCAGCAAGAAGTTTTTTCACAGACTACAGGTTTGCTCGCTATCTGGCCTCGATCTCACATCATGCGTCCCCCTGATGGGCTCCCTTAGCTTCGGTGACAGGTAGCGTTCTGCTCGCAGGTGTGGCATATGCGTCAAACGCGTTTTTGCCGACTGCCCCTGCAGCTACTCCCTCAGTCCTTGAATAAGTGTACATCTAGAACATGCCTAGGTCAAACTTTTTAAAACTTTGACCAACTTTATAGAAAAATATAGCAACATATATGATCTAAATCCGTGTATCATGAAACTACATTTCAAAACGGATATAATGACGCCAATTTAGTATCGTAAATGTCGTTATGTTTCCTTAAAAAATTGGTCGAACTTTTAAATATTTGACTTCACTGAAAGGAAAACACATACTTATTTGAGGATAGAGGGAGTATATGTTAGTGCTCGTGCGTATGGTGATAGTCTGGCAGATGGTGCCTTCGGTTTGTGGGGCCCGAGGAAATTCCATTCTAAACCTTTAACTCGTAGAGTGCAGCGAAATCAAACCCCGAACTTTAAATCCATAAGGTGAAACTTACTAGCCTCGCCTCTATCCTAACTCTTGACCATTTTAAGTAAAAAAATACACTCCGAACAGGACAATCAAAACAGTCTCATGACTTGCACGTAGAATTCATCTTGGCCTTCTTTGTTGCAATCCCTTTTTCGCTCGATAATCCACTTCGACATTGTTTTCACCCCTTCTGCATGCACTCTCTCCTTCATGGTCTCACTGGGCATTCTTGCCCTACCAACGGTTCGTCGACATACATCTATATGTTAGTGCTCCTTCATGGTCTCCACCCGTACTACCTATTTCTTTATCATAATCCCACTCTGCGAGCCCCAACATTCTCAACTTTCCCCATCTACTCTATGCTTCTTCACGCTTCGGCGGGTGGTTTTACCCCGTCTACAGGTTTGCTCGGTATGTGGTTTTGATCTCGCATCATGCGTTCCCTTGCTGGGCAACCTTACCTTGGTGACAGGTAGTGTTGTCGTGCTCGTAGGTGCTCTGTGTCGTGTGCGTCAGGCGTAAGATGTGGTTCCATTTTGAACCTTTAACTCGTAGAGTGCAGCGAGATCGAACCATGAACTTTAAATCCATGTGGTGGAATTTAATAGCCTTAGTCAATCCCAAATCTCGACCTATATAAGGAAAAACATCCCGAACAGGATAATCAACTACTCCCAACGACTTGCATGTCATATTCATCTTGGCCTTGTTTGTCGCAATCCCTTTGCCGCTTGACGATCCCCTTTTGACATTGCATGCACTCTCTCCTTCGTGATCTATCTGGGCATTATTTCCCGTCTACGGTTGGTCGGCATTCGGCTTTGATCTCGCATTCCCATGTTTTGCATCCCTGGCCTTGGAATCATGCTCGCAGGTGATACATCCATTTTGCATCACAATTTAATATTGTTATTTTGTGTTATTCATCAATATATTTTATGTTATGATGCATCACTTCTGTTATTTTTTATCTTATTTTGCATGTTTTATAATTTTTGGAAAATAAACACCGGGACCAAAAATCTAATAGAAAAAGCACCGTCGAGATACCCTATTTCAGAAGATCAGAAGAAGAGCAGGATATCAGAGGAGTCTTAAAGTCCCGAGAAGGAAGCCAACTAGAAGGGCACCCGGAGGGGGGCACCTGGAGCCCACACCAACAGGCGGCGCCCCCCTCCGGCCGCCTGGGGGTGGTCTGCCCCCCCTGGCCCAGTCCTGGGCGCCCCCTTTCACGTACTTGACCCCAGGGAACCCTAAGCCCCAAAAAATTATTGACGAATTATTCCGCTGCCGCCTCGGGGCGGAAAACAACAGAGAGAGAAAAGCTCTCCGGCAGGGAGAAATCTGCTGGGGAAATTCCTCCTCGGAGAGGGGGAATCATCGCCATCGTCACCATCATCGCTCCATTAAGATCATCGTCGTCATCATCATCACCACCAGCACCATCACCCTCATCATCCACCTTCATCCCGCTGTAACAATTAGGGGTATTTATCGTTGCTCTTCACTAGATCTCTCTTCCGGTGTGGATTACTTGTTAGTAGTTGATGCTTGTGAGATTTATCGGTGTTTACACTTTATGACCATATTATTATTATCCATGATATCACCTCTGATTATGATCCATATAATGTCTTGTGAGTAGTTCGTTTAGTTCTTGAGGATATGGAAGAAGTCATGGTGTTAGTAGTGAAATTATGTTGAAGTAATATCTCGTGGTTTGGTATTTAAGTTGTGGTGCTATTCTTCTAGTCGTGTCATATGAATGTCGACTACATGATACTTCACCTTTATTGGCCTAGGAGGATGCATTGTGTATTTGGCTACTAATTGTGGGGTTGCCGGAGTGACAAAAACCTAAACCCTCGTTAGGAAACCAATGCACGAGGGAGTGTAGGATCCCAGAGTTTTAAGGTTGTGGTTAGATTTATCTTAAATAATTTCTTGTATTTGCGGATGCTTATGAGGGGTATAATCACTAGTTGGATGGTGCATTAGCATAGGTTCACCCACACAACACTTAACGAACCAATAAATATTAATCAACCGTAATGAAGCGAAAACACTTGACGAAATTCCCATGTGTCCTCGAGAACGTTTGGTAATCATAAGTAGAACAATTGGCTTGTCCTTTACTCTCAAAAGGATTGGGCCTCTCGCTGCAATATTATTTACTGCACTTTATTTACTCGCACTTTATTTATCTGCTATATCAAAAACCACCGAAAACCCGTTTGCTAGTGTTTACAGTGAATTCTCCATCCAACCCGCTTGTCAACACCTTCTGCTCCTCGTTGGGACACTCTTATATATGGAAAGTACTACGATACACCCCCTATACTTGTGGGTCATCAAGACTATTTTTTGTCGCCGTTGTCGGGGAGTGAAGTGCTATTGGTAAGTGAAATTAGTAAGAGAAACTTTTATTGTGAGTGTTGTTTTTATTTCTTTTTGTTGTTTTATTTCATTATGGAGAATATTTTTGGTTCCCTGTTTAGGGGTACTTCTACTATTACTGCTAAGGTAGTAGGTGACCCGTTATCTTCTGAATTAGATCCTTATAAAATACCTATAAAAATTGTTGGACGTGTTATGGATAACTGCTATTATGGTGATGGAACTGTCCATCCCGGTGATCATTTGCTCTTTATACATGAATTATGCGAGTTAAACAGGTGTGCAGATATTACAATGGATCAAGTTATAAGGAAATTGTTTTCTTTATCGCTGAAAGGAAGAGCCGCTGAATGGTTCAAATTACTGAAGAATGTTGAATCTATTGGATGAGAGGAAATTGTTCCTCTCTTTTATTCTAAATTCTATCCTTCTAGTGAGACACATAAAGACCGGAATCAAATATATAATTTCTGGCCTCATGATGAAGAGAGTATTGCCCAAGCATGGGGGAGAATGAGTTTATTAATGCTTAAATGTCCCGTTCATGAGCTCCCGCGTAATATTGTTATCAATAATTTTTATGCAAGGCTTTCTCTGCATGATAAGGATTTATTGGATGCTTCTTGTTCTGGATCATTCACACGTATGAACGAAGAAGCTAAATGGGATCTTCTTGACCGTATTCAAGAAAACACTGAAGGATGAGAGAATGACAAAGGTAGAAAGTCAAGTATAAATTATGATTATGAATGCATTAAAATCTTTTATGGGAACCGATGATTTCATCTTATTTTGCATGTTTCATATTTTTTTGGAGAATAAACACTGGGAACAGAAATCTGATGGAAAAAGCACCATCGAGATACCCTATTTCAGAATATCAGAAGAAGAGGGGGGATATCGGAGAAGTATTAGAAGTCCCGAGGAGGAAGCTAGCCAGAAAGGCACCCGGAGGGGGGCCACCAGGGGCCCACACCACTAGGCGGCGCGCCCCCTTGGCCGCGCCTGGGGTGGTGTGCCCCCCCGGTTCACTTCTGTGCGCTCTTACATGGTCATCCCCGGTCCTTAAATATCCATAATTTAGCAACTCAGCATCAAAACTGTATGGCAAGGACTATGCATTGTGTTTTATTATCCAATTATATGAGAATGAAAAATGGGGGTTGTGTGAGCTCCTTTCGTCGGGAGAAAAAATTCAGCAGCCGACTACCAAAATGTGGCCACAAAATAATTTGCAAATTGCAAAATGGCGATAAAAATGCGCAATGCAAATGGAGCTAGAAAGGATGGTATGGAGTAGTACATAATATACGAAGAATCATCAGCCAGTTGCTACGCAGCCAAGTACAATGCCATGCCATGATGAAGAACCATCAGCCACTTGCCACGGCGTGAGCAAGGATTGCTAAAAAAACATCACCAACCACTAGTACACGCCTGGGCATGGGCAGCCTGAACCCGGCCCGATAGTGTCGGGACTGGGCTCCAGTTTTTGCTCGAAAACCCGACCCGAAATCTCGAACATCATGTCTTTCCCGTATTTTAGTGGAAAATATGTATATATTAACCCATTTTTATCCCGAAAATGATTTATTTAATTAAAAATCATTGTTTAGTTGTTTAGAGCCGGGCCAGGCTTGGGCTTGGGTTTTTAAGGTCGGGATTGTCCCGGCCTGACCCAAGGAATGCTCAGGCGTGCACTATTATATCTAAAACTATCATGGTGAACACTGATCTGGATTTTAGCTCTCCCCATTCTTTTCAGCGCTTTGATAGTGGTCCGAGGGCACCATCCGAAATAAACCCTCGGGATGATCTTCTAGAAACCCATAGAATTGCCCCAAACCAAAGCCGAAAGAACCAAAATTCGTCGTAGAAAGGAAGTCGTCGCTGCACCTGTCAAGAATATTGACACCTAAAGGCTCAACGCCGTTGCCTGAGGGGTTACCCCACCTGAAGTCATTACCTGTGGAGAATACAACCTTGGTTGGTTCTTGATGGCCTCCTGCCCGAGATACCTGGTCTGAGGCCTCAGGCTCGTCTGGCGGCAATGACGGTGTGTGGCCCTTGAACAATCCCACGTGTGCGAAGAGCTTGTCCTTCCTCGAGAAGGCTGTGCCGCAAGGGCACAACCACTTAACCCAACCACAGTGCTTCTCGTTTATCTTGAGATCCGCCATGACGGAGAACTTTTTGGCATGGGACCGGCTGCAGGTGTGGCTCTTCTCACAGTGGATCCATTTGTAGTGGGCTTTTAAAACCTATTTGTAGTGGTTCTTCACGCACATAATCGTCTTGAGGGGTAGGAAGTCTTCTGTAGCTTGTTCCGCTTGCACCCATCAAACGGGCATGAGTACTTCTTCACAATGGAGTCGTGTTCCAGGATCTCGCTCTAGGCGTTTTTGCCAGTGCGGCAGGGCTCTTGTACTCGTAGACATGCCCTCTCGTGTGCATCCGTAGGTTTTCGTCCCTCTTGAATCCCTTTCCACATATGGCACAGAGCTGCGTGTGTGGAGCCAAGATCTCATCCTTCTCCAGCTGCAAGAGTTCATACAAGCCCATCAGTATGTTTTTATTTGAGAAAAAGGGATCGCTCCCTAGTTCCATTTCATTGAAACGAAACCACAACGTTTTCACAAGCAACATACAGACCAAAAACTTGAGGTTCTGAAACAGGGAAAATCTACCAAAACGCAGGCAACATAAGAGAACTATTCTTTCTTACTACTTGAACCACCTATTACAAAAGCTAGAAACTTCACGCTGGAAGCTGGGCAAGATACCGCCCTAGCAGAAAAGAGCCAGGCACAGGGGGAGCTCCAGGTAGATGAACAACGCCAAAGCTCAACCCAGGATGATGTGGATGTTAGCATCCTCTTCGGGTGTTGTTGCAGATAGGTCAACATAGTCCTTCCACCACGAGGAGCCCCTGCTGTTGTCAGCCAGGAAGAGATCCAGCCAAAGTCCTGGCATCTTTCCCTGGTCACACTTCCAGCTCGAAGTTGCTCTTCAGTTTTACGGAGATTCTTGCCATGAAAAGCTCCATGGCATGTTATCTCCATCCATGCTAGACTCACTGCCTTCACTGCCATCCTTCACACCGCGATCCTTGACACCGACATTCTCAATGTCAATGCCTTCCGCAGCATCAGCAGTCAATCCCTTGAAGAACACTTCATAGTCAGGGCTACCTAATTCCTCCTTGTGATCTTCAGAGTTGGTTGCATTAGGATCCAATCTTGAGCTTGTGCCAGCGAGATTAGCCATCTGCCCTACAAGGGGTTGGCTAAAAAAGAACTAGTTCTTCAGCGACAGGAGAAGGCTCTCGATAGTGGATATTGAACTGTGAGGCATGGCAGGTCTGCATTGACCTACTGCTGCTGCATGAGCTCTCCTGGTTCAGTCGGTAACTAGATGGCATTTCCAACCATTGAATGGATGACATTTTTTACTTGTCGTATCTTCTCTTCGATAAAGGTGAGATTGTCAAGCATCGTACCTGGGTTCTAATCCATGTGAGGGATGTTGGTGGATGGTGCATGATTCACTAGTGGTGTCTCTCCAAAGAAAACAAACATGCTGGGTGAACAAATTACACTGGGCAATTAACAAATCATGAATGTATAACAATACTATTATGACGAGATATAGTTCATGGGTTCTAACATTGTAGGCATTACGTTAAGGCATATGGACCATTATCCAGCATGCATCCATATCTAAAAGTCCACCTCAAGAAAGCTATCCAGCAAATCTCTCTGGTATTAAGTTGCAGCAATGAAGTGATTGCTTTGTGTGCAACAGACAAATGCATTAAGAATAATACGTAATGTAAGCACTAGTTCTCATCCCTAGACAAAGAGCACCGCTGTTTCCCCCTAGTAGAAACAACACATCCCCCATCCGTTATGTTTCTGTCACTCGAGCACATATGTAAGCGATGCATGAACCCACTATCTAGCATATAAACCCTCTCTTGGAGGTGAAAACAACCAAATGACCAAGGTAATCATAAACACCAGAGAGCATTGACAGACAACGTTAAAACTCTACAAATGTAAGTGAAGCATCTCAGATTGACATGAGCAAAATAATCATAATCTCCTGGTTCATCGGATCCCAACAAACACAACATGCACAATTATATAACGGTGGTCTCGATCACGTGAGGCATCTCACGAGACTCTAAACATGGAGGAATAAGGGAGAGAACAACAATCTAGCTACTGTTATGGACCCGTAGTCCCAAGATGAACTACTCGTGCATCGTCCGGAGGCGATCATGGCGATGAAGAGGCCTTCGATGACGATTTCCCCCCTCCGGCAGGGTGCCAGAATAGGTCTACATAAGCCCTAGAATGGACTTTCGAGGTGACAACGCTTCTTTGTATATTTCATGGAAAATAACTCCGTTCCCGAACGTTTTATGGTTAAAGGCAATTTATAGGCAAACAGGCGATGAGAGGCGCTGGCCAGGGCAGCCAGGGGCCCACCAGGCGCGGCCTAGGGTGGAGCTGCGCCTGGCACCTGCCTAGGGTCCCCTATGGCCCCCTCCAGCTCTTCTTTGGACTCCGTCTTCGTTTCGAGTAAAAAAAAACGATCTCCGTGGATTTTTAGCCCTTTTCGAGAATATTTCTTTAAGATCTTTTCTGAAATAGAAAAACAGCAGAAAACAACAACTGGCCTAGGGCATCTCGTTAATAGGTTAGTCTATGAAAATATCCGGAAAACGAAAAAAACATGAGAAAACATGTGGAAAACAAAAGGTATTGGGTAGAAAACAAGCATGGAGCATAAAAAAATTTAGATACGTTTGCAATGTATCAACATCACCAAGCTTAACTCCTGCTCATCCTTGAGTAGGTAAGTGATAAAAAAATGAGGTGATATGAAGCCAACACAATCTTGATCAATGTTATGTAAAAGCATTGCAAGCTGAGGTCAAAACACTTTAACAAAGGCATGATAAATATTATTTGAACTAATGTAAACTTAGCAACTATGTTGCACATGAAAAGAAACACAGATAAATGACAATGAATAATAATGCATTGAAAGTGATATGTTTCTTTCAATCGTAAAGAAAAACATAATAAAGTGGTATCCAGCTTGTCCTTTGTGTGGTAGAAAAACATAAATGCCAGGACACCTTCAAAGTTAAAGTGGTGACTGGATACAAATAATTTGAGAGCAAGCAATACCATAATCATGAATCAATCAATAATAAAATTTGGGACTATGTACAATATACTCAGAATGACAACTATGCTCCCTTAACTGGTGCACTAAGTAAAAACATGAAGACTCGGCATAAAAGTAAAAGAAAGGCCCTTCACAGAGGGAAGCAGGGATTATTCATGTGTTAGAGCCTTTTATTTAATAAAATAGAGGTATTGAAAATATAATTTTTGAGAGAGGTTTATGTCTATCTCAACGAATGGTAATGAAAAACTAATCATAATCCATGTCAAGCAAAGTGTTTGGAGTTTTGAGAGTGGTTTCCATTAGCATTTTTTTCTTATGGTTGGCACTCCCCCCCACCTTGCCTTTCACAAACTAGAGCTAGCCGTATCCACGGGTGCCAACCAGCATTCATCAAACCATGCGGAAGTGCCTTTTTATATTATTTGAGTTCATATTATCTGGCACCAGCTCTCTGCAAATTTAGATGAGCACATATTCCATACTCATCGGGTGAAATAAGGGAGAAGAACTTTACTTGACATAAACCATGATAAACTTTAAACTACTTCCTCATGAGCTAAAATTGGAACAAAAAATTGGTTTAATAGTTTTGAAGGTTTAAAGGTAGCACACGGGAAATTAACTTGGAGTGGCGGTTAAATACCACATATAGGTAGGTATAGTGGACACATTGGAAAACTTTGGTTTTTGGGAGTTGGATGCACGAGTAGAGCTCATACTCAGTATAGGGTGAAGGCTAGCAAAAGACTAGGAGCGACAAACTAAGAGAGCAATAACAACCATAATCATGCTCATCGACAAAACATTATTAATCAAAGCATAAAGTGATATTACAAGTAAAAAACTAAATGATCATCAAGGCTACAGGTGAATTTGTTTATATTCATAACATGGAGTGAGCATGCGCCAAGTTAATCCAGATAAATCATTCAAAGGAGAATACCACAATACCATGCTTCGCTATGAGAAAACAACACATGATTTAATTTCACTTCCACATTAAGCAATCTCAGCTATTTGAGACTAGTCACGATACATCATATACTACTAATCATACAATTAAAATAACATCTAGCATGACATGCCAAAGTCTAAGCCACTGTCAAAACAAGCTTCCTATTGCACCACTACAAGCATGAAATATTTTACTCTTCTCCAACACCAATAAACTTATTTGAAACAACTCTCAAAGAAAATAATCAATAAAGAGCAGAGAGTTAATCAGATATAACTGAAGCAAACCAACAAGCTCTAAATAAAATTCGAGTGAAAAACAAGAGCTAAACGCAGTACTATCAACAACTGAACACTCACAGAACAATAAGAGTGAAAACTAGAGTGTTCTAGGCAATAAAAACAGAGCGTGTCTCTCTCCAACTAAAATATGCTAGGATCCAACCATTTACTACATCAAGAAAACAAAACAAAACTAAAAGCAAAATAAAATTCCGCTCAAAGAATAACACATATCATGCGAGGCAATAAAAATATAGTGTTTTGAAAGAAATCAGATATTTTTGTTGATGAAGAAGGGTATGCCTTGGGAATCCCCAAGCTTTTACGCTTGTACTTCTTGGATATGTCTAGGGGTAATATGGGTATACCAATATTGATCTTTTTTCCATCCTTCATCTCCTCATATAATTCTTCTCTCCATACACTTGAAAACTTCCTCCACCTAAACCTTCTCACAATCTTCATTAGCAACGTTAGTGCATTAAAATAATAAATCCACTTGGTTTAGTTCCAACACAAGTCTAATACTCCATTTAAAACATTAGCTACTGTCACAACTTATTTTAAGGGCCCCCCCCCCCCCAAAATCTCAAAATAAAAAGATTAAGATAAAAATGCAAATATTGGCAGAAACCTATCAAAACAGAACAACAGGTAAATATGATTTTTTTACACCATTCTATTGCTAAAACCAAAAAGTTTGAAAATAATTAAAGTTAGTTAATAACTTGGGGCATGTCCCCAAAAAATATCAAAAATTCCTCGCGTTCTGTCTGAGAGAACTGATATTTTGGGCGAAACACAAAAATCTGGACAGAAAAGAACAAATTCCCCAAATCATACTAACTCTCTATTAGAGGTCACTCTTGCCACAAAAATGAAATAAATAGGATAAGAAGCGGTTTTGACAGAGGTAAAAACTTTCAATACTCAAAGAAAAAAAACAAAACAAAAAAGAAGAAAACAAAAGGAAAACAAAGTGGGTTGCCTCCCACGAGCGCTTTTCTTTAACGCCTTTTAGCTAGGCATGAAGAACGAATCAAGTATTATCAATCTAATCATTGGTAGTCCTTATAAGGGACTGAAAAGTCAACTTTATTGTATTTCTAGAGAAATGTTCCATGCCCATTTTAAGGGGAAATTGAAATCTTATAATTCCCTCTTTCATATCAATAATAGCATCAATGGTGCGAAAAAAGGTCTTCCCAAAATGACAGGACAAGAAGCATTGCATTCAATATTAAAAATAAGAAAATAAACAGGAACATAATTATCATTAGAAATAATAAGAACATCATCAATCCTTTTCAAAGGTCTTTTAATAGTGGAGTCTATAAGATTCACTGCCAAAATACTCTCATCCAATGGTTTCGAATCAAGCATATCATATAAACTTTTAGGCATGATAGAAGAACTTGCACCAAGATCACATAAAGATTGCAATCAAAATCATTAAATCTTATTATAATAGTGGGATCCCAACCATCTTGTAATTTTCTAGGAATATAGGCTTCATGTTTTAGCATATCTTCCTTAGCTTCAATGAGAGCATTTAGTGATATGTTTAGTGAAAGCAATATTTATCTTACTAGCATTAGAATCTTTAGCTATTTTTTGTGTGAAATTAATAACATCATAGATGGTGAAATTATCAAAATCAAGTTTATCATCCTAAAATATGGTGGGAAAAGTTTCTCCTAAAGTCATATTATCATCAATCCTATTTCCAACAATTTTCTCACTAGAAAGTTTCTCAGATTCCAGATTTTTGGGACTCCTTCTACCTAAAGTCATGACCTCTCCAATCCCATTTGTTTTGACATCAACATGTTGAGAATAATTAGGATATTAGTTGGTACTAAAAGTTTTCAGTTCTTCAACGGGTTGGATGGTATAATTTTTAACAGACTCACTTTTAGCAGTTTTTTCAGCAGTTTCAGCTTCTGTTTCTCTTCTAGCACGAATTTGAGCGTACCTTCTCGTGTTCTCATTTATTTGAACTTGTATAAAATTTATAGTTCACTTTTCTTGGCCTTAAGAGGTGTAGTCCTAACTTTTAAAACTCTACATCATGAGCAAGACTATCAACTTTCACCACAAGTTTATCTAGTTTTGCAAGCCTTTCATCAACAGTTTTATTGAAATCTTTTTGTGAAGTGATAAATTATTTAAGCATGTTTTCAAGATCATAGGTGGAACTTCTAGTATTTTTATAAGAATTTCCATATGAATTACCATTATTATTAGGATATGGCCTATAGTTGTTACCACCAAAATTATTCTTATAACCACTGTTGTTGAAATTATTTCTAGAAATAAAATTCACATCAATTTGATAATTCTCATTAGCAACCAGAGAGTTCAAGGGAACATTATTAGGATCTATAGGCACTTGTTTAGCTAGTAAATAAGCAAGCATATCAATCTTATCACTCAAAGAAGAGACCTCCTCAAGACAATATACCTTTTTACCTGCTGGAGCCCATTCTGTGTGCCATTGGGAATAGTTTGTCATTAGATCATTGATATGTCTCCAACGTATCTATAATTTCTGATGCTCCATGATCATATTTTTCCAATTGCTACTTGTTTTCTCCCTTATTTATATCATTTTTATACGTTTTCCGGGACTAACCTATTAACAAGATGCCAAGTGCCAGATCCCTCTTTTCTGCTTTTTTTGGTTTCAGAAAAGTTGTTCTGCAAACATTCTCAGAATTGGACCCCACAAAGCCCGAAG
Organism: Alopecurus myosuroides; assembly: GCA_028641055.1. Taxonomy (NCBI): domain Eukaryota; kingdom Viridiplantae; phylum Streptophyta; class Magnoliopsida; order Poales; family Poaceae; genus Alopecurus; species Alopecurus myosuroides. Next base: position 131,011,157 of record CM054063.1, read on the forward strand.
TTCCTATTTCCCCGGAAGCATCGAGAACACCGAAGAGGAGTCAAAGAGGGGAAACAGGGGGCACACCATAGGGTGGCGCAGGTCCCCCTGGCCGCGCCACCTATAGGTGTGGGGCGCCTGGAGCTCCACCGCCTTTGCCCTTTCGCCTATTTAAGCCCCCCGGATGGAAAACCCTAAACACCTGATCAAAAATCGCCGAAAAGTTCCGCAGCCGCCATCACCGTGAACCCTAGATCAGGGGGGTTCTGAAGCGGTTTCCGCCACCCTGCCGGAGAGGAGATCATCACCGGAGGATTCTACATCACCATGCCTGCCTCCGGAGTGATGCGTGAGTAGTTCATCCTTGGACTACGGGTTCGAAGCTGTAGCTAGATGGTTGTCTTCTCCTCATATGCCTCCATGTTTAGATCTCGTGAGCTTCCTATCATGATCAAAATTGATCTTATGTAATTCTATATGTTGTGTTTGCTGGGATCCAATGAAAATTGAACTTATGCCAAGTTGATTATAGTCTTTATTTGCTTATGCTATTTGTGATCTTGCAAGCTTTCTGTTGCTAGTGGTTACTCTGGCCAAGTAGTTGCTAGTGACTCCAAGAGGGAGTATTTATGCTCGATAGTGGGTTCATGCCTCCTTTTCGCCTTGCTCGAGTGAACGAAACGTGAAGGGGGAGGATGTGTTTTTGCCATTAGGGAGAAAACAGCAGTGAGAGTGCCCGCGTGCATAATCATTTCTTACATTACACACCTTGTTTAATGCAATTATCTGTTGCTTGCAAATTAATACCTAAGGGGGTTCGAATGATAACTTGAGGGTGGATTATTAGTCATAGATGCAGATGGATGTCGGTCTATGTATCTTGTTGTAATGCCCGCACTAAATATCATAGTAATCTTCATGTCATATTGTGCACTACGATGCAACCTCTATTTGTCAATTTCCCAGATGTAATTTGTTCACCAGCATACTATCTTTTATGGAGAGACACCACTAGTGAAACTATGAACCTCGGTCCATTTTCCACACTGTTAAACAAACCACGACAATTTCCTGCTTTTTATACTTACTGCAAGCATACACTGTTTTCCACACTATACGTCTACTCTTTGTTTTACGCAAGACCGGTGAGATTGACAACCTCACTGTACCGTTGGGGCAAAGTATTTTGGTTGTGTTGTGTGCAGGTTCCACGTTGTTGTTGACACCGGTGAAGCGCCAGCACCACCGTCAGTGGCATCAACCTTCCGAAGGTTCTCTTTATCCTACTGGATTGATAACCCGGGTTCTTAACTAAGGGGAAAACACCTACCGATGTGCTCATCATACCCTCCTCTTGGGGTTCCCAACAAAGTGCAATCAAGGATTTTTCTGGCGCCGTTGCCGGCGAGAAGAAAGTCTTCTGGCAAGGGGAGTCTCTCACTCTGAACCTCTTTATTTTTTTTATTGTCTTGTTTTTATTTTTGTCTTGTTGTGCTTCTCTTTATTGAAAACACAAAAAAAATTAGTTTACTTCATAGCTGTTATTTATTTGCTTGCTTTTATTCTGCTAAAATGAGTATTCCTGAAGTAGAGGTTCGTTCTTTTTGGCAACAAGGAGGAGAAAGTTTAAAAGATGCTTGGTATAGAATAAATGATGCTCATAAGAGGTGCACAAAAAATATTCTACCTTGATGCTCCTGAGAAATTTTTATGTTGGTATTTCTGGCTGGTATAGGCATTTGTTAGATACTCTTACGGGTGGAAATTTTCTAGGAACTCCTGCTTTGGAAGCCTGCAATTTGATTGAAAGTTTAGTTGGAGCACCCCCCCATTACAACTGTTAAAACTGAGATCACTTTGGAGGATGTTATTGATAAACTAAACTCTTTGGAAATGAACTTATCAATTTTGATGAGGACATCCCTAGCTCTTCACCTATTGTTGAACATGAAGATCCTCCAATCAAAGCTAATGAAGTTAGAATTGGTCCAATGACAAGATCAAGAACCAAGCTACTTCAACAACAGGTGAATTCACTCCTACTTGAGTATAATGTTTATAATTGTGAGAACTTTATACTACCTAAATCATTGCATCTATGTGTTCTTAGGTTTATTGATAACACAAACATTAATGGAGATCATGGAGATAAGATACACATGGATGGAGATGAGCTAGAAGAGGAGATGGTGATCAAGTGCTAAGGATGGTGAAAACAAGCATTGCAATTATTATTTCACAAGGGGATGAGTGCCTCCACAAGGTGAAATGCACTCATTGATGGACAAGCATGAGGAGGGCGCCCACATGGAAGATCAATGCGCCATAATAGTGTTAGGATTGGTTTCCATAACCATAGTGGCCGAATTCCTTGTGTGGGAATCGGTTTGTATCCATAATTGTGAGTTCTAGTCCTAGTAGGAGTCCTAATCCTAGTAGGGGGAGGGTTGCTTGCGCAAGGAACCTTGTGGCCGCACCCCCTCCACCTATATATGTTGGCCACCTGCGTGTGGATCAATTAGACTACGTTAAAACCAAAAACCCTAGACCTCTAGATTGAAACTGCTTGTTAGCCTTTCATCTGGAAGTTCATCTGCAAACTTTACGTGTTACCTGCTGTTCCACTGGGAATAAGACGGTACAGGACCACTTGTAGTCGGTGGATTACTTGTGCAAGAGTGTGGAGTTGAGAATATCCATTGGGTTGCTATCTTTTGCATTGGCATCAGGGATCAGCCGGAGAGTTCTTAGTGGCGCACTAGTTATCAATTCAGAATTATCTGTGAGTTCACTGAGAAGATTGGGCCACCCCTTATCATCTTGGTATCAGATTTACAGGTTGCCTCGGTGAGCTATCATATTTCCCTTTAGTTTGAGTGTTTTTATTTCCTATCCAGAAAATTGCCCCACAAAAATAGTTCTAGTCTTTGTCATAGCCTAGATATCACCTTAGTTTCATTACTATTGCTGTCATTGTGTTAGATTTTGTGTTACCTTTTTCTGTTTTTAGATCTCTTGTTTTTCGGCTAGGGTTAGGGTTCTTTGTTCCCCTAGTCGAATTCTATCAAAAAATCACAAAAATATCCGCTGCCATCCACTTCTACCACCCCAATCCGAGTTCTAGTTGTTTTTCCTACCGCGGCAGAAAAATCATCGTTTCCCCGCCGTGCTCGGACCCCTACCTGCTCTCGGATTCGCTCCATATTTCGCTTACCAAACCACCCCGCAAACCCGCAGCACACTTACCATATTCACCTTCCGCAGCCACCCACCGCAAACACCTACCGCTACCGTGAGCGAGTCAAACTCGGAAACCACCGTCTCACGCTTACAAATCCACCCGCGCGCGCCGTAACGCTGTTATCAAATCCCCCCACTGCGCGCTGCCGCGGCACAAAAATCACTCGTTTCGCTGCCGCCAGCTGCTGTAATGCGCGCGCTAGGAATTCCACCGCAGCGCGCTTACCTTTTGCCTTAACGCGATCACGCGCGCTGCCGCGGTACGAAATTGGATCGTTTCGCTGCCGTGAGCTGTGTGAGCTGCTGTGAGCCTGCCGCGGTACAGAAATTTCCTGTTTTGCTGCCGTACGTTCTGCCTTGGATAAAAAACGTGCTGTTTTGCTGCCGTGGGTATATTTTGCTGCCGTGAGCTGTTCTAGTCCAAATTTCACCTAGATTTTTTCTGTTTTCCTTGTTTATTTCCTGTTTTCATCTCTAGGACCAATACATCCATACCTTGTGAACCTTAGCCACAACCTTTCTACAGCATTCAAATAGGAACTTGCCCACAAGTATAGCTATTTTGTGCTCTGACAGGTTGCTCAATTTTCATCACCACCATTGTGTTCACTTGAGTTTGGTTAATTGTTGCTCCTAGCTTAGTGTAAGGCCATTGGAAAAATACAAAAAAAAAATAGAAAAAGCAAAAAGTATAAAAAAAAGAAGAGAAAAGAGAAAAAGAGCAAAGTGCAAAAGGCCATATCATTACTATTGTTTACTAGTTGAGCTTGCCATTGTGACACTTGGGTTTTCTTTGAGCAATCTTGTGCCTGTCATTAAGAGCCTAGCTAGTGACTTTCTAGTGCATTGCAAATTTCATCCACATATTGCTTTGCCACATTTGTCTACATTGTGTGAGTTTCCTTGGGTATTTTATATCTTCACTAAGACAGCAAATAGGATTGTTACTTTGGTGATTGTTAGGTATCCATACCAAGCCCCACTAAATAACCTTGTTTGCCTTTGTGAGAGTTAAAAACCTGGGTATTCTCTCTTTCACACCAAAGCACTTTAATTGCCTCTACTTGTGGTAAGTATCTCTATTCACTTTGGAGTGGTAAGATATCCTATTGTTTTGCTAGATTCTTGAGTGAGTTGAGAGAGGCACCACAACCTATACTTGTTTTATTTTCACTAACCTTCTAATGGATCTTTCTAGTGGTGATCTTGTGTAGCAAAAGAAGGACCAATCTGAGGGAGTGAATTGGAGGGAGTATGAGGCATTAAGGGATGTGTTGACAAAGAAATTGGATGACAATGAGGAACACTACAAGAAATATGTTAATGAAGCTTGTGATCCTATTTATGAGATAGTTAATGGCATGGAGAAGAAAGTGGAGGAAACCAATAAAGTGGCCGAGACCAATACTGCTCAATTGAGAGTAATGCAAGATTCTATTGATGCCATCAACAATACCATGACTGATCTTCAAAGATTGATTCAAACTCGGTTGCCACCTATTGATGATGACAATGCTAGTGTCCATAGTGATGCAAATAATGAGGAGGAAGCTAATTTTGGCCGTGGAGCTAGAGGAGAAAGAGGAAGAGGAGGTTTTCAAGGCCGAGCTAGGCGTGTGCCTTTGCCCAATGCTAATGACAATAGAGAAGATATATTGGGTAAACCCAAATTTTCTATTCCATCTTTCAGCTTTGATACTATGGATGTGGAAGAATTCTTGCTATGGGAGTTGAAAATTGAGAAGCTTTGGAGATTGCATGATTACAATGAGGATAGAAAGATCAAGTTGGCATCTTCTGAGTTTGATGGATATGCTCTTAGATGGTGGGACAATTTGGTGAGAAAGAGGCATAATGATGGTGAGTTACCCATTGCTACTTGGAACACCATGAAGAGGCTCATGAGGGAAAGATTTGTACCCCCCAATTATATAAGGCAACAATTTGACAAATTACAACAATTGAAGCAAGGTCTCAAGACAGTTGATGCTTATTATCAAGAGATGGAATTAATTATGCAAAGAGGCCGTGTGGTAGAGCAAGAAGAGCAAACAATGCAAAGATTTCTTTCAGGATTACATTATAGGATCAAGGGCATTGTGAGGCATTATCAATATGGTAATATGCATGATCTACTCCATCATGCTAGAGAGGCCGAATCACATCTACTTGAGGAAGCACAAAATTCAGCTAGAACAAGGAGTAGATTCCCATTGAGATCATCTATTACTCCTAGTGTGCCACCACCACCACCTCCATCATCAAATTTTAGAGGTGCTCCATCATCCAAATCCGAGCCTAGTATGGCTAATACAAGGAAAACATCACAACCAACAGCAAGTGCCTCGGGTTCTTGACGGGGAGATGATAACCCGGTAGGCCATACACCAAGGAATAACCCGGCCCAAAGGACACTGTGCAGGATCCGGCCGAGGATAAGGAAACCTGTGAAGGCCCAAGATTGTAGGCCCGGCGACCCGGGTTGTGGGTTGTTGTAAAGGAAAGATAGGGTTTGTGTGCCGTGTCCGGGTAGGAACCAGGGTGCGCCTTGGGGAATAAGCCAGGGGGTATGGGTGCTTTATAAACCAACCCCCGAGTCTAGTTTTAGGCAGAGATCTAGGAACCCTAGCAACATCGTGTGATATCGAGCATCAAGTGTAATCCCAGAGTTGAGTTATTATATCAAGATCGGAGACTCGGCGACTTTGATTGCCGGCTACCAGATCGAATTGCACCATGTTTTCCTCTGAGCTAAACCCTCTCCCAAATACCTGTGTCGTCTTGCCCCAAGATCAGTTACCCCCGGTAACATCTGCCGTGACTATCCCACGACAGTTGGCGCCCACCGTGGGGCATGCGTCCAAAGGTGTTTACATCACGGGAGAAGCTCGGAAGGGCATGGAGAACCTTGTCATTGGCAAAATCTACATCGACCACGAAGGAGAAAAGATGGTGGACGATTCCGGCTGGGGGCCAGAATCGGATCACCTCGAGTCCGGATCTATATTGACGATCGGCCGGATCAACATCTTCATCGGCACGGTACGAACGACTAATTTAAAAGGACAATATCATGTGCATACTACAGGAACTTCCAGCAGGAACGAGAAGACATTAAAGCAAGCGGCAAACTCGATTCCGTTGGCCGCGCCGGGTCATCTCAGATGGGCGGAACAAGAGGTAACATGGAGTAGAAAAGACCATCCGGAGAAAATAGAGTGTCCAGGAGTCTTGGCATTGGTGGTTGCTCCACAGGTTAATGGTTACGAATTGAAGAAGGTCCTGATGGACGGTGGAAGCAGCATCAACATCCTTTATTGGGAAACCTTCTTACGGATGAGTCTCAAGGAGTCTCAGTTACAAAAAAGTTCGACAATCTTTCATGGGATCGTGCCAGGTCACTCGGCGAGCCCCGAGGGAAGGATCACCTTGGAAGTTGCTTTTGGAGAATCGACGGATAATTATCGAATTGAGTGGCTCACGTTCGAGGTGGTCAAATTGCGCAGTCCTTACCACACACTGTTTGGGAGGCCGGCTTACGCCCAATTCATGGCTAGGCCGTGCTACGTATATTTGCAGCTGAAAATCCCGGGCCCTAAACGGACCATCACTATACATGGGAACCGGGATATAGCGGCCGAGTGCGACGAAGGAGATTCAGTTATGGCCGAGCAGGCATGCAGGAAGGAAGAGCTCGAATATTACCGGTCTCAAGTAAATCCGGACGATAGAACAGCCTTGAAAAAGCCGAATACCGAGGATGAGAGAGCAAAATTCAAGGCAGCGCAAGACACCAAGAAGATAGATTTTGTCGAAGGGGATTCTACTAAGCAGTTTACCATAGGGTCTAACTTGGGAAAAGAGCAGGATGAAGCGCTCGTGGAGTTTATTCGTTCGAATGCAGATGTGTTTTCCTGGACACCTAGCGACATGCCGGGTATCCCTACAGAATTGGCTGAGCACAGTTTGCATGTGGATCCCAAGTCCAGGCCCGTGAAGCAAGGTTTGAGGAAAATGAATGAGGAAAGAAGGAAGGCTATAGGCGAAGAGATCGCTCGGCTATTGGCAGCCGGCTTTATCATGGAAGTATTTCACCCGGATTGGTTGGCTAACCCGGTTCTAGTGATGAAAAAGACCAATGAGTGGAGGATGTGCATTGACTTCACGAGTCTCAACAAACATTGCCCAAAGGATCCGTTCGCGCTGCCGAGGATAGATCAGATTATAGACGCAGTAGCTGGAAGTGATCTGTTATGCTTCCTGGACGCATATTCCGGGTATCATCAGATTAAGCTCAAAAGGGAGGATTGGGAGAAAACATCATTCATAACCCCTTTTGGGGCCTTTTGTTATAAAACTATGACGTTTGGGTTGAAGAACGCTGGCGCAACTTACCAACGGTGTATTCAAAAGTGCTTTGAGGACCAAATCGGACGTAACGTCCATGCCTATGTGGATGACGTGGTCATCAAGACTAGGAAGGCGGAGACATTTATCGATGATCTAAAGGAGACGTTCAAAAACTTGAGGAGGTACCAGATGAAGCTTAACCCGACAAAGTGCGTGTTTGGAGTTCCAGCTGGGAAATTACTCGGCTTCATAGTTTCCGAGAGAGGAATCGAGGCAAACCCGGATAAAATCAAGGCCATCCAGAGTCTGAAAAAACCGGAAAATTTGAAGCATGTTCAAAAGCTCACGGGCTGCGTAGCAGCCTTGAGCCGATTCATATCCAGACTCGGAGAAAAAGCAATACCCTTGTACCGGCTCTTGCAGAAATCAGATAAGTTCGTGTGGGATCAAGAGGCGGACGAGGCATTTGAGGCACTAAAGAAGCAGTTATCTGAAGCACCAGTACTAGCGGCGCCGGGTCCTAAAGAGCCTATGTTACTATATGTGGCAGCTGGCCCCCGAGCCGTCAGCGCGGTAGTTGTTGTGGAACGCAAAGAGGACGGGAAAGGATACCCGGTTCAGAGGCCGGTTTATTACGTCAGCGAGGTATTATCAGAAGCAAAGCAGCGCTATCCACATTGGCAAAAGTTGGTGTTCGGGGTCTTTATGGCCAGCCGAAAGCTGAAGCCGTATTTCCAAGAACATCCCATAACAGTGGTTAGTTCAATACCAATGTCGGATATCATCAGAAACTCGGACGCGACGGGAAGAATAGCCAAATGGGCGATAGAGATGGGGGATTATCACATCAACTACGAACCCAGGTCAGCAATCAAATCTCAAGCCTTAATTGATTTCGACTACAAATTGAGTTACGTACTACAAATCCACTTCGACTGTTCCAACAACGTGGCCGAGTATGAGGCCCTATTGCATGGCTTAAAGGTAGCCAAAGAGATGAACATCAAGAGGATACGATGCTTCGGAGATTCGGACCTTGTGGTACAGCAGGTGTCAGGAACGTGGGATAGAAAGGACGCAACTATGGCAGCATACCGCAGGGAAGTTGATAGGGTTGCAGGATGTTTTTTCGGGTATGAGGTGGAGCATATAGACAGAAGAAAGAATGAGGCAGCCGACGCCCTCGCCAGACTCGGCTCGCGCAGAGAGCCGGTTCCACCTAACGTTTTCCTGGACGAATTATGGCGACCATCAGTTAAAATCGAGTCAGAGGAGGAATTGGCAAATCAAGACCCGGATTCAGGACTCGTAGCCACTGTACGTACTATTCCCGAGTGGACAGAACCGTTTTTGGCCTACCTATCACGAGGCGAGTTACCACAACAGGAGGTATTAGCAAGGCAAATCTTGAGGCGAGCAAAGGGATATTCTATCATCAATGGGGAATTGTACAAGAGAAGTGCAGCAGGAGTCTTTTTGCGCTGCGTAGCGCCGGAAGAAGGCAGACAGATTCTCAAGGAAATCCATGAAGGCGACTGTGGACATCATGCGTCCACAAGGTCTCTTGTGGCTAAAGCTTATCGACACGGGTTTTTCTGGCTCACGGCCCTAGCGGATGCGGAACGATTGGTAGCAAGGTGTGACGGATGTCAAAGGTACGCTCGCCAAACCCATGTGCCGGCTATGGAGTTGCGGACTATCCCGTTAACTTGGCCGTTTGCTGTCTGGGGTATGGACATGGTTGCCCCCTTTCATATGTCACCATGCAAGAAGACACATCTTTTGGTGGCTATTGATAAGTTCACCAAGTGGGTTGAGGTTATGCCAGTTACTAATTGCGAAGCAGCTACAGCAGTCAAGTTCCTGAAAAGGATTATCTACCGGTTCGGGTACCCCCACAGCATAATTACCGACAATGGAACCAACATGTCCCTTGGTGAGATGGAGAAGTTTTGTGGCAACAATGGAATCCGGCTCGATGTGGCATCGGTGGCTCATCCGCAGGCCAATGGACAAGTGGAGAGGGCAAACCAAGAATTGCTTCGCGGATTAAAACCACGATTGCGAGTTCCCTGCGTCAGGGCTGCTGGTGCATGGGTCGAAGAACTTCCTTCTGTGGTTTGGGGTATCAACACTACACCTAACAGATCCACTCAGATGACACCCTTCTTCATGGTCTATGGTGCGGAAGCAGTGTTACCGAGTGACATTATTCACGATTCGCCTAGAGTATCAGCTTACGTCGAAGTAGAGAACGAAAAAACCCGGCAGGACGCCGTAGATATGTTAGAAGAGCAAAGAGAACAAGCCCTGGAAAGATCAGCCATATATCAGCAAGATCTACGGAGGTATCATAGCCGGCGTGTGAAGACCCGGGTATTCCAGGAAGGAGACTTGGTTCTGCGGCTGGTACAGTCAAACGAAGGAAAACACAAATTATCACCACCATGGGAAGGACCATTTATCATAAGCCGGAATCTGCATAACGGATCATATTATTTGATAGATGCAAGGGAAGAGTCGGCTACAGTCAACGACACCGCACACACCACTTCATCTATGCAAGAAAGAGATAGACCATGGAACGTGGCTCAGCTACGTCCGTATTATACTTAGTAAAGACTATATTGGCAAGTGGAATTGCACGATGTAATAGGCAGCAGGTTTTCAGACGTACTCTTTTCCTATCCAGGGTACCTTTGGGGACTGGACGGGTTTTTAATGAGGCGGCTTGCTGACCTAGATTTTTCATATCAAGTAAAGAGATGCTTATCAAGAAAAGAGATGGTTGTTATCAGGTTATGTACTCTCAGTACGATGCGTATATCTAGGTCTTGGGGGCTGATCGCTTGAATAGCACAGTTACAAACTCAAAGACCCGGCCATGATGCCTATGAGTTATAAGGGCCGATTACTTGCAAACGAGTACGGCTACAATCTTATAACCGGACAAACAAGTCCAAATTTCTTGGCTGTTCTTACTTAAGCTCGATGTGACTCGCATTAAAGTGGCATGATTTGTTCGCTTACGATGGCAGTTAGTCATGAAACCCGACGGGGATTGGCCGGCTACGTCTTCGTATTGATGTAACAACATGGTATCCACGCGAAAGCCGGCTTACAGTACAAGACAGTCAAAAGGGTCATCTAAACCACAAGTTATGCAGAGTACAGGGCTGAATAGCTGGAAACTCAACGACTATTAAGCATAACTTCAAAACCTATGTGAAGCAACTCGTGGATCTTTGTGAAATTAGCAGTAAGCAGTTTGTTCCCTTTTCAAGATCAAGTGTCCTAGACTCGGTAATCCGGGCCCGGTAGCTTGAAATCTTGAAAAGAGAAAAAGTGGCTTACTTGTATAGTTGCAAAAATCCAAATATCCGAGTCTTGGGGACTTGGGGACTTCGAAGCAAAATCCGCTTGTCAATACCCATGAGACCCGGAAATTGAGTTTTCACAAAAGGAACAATAAATAAAACCAGATATCGAGAACAGATGAGCTTAAACTTAAAAGGCCGGAACAGGCATCGAGTATATCAAGGCCTTAGCGTGCATTACAAAATCCTGATGAAAAAATATCATAGGTGCGCAGGTGCACCACCCAAAATATAACTGTTTCAAAAAGTATGTTGACCGACTGGCGCTTAAGAAGAGGCATTAGAAACCACATATCACTCGGCGTTCATCTTGGCCTTCCCCTTGCCATCGTTGGTGGTAGCAGCAGCACCCGGATCAGCGGTACCAGCCCCTGCAGGGGGCGGAACGACTGGTGTTGAGGTAGCAGGAGCAGAGTCGGCTTCAGCTTGCTTCTTGGCAGCCTCCGCCCTTATCGCAGCAGCTTCCTCCTTCCACCGGGCCAGCATGTCATACGGCTCAGGAAGATCCGACTTAATTACTTTACCGGCAGAATCATATGCTGGAACAAGTATATTAACGTCCAGCTCATCAGCAATTACGCTGGCCGGGTAACGGACCTCCTTCTGGATGGCCTGAAAATCCTTCACCGAAAACTTGGATCCGTCAAGCTTGAACTCTGGGAAGCCGCTCATAAGCCTCGCTAGCTCGAGCTTGGGGAGGTAAGCCTTGGCAAGTGCAAGCCCCCGGGTCACTCCAACCCGGCAAGACGAGCGCTTCCAGTGCCGAATCCACTCGGGAACAGTGGATAAGGCGTCCAGCAGCCTCTTCAGATCAACATGTCCTCTACCCGGGCACCGCAACTCGTCAAGGATCCATCTGGTTCCGGCACATAGTTGCCGGATAGCGCTATTCATGATTTTCAGCTTGGCCAGGTCGTCCTCTTCCGGCATGGTTTCGTCCGGGCCTGAGGAAATGGAGACATAAGTCGGGAAACTGTTGCTATTTATCAAAAAGGTAAACCGGAGGAGGAAACGTACCAAGTAAAGCACGATATGTGTCCGATATTTGGACGGAAAGGCTCGTTAGGTCATCTTCTGCTCGGTGAGCCCTTTTCCTATATTTCCTCATTAGCAACTTATTCCTCCTAGACTCGGCCTCGGCTGCCTCACGTAAAGCTACCTCCTTTTCGATGAGCTTGGTGGCGTCCGCCAGTTTTTCATCGGATTGAGTTACGAAAGCCTGCAGGCATGCAAACAAAGGATCAGTGGGTAGAGGAGTAAGTTATCAGTCGTTTGTATAATAAAGTCCCAAGTAAATTATGAACCAATTCACTCGGAACTTGGGGACTGGACAAAGGCATAAGCAACATTAGTCGGATTTACCTCGTGTTTGGCTATCAAAGCTCCCAAGATGTTCTCTTCATTAGACCTTAAAGTACGAAGGGTTTCTAGCATCTGGGTAAAGGTCAGTTCCTCGGATCGAGCACCGGAAGAGCCGGCAGCTCGGTCGTCTGGTGGAGGGGCTCTCCCCGCCCTTGGAGTTGAGACCCGGACAGTTTGGGTGGCCGGGTTGGGAGAACTCATCCTTGTATCTAGAACTTCGATCTCCTCGTCTACTGGTTCTGATGAGGAAGGAGATCCGGCAGCTCGGGGAAGTGGATTGTTCAGAGGGCCTTGTTCCTGGTTATTCGCTGTATCATCGCCAGTCGCGGCGTCTGCATTGTCAGTCGGTTTCTCTGCCTAATGGTTATCTGCTTCTATATTTTCCGGGTCACTGACAACGGCTTGAGCGCTAAAAGAAGGATGGGAAAAAGCGGTTATTAGTGATGATGGTGGCTTGAGTGGAAATTTGTAGGCGTAAAAGGAAATCATGTAGCGTAAACTTACCCGGCGTTCACGGTGTAATCAGGCGGGAGCTCGCCGCTGGAAGCGGATGAGGTCGCCACGGGAACTACCAACGGGACCCGGAATTGCCCGGCGCGTGGATGGTTAGGAGAAGGGTGGCGTTGGGGAGAGTCGGAAGGACGAGGCGGAGGAGCGCCGCCACGAGGAACCGAGGAAATAGAGATGCCCGGGTTAAGGGGATCTTCACCCGGGGAACTCCGAGTTACTCTGCGTTTGGCTGGGGAGGAGTCCTTCAAGCACGACGAATTTGATAATTGATGGTTAAGTCGTCGCATGGCGTCAAAGGAGTAAGGTTCAGAGGATAACGAGGAAAAAGGAACCTTGGATACGGCTCCTCTGGCTTTCCTTTTGGCTCCGACTGTTGTTTCTTGGTCTGATTCAGTTGCCTCCGGGTCATCCTCGTTTGCCTCGCCTTCGTCCTCCAGTCCTGCGAGTCGGATGTGTGTTAGTTGGAGAAAAGATAAACGAAAGGGAAGTAATACAAGTAAAGATATACAGATCCTGTGCAAATACCTTCGCTACCATCAGCCGGCTCGTCCTCGTTTTCCGGGTCTCTGGAAGGGGGAAAGGGTTCAACTCTCCAGAAAGGGTCATCAGCCTAAGACAAAGGAATGGGAATAAGGGTTAGAAGTTGTATCGAGTCAAGATGCGGAAGTAAGTTATGGAGATCAGGTATTACCGCTGGAGCCGGGTTGTCCCGAGTAAACGGGGGTAACCCGGTGATGCCCTTTATCACCTCCAGCTTCTCCGTTAAGAAGCCTTTGATGGTCTTGTTAGTATCGCCGGCTGCAAAGCTTTTGGTGGAGTATCGGAGCGTATCTGTGGTGTGCCATGAGTACTCGCACATCAGTTTGGTGCGAACGGAGTTGGGTTGTATCCGGAAATCAACCCATGTTTTTATTAAATTGAGCCCGAGGAGGCCTTGGGCTGAGAGAATGGCCATCTTGGTTAGCAAGGGAAGGATTGTCTCCCTGTCCGAATCTGATGCAAAGGCACTGAAAGACTCGGAGGGCTCGAGGGGGGTCTCTGAGTAACCCGGCAGCTTCTTTTCACTGTCAGGGGAGGTATCGCGGCAATAAAAGAAGGACAGTTGCCAGTGTTTGACGTGGGAGTGTAGGTTGAGGGTTGGCATCAGAGAATTCCTGCGGCGCTGGATGGATACCCCGCCACAGGTTAGGAGTGCTCCGTCGCCGCTTTCGCGGCACGGCTTGCATTGGAATAACTCAATGAAGAGAGTTAAACTCGGCGGCATGCACAAGTACGATTCGGAGAGAACAATGAAGTGGGTGATGTTCAACATAGAGTTAGGCCCTATGTCGAACATTCGGAGTCCATAGTGATCTAAGACCTCCCTAAAGAAAGGGTGACCCGGAGGACGGAATCCCCGGGTCACGTGCTCTACGAAGCAGATTACCTCGTTTTCTGTGGGTGTGGGCCGGGTCTCACTGCCCGGCGCCCTCCAGTGAATGTCCTTCTGAGAAGGGAGAGTTCCTAATTAGGCTAGCTCCTCCAACTTGGCTTTCGTAGCTGTGGAACGCCCCCAGTTGGCGGATATGTTTTGGGTATTTCTCGCCTGGGTCGGTTGTTTTCCTTGTCGTTTGGGAGCCATGGGGTCAACCTGCAAAGCACCAGAAAAAGAGGCGTATCAAATAAGACCCGGGAGTGTTGAAGTATCCGAGTGTAAGGTGTCAAGAAAGTATGAAGTTGGGAATTATCCGGGTATCATGCTATGGTGCGGAAATTACGAAGTATCCGGGTGTTGAGTGCAACTATGGAAATTATAGGTCACTTACGTGAGGAAAAGCATTTGGGGTCGATGGGTGGTTGCCCATGTATCTATTGCAAGTAAAGTAGCTGGAAAGGGAGGATTTTCCGGGTGTTAATGCAGAGAGCGGAAAATCGAGGAGGAACGGATCTAGATGGGAAAGTTTGCGAGCAATCCTACAGGAGTTTTGATGATTAATATTGATAGGGGATGAGTTGCGACTATATAGCAGGTGGTTAAAAGAGTTGGGGGATGTCGAATTGATCTAATTTGATGTAATCAGAAGAGTGGTTCACGGGTTGACCTAGATCCGATCCTGGTTGAAATTGGAAAAATTGCAAGGATAAATTAGGCAGATATAAGAGGCTTACTGAAGAGATTTAGGTATGGAAGCGACGGTGTTGGGCGGCGTGGCTCGAGTTCCCCTTCACGATTCTTGGCGAGAGGAATAAAGGTGCGATGGCGGAGCTTGGCGGCGGCACGGGACGTCTCGAGGGCGAGTAAGGCTGGGGGAAAGTTCGCTTTGATGATGTGCGCGAGCCTCTGGCGGCGGAGCTGCGAGGAAGCAAGGAGCAAGGAGAGAAAGGGGAAGTTGAGGCGTGGTGACGAATTTAGGGTTACCCTCTGGGTGTTATTTATAGAGTAAGGGTGAGCTTATCGCGATGGCCAGAAGCCGGAAATCGTGGGGTGACGGTTGTTCACGAGGATTTTGCGAGATACGCGCCAAATATTGAGCAGGGCATCTGGATAAAAGAAAGAAGGAGGTTAACCCCGGGATGTCAGGATTGATTATCGAGCACGGATCCTGGCGTTTTCATTATGATTTGGACCTGGAAATTTGAGCCAAAATGTTCGGAGGAAAAACCCGGGTTATTATATGGCCACCATGGAGTGAGGCCTGGCTGAATATCAAAACATCTTAACCCGGCCTCTATATGCCCGTATGTTTGATACCTTTGCAGGGAATAGCAAGCGCTTCAAGGAGGATCCATGAAGCCCAGGCTATTCTGGGGACTACTGACGGGGAGATGATAACCCGGTAGGCCATACACCAAGGAATAACCCGGCCCAAAGGACACTGTGCAGGATCCGGCCGAGGATAAGGAAACCTGTGAAGGCCCAAGATTGTAGGCCCGGCGACCCGGGTTGTGGGTTGTTGTAAAGGAAAGATAGGGTTTGTGTGCCGTGTCCGGGTAGGAACCAGGGTGCGCCTTGGGGAATAAGCCAGGGGGTATGGGTGCTTTATAAACCAACCCCCGAGTCTAGTTTTAGGCAGAGATCTAGGAACCCTAGCAACATCGTGTGATATCGAGCATCAAGTGTAATCCCAGAGTTGAGTTATTATATCAAGATCGGAGACTCGGCGACTTTGATTGCCGGCTACCAGATCGAATTGCACCATGTTTTCCTCTGAGCTAAACCCTCTCCCAAATACCTGTGTCGTCTTGCCCCAAGATCAGTTACCCCCGGTAACATCTGCCGTGACTATCCCACGACAGTTCTAGTGCTCCTACTACAAGGAATAGAGATATTACATGCCACACATGTGGAGGAAAAGGCCACTTCAAGAGGGATTGTCCAAATTCAAAAGTGATGATTATCAATGAGAACAATGAGTATGAGACAGGTGATGATGTTGATCCCAATGATCTTGATGATGATGATGGATATTTGAGTGATTCTCCTTTGGATGCTTATGCTACTACTATGCCTTCTATTGTTTGCACCCAAAATTCATTGAGTGTGGTGCCTAGTCCTGAAAATCAAAGGTGCAAACTATTTCAAACAAAGGCTGTTATTGGTCCCAACATGGCTTGCAAAGTCATTATTGATGGAGGGAGTTGTAGAAACTTGGCAAGCAAGGATTTATGTGCCAAGTTGAACCTAAAATACTTACCACATCCGAGCCCTTATCATATACAATGGTTGAGTAGCACTGGACAAATGAAGGTATCTCATATGGTGAGAGTGGAGTTTCAAATTGGACCTTACAAGGATGCTACTGAGTTTGATGTGGTTCCTATGACAGTGTGTCACCTATTATTGGGAAGACCTTGGCAATTTGATAGAAGTGTGAAGCATGAAGGAAGAGCTAATACTTATGAGTTGAATCATCATGGGAGGACCATTATTTTGAGGCCTATGACTCCACAACAAATAGTACAAGAGTCCCAATCCAAAGTTGCTATGAAAGTGGAAAAAGAGAGAGAGGGATGAGGGAACACCAAAAATACAAGCCATGGGGAGTGATAGCAAAACCAATTCGAGTGGTCAAAAGAGAGAGAACCTATTATGCATGCTAGCCACTAAAGAGGATTTGAGGGAATTTAAGGATGATCCTTCACTAGTCCCTATTGTGCTTATTCACAAGGGAGAGATTTTGGTTTCTAATGACATGACCCCTATTCCTCTTGGTGTTTCTAATGTTTTGCAGGACTTTGAGGATGTTTTTCCACAAGATGTACCCTCGGGATTGCCACCATTGAGAGGAATTGAACATCAAATTGATTTGATCCCGGGAGCATCTCTCCCAAACCGAGCCCCTTATAGAACCAATCCACAAGAAACAAAGGAGATCCAAAAGCAAGTTCAAGAACTATTGGACAAAGGTTATATTCGGGTTAGTCTTTCTCCTTGTGCCGTTCCCGTTATTTTGGTTCCTAAGAAAGATGGTACTTGGCGCATGTGTGTAGATTGTAGAGCAATTAATAACATCACTATTCGTTATCGTCACCCTATACCACGTTTAGCTGACATGTTAGATGAATTAAGTGGTGCTACTCTTTTCTCTAAAATTGATTTGCGTAGTGGATACCATCAAATAAGAATGAAAGAGGGAGATGAATGGAAAACTGCTTTTAAGACAAAATTTGGTTTATATGAGTGGTTAGTAATGCCCTTTGGTTTAACTAATGCACCTAGTACTTTCATGAGATTAATGAACCATATTTTGAGAGACTTTATTGGTAGATTTGTGGTAGTTCATTTTGATGATATTCTCATATATAGCCACAATGAACATGACCACATGGATCATATTAGACAAGTTTTGCAAGTGCTAAGAACTAATAAATTGTATGGAAATCTTGAGAAGTGCACTTTTTGCAAAGATAAGGTTATATTTCTTGGTTATGTTGTTTCTAAGCATGGAATTGAGGTTGATCAATCTAAAATTGAAGCTATTCGAAATTGGCCAATTCCCACTAATGTAAGTCAATTTAGAAGTTTTAATGGGCTTGCTAGTTTCTATAGAAGATTTGTGCCTAATTTTAGTACAATTGCTGCCCCTTTAAATGATCTAACTAAAAAGGGTGTTAATTTTGAATGGGGTGTTTCTCAAGACATTGCTTTTGATACTTTGAAGGAGAAGTTGATTTCGGCCCCATTACTTATGCTTCCAAATTTTGATAAACAATTTGAGATTGAGTGTGATGCTAGTGGCATAGGTATTGGAGGTGTGCTCATGCAAGAAAAGAAACCTATTGCCTATTTTTCTGAAAAATTGAATGGTGCACAATTGAATTATTCTGTTTATGATAAAGAATTATATGCACTTGTGAGAGTTTTAGAAGTATGGAAACATTATTTGTGGCCTAAAGAATTTATTATACATAGTGATCATGAAGCATTAAAATTTTTAAAGTGCCAAAATAATTTGAATAAGAGACATGCTAAGTGGGTTGAGTTCATTGAATCTTTTCCATACATTATAAAACATAAAAAGGGATTGGATAATGTAGTTGCTGATGCTTTGTCAAGGAAAAATATGTTACTCTCAAATTTAGAAATCAAGGTTTCGGGTTTGGAGGGTATTAGAGATTTATATGATGAAGATAATGAGTTTTCTATGCCATTTAATAAATGTGTTAATACTAAAGCATGGGAAAAATTTCATATACATGATGGGTACTTGTTTAGAGCTAACAAATTGTGTATTCCCGAGTGTTCTTTGCGTTTATTTTTGATCCAGGAATCTCATAGTGGAGGATTGATGGGACACTTTGGAAGAGAGATAACATTGTTGATGTTGGCAGAAAATTTCTATTGGGCACATATGAGAAGAGATGTGTATAGATTGGTGCAAAGATGCATTACTTGCAACAAATCCAAATCAAAATTGAAGCCCCATGGATTATATACACCATTGCCATCACCAAAGTACACCATGGGAAGATATTAGCATGGATTTTGTGTTGGGTTTACCAAGAACAAAAAGAGGACATGATTCTATCTTTGTGGTTGTGGATAGATTTTCAAAGATGGCTCATTTTATTCCATGCCACAAGAGTGATGATGCTTCTCACATTGCCAATTTGTTCTTTAGAGAGATTGTGAGATTGCATGGAGTTCCAAGGACTATAGTTTCAGATAGAGATGTCAAGTTCATGAGTTACTTTTGGAAGACACTTTGGGGTAAGCTTGGCACCAAGCTATTATTTTCTACTACTTGCCACCCCCAAACTGATGGACAAACCGAGGTGGTTAATAGAACATTGTCCACATTGCTAAGAGGTATGATCAAGAAGAATTTGAAGGAGTGGGAGGAGTGTTTGCCCCATGTGGAATTTGCTTACAATAGAGCTGTGCATTCAACTACTCAATTATGTCCTTTTGAGGTGGTGTATGGTTTCAAGCCTATTACTCCTCTTGATTTATTACCACTTCCATTGCATGAGAGAGTTAATATGGAGGCATCAAAGAGGGCTGATTTTGTGAATAAGATTCATGAGAAAACAAAGAAGCAATTGAGAAGAAAGGAAAACATGTGGCTGAAAGAGTGAACAAGAAGAGGAAGGAACTTATATTTCGGCCAGGAGACATGGTGTGGGTGCACTTTAGAAAAGATAGATTTCCCACATTGAGAAAGTCCAAGTTGATGCCTAGAGGAGCTGGTCCTTACAAAGTTATTTCAAGGATCAATGATAATGCATACAAGATTGACCTCCCAATTGATGAGTTTGGTGTTAGTAATTCTTTTAATGTGGCTGATTTGACACCTTACCATGGAGATGATTTCCCTAGCTCTTCACCTATTTTTGAACATGAAGATCCTCCGATCAAAGCTAATGAAGTTAGAATTGGTCCAATGACAAGATCAAGAACCAAGCTACTTCAACAACAGGTGAATTCACTCCTACTTGAGTATAATGTTTATAATTGTGAGAACTTTATACTACCTAAATCATTGCATCTATGTGTTCTTAGGTTTATTGATAACACAAACATTAATGGAGATCATGGAGAGAAGATACACATGGATGGAGATGAGCTAGAAGAGGAGATGGTGATCAAGTTCTAAGGATGGTGAAAACAAGCATTGCAATTATTATTTCACAAGGGGATGAGTGCCTCCACAAGGTGAAATGCACTCATTGATGGACAAGCATGAGGAGGTCTCCCACATGGAAGATCAATGCGCCATAATAGTGTTAGGATTGGTTTCCATAACCATAGTGGCCGAATTCCTTGTGTGGGAATCGGTTTGTATCCATAATTGTGAGTTCTAGTCCTAGTAGGAGTCCTAATCCTAGTAGGGGGAGGGTTGCTTGCGCAAGGAACCTTGTGGCCGCACCCCCTCCACCTATATATGTTGGCCACCTGCGTGTGGATCAATTAGACTACGTTAAAACCAAAAACCCTAGACCTCTAGATTGAAACTGCTTGTTAGCCTTTCATCTGGAAGTTCATCTGCAAACTTTACGTGTTACCTGCTGTTCCACTGGGAATAAGACGGTACAGGACCACTTGTAGTCGGTGGATTACTTGTGCAAGAGTGTGGAGTTGAGAATATCCATTGGGTTGCTATCTTTTGCATTGGCATCAGGGATCAGCCGGAGAGTTCTTAGTGGCGCACTAGTTATCAATTCAGAAGTTATCTGTGAGTTCACTGAGAAGATTGGGCCACCCATTATCAAATTTTCCTTGATAGTGCTAGCAAAGTTAATGAATTACTAGTTACTATTGATAAAAGAATCACTGCTCTAGAAGCTAGCAACACTCATGATAATCAAAGTATTACGATTGGTAAACTAGAGGATTCCATGGGAACTTTAAGCTCAACCTTTTCATCTCTTAAATTCAAAAAGTAGAAAGCCTTTGTGGGAAAGGAGCAAAGATTCATGTATGCTCCTAAGATGGCTAAACCCAAATCTCAATATGTGCTGAAAATTGCTAAAACAATTAATGAGACTAAGAGTGACCTTCATGTTGAATTTCAAAAACATATAGAGTGCCTATTTCTGCAAATAATGGTTTAGAGGAAGTTATAGAGGATGCTTCTTTTCTTGAAAATACTTGAGTTGCCCTTTTATGCCTAGCTGAAAGGCGTTAAAGAAAAGCGCTACCGGGAGACAACCCGTTTTATTTCGCTGTTTTCAACCCGTTTTCCTTCGTTTTATTTGGTGTGCTTTGCACCTGGGTGTTTTTTATTTCCTTATCAACCCCTCTGTATATTTTCTTTGGAGTTTTTGTTGATCCAAGTAAAGCCTCTAGTGGAAAGGTGAGCCTATATTTTGGATTTCTGCGCAGGAAACAGATTTCTGCTGTCCATTGTTAATTCCGTTAAAAATCACAGAAAAAACTAAATGACCTGATATTTTTTGTGCTTAATAATGAGTTATATACGCAACTTTTCTTAGAAGAACATTTTTTTATTTGAGCAACATAAGATTTTTGAAAAAATCGATATTTACCTGCTGTTCTGTTTTAACAGATTTCTGCCATTTATCGCATTTGCATCTTAATCTCTTTCTTTTGGTGTTCTTTTGAGAAAAAGAGTTTTAAAAGAAGTTGTGACAGTATCTAATGTGTTTTGAGTGTTATACTTGTGTTGAAACTGAACCATGTGAATTTATTATTTCAATTGCACTGACGTTGCTAATGAAAATTGTGAGAATTTTGATGTGAAGGAAGTTTTCAAGGGTCAAGAGAAGAGGATGATATGATGTGATCAAGAAGAGTGAAAATCCTAAGCTTGGGAATGCCCCGGTAGTACATCCAAGAAAATTCCAAGAAGACTCAAGCGTCTAAGCTTGGGGATGCCCAAGGCATCCCCTTCTTCATAAAAAAATTATCAGGTCACTTCTAGTGAAACTATATTTTTATTCGGTCGCATCTTATGTGTTTTAGTTGGAGCATATTTTAGTTTTGTTTTCAGTTTGCTTTTGCTTTTGATTTCAGTTTGTTTTTACTTTTTAAACAAGGTTGGTTGGACCCCAGCATTCTTTTATTGGAGAGTGACACGCTCCGCTTTTTCATGAGAATACGTTGTATTCTTAATCTCTGTCTAGCTGCTGCATTTATTTAGCTCCTGTTTTGCATGCATCTCTTATTAGAGTTGTTATTTTTAGTAGTGTTATGTGAGTATTACCATGTTTTCTTTCTGTAGCATAAATAGTATTTTTGTTAAAGCATGTTTTGTATGGTGCTTGTTGGGAGAAAGAAAAATGCTGCTTGAAGTAGAATTTATAACAGTACTAGTAGAAGCCTGTATAGACTGTTGCTAGGACTTTTTCATGCCATGCTAAATGTTATTTTAGTTTTAACGCCTTGTGGTTATTGAGTAGCATGATTAGCCTCAAATATCTGAGAGTAGTTAATATGTCTTGAAAGATTCATGAGTTGTTCTTGTCATAGTAAATCATCAATATATGGTATTCTCTTTCGAATGTTTTATTTGGTTGACTTGGCGCATTCTCACACCATGTTTATGACTACAAACCAGTCACGAATAGCCTCCATGACCACTTAGTTTTTGAACTTGTGATACTGCTTATGTTTTAATTAATGATGCTTATGCCGCTATGCATGATTATGACTCTTATGCTCTCTTGATTTGTCGCTCCCAGTCTTTTGCTAGCCTCCACCTGTACTGAGTATGAGCTCTACTCGTGCATCCAAACTCCCTTAAACCAAAAAACTTCCCATTGTGTACACCATACCTACCTACATGTGGTATTTAACTGCCACTCCAAGTAAATTGCTCATGTGTTACCTTTAAAACCTTCAAAATTACTCCTGCTTTATGTTCCTGTTTTTGCTCATGAGGACGTAAATAGAGAATATTTATCTCACTTGTTGATTGGATTTCCCACCCTGGACTAGTGGCTTCATCCGCTTATCCAAATGATAGAAGAGTTGGCAGCGGGTTGCCTAGCCCCAAATTAATGCAAAAAAATCTCTTCACTATTTTGCCCCTGATTTATCAGTCAAAGCATAATTGTGTAAACAAAAGAGAAAGAGGGATGACCTTCTACACCACTTGCGTCCTTCACCATGGGAGCCACTCTTGTGAATCCAGTTGGCTTGTGACATACTGTATTTTCTGTTTACCATTCGTTTACATTAGCATACATCTCCCAAAATATAGACACTCCTCCACGGTATGTGATTGTTGGCACGCACCCGAGGATTCGGTTAGCCATGGTTTGTGAAAGATGGATGGGAGGAGTGTCAAACTTTTAATACCTCTGTTTAATAAAATAAAAGCTCTAGCACATGAGTGATCCCTGCTTCCCTCTGCGAAGGGCCTTTCTTTTACTTTTATGTTAAGTCTCCATCTTCTAACTTTAAGCACAATTGAGAGAGCATTTTTGCCATTCTGAGTTCTATGTGCATTTGTCTCATAAGCATCAATAATTAGTTCTTGATGTGATGTCATTTGTTCTTATATTATTTTTTCTAGTCTTCTTCATGAACTTTGAAGGTGTCCTGGCATTAATGTTTTGCCCCACTCTTAAGGACTATCGAAATATCACTTTGCCATGCTTTTTCTATACATTAAAAACAAACGTCTACGTTTCTTTGCATTATTATTCCTGATCCTTTATTTGAGTTACTCTTCATGATGCAAAGTAATTGCTATGCTTTATTATTAAAGTTTTCTTTATCATGCCTGTGTTTAAAGTTTAATGATCTTAGCGTGCATATGCTTTTACATTAGATTGATCAAATTTATGTTAGTAGCATGTCACCTCAGAAATTATTGTTTTATCGTTTACCTACTCGAGGACGAGTAGGAACTAAGCTTGGGGATGCTTGATACGTCTCCGACGCATCTATAATTTCTGATGCTCCATGATTATATTTTGCCAATTGCTACTTGTTTTCTCCCTTATTTATAGCATTTTTATACGTTTTCCGGGACTAACCTATTAACAAGATGCCAAATGCCAGTTCCCTGTTTTCTGTTGTTTTTGGTTTCATAAAAGTTGTTCTCCAAACATTCTCGGAATTGGACCCCACAGATCCTGAAGTTCCTATTTTCCCCGGAAGCATCCAGAACACCGAAGAAGAGTCGAAGAGGGGCAAGAGGGGGGCCACACCATAGGGTGGCGCAGGTCCCCCTGGCCGCGCCACCTATAGGTGTGGGGCCCCTGGAGCTCCACCGCCTTTGCCCTTTCGCCTATTTAAGCCCCCCGGATGGAAAACCCTAAACACCTGATCAAAAATCCCCGAAAAGTTCCGCAGCCGCCGTCACCGTCAACCCTAGATCAGGGGGGTTCTGAAGCTGTTTCCGGCACCCTGCCGGAGAGGAGATCATCACCGGAGGCTTCTACATCACCATGCCTGCCTCCGGAGTGATGCGTGAGTAGTTCATCCTTGGACTACGGGTTTGTAGCTGTAGCTAGATGGTTGTCTTCTCCTCATATGCCTCCATGTTTAGATCTCGTGAGCTGCCTATCATGATCGAAACTTGATCTTATGTAATTCTATATGCTATGTTTGCTGGGATCCGATGAATATTGAACTTATGCCAAGTTATTTATAGTCTTTATTTTCTTAAGCTATTTGTGATCTTGCATGCTTTCCGTTGCTAGTGGTTACTCTGGCCAAGTAGTTGCTAGTGACACCAAGAGGGAGTATTTATGCTCGATAGTGGGTTCAAGCCTCCTTTTTGCCTTGCTCGAGTGACAGAAACGTGAAGGGAGAGGATGTGTTGTTTCCATTAGGGAGAAAATAGCGGTGAGAGTGCCTGTGTGGATAATCATTGCTTACATTACACACCTTGTTTAATGCAATTATCTGTTGCTTGAAACTTAATACCTAAGGGGGTTCGGATGATAACCTAAGGGTGGATTATTAGTCATAGATGCAAATGGATGTCGGTCTATGTATCTTGTTGTAATTCCCGCAATAAATATCATAGTAATCTTCATGTCATATTGTGCACTATGGTGCAACCTCTATTTGTCAATTGCCCAGCTGTAATTTGTTCACCCAGCATGCTATCTTTTATGGAGAGACACCACTAGTGAAACTATGAACCCCTGTCTATTTTTCACACTGTTAAACAAACCACAACAATTTCCTGCTTTTTTTACTTACTACAAGCATACACTGTTTTCCACACTATACGTCTAATCTTTGTTTTCAGCAAGACCGGAGAGATTGACAACCTCACTGTACCGTTGGGGAGAAGTATTTTGGTTGTGTTGTGTGCAGGTTCCACGTTGTTGCTAACACCGGTGAAGCTCCAACACCATCGGCAGTGGCATCAACCTTCCGAAGGTCCTCTTTCTCCTACTGGATTGATAACCCTGGTTCTTAACTAAGGGGAAAACTCCTACCGCTGTTCTCATCATACCCTCCTCTTGGGGTTCCCAACAAAGTGCATCAATCATCCAATAACTTGTTTTCTGCACGTAAAGTGGGATTCATGAAGGTTCCTCCTGCAGCTGAATCCAATAAATTCCTTGAAGAAAATTTAATCCCGCATAAAAAAGTTTGGACAACCATCCACGTAGTTAGTCCGTGTGTGGGACAATTCTTAACCATTGTTTTCATTCTTTCCCAAGCTTGAGAAACATGTTCATTATCAGTTTATCTAAAGTTCATAATGTTACTCCTTAAATGTATAATTTTGGCAGGTGGATAATACTTCCCAATAAAAGCATCTTTGCATTTAGTCCAAGAATGAATGCTATTTTAGGCAAAGAAAATCACCATTATTTAGCTCTTCCTCTTAATGAGAATGGGAACATTCTTAATTTCACAATATCACCATCTACCTACTTATATTTTGCATTTCACATAACTCAACAAAGTTATTTAAATGAGAGGCAACATCTTCTCCAATACCAGAAAATTGATCTTTCATGACAAGATTCAACAATGTAGGTTTAATTTCATCAGAATCTCCTGTAGCAGCAGGTGGAGCAATTGGTGTGCATATGAAATCATTATTATTGTACTAGTAAAGTCACAAAGGTTGGTGGTGTCATTGGTAGCCATGCTTTCAAGATAAAACAAAATAAACTAACAACACAAATAAAATAATAGAAACTAGAGAACTAATTTTTTTTGGATTTTTTATAAAGATAAAAAAAACAAACTAACAACGCAAATAAAAGAATACAAACGAGAGAACTAAATTTTTTTTGGATTTTTTATAAAGAGAAAACAAGACTAAACAAAAGTAAATTAAGAAAGAACAAAAGAAAAGAAAGAGAGTGGAAGTGTGAGACTCTCCTTGCAGCAAGCTTGAAGTCCCCGCTCGTTGCCCAAGTGGAAGGTATGATGTAGTCTAGCGGAATATTTTGCCCAATTAAAGAACCAATGTTTATCGACTAGTAGGACTTCGAAGTTTTGGAGAAGGTTGCTTGTTGCACGCGGGCTCAACAAACTTGGAACTACCCACAAAACACAAACTCTCTCTTGTCCCCAACTTTCAAGAAGGTTGTCAGTCTTCCCATCTTGCTAAAAACTAGAGAATTAACCATATCGAGTATTGAAAAATAATGAAAGTAAAAACGGAACAGCAAGGAAGCAATGATGAAAGTGATTTAACGAAGGTTGCAATAATGAGAAAAATAGGACAGAGGGCCATAGTTTCACTAGTGGTGTCTCTCCAAAGAAAAAAACATGCTGGGGAATTGACAAATCATGAGCGTATAACAATACTATTATGACAAGATATAGCTTACGAGTTCTAACATTGTAGTAATTACATCAAGGCATATGGACCGCTATCCAGCATGCATCCATATCTAAAAGTCTACCTCAAGAAAGCTATCCAGCAAATCTCTCTGGTATTAAGTTGTAGCAACAAAGTGATTGCTTTATGTGCAACAGACAAATGCATTAAGAACAATACGTAATGTAAGCACTAGTTCTCATCCGTAGACAAGAGCACTGCTGTTTTATCCCTAGTAGCAACAACACATCCCCCATCTGTTAGGTTTCTGTCACTCTAGCACATATGTAAGGGAGACATGAACCCACTATCTACCATTTAAATCCTCTCTTCGAGGTGAAAATAACTACGTGGCAAAGGTAATCATAAACACCGGAGAGCATTGCAAGCCAACATTAAAACTCTCTACAAATATAAGTGAAGCATCTCAGATTGACATGAACAAAATAATCATAATCTCAGGGTGTTAAATGCTAAAGAAATAATTGCAAGAACAAAAAGGGAAATACCGTTTGACACGGGGGGACCCGAGAGACCCTCCACTACGGGGATACCTGGTGCGGCCCATTAAGGGGTGCCTAGCAGGCTCCGCGAGTAACTACACAATGGCCCGTGGAGGAGATATGTCCAAAGCAAAAGGAAAAGACTTAGACGACAAGAATAGGAAAGCATAGCAACCGACTGAATGTCGATTCCACCTCATGTACCGACCCTAAGAACCTACCTATATAAAGCACTGGAGGGGGTCACGGACGGACAAAGAACCCTAGATTCAGAGCTGCGCTAGATTCAATCTGTAAACAACACCCTGTAATCGATATTTTCCACCCCATCGAAATAAATCCCAGCGGGCAGTAAACCATCGATTCGAGTAGTCCACCAGCGCCTTTTTATCTCTTACGAAACCCCATGTCCCTCGCCATGAGGATTGTTGAGGTCACTCCCTCGACATTGGCGCCATCTGTGGGAACCCGGGACGCTGGATCCGTGGCTTCTTTGACTTCATCATCGACAAACTACGACTCAACGATCTGGGGGGGACTCGATCCGCTTCGGGTCGATCGACTTCACCAAGCACTCGCTGGCATTGCTCCAAGTATTCGACTGCCTCGACACGAGTATCGATCTAAAGATCGGTGACCTGAACTTTCGCGTGGGTCACACGGGAGTGATATGCCTAGAAGATTCCATGCGAGTCCAACTGGAGGAGGCGATCATACCATAACTCTCGATGCTCTTTCTTGAGGTAGCAAGTCTCGAGTACTCTTACCCGGCTAATCCCTACGTACACTTTGTCACAATGGCGTACACTTCATCACAATGGCAAGACGCGTCGAGCCGTCGTCCTCGGAAAGCGACGATGGGGACGAGGTGACCGATCTGCCCAAAGCACCTCACGCAACCGACACGGACGAGACTAGGGAAGATGGATACGAAGGTAACAAAGAAACCGACAAGGACCCAATGAAATCCCTTACGCCTGAGGACGAGGACCCAAAGGGATACGATGGAGAACTCCGAAAACTCCCTCCACCTGCCAACTCTCGATCTACGAGTAAAGGAAAGAAGAGTAAAATAGGAAGCCCCAGCTACTCGTGTCAAACGAGACGATGGGATTAGCCATCTTGCTAGTCGAGCAGGGCCTCCCTCTCCCAACAAATGTTAGCATGGAGGAGCGAATGGCCTATAAGTGGAAACTATCCCAGCAAAGAAAGAAGCTAAGTAGGATGTACAAAGATCTAGACGACACGGGTCTCCTAGAGATGCACTCGACCGAAGTTTCAGGTAGCCGGCTGCAGAAACAACCCGCTCCCAAGCGAGAGTCGCGGACGGTTAACATGCTGACTGGCTATATGAGGGGTACCCGAAAGGTACTAGATCTTGATTAGGACCCGAAAGAACCCAACCCAACGGTGAATCTGACACCCAGAACGCCTCAGGAAAGGCTTCTACAAGTCTAGACATACTTGATGCCCATCAAACCAACACCGGGTCATCCCCATGGAAAAGTACACGAGGAGATGCTACAGGGCCTCAGCATGGAAAGCGTGAAGCTAGGGCAGAAACCCGCCCTACGAGCGGCAGCACCCGCAAAGCCGCTTAAGGAAAGAGCCAAACCAACTCTGGTGACATGTCAGGAAGAGGACCCGGAAGATCTACGAAATCGGCTCACGCAGAACAAGGTGGACAAGTCGCAAAGAGAAAGAGCCACAGAAATACCACCGCCAAGGACAACTAGAACTCGAGTGGAGAACCCGAGATACGATTTGGCCGACTCGGACGATGAGGAACTCTGTGGGACTCCTTGTTTCATTCGAGAAATTCGCCAGGCCCGGAAGCCGAAACGATTCAAGCTGACAGCCGAAACGCCCAAGTACGATGGTGATCAGGAACCCGAGGCATGGTTAGACGATTATCTGACAGCCGCGAGGTTCCAAAAGGGGAGCAAGGTGACGACAATACAGTACATACAGCCGCAGCTGGTAGGCGCGGCGAGAAACTGGATGAAGAGCCGGCCTAAGAATACATACAACGGCTGGGAAGAATTCGAGTATGATTTCATCGAGAACTTCTGATCCACCTGCAAACGACTCGGGCAACTGAAAGCATGCAGGCAAAGATGAGACGGGAATATTCATAGGTACATACAGAGGTGGACCACGCTGAAAAACAACAGAGGAGATCTCAGACAAAACAGCAATCAACGGCTTCAGAGATGGACTCCGCCGAATGGACCTAAGGGAGTACATTGGCCGAATTTGAGTAAGAACCGTGAGAAAACTCATGGAAGTAGCAAACAACTGGGCGGAAGGTGAAGACTCAACATGCAATACCCACCTCCTCACCCGAAGAACATTGCATGGAGACCTCCTATGCCCACGAGGGGAACAAAAGATACAATAATGACCAGAACAAAGGAAGGAAGCGCAAAAAGCGTACATTCGATGAAATGGAACCCGAGTTAGTCGCAGCCGATTTCCCGGGCAGTCGTAGTAACGACTACCACAGGCAAGGGCGAGAGCCGCCGCGTGAACAGGAGCGCGAACGTCGGCAGGAACAGAAGCACGAGTGGCAGCCACGGAAGATCCGGGCAGACGGGTTACTTCCCATGTCAATCGAGTAGCAAATCGAAGGGCCGTGCCCAAACCGTATGTACAACGATGACAATGGAATACGCAGATCCAGACACAAGTTGAAGGACTGGTGCAGATTCAACCTACTCATGGAAGCATCTTTCAAGAAACATAGGGAAGCACAACAGGCAGGATTCCCGGCTGTTCCAAGAGCACTGGAAATAGTTGCACCACCACCTCCCCTCAGTACCAGCAGTCGCCCAGCCCTAGCAACAACCCCTAGCACAAGGAGCACCTAGAGCGCAACAAGCAGCAACATTATAGCACCAGTATATGGTGCGTTACCCGGAGGAAGACAGATACCCGGAGCCAAAAGGAAAAGTATACATGATACATAAAGGCGTTCCCTCCAAAGGAAGCCAAAAGCTCATTACCAGGCAGGTGAATCTAGCAGAAATATCACCCCCCGTAAATGTCCGAGTTCCTAGACTGGTCCGATGAAAACATCACCTTTTCCAGAGCCAATCACCCGCTTCGAGTCCCCTTCCCAGGAAAGGCAGCGCTAGTACTTGAAGCGGAAATCGGAGGCTATGATCTAAATCGAGTGTTCATGGATGGAGGAAGCGGGATTAACATTATCTACACAGAAACGATGAAGGAAATGAGTATACCAATAAGTAATCTGAAGTAACTAGAGAACTCATTCCATGATACTGTGCCGGGAAAGCAGTCAAACCCTTGGGTACAGTAGCACTCGAGGTGGTTTTCGGAGAACGTGACAACTACAAGAAAGAAAAACTCAACTTTGAAGTAGTCGACTGGCCGTCCGAATACAATGCGATACTCGGTAGGACATCATTCGTGAGATTCATAGTAGTATCCCACTACGCGTACCTGATGCTCAAAATTCCAGGACCTAGGGGAGTGATCACAGTGCGCGGAAACTACAAAAAATCTGACAGTTGCGACGTCGAGTTCAAAAGAATATCACAATCGTTCGGAATGCAGCAGAAACTGGCAGACATAGCAGCTATGACAGATCACTGGATACTTCCCCTGACAAAGAAAACAACACTAGAGATGGAGTTCGATGTGAAAAAGGACACAAATGGAATATCAAGTTCACAAGACAGTACTAATGCACAAAACACTGCCTATCGCATAGGTAAGCGCGCTCATCGATTTTTTTCGTGAGCACTAGAAAATCTTCGCGGCTCCATCGGACATGCCATGAGTACCCAGGAAATTCTCCGGGCACTCACTAGAAATTTACAAGGACGCAAAGCCAATACAGCAATCCACTCGCCGTTTCTCAGAGCCAAAGCAGAGAGGAACATGAGAAGAAATAAACAGGTTACTCGCAGCAAAATTCATTCCGGAGATCAAAATAGCAACTTGGCTTGCAAATGTAGTACTAGTAGCCAAGAAAAATACTGAAATTCTCCGCATGTGCATAAACTACACGTCATTGAACAAACACTATCCTAAAGACTAGTTTCCACTACCACACATCTATCGGATCGTTGACTTAACTGCAGGTTGCGAGAGGCTCTCCTTCCTCGACGCATATTCAAGCTACAACCAAATCTTCATGAAGCGAGAGGATGAGGAAAAAATGCATTCATCACCCCGTTTGGTGTATACTGCTACATCACGATGCCTTTCGGGTTGAAAAATACGGGTGCAATGTACCAACGCATGATGTAAAACTACCTGAAAGCGCAGATTGGCAGAAATGCGCAGGTGTATGTGTACGAAATCATGGTCAGATTGAACAAGGAAGAAACCCTTATCGAGGACATTCGAGAGACATTCGCAGCACTCGACGAGTACCATATCAAGCTAAACCCGAAGAAGTGCACGCTTGGAGTACACCAGGGAGATTTACTCGGGTATCTTCTTTCCACTAGAGGCATTGAGGCCAACCCAGTAAAATCAAAGCTATTCTTTCAATGAAGGAACCAGTAAACATCAAAGGAGTACAACAGCTCGCAGGGAGAACTGCAGCACTTGTAAGATTTATAACAAAGCTTGGAGAGAAAGCACTCCCTTTATACAAACTACTAAAGAAGTCAGATAAGTTCGAGTGGACACCCGAAGCCCAGGAAGCCTTCCACGCTCTCAAGCGAACCTTGTCGGCTCCACCTTTTTGGTGGCACCTCAGGAAAAGGAGCCAATGTATCCAGAAATTTCAGCAACCAGATAGGTGGTCAGCACAGTGCTAGTAGTCGAACGACCCCAGGAAGGGTCCATCTACAGGGTGCATCGAACGGTATGTTACCTCAGTGAGGTACTATTGACATCCAAGCAGCGGTACCTTCACTATCAGAAATTGGCATATGGAGTATACATGACAGCTAAAAAATTGATGCATTACTTCCAGGAGCACCTGATTACTGTGGTGTACTGCGCACCCCTCTCAGATATACTTAGTAATTACAACACAACAGGACGACTAGCAATGTGGGGGGTCCAGCTTGGACCACGAGATATAACATACGAGATACATAAAGCAATCAAATCATAGGTACTCTCGGATTTCGTATCAGAATGGCTCAAGTTGGAACAACCAAGGATGCCAGATATGTCGAGCAGCTGGACAATGTACTTCGACAGATCCAAGGGAGCATACGGAGCAGGAGTAATAATCACGTCCCCCAGAGGTGACAAATTATTGTATGTACTCCGGGTGAACTTAAAACATGCATCAAACAACGAAATTGAGTATGAAGCACTCGTCCACAAGATGAAAATGGCTAAATCATGTGGGGGAAACTTGACTCATCATCTATGGCGACTCAAACCTCGTAGTACAAAAAACCATGAAGGAATGTGATGCACCAGCAGAAAGCATGGCAGCATACTGAGATCTATGCAACAAACTCGAAGGCGAATTTGACAGATGCGAACTGCAGCACATTGGTAGAGGAAGCAATTCATAAGCGGATGCTTTAGCAAACATTGGGTCTACTTGTGCACCGATACGACCCGACGTTTTCTATGAGGAGATTGATCAACCCTCTATAAAACGAAAGGTGCCAGCTACAAAAATAGTTGAGGACTCGGAGGCAAACAAGGAAGAATAGTCAGAAGAAGAACCAGAACCAACACCCATGGATACAATGGAACAGGTTAATCAAGTGGAAACCACCTGGATGCAGCCACTGATAGATTACATGACTCGAAACGAACTCCCGGAGGATCAAGAAGATGTGCGTTGGGTGATGCGCAGAGCCAAGGCGTTTACAATTCATGATGGACGCCTCCATAAGCGCAGTATATCAGACATATTGCAGAGGTGTGTCACCCCATCTGAGGGAAGATAGATACTCTTAGATATACACCAAGGAACCTATGGACATCACGTAGGGAGCAGAAACCTTGTCCGCAAAGCTTTTCGAGACGGGTTCTATTGGCAAACAACGGAGTATGACGCCAAGGAAATTGTACAAAGATGCGAGGCGTGCCAGATGTTCGCAACATGCCCAAACGTACCAGACACAGAACTACATATGATACCACTCGCATGGTCTTTCGCACAATGGGGACTCGACATGGTCGAACCGCTTAGTCGATCATCCAACGTCAGATACACTCGGTTTCTCGTAGCAGTCGACAAATTCACCAAGTGGATCGAAGCTATGCTAGTAACATCAAAAGATGCAGAGTCGACAGTAAAATTCATCAGGTCTATAGTACCCAGATTTGGGGTACCGCACAACATTATCACGGATAATGGAACAAACTTCACAACAGAAGAGTTCTAGGATTATTGCAGAGAGCTAGGGATCAACGTTACCTATGCATCGGTCACACACCCACAAACTAATGGGAAGGTGGAATGATAGAACGGGTTAATTACAGAAGGATTAAAGAAGCGGCTACTAAAATCACTCAAACGTGCAGCCGGAGCATGGTCAGAGGAATTATCTTCGGTACTTTGGAGCTTGCGAACAACAACAAGCAGACCCATAGAGTACACTCCATTATTTATGGTATATGGGGCTGACGCAATACTACTAGCAGAGGTAAGACACAATGTGCGTGATGATCCACAAGTATAGGGGATCGCAACAGTCTTCGAGGGAAGTAAAACCCAAATTTATTGATTCGACACAAGGGGAGCCAAAAATAATATTTATAAGCCTTAACAGATGAGTTGTCAATTCAGCTGCACCTGGAAGTAGACTTGCTCGCAACATTTAATAAGTGGTAACAATTTTATAGCAGTAGCAGTAGTAAAATAACAACAAGAATAAAATAGAAACAACGGTAGAAATTGTGGGAAACAACATGATTAAAATACTTTAGGCATAGGGATGGATGAACGGGCGTTGCATGGATAATATAGTTCATATAATAATCAAAACATGGGCATTTGCAGATAGATAATAATAAAGCATCCAAGTACTAGGTAAACCATATGCATGTGTTCCATATTTAGTCGTATGTGGTCGCAATGAGAAACTTGCACACGATCTTCTGTCCTACCAGCCTGTTTGCAACGGGGCCTCAAGGGAAACTACTGGTAATTAAGGTGATCCTTTTAATAAAGCACCGGAGCAAAGCATTAACATTCAGTGAACACATGTGATCCTCACATCACAACCATCACCTCCGGTTATACCAATTTCAGTCACTTTGGGTCCTCGGGTTCCGGACAACGATATGTGTAAGAAACTTGCAGGTATGATTAAGAAACATAATTATACTCATGAAACAATAACATGTTCAGATGTGAGATCATGGCACTCGGGCCCTAGTGACAAGCATTAAGTATAACAAGTTGCAACAACGATATATAGCACTAACAACGGATACTAGGCACCATGCCCTAACAATCTGGCATTATTGCATGAACGATCTCATCCAATCCCTACCATCCCTCTCAGCCTACAGCGGGGAGTACTCACACATGGATGAGTGAATCATGGATGGTTGAAGGAGAAGTAGTGGAGATTACGATGGCGATGATCTCCTCCGAATCCCTGTCCCGGCAGGGCGCCAGAACATGAACTTCTGGTCCCCGAATTGGGTTTCGAGGTGGCGGCGGCGCTGTGGTGTTTTTCTCTGGAATATGACGAACCCCCTCGGATTTTTAGGTCACGGGGCATATGTAGTCGACAGGGGAGGTCGAGGGGGTGCGCGAGGAGGCCACACCATATGGTGGCGCGGCGTAGGGGGCGCACCACCAGGTGGTGTGGGCCCCTCCTGGCCCCTCTCCGGCTCATCTTCTGGCTCCGGGGGTCTTCGGGTAAAATAAGAACTTCGGGATATTTTCCGGACATTTTCTTGAAAGTTGATTTTGTGCACAAAAATGAGACATTAGGGTAATTCTGCTGAAAACAACTTTAGTACGTGTAAGTTGTATTCAAAACTCACAAGATTAGAGGAAAAGAACAGCAAAAGTGTTTGGAAAAATAGATAAGTTTTGGACGTATCAACGCCTCGAGTTGCATCTTACACATAAGAGAACTCGAACCAAGCACTCGAGGATGCATTCGCCCTAGCAAACGAGGCTCGGGACAAAGCACTGATGACGTCATAACACACGTTCGTTGGGAGACCCCAAGAGGAAGGTATGAAGAGTACATTAGCAAGTTTTCCCTCAATAAGAAATCAAGGTTTAATCGGATCAGTAGGAGAAAGAAATCACTTCTGAAGGTTGATGACAACTGATGTTGGCAGGGCGCACTACCAGGCTGAGCAACAACGTGGAATCTACACACAACACAACCAAGATACTTTTCCCCAACGAAACATTGAGGTTCTAATCTCACCGGTTTTGCTAACACAAAGTATTAGACGTATAGTGTGGAAAATGGTACTTGTTTGCAGTGAAAGAAATGAGAATAACGATTGTAGTAAAAGAATAGTGCTTGCAGTAGGTTGTATTATCAGTGTAAAAGAATCGACCGGGATCCACAATTCACTAGTGGTGTCTCTCCAAAACAGATAGATATCATGCTGGGTAAACAAACTACAGCTGGGCAATTGACAAAGATAGAGGCTGCATCGTAGTGCATATGCAAGACATGATGATTACTATGATATTTATTTGGGAATTACAACATGATACATAGACCGTAATCCAACTGCATCTATGACTATTAATCCACCCTCAGAACATAATCCAAGCAAAATTTGGGTATTAAGTTGCAAGCACCAAATTATTTCATTAAGTATAGTGCGTAATGTAAACAATAGAATTATCCTTAGACAAAGCAATGTTGTTTTCTCCCTATGGCAACATAACATCCACAATCTTAGAAGTTATTGTCACTCTCCAAGATAACTGGAGGCATGAACCCACTATCGAGCATAAATACTCCCTCTTGGAGTTACAAGCATCAACTTGGCCAGAGAATCTACTAGTAACGGAGAGCATGCAAGATCACAAATAAGACAAACATGATAGATTCATAATCAACTTGAAAAAGCATTCAATATTCATCCCATCGCAGCAAACACAACATGTAGCATTACAGATAGATGATCTTGATCATGTTAGGCAGCTCACAAGATCTAAACATGGTGGCATAAAGAGGAGAAGACAACCATCTAGCTATTGCTATGGACCCGTAGTCGAAGGATGAACTACTCACGCATCACTCTGAAGGCATGCATGGTGATGTAGAGCCCTCCGGTGATGACTTCCCCGCTTGACAGGGTGCCGAGAGAGCTTCAGAACCCTCCCGAAGTAGAGTTGACGATGACGGCGACTACAGAACTTTTCGTGGATGGAGGCTGGGTTTTTAGGGTTTTCCCGAGAAGGAGTATATATATGAGAAAGGGAAATGTCGGTGGGTGTACAGGGGGCACACATCACCTGGTGGCGCGGCCAAGGGGGTCGCGCCACCCTATGGTGTGGCAGCTCCCCTGCCCCCCTCCAGGTCTACTCCGGACTTCGGTTACGTGACAGAAAAATAGGACCCTGGGATTTTGTTTCGTCCAATTCCGAGAATATTTCGAGAACAACTTTTCTGCAATAAAAAACAGCTGAAAAGAAGAACTGATGCTGTGGCATCTTGTTAATAGGTTAGTCCTAGGAAATCCATAAAAATTCTATAAAGTGTATAGAAAACACGTACAAAATGTCATAATATCAGTCATGGAACATTAGAAATTACAGATATGTTGGAGACGTATCAACCATTCCCAAGCTTAGATCTACTCGTCCTCGAGTAGGTAAAACGATAAAAACAAAATAATTTCTGAGGTGACAAGCTACCAACATAATCTTGATCATCATATTTGTAAAAGCATTGTAAGCTGAGATCACAGTACTCTAAACATAGGCATGATAGATATAATTTCAACAATGTAACTTAGCAACCATGTTGCAACATAAAAATTAACACAAACAAAAGATCATGAATAATGATTTACTGAAAGGTATATGTTTGTTTCGAGCATAAAGAAAACATAGCAAAGTGGTATTCCGCTTGTCCTTAAAAGGAGAGCAAAACATAAATGCCAGGCACCTTCAAAGTTCAAGTGGTGACTAGAAACAAATAATTTGAGAACAA
The DNA here is from genome assembly GCA_028641055.1 of Alopecurus myosuroides. Classification (NCBI taxonomy): domain Eukaryota; kingdom Viridiplantae; phylum Streptophyta; class Magnoliopsida; order Poales; family Poaceae; genus Alopecurus; species Alopecurus myosuroides. The sequence goes on from CM054063.1 coordinate 131,048,269, forward strand.
GTAATAACATATCATGAATAAATCAATAATAATCTTTGGGGCTGAGGCACGTTATACTAAGAATGACAACTATGCTCTCTTAATTGTGCAAAAGGTTAGAATATGAAGACTCAACATAAAAGTAAAAGAAAGGCCCTTCGCAGAGGGAAGAAGGGATTAACTCATGTGCTAGAGCTTTTTATTTGATTAAAACAGAGGCATTGAAAACATATTTTAAGAGATGTGTATGTCTGTCAACGAATGGTAATGAAAAAATTATCATAACTCATGCCAAGCAAGGTTTTTAGACTTTGGAGAGCGATTTCTGTTGTTTATTTAGTTTGGCACTTCCCCAACCATGCTTTTCACAAACCAGAGCTAGCCGTATCCACGGGTACTCACATAAACCACAATAAACTTTAAAGTACTTCCTCATGAGTTAACACATAGCACAAAACAAGTATAATTTTGAAAATTTTCAAGGTAGCACATGATAAATTTACTTTGGAGTGGCGGTTAAATACCACATGTAGGTAGGTATGGTGGACACATTTGGCAAACTTTTGGTATTTTCTGAGTTGGATTCACGAGTAGAGCTCATACTCAGTAAAGGTGATGGCTAGCAAAAGACTGGGAGCGACAAATTAAGAGAGCAATAATGGCGATAATCATGCATAGCGACAAAAACATTATTAATCAAAGCATAAATTGTATTACAAGTCAAAAACTAAATGATCATAGAGGCTAAAGGTGACTGGTTTGTAGTCATAACATGGTGTAAGCATGCGCCAAGTCAACCAAATAAAGCATTCCAAGGAGAATACCACAATATTATGCTTTGATATGATAAAAAGAACTCATGATTTCTTTCAAGGGCACATTAAGCACTCTCAGATATTTGAGACAAGTCATGCTACATCAATAACTACTAAGCATTAAAATAATATCTAGCATGACATGATAAAGTCTAAGCCACAGTCTAAACAAGCTTCTTTTTGCATTGTTATAAGCATGCATTATTTTATTGCTTTCCAACACCAACACTTTATTTCAACAAAAAATCTCCATATAATATATCAATGAAACAAGATAGTACTACTACTATACAAGAACTAACAACTCTGAATAAGATATGCATGAAAAACATGAGCTAAAAGGAATTTGAAGTAGCTAGATGATAACCAAAGAATACGAGTATGATAAATGAAGAATACACGTATTCATATGAAAAAGCGGAGCGTGTCTCTCTCCCACACAAGAATGCTAGGTTTCAACCAAATTTATTGCAGCAAAGAAAATAAAATAAAATAAAAGCAAAATGACGCTCCAAGTAAAGTACATATGATGTGACCGAATAAAAATATGGTTTCACTAGAAGTGACCTGATAAGTTGCTGATGAAGAAGGGGATGCATTGGGCATCCCCAAGCTTAGATGCTTGAGTCTTCTTGGAATTTGCTGGTATGAACCACGGGGGCATCCCCAAGCTTAGGCTTTTCACTCTTCTTGATCACATTATATCACCCTCTTCTCTTGACCCTTGAAAACTTCCTTCACACCAAACTCAAAGTAATTCTCATTAGAGGGTTAGTGCATAATCAAAAAATCACATGTTCTCCATGGACACAAGCATTACTGATACTTACTAAACATTATCTACAACCACTGATGGTTTTGTGGAGAATTGAAAACCACTCAACATAGTAAAAGAGAGAATGCAAAGTAAAAGGAAAAATCTATCAAAACCAGAACAGCCTGTAAAGAAGAATTATTTCGAGGCACTTACATTGCTCGAATCGGAAAACTCCAAACTTAGAAAAGCTGCGTACATATCTAAGGATCACGCACAAAAAATTTCAGGATGTTTTGATTTTTCCGGAAATTTATACAAATTAAACAAAGTAATGAGATTGGAGGTGAGAGGCTTCCCTTGCAGAAATACGCTTCCTCCCCATCAACGACACCAGAATAAGTTGCTTGATGACGTGAGAACACACGTTCGTTGGTTGACTCCAAGAGGAAGATATGAAGAGTACGGCAACAAGTTTTCCCTCAGTAAGAAACCAAGGTTTAATCGGACCAGTAGGAGAAAGAAATCACTTCTGAAGGTTGATGACAGCGGATGTTGGCAGGGCGCACGACCAGGCTTAGCAGCAACGTGGAATCTGCACACAATACAACCAAGATACTTTGCCCCAACGAAACAACAAGGTGTTCAATCTCACCGGTTTTGCTAACAAGAAGGATTCGATGTATAGTGTGGAAAATGGTACTTGTTTGCAGTGAAATAAATGAGAACAATGATTGCAGTAAAAGAACAGTGCTTGAAGTAGGTTGTATTATCAGTGTAAAAGAATGGACCGGGGTGCAAAGTTCACTAGTGGCGTCTCTGCAAAACAGATAGATAACATGTTGTGTAAACAAAATACAGCTGGGCAATTGACAGAGATCGATGCTGCACCGTAGTGCATATGCAAGTCATGATGATTACTATGAGATTTATTTGGGCATTACAACATGATACATAGACCGTAATTCAACTGCATGTATGACTAATAATCCACCCTCAGAACGTAATCCAAGCAGACTTTGGGTATTAAGTTGCAAGCAACAGATTATTGCATTAAGTAAGTGCGTAATATAAACAATAGAATTATCCTTAGACAAAGCATTGTTGTTTTCTACCTAGTGGCAACAACACATCCACAATGTTAGAAGTTATTGTCACTCTCCTAGATAACTGGAGGCATGAACTCACTATCGAGCATAAATACTCCCTCTTGGAGTTACAAGCATCAACTTGTCTAGAGCATCTACCAGTAACGGAGAGCATGCAAGATCACAAATAACATAAACATGATAGATTCATAATCAACTTGACAAACCATTCAATATTCATCGGATCCTAGCAAACACAACATTTAGCATTATAGATAGATGATCTTGATCATGTTAGGCAGTTCACAAGATCTAAACATGGTGGCATAAAGAGGAGAAGACAACCATCTAGCTACTATTATGGACCCGTAGTCGAAGGATGAACTACTCGCGTATCACTCCGGAGGCAGGGTGCCGAGGAGAGTTTTAGAACCCTTCCGAACTAGGGTTGACGATGACGGTGGCTGCAAAACTTTTCGTGGATGGACGCTCGGGTTTTTACGGTTTTCCGGAGAAGTAGTATGTATAGGCGAAAGGGTGATGTCGGTGGGTGGCTAGGGGGCCCACACCACCTGGTAGCACGACCAGGGGGGCGCGCCACCCTATGGTGTGGCGGCTCCCCTGCCCCCCTCCGGGTCTCCTCCGGACTCCGGGTACGTGATAAAAAATAGGGAAGAGTTACCCTCGGAAAGAAACCAAGGTTTAATCGGACCAGTAGGAGAAAGAAATCACTTCTGAAGGTTGTTGACAACTGATATTGGCAGGGCGCACTACCAGGCTCAGCAGCAACGTGGAATCTGAACACAACACAACCAATATACTTTGCCCCAATGAAACAGTGAGGTTGTCAATTGATACGTCTCCAACGTATCTATAATTTCTGATGCTCCATGATAATATTATGCCAATTGCTACATGTTTGCTCCCTTCTTTATGTCATTTTTACATTTTTTTCCGGGACTAACCTATTAAAAAGATGCCAAGTGCCAGTTCCCTGTTTTATGCTGTTTTTGGTTCCAGAAAAGTTGTTATGGAAATATTCTCGGAATTGGACCCCATAAAGCCCGAAGTGCCTATTTTCCTCAGAAGCATCCAGAAGACCGAATAGGAGAAAAAGAGGGGCATCAGGGGGCCCACACCATGGGGTGGCGCCCCCCCTTGGCCACGCCGGGAGTGGTGTGGGGCCCAGAGGGCTCTACCCTTTCGCCTATTTATTCCCCCCGGATGGAAAACCCTAGATACCTGATCAAAAATCCCCGAAAAGTTCCGCAGCCGCCGTCACCGTCAACCTTAGATCAGGGGGGGTTCAAAAGCTGTCTCCGACAACCTATCGGAGAGGAAATCATCACCGGAGGCCTCTCCATCACCTTGCCTGCCTCCGGAGTGATGTGTGAGTATTTCATCCTTGGACTACGGGTCCATAGCAGTAGCTAGATGGTTTTATTCTCCTCATATGCCTCCATGTTTAGATCTCGTGAGCTGCCTAACATGATCGAGATTGATCTTATGTAATTCTTTGTGCTGTATTTGCTGGGATCCGAGGAATATTGTACTTATGCCAAGTTTATTATAGTCTTTATTGCATATGTTATTTGTGATCTTGCATGCTTTCCGTAGCTAGTGGTTGCTCTGGCCAAGTAGTTGCTAGTGACTCCAAGAGGGGGTATTTATGCTCGATAGTGGGTTCATGTCTCCTGTTCGCCTTGCTTGAGTGGCAGAAACATGAAGGGGAGGATGTGTTGTTGCCACTAGGGAGAAAACAACGGTGAGAGTGCCCGCGTGTACAATCATTGCTTATATTACACACATTGTTTAATGCAGTTATCTCTTGCTTGCAACTTAATACCTAAGGGGATTCGGATGATAACCTGAGGGTGGATTATTAGTCATAGATGCAGTTGGATTACAGTCTATGTATATTGTTGTAATGCCCGCACTAAATATCATACTAGTAATCATGTCATGAATGTGCACTACGGTGCAACCTTTATTTCTCAATTGCCCAGCTGTAATTTTTTCACTCGGCATGCTATCTTTTTTGGAGAGACACCACTAGTGAACCTATGAACCCCGGTCCATTTTCATACAGTGTTAAAACAAACCACCACAATTTCCTGCCTTCTTTACTTACTGATATGTCTCCAACGTATCTATAATTTCTGATGCTCCATGATCATATTATGTCAATTGCTCCATGATCATACATTTTCCGGGACTAACCTATTAACAAGATGCGAAGTGCTAGTTCCCAGTTTCCTGCTGTTTTTGGTTTCAGAAAAGTTGTTCTGGAAACATTCTCGGAATTGGACCCCACAAGCCCGAAGTGCCTATTTCCCCGGAAGCATCGAGAAGACCGAAGGAGAGTCGAAGACGGGCACCAGGGGGCCAACACCATAGGGTGGCGCGCCCCCTGGCCGCGCTAGCTATGGGTGTGGGGCCCCTGGAGCTCCACCGCCTTTGCCCTTTCGCCTATTTAATCCCCACGAATGGAAAACAATAAACACCTGATCAAAAATCCCCGAAAAGTTCCCCAGCCGCCGTCACCGTCAACCCTAGATCGGGGGGTTCTAAAGCTATTTCCGGCACCCTGCAGGAGAGGAAATCATCACCGGAGGCTTCTACATCACCATGCGTGCCTCCAGAGTGATGGATGAGTAGTTCATCCTTGGACTACGGGTTCGTAGCTGTAGCTAGATGGTTGTCTTCTCCTCATATGCCTCCATGTTTAGATCTTGTGAGCTGCCTATCATGACTGAGATTGATCTTATGTAATTCTATATGCTATGTTTGCTGGGATCCGATGAATATTGAACTGATGCCAAGTTGATGATAGTTTTTATTGCATATGCTATTTGTGATCTTGCATGCTTTTCGTTGCAAGTGGTTGCTCTGGCCAAGTAGTTGCTAGTGACTCCAAGAGGGAGTATTTATGCTTGATAGTGGGTTCATGCCTCCTCTTCGCCTTGCTCGAGTGACAGAAACGTGAAGGGGGAGGATGTGCTGTTGCCATTAGGGAGAAAACAACAGTGAGAGTGCCCGCATGCATAATCATTGCTTACATTACACACATTGTTTAATGCAGTTATCTGTTGCTTGCAACTTAATACCTAAGGAGGTCCGGATGATAACCTGAGGGTGGATTATTAGTCATAGATGCAGATGGATTTCGGTCTATGTATATTGTTGTAATGCCCGCACTAAATATCATAGTAGTCCTCATGTTATAATGTGCACTACGGTGCAACCTCTATTTGTCAATTTCCCAGCTGTAGTTTGTTCACCCAACATGCTATCTTTTATGGATAGACACCACTAGTGAACCTATGAACCTCGGTCCATTTTCCTACACTATTAAACAAACCACTGCTATTTGCTGCTTTCTTTACTTACTGCAAGCATACACCATTTTCTACACTATACGTCTAATCTTTGTTTTCAGCAAAACCGGTGAGATTGACAACCTCACTGTACCGTTGGGACAAATTATTTTGGTTGTGTTGTGTGTAGGTTCCACGTTGTTGCTGACACCGGTGAAGCGCCAGCACCACTGTCAGTGGTATCAACCTTCCGAAGGTCCTCTTCCTCCTACTGGATTGATAACCTTGGTTCTTAACTAAGGGGAATTTCCTACTGCAGTGCTCGTCACACCCTCCTCTTGGGGTCTCCCAACGAGTGCACGATCTGCACCATCAAGGTCGTTTTCTGGCGCTGTTGCCAGGGAGGAAGAAGTCTTCTAGAAAGGGGAGTCTCTCACTCCCAATCTCTTTATTTTGTTTATTGTCTTGTTTTTCTTTTCTATATTAAAAAGACACAAAAAAATTAGTTTACTTCATAGCTGTTATTTATTTTCTTGCTTTTATTTCACTAGAATGAGTATTCCTGATGTTGAGGTTCGTTCTTTTAGGCAACAAGGGGGACAGAGTTTAAAAGATGCTTGGTATAGAATAAATGATGCTCATAATAAATGTAAAAAAAATATACTACCTTGATACTCCTGAGGAACTTTTATGTTGGTATTTCTGGCTGGTATAGGCATGTGTTAGATACTCTTGCGGGTGGAAATTTTCTAGGAACTCCTGCTTTGGAAGCCTGCAATTTGATTGAAAGTTTAGTAGGAGCAACCCCCCCCCCCCCATTACAATTGTTAAAACTGAGATCACTTTGGAGGATGTTATTGATCAACTAAACTCTTTGGAAATGAACTTACAAATTTTCCTTGATAATGCTAGCAAGGTTAATGAATTAATAATTACTATTGATAGAAGAATTAGTGCTCTAGAAGCTAGCAACACTCATGACAATCAAAATTTTAGGATTGGTAAACTAGAGGATGCTATGGGAACTTTAAGCTCAACCTTTTCCTCTCTTAAATTCAAAAAGGAGAAAGCCTTTGTGGGAAAGGAGCAAAGATTCATGTATGTTCCCAAGATAACTAAACCCAAATCTCAATATGTGCTGAAAATTGCTAAAACAATTAATCAAACTAAGAGTGACCTCCATGTTGAATCTTCATAAACATCTAGAGTGCATATTGCTGCAAATACTGGTTTAGAGGAAGTTATAGAGGATGCTTCTTAACCTGAAAATACTTGAGTTGCCCCTGTTTATGCCTAGCTGAAAGGCGTTAAAGAAAATCACTGCCGGGAGACAACCCGTTTTATTTCTCTGTTTTCAACCTGTTTTTCTTCGTTTTCTTTGGTGTGATTTGCACCTGGGTGTTGTCTATTTCCTTAGCAACCCCGCTGTCTCTTTTGTTTTGTGTTTTTGTTGAGCCAAGTAAAGCCTCAAGTGGAAAGTTGAGACTATATTTCGGATTTCTACGCAGGAAACAGATTTCTGCTGTCCACTACTAATTACATATAAAATCACAGAAAACCTGAGTGTTCTTGTGCGTAATCCTGAGTTATATACGCAACTTTTCTTAGTTGACCACTTTTTTATTTGAGCAACAGAAGACTTTTGAAAAAAACGATCTTTACCTGCTGTTCTGTTTTGACAGATTTCTGCCATTTATTGCATTTGCATCTTAATCTCTTTCTTTTGGTGTTCTTTTGAGAAAAAGAGTTTTAAAAGAAGTTGTGACAGTCGATAATGTGTTTTTGAGTGTTATACTTGTGTTGAAACTGAACCATGTGAATTTATTATTTCGATTGCACTAACGTTGCTAATGAAGATTGTGAGAAGTTTGGTGTATAGGAAGTTTTCAAGGGTCAAGAGAAGAGGATGATATGATGTGATCAAGAAGAGTGAAAAGCCTAAGCTTGGGAATGCCCCGGTAGTACATCCCAGCAAATTCCAAGAAGACTCAAGCGTCTAAGCTTGGGGATGCCCAAGGCATCCCCTTCTTCATCAACAAATTATCAGGTCACTTCTGGTGAAACTATATTTTTATTCGGTCACATCTTATGTGCTTTACTTGGAGCGTCTTTTATTTTTGTTTTCAGTTTGTTTTTGCCTTCAGTTTTTTTTTCTTTTTTTTCAATAAACTTGGTTGGACCCCAGCATTCTTTTATTGGAGAGTGACACGCTCCGCTTTTTCATGAGAATAGTTTGTATTCTTAATCTTGTCTGGCTGCTGCATTTATTTAGCTCTTGTTTTGCATGCATATCTTATTAGAGCTGTTAGTTTTAGTAGTGTTATGTGCGTACTCTCATGTTTTTTGCTGTATCATAAAGAGTATTTTTGTTAAAGCATGTTTTGTATGGTGCTTGTTGGGAGAAGAAAACTGCTGCTTGAAGTAGAATTTATAACAGTGCTAGTAGAAGCTTGTATAGACTTTGGCTAGAACTTTTTCATGCCATGCTAAATGTTATTTTAGTTTTAAATCCTTGTGGTTATTGAGTAGCATGAATAGCCTCAAATATCTGAGAGTGTTTAATATGTCTTGAAAGATTCATGAGTTGTTCTTGTCATAGTAAAGCATCAATATATGGTATTCTCTTTCGAATGTTTTATTTGGTTGACTTGGCGCAGTCTCACACCATGTTTATGACTATTAACTAGTCACGAATAGCCTCCATGACCACTTAGTTTTTGAACTTCTGATACTTCTTATGTTTTAATTAATGATTCTTATGTCGCTATGCATGATTATGGCTTTTATGCTCTCTTGATTTTTTCGCTCCCAGTCTTTTGCTAGCCTCCACCTGTACTGAGTATGAGCTCTACTCGTGCATCCAAACTCCCTTAAACCAAAGTTTTTCCCATTGTGTACACCATACCTACCTACATGTGGTATTTAACTGCCACTCCAAGTAAATTTCTCATGTGTTACCTTTAAAACCTTCAAAATTACTCCTGCTTTATGTTCATGTTTTTGCTCATGAGGACGTCAATAGAGAATCTTTATCTCACTTGTTGATTGCATTTCATACCCCGGACTAGTGGCTTCATCCGCTTATCCAAATGATAGAAGAGCTGGCAGCGGGGTGCCCATCCCCAAATTAATATAAACAAATTATCTTTACTCTTTTTGCCCCTGATTTATCAATCAAAGCATAATTATGTAAACAAAAGGGAAAGAGGGATGACCTTATACGCAGATGCATCCTTCACATGGGAGCCGCTCTTGTGAATCTAGTTGGATTGTGACGTACTCTATTTTCTGTTTACCATTCGTTGACATTAGCATACATCTCCCAAAATATAGACACTCAGTGACAAACTTTTAATACCTCTGTTTAATAAAATAAAAGCTCTAGCGCATGAGTGATTCCTGCTTCCCTCTGCGAAGGGCCTTTCTTTTACTTTTATGTTGAGTCTCCATTTTCTAACCTTATGCACAGTTGAGGGAGCATTTTTGCCATTCCGAGTTGTATGTGCATTTGTCCCATAAACATCAATAATTACTTCATGATGTGATATTATTTGTTCTTAAATTATTTGCTCTAGTTTTCCTCATGAACTTTGAAGGTGTCCTGGCATTTATGTTTTGCCCCACTCTTAAGGACAAGCGGAATATCACTTTGCCATGCTTTCTCTATACCTGAAATAAACGTTTACCTTTCTTTGCATTATTATTCATGATCCTTTATTTGAGATACTCTTCGTGATGCAAAGTAATTACTATGTTTTATTATTAAAGTTCAATTTATCATGTTTGTATTTGAAGTTCTATGATCTCAGCGTGCATATGCTTTTACATTAGATTGATCAAGTTTATGTTAGTAGCATGTCACCTCAGAAATTATTGTGTTTTATCATTTACCTACTCGAGGACGAGTAGGAACTAAGCTTGGGGATGCTTGATACGTCTCCAATGTATCTATAATTTTTGATGCTCCATGATCATATTATGTTAATTGCTGCTTGTTTTCTCCCTTATTTGTAGCATTTTTATACGTTTTCTGGGACTAACCTATTAACAAGATGCCAAGTGCCAGTTCCCTGTTTTCTGCTGTTTTTGGTTTCAGAAAAGTTGTTCTGAAAACATTCTCGGAATTTGACCCCACCAAGCCCGAAGTGCCTATTTTCCCCAGAAGCATCCAAAAGACCGAGGAGAGTCGAACACGGGCACCAGGGGGCCCACACCATAGGATGGCGTGGCCCCTGGCCTTGCCAGCTATGGGTGTGGGGCCCCTGGAGCTCCACCTCCTTTGCCCTTTCGCCTATTTAATCCCCCCAGATGGAAAACCCTAAACACCTAATAAAAATCCCCGAAAAGTTCTGCAGCCGCCGTCACCGTCAACCCTAGATCAGGGGTTCTAAAGTTGTTTCCGGCACCCTGCCGGAGAGGAAATCATCACCGGAGGCTTCTACATCACCATGCCTGCCTCTGGAGTGATGCGTCAGTAGTTCATCCTTGGACTACGGGTTCGTAGCTGTAGGTAGATGGTTGTCTTCTCCTCATATGCCTCCATGTTTAGATCTCGTGAGCTGCCTATCATGATCGAGATTGATCTTATGTAATTATATATGCTGTGTTAGCAGGGATCCGATGAATATTGAACTTATGCCAAGTTTATTATAGTCTTTATTGCATATGTTATTTGTGATCTTGCATGCTTTCTGTTGCCAGTGGTTGCTCTGGCCAAGTAGTTGCTAGTGACTCCAAGAGGGAGTATTTATGATTGATACTGGGTTCATGCCTCCTCTTCGTCTTGCTCGAGTGACAGAAACGTGAAGGGGGAGGATGTGTTGTTGCCATTAGGGAGAAAAAAGCGGTGAGAGTGCCATCGTGCATAATCATTTTTTACATTACTCACATTGTTTAATGCAGTTATTTGTTGCTTGCAACTTAATACCTAAGGGGGTTCGGATGATAACCTGAGGGTGGATTATTAGTAGTGATTATGTTATAATGTGCAGATGGATTTCGGTCTATGTATATTGTTGTAATGCCCACACTAAATATCATAGTAGTGATTATGTTATAATGTGCACTATGGTGCAACCTATATTTTTCAATTGCCCAGTTGTAATTTGTTCACCCATCATGCTATCTTTTATGGAGAGACACCACTAGTGAACCTATGAACCCCGGTCCATTTTCCTACACTATTAAACAAACCACTGCTATTTCCTGCTTTCTTTACTTACGGCAAGCATACACCATTTTCCACACTATACGTCTAATCTTTGTTTTCAGCAAGACCGGTGAGATTGACAACCTCACTGTACCGTTGGGAAAAACTATTTTGGCTGTGTTGTGTGCAGGTTCCACGTTGTTGCTGACACCGGTGAAGCGCCAGCACCACCGTCAGGGCATCAACCTTCTGAAGGTCCTCTTCCTCCTACTGGATTGATAACCTTGGTGCTTAAGTAAGGGGAATTTCCTACTGCTGTGCTCATCACACCCTCCTCTTGGGGTCTCCCAATGAGTGCACGATCTGCACCATCACTTACTGCAAGCATACATTATTTTCCATGCTATACGTCTAATCTTTGTTTTCAGCAAGACCGGTGAGATTGACAACCTCACTGTACCGTTGGGACAAAGTATTTTGGTTGTGTTGTGTGCAGGTTCCACGTTGTTGCTGACACCGGTGAGCCATCACCACCATCAGTGGCATCAACCTTCGGAAGGTCCTCTTTCTCCTACTGGATTGATAACCTTGGTTCTTAACTAAGGGGAAAACTCCTACCGTTGTGCTCATCACACCCTCCTCTTGGTATATCCCAACGAGTGCAAGATCTGCACCATCAAGGACTTTTTCTGGCGCTGTTGCCGTGGAGAAGGAAGTCTTCTAGAAAGGGGAGTCTCTCACTCTCAACCTCTTTATTTTGTTTATTGTATTGTTTTTATTTTTGTCTTGTTTTGCTTCTCTTTATCAAAAACACACAAAAAAATAGTTTACTTTATAGCTGTTATTTATTTGCTTGCTTTTATTATTCTAAAATGAGTATTCCTAAAGTAGAGGTTCGTTCTTTTAGGAAACAAGGGGGAGAGAGTTTAAAAGATGCTTGCTATAGAATAAATGATGCTCATAATTGGTGGACAAAAAATATTCTACCTTGATACTCCTGAGGAATTTTTATGTTGGTATTTCTGGCTGGTATAGGCATGTGTTAGATAATCTTACGGGTGGAAATTTTCTAGGAACTCCTGCCTTGGAATCATGCAATTTGATTGAAAGTTTAGTAGGAGCACCCCCCCCCCCCACTACAGCTGTTAAAACTGAGACCACTTTGGAGGATGTTATTAATAAACTGAACTCTTTGGAAATGAACTTACCGATTTTCCTTGATAATGCTAGCAAAGTTAATGAATCAATAATTACTATTGATAAAAGAATCACTCCTCTAGAAGCTAGCAAAAATCATGATGATCAAAATTTTAGGATTGGTAAATTAGAGGAGGCTATGTGAAATTTAAGCTCAACTTTTTCATCTCTTAAATTTAAAAAGGAGAGAGCCTTTGTGGGAAAGGAGCAAAGATTCATGTATGTTCCCAAGATAACTAAACCTAAATCTCAATATGTGCTGAAAATTGCTAAAACAATTAATGAAACTAAAAGTGACCTTCATGTTGAATCTTCAGAAACACCTAGAGTGCCTAATGCTGCAAATAATGATTTAGAGGAAGTTATTGATGTTGAGTTTTCTTCACTTGAAAATACTTGAGTTCCTTTCTATGCCTAGCAAAAGGCGTTAAAGAAAAGCGCTACCAGGAGACAACCCGTTTTATTTCGATGTTTTCAACCCATTTTCCATTGTTTTATTTTGTGTGCTTTGCACCTAGGTGTTTTCTATTTCCTTAGAAACTCTGCTGTATCTTTTCTTTTGTGTTTTTGTTGAGCCAAGTAAAGCCTCTAGTGGAAAGTTGAGGCTATATTTCGGATTTCTGCGCAGGAAACATATTTCTCCTGTCCACTGTTTATTCCGTATAAAATCACAGAAAATTCAAAATGACCTGCATTTGTTTGTGCATAATCCTGGGTTGTACACGCAACTTTTTGTAGTTGACCACTTTTTGATTTGAGGAACATAAGATTTTTGAAAAAAATTATCTTTACCTGCTGTCCTGTTTTGGCAGATTTCTGCCAATAATTGCATTTGCATCTTAATCGCTTTGTTTTGGTGTTATTTTGAGAAAAAGAGTTTTAAAAGAAGTTGTGACAGTATTTAATGTGTTTTTCAGTGTTAGACTTGTGTTGAAACTGAACCATGTGAATTTATTATTTCGATTACACTAACGTTGCTAATGAAGATTGTGAGAAGTTTGGTATGAAAGAAGTTTTCAAGGGTCAAGAGAAGAGGATGATATGATGTGATCAAGAAGAGTGAAAAATCTAAGCTTGGGGATGCACCGGTGGTACATCCCAGCAAATTCCAAGAAGACTCAAGCATCTAAGCTTGGGGATGCCCAAGGCATCACCTTCTTCATGAACATATTATCAGGTCACTTCTAGTGAAAATATATTTTTATTCGGTCACATCTTATGTGCTTTACTTGGAGCGTCTTTTATTTTTGTTTTGAGATTGTTTTTTTTTGCTTTCAGTTTATTTTTATTTTTACAATAAGCTTGGTTGGACCCCAGCATTTCTTTTATTGGAGAGTGACACGCTCCGCTTTTTCATGGGAATACCTTGTCTTCTTAATCTTTGTCTGCTGTTGCATTTATTAGAGCTGTTAGTTTTAGTAGTATTATGTGAGTACTCTCTTGTTTTCTTGCTGTATAATTTAGAGAGTTTTTGTTAAAACATATTGTGTATGATGCTTGTTGGGAGAAAGAAACTGCTGTTTAAAGTAGAATTTATAATGGTGCAAGTAGAAGCTTGTATAGGCTGTTGCTATAACTTTTTCATGCCATGCTAAATGTTATTTTAGTTCTAAAGCCTTGTGATGTTGAGTAGCATGAATAGCCTCAAATATCTTAGAGTGTTAATATGTCATTGAAAGATTCATGAGGTGTTCTTGTCATAAGGAAGCATAAATTTTTGGTATTCTCTTTCGAATGTTTTATTTGGTTGACTTGGCGCATGCTCACACCATGTTTATGACTACAAACCAGTCATGAATAGCCTCCATGACCACTTAGTTTTTGAACTATGATACTGCTCATGCTTGAATTAATGATGCTTACGTCGCTAGCATAATTATGGCTCTTATGCTCTCTTGATTTGTCGCTCCCAGTCTTTTGCTAGCCTCCACCTGTACTAAGTATGAGCTCTAGTTGTGCATCCAACTCCCTTAAACCAAAGTTTTTCCCATTGTGTCCACCATACCTACCTACATGTGGTATTTAACTGCCACTCCTAGTAAATTGCTCATGTGTTACCTTTAAAACTTTCAAAATTACTCCTGCTTTATGTTCCTGTTTTTGCTCATGAGGACGTCAATAGAGAATCTTTATCTCACTTGTTGATTGGATTTCACATCCTAGACTAGTGGCTTCATCCGCTTATCCAAATGATAGAAAACCTGGCAGCGGGGTTCCCACCCCCAAATTAATGCACACAAAATCTCTTCACTATTTCCCCCCCCCCCCCCCTGATTTATCAGTCAAAGCATAATTGTGTAAACAAAAGAGAAAGAGGGATGACCTTCTACCTAGATGCGTCCTTCACATGGGAGCCGCTCTTGTGAATCCAGTTGGCTTGTGACGTACTGTATTTTCTGTTTACCATTCGTTGACATTAGACTACATCTCCTAAAATATAGACACTCCTCCACGGTATGTGATTGTTGGCAGGCACCCGAGGATTCCCTCTGCGAAGGGCCTTTCTTTTACTTTTATGTTGAGTCTCCATCTTCTAACTTTATGCACAGTTGACAGAGCATTATACCATTCTTACTTATACATGCATTGTCCCATGAACATCAATAATTACTTCATTATGTGGTATGATTTGTTCTAAAATTATTTGCTCTAGTCTTCCTCATGAACTTTGAATGTGTCTTGGCATTTATGTTTTGCCCCACTTTTAAGGACTAGCGAAATATCACTTTGCCATGCTTTCTCTATACCTGAAATAGATGTTTATCTTTGTTTGCATTATTATTTATGGTCCTTTATTTGAGATACTCTTCATGATGAAAAGTGATTTCTTTGCTTTATTATTAAAGTTCTATTTATCATGTTTGTGTTGAAGTTCTATGATCTCAGCTTACATATTCCTTTACATTTTTATGATCAAGATTATGTTAGTAGCATGTCACCTCAGAAATTATTGTTTTATCGTTTAGCTACTCGAGGACGAGTAGGAACTAAGCTTGGGGATGCTTGATACGTCTCCAACGTATCTATAATTTCTGATGCTCCATGATAATATTATGCCAATTGCTACATGGTTTCTACCTTCTTTATGTAATTTTTACTTGTTTTTCGGGACTAACCTATTAATAAGATGCCAAGTGCCAATTCCCTGTTTTCTACTGTTTTTGGTTTCAGAAAATTTGTTCTGGAAATATTCTCGGAATTGGACCCCATAAAGCCCGAAGTGCCTATTTTCCCCGGAAGCATCGAGAAGACCGAAGAGGGGACAAAGAGGGGCATCAGGGGGCCCACACCATGGGGTGGCGCCCCCTTGGCCGCGCCAGGGGGTGGTGTGGGGCCCCCAGGGCTCCACCGCCTCTGCCCTTTCGCCTATTTATTCCCCTGGATGGAAAACCCTAGATACCTCATCAAAAATCCCCGAAAAGATCCGCAGCCGCCGTCACCGTCAACCCTAGATCAGGGGGGTTCTGAAGCTGTCTCCGGCACCCTGCCGAAGAGGAAATCATCACTGGAGGCCTCTCCATCACCATGCCTACCTTTGGAGTGATGCGTGAGTAGTTCATCCTTGGACTACGGGTCCATAGCAGTATCTAGATGGTTGTCTTCTCCTCATATGCCTCCATGTTTAGATCTCGTGAGATTCCTATCATGATTGAGATTGATCTTATGTAATTCTTTGTGTTGTGTTTGCTGGAATCCGATGAATATTGAACTTATGCCAAGTTGATTATAGTATTTATTGCATATGTTATTTGTGATCTTTCATGCTTTCCGTTCCTAGTGGTTGCTCTGGCCAAGTAGTTTCAAGTGACTCCAAGAGGGAGTATTTATGCTCGATAGTGGGTTCATGCCTCCTTTTCGCCTTGCTCGAGTGACAAAAACGTGAAGGGGGAGGATGTGTTGTTGCCACTAGGGAGAAAACAACGGTGAGAGTGCCCACGTGTACAATCATTGCTTACATTACACATATTGTTTAACGCAGTTATCTATTGCTTGCAACTTAATACCTAAGGGGGTTCAGATGATAACCTGAGGGTGTATTATTAGTCATAGATGCAGTTGGATTTCGGTCTATGTATATTGTTGTAATGCCTGCGCTAAATATCATAGTAGTCATCATGCCATGAATGTGCACTACGTTGCAACCTTTATTTTTCAATTGCGCAGCTGTAATTTGTTCACCCATCATGCTATCTTTTATAGAGAGACACCACTAGTGAACCTATGAACCCCGGTCCATTTTCCTACACTGTTAAAACAAACCACCACAATTTCCTGCTTTCTATTCTTACTGCAAGCATACATTATTTTCCACACTATACGTCTAATTTTTGTTTTCATCAAGACTGGTGAGATTGACAACCTCACTGTACCGTTGGGACAAAGGGGCTGTTTGGATTGCAGCCATGGGCCGCCCTACCAAAAAATTGGTCGTTGACCAGGATTTGTCCCGCGTTTGGATCGTCACCAATTATTTGGCATGCCCAGCCCGCCTCAGCATCCGTAGCTTAATTCTGGGCCAATATTTTGGCGAACCGCGGGCGGGCAAATCCTTCGCCAATTATTTGGCTCGCCCAGATTTGGCAGGGCTGACGTAGTCACGAACCAAACGAGCCCAAACTATTTTGGTAGTGTTGTGTGCAGGTTCCACGTTGTTGCTGACACCAGTGAGCCATCATCACCGTCAGTGGCACCAACTTTCCGAAGGTCCTCTTTCTCCTACTAGATTGATAACCTTGGTTTTTAACTAAGGGGAAAACTCCTACCGATGTGCTCATCACACCCTCCTCTTGGGGTATCCCAACGAGTGGAAGATCTGCACCATCATCAATCTCACCGGTTTTGCTGAAAAACAAAGGATTAGACGTATAGTGTGGAAAATTATGTTTGTTTGGAGTGAATGAAATGAGAGTAGTGTTTGCGGTATGTTGTATTATCAGTGTAAAAGAATGGACCGGGGTCCACAATTCACTAGTGGTGTATCTCCATAACAGATAAATAACATGTTGGGTGAACAAATTACAGCTGGGCAATTGACAAAATAGAGGTTGCACCGTAGTGCACATACATGACATGTTGACTACTATGAGATTCATTTGGGAATTACAACATGATACATAGACCGTAATCGAACTGCATCTATGACTAATAATCCACCCTCGGGACCTCATCCGAGCAAACTTTGGGTATTAAGTTGCAAGCAATAGATTATTGCATTAAGTAAAGTACGTAATGAAACAATAGAATTATTCTTAAACAAAGCATTGTTTTTTTATCCCTAGTGGCCACAACACATCCACAATCTTAGAAGTTGATGTCACTCTCCCAGATTACTGGAGGCATGAACCCACTATCTAGCATAAATACTCCCTCTTGGAGTCACAAGTATCAACTTGGGCAGATCATCTACTAGTAACGGAGAGCATGCAAGATCACAAATAGCATAAATGATAGATCTATTATCAACTTGACATAGTATTCAATATTCATCGAATCCCAGCAAACACAACATGTAGCATTACAATAAGAAGATCTTGATCATGTTAGGCAGCTCATAGATCTAAACATGATGCCACAAAAGGAGGAGAAGGCAACCATCAAGCTACTGCTATGGACCCGTAGTCCAAGGATGAACTGCTCACGCATCTCTACAGAGGCAGGCATGGTAATGGATATCCCTCCGGTTATGTTATCCCCTCCCGGAAGGGTGCTGGGAAGAGCTTCAGAACCCTCCCGAACTAGCATTGACGATGACGATGGCTACCGAAATTTTCGTGGTTGGAGGCGTATTTAGGGTTTTCCTGAGGAAGAATTTATATAGGCGAAAGGGCGATGTCGATGGCCGCCCGAGGGTCCCACACCACGTGGTGGCGTGGCTAGAGGGCGCGCCTCCCTATTGTGTGGCTGCCTTGGTGCCCCCCTCCGGATCCCCTCCGGACTCCGTGTACGTGACAACAAAATAGGGACTTTTGCTTTTGTTTCGTCCAATTCCGAGAATATTTCCAGAACAACTTTTGTGAAACCAAAAAAGCAGAAAATAGGAACTGGCTCTGTGGCATCTTGTCAAAGTGTATAGAAAACATGTAGCAATTGGCATAGTATCAACATGGAACATCAGAAATTATAGATACGTTGGAGATGTATCAAACATCCCCAACCTTAGTTCTACTCGTCCTCGAGTAGGTAAAACGATAACAACAAAATAATTTCTGAGGTGACTGATACGTCCAAAACGTATCTCCTTTTCCGAACACTTTTGTTATTGTTTTCCTCTAAACTTGTGAGTTTTGGATACAACTAGCACAGACTAACGTTGTTTTCAGCAGAATTGCCTTGGTTTCTTGTTTTTGTGCAGATAAATCAACTTTTGGGAAAATGCCCAGAAAAGGTCCCAAAGACCTTAAAACACTAATGGTGCAGGTCTTGCACTCGTTGGGAGACCCCAATAGGAAGGTATGATGAGCACAGCAGCAGTTTTCTTTCAGTAAGAAACCAATGTTTAATCGACTAGTAGGAGGAAGGAGTAACTTCAGAAGGTTGAAGCAGCTGAGATGGTAGGGCGCACTACCGGTTCAGAGGCAACGTGGAACCTACACAACACAATCAAATCACTTTGCCCCAA
The DNA here is from genome assembly GCA_028641055.1 of Alopecurus myosuroides. Taxonomy (NCBI): domain Eukaryota; kingdom Viridiplantae; phylum Streptophyta; class Magnoliopsida; order Poales; family Poaceae; genus Alopecurus; species Alopecurus myosuroides. The sequence continues at coordinate 131,067,187 of CM054063.1, forward strand.
CGAAGCAGTGAGGTTGTTAATCTCACCGGTTTTGCTGAACACAAAGAGGTTAAACGTATGGTGTGGAAAATAGTAGGAGCAGTATGAAAGCAGTAGGTGTTTTATCAGTATGAGGAAAAAGGACCGGGGTCCACGGTTCACTAGTGGTGTCTCTCCGTGAAAGATAAATAACATGTGTGGTGAACAAGTTACAACTGGGCAATTGACAAAACTGAAGGCTACACCATAGTGCATATGCAAGACATAAAGATTATTATGTGATTGATGACTAACGTTGGTAGACCCCAAGTACAAGGTTTGAAGAGTGCGGCAGCAAGTTTTCCCTCAGAAAAGAAACCAAGGTTGAATCGACCAGTAGGAGGACAAGCAATCTCTGGAGGTTGATGCTGCTGAGGTGGCAGGGCGCACTACCGATTCAGCAGCAATGTGAAACCTACACAACACAATCAAATCACTTTGCCCCAACGTAGCAGTGAGGTTGTCAATCTCACCGGTTTTGCTGAACATAAAGAGGTTATACGTATGATGTGGAAACCAGTATGAGAACAATATGAAGGCAGTAGCAGCAGTATTAAAGCAGTATGAAAACAGTAGGTGTTTTATCAGTACGAGAAAAATGAACTGGGGTCCACAGTTCATTAGTGGTGTCTCTCCGTGAAATATAAATAACATGTGTGGTGAACAAATTACAGCTGGTCAATTGACAGAAATGAAGCCTGCACTGTAGAGCATATGCAAGACATAAAGATTACTATGTGATTCATGCGGGCATTACAACAAGATACATAGACCGTTATCCAACTGCATATATGACTAATAATCCACCCTCCGAATATCATCCGAACAAACGTTGGGTATTAAGTTGTAAGCAACAGATAATCACAGTAAGCAAAGTGTGTAATGTAAACAATAACATCATCCTTAGACAAAGCATTGTTGTTTTCTCCCTAATGGCAACATCACATCCTCCATCCGCATGTTTCTGTCACTGGAGCACAAATGAAAAGGAGGCATGAACCCACTATCGAGCATAAATACTCCCTCTTGGAGTTACTAGCATCTACTTGGTCAGAGCATCTACTAATAACAAAGAGCATGCAAGATCATAAATAACATAAGCATGAAGATAAAATGATAGATTGGTAATCAGAAGACATATCATTCAACATTCATCAGATCCTAGCAAACACAACATGTATCATTACATAATAATGATCTTGATCATGACAGGCAGCTCACAAGATCTAAACATAAGGTACAAAGTGGAGAGAACAACCATCTAGCTACTGCTGCAGACCCGTAGTCCAGGGATGAACTACTCACACATCACTTCGGAGGAGGGCATGGTGGTATGGACCCCTCCGGTGATGATTTCCCCCTCCGACAGGGTGCCGGGGAGAGCTCCAGACTGTTGGGAATATGCCCTAGAGGCAATCATGTATGATGTAATTCCCACTGTATTCATAAAGTTATTAAGTTTTCCTTGTTTTGAACATCTGATATATGTCATTGAATATGTGATTCGATTGTGGAACCATGTATTCATGTTGTTCATACTAAGTTGTCCTTAGTCATTAAGGTTGTGCTGGACACACACCCTAGACTAATGTGAGAGTTGGCTGATGACTCGGTTCCACTTGCCATGGGCATGGTGATGTCATTCCAACGCTCACGGACTTGGCTAAAGAGTTTAGCAAGTCGGACTGACCCACATTGAGATGCAACGAGCAAGTCGTCATTTGCATGTCTCAATCAATGTAATCCTTAGACCTAAGGTTGTCGCACAATCCGAGTTGTGGATCACCGACTTAGGTTCTGTCAAACGTTGTTCTGTGACAAGGCAACTATAAAGGCAGAGTTCGGGTCAAATGAGAAGCAAGCTGCGTGATGTGGATAATCAAGATGGGATTTTGCCCCTCCGAATGGAGAGATATTCTCTGGGCCCTCTTGAGTGATATGATTCAGGAAGCATGGCCATGCGCGACTCAGTTAAGTGTTAACTGTGTCGATTGACTAAGATTTAGTCAGATGAATCACATATCACGGATCGAGAAGAGAGTTGAACTATTTAAGGGATGACGATAAAATCGCCTATAGTTTGACAAGGTATATCGTGAGGCAAAAGGGACTAAGATGAATATCACATTGAAATGTATGTCGTCATGACTCAATGGGACTTGGGAGTCGGCACGTTCTGCTAGGAGCCGCTACCGATTGATCGATTGGGAGTAGGACTCCAATCGTGTCCAAGTCGCCATGAGCCTGCAGGGTCACACACTTAAGAGCGGGAGCAAGTATTGGTTGGGTTGGACCCGAACCGGAAATGGACTGATTTTGTGAGTCGGACTCACAGAGGGAATGAGCCACAAGTGTTGTGCAGCCCACTACCATACGCTATATAAAGAGGGGCGCAGGTTGCCCAGCGGGCACGTTAGTCCACTCTCCCATGCGTTGGGAACCCTAGCCCCACTCAGTCCAGCCGTCGCACCAGACCTAGCAGTCTGCCGTCGGAGCTCCTCCTCGTACGTGTGGATACCGGCAGAGGTGCTGTACGTTCAGCACTTCGACGTTCGAGGGATTGGATCGGCCGGACCGGATCGTGGGACTGCACTGCCCCGACGCGCTTCATCGATAATCCGCAACCGCGCGTCTAGTGGTAATCATCGTGGCCTTCTACCTCGGCTAGATCTTGGAAGTACTGCGTAGGAAAAGTTTTCGTTTATCTCTACGCGTTCCAACACAGAACCCTCCCGATCTCGAGATGACGGTGACGGCGGCCTCGGGTGTTTCTCGGGAAAAGTGGGATATCCTTAGGGTTTATGTCTCGGAGGGATTAAATAGGCGAAAGGGCAGAGGCGGTGGAGGCCTGGGCGCCCCACAGCACCCCTCGGCGCGGCCAAGGGGGTGGTGCACCGTCCTATAGTGTGGGCCCCCTGAGGCCCCCTCTGGGTCTCTTCGGGACTCCGTGGAACCTTCGTGAATTCTAAGAACTGGCTCTATGGCATCTTGTCAATAGGTTAGTCCGTAAAATTGATAGAAATGACATAAAGTGTATAGCAAACATGTGGGAAACAATAAGAAAACAATATGGAACATCAGAAATTATGGATACGTTTATGACGTATCAACATACCCAAGCTTAGTTCCTACTCGTCCTCGAGTAGGTAAACAATAAAAACACAATAATTTCCGAGGTGACATGCTACCAACATAAACTTGATCATCAATAATGTAAAAGCATAAGTAAGCTGAGATCATAGAACTTTTATACAAGTATGATAATAGAACTTTAAGAATAAAGCATAGCAATCACCTTGCATCATGAGAAGTAACTCAAATAAAAGATCATGAATAACAATGTAAAAAAGATATATGTTTGTTTCAAGTATAGAGAGAACATGTCAAAGTGATATTTCGCTAGTCCTTAAGAGTGGGGAAAAACATAAATGCCAGGACACCTTCAAAGTTCATGAGGAAGTCTAGAACAAATAATTAGAGAACAAGCAATAACACATCATGAATCAATTAATAATGTTTTTGGGACAAATGCACATAAAACTCAGAATGGCAAAAATGCTCCCTCAATCGTGCATAAAGTTAGAAGATGGAGACTCAACATAAAAGTAAAAGAAAGGCCCTCGCAGAGGGAAGCAGGGATCAACTCATGTGCTAGAGATTTTATTTTATTAAACAAAGGTATTGAAAACTTGACACTCCTCCCAACCATTTTTCACAAACCATGGCTAACCGAATCCTCGGGTGCCTGCCAACAATCACATACCGTGGAGGAGTGTCTATATTTTAAGAGAGGTGTATGCTTATGTAAACGAATGGTAAACAGAAAATACAGTACGTCACAAGCCAACTAGACTTCACAATAGTGGCTCCCAAAGAAGGACGCATCTAGGTAGAAGGTCATCCCTGTTTCTCTTTTGTTTACACAATTATTCCTTGACTAATAAATAAGGGGCAAAAATAGTGAAGAGAATTTGTATTATTAATTTGGGGCTGGGCACCCCGTTTCCAGCTCTTCTATCATTGGATAAGCGGATGAAGCCGCTAGTCCAGGGTGTGAAAGTCCAATCAACAAGTGAGATAAAGATTCTCTATTTACGTCCTCATGAGCTAAAACATGAGCACAAAACAGGAGTAATTTTGAAAGTTTTAAAGGTAACACATGAGCAATTTACTTTGGAGTGGCGGTTAAATACCACATGTAGGTAGGTATGATGGAAACAATGGGAAAACTTTGGTTTCTGGGAGTTAGATGCACGAGTAGAGCTCATACTCAGTACAGGTGGAGGCTAGCAAAAGACTAGGAGCGACAAATCAAGAGAGCATAAGAGCCATAATCATGCATAGCGACATAAACATCATTAATCAAAGCATAAGTGGTACCACAAGTTCAAAAACTAAATGATCGTGGAGGCTATTCGTGACTGGTTCATAGTCATAAACATGGTGTGAGCATGCGCCAAGTCAACCAAATAAAACATTCAAAGGAGAACACCACAAATTTATGTTTCAATATGACAAGAACAACTCATGATTCTTTCAATGGCATATCAAACACTCTTAGCTATATGAGGCTAATCACGCTTCTCAATAACCACAAGGCTTTAAAACTAAAATAACATCTAGCATGATATGAAAAAGTCTAGCCACAGTCTATACAAGGTTCGACTTGCACCGTTAAAAATTCTACCTCAAGCAACCGTTTCTTTTCCCAACAAACACCATACAAATCATGATTAAACAAAAACTCCCTAAATGCTACAACAAGCAAACATGAGACGACTCACATAACACTACTAAAACTAACCGTTCTGAACAATAGATGTGTAGCGTTCCCACATTTAAATAATGTAAGAAACACCTGTGTTATTGTGCTAGTCCCTGGATCAATTGCTAGCACCACAGTACAAAATGAAACATGCAAATGCGTCAAATTATATTACATCACATGATCCAGTCTTTACAAAATAATATTACAACTTTCATAGTCTTAGAAGACTAGCAGAATACAAAGTATTACAGCGGAAAACATAGCACAACATTGAGCCCATCTTCTTCATGTGCCACAGGCAAAACATGTTGGCGGTAGACTCGAGATCCTAAACGAAAACTTCACTCCATCTGCAGGATGGAATATGCAGCCACAAGGGGTCCGTATAATTAAATATACTGGCAAATGACACTATGGTGGTTGTGTTGGAAAATTCTATCTTCTACATGCTTATTTGGCTAAGTGGAGTTCAAGGCTAGATTTTGCAGAAAGCTAGTTTTATCCTATCCTTTTATAAAACACTTTTCATCTAAACTGGTTCACAAGTACATTTCAGTCAACTATGAAGAATTTGGTTTCGAGATCTTTCAACAACATGGGTATATCCCCATAGGCTATCCTGGTCTATCTCCCAGAGCCTTTTAACACCAATGGTCTATCTCCTAAGGTTGTGCTGGTCTATCTCCAGCGGCAGGTCTTTCTCCTTTGCCTTGTAACACCAATGGTCTATCTCCAAAGGTGGTGCCGGTCTATCTCCAGTGGCAGGTCTTTCTCCTTTGCCATGTAACACCAATGGTCTATCTCCAAAGGTTGTGTTGGTATATCTCTAGTGGCAAGTTTTTCTCCTTTGCCTTGTAACACCGATGGTCTATCTCCAAAGGTGGTGCTAGTCTATCTTCAGTGGCGGGTCTTTCTCCTTTGCCATGTAACACCAGTGGTCTATCTCCAAAGGTGTGCTGGTCTATCTCAAGTGGCTATGCTGGACTATCTCTAGTGTTAAGTAATGGTCTATCTCCATAGGCAATTCTGGTCTATCTCCCTTGCCAAGTAAAATAATAATCCATCTCCCATATAACAATCATCATTGGAATATCCAACTTAGTCTACAAGCATGGCTAAGCAAACAAATTCCACTTTGGTATCTACTGGGATCAAGATAACAGGTAACTATCTCTACTTGGTTTGCATAGCATTATTTAACAAAGTTCTAACCATGCAATTTTGTGAAACACTAATGCATATAAAATCTTAGAAAGTTTATGAAGTGTGCCACTTTCCTTTTTGGAAGTAGTCCGTGCTCACAAACTCTTTTCAACATAGTGCGACACACTCTGTTCAATCTATAGCACATAACAACATAAACACTCCCATCAACACATGGTATTTCAAAAACATGAATGCATATGAATGCAATGTGTCACACCCAAATTTTTTCCATTATACATACTCCCTGGTTGCTAATGTAAGCATGGTGCTTTGAGATTTTTTTTGTTGCACCTTTGTTAATTTTAAACATTATTAAACCACTTAATAGTATTTAAACAAGACATATAAGTTTCATTTATTAAAACAACTTATAAAATTATGGTTTAATACTATTGGATAGAGGGATTCAAATACAAGCTACAGAAATTGGATTTACTCAAAAATCATTTTTAGAACTCATTTTATAAGCAAAACATCCGTTATAAGGTTCTGCAATTTCGAACATTATGCAAGCTGCAAACATGAAATTTTATTGGTCTACTGTAGTGTACACATTGTTCTGAATTCGGGGATATAAAGATCACTAAATTTGGACTTGTAGAACTATAGTTATGATTTTTTGAAGTTTCTAGACAAATCTGTCTAAAATCCGAACAATAGAAAAAAGATATGCCATGTGGCTCATTCTGGTTGGAGGATACCCCTTCCTTAAGTGATTTGTTTGCAGCCATGGGATCAAGATCTGATGGACATGAACGAAAAGAGGAGGAATGCTCACCACCGGTGGTCAAAGTGGCCGCCGGAATCGATGACAACGACGATGCCGGGCTCGGGTCTGGCTGCAATCGTCGCTTTGGGTGTCTTAGGGCTCCTGCGAGATGTTTACGGGGCGCAGCTCATCGTGCTGGAGACGAAGATGTGGTCGCAGGTCCTTGGCGCGGCTCCTAGCAGCGGCAACGAGCGGATGGAGAAACAGCCGCAAGATCAACGATGACTATACGATGCAAGACCATGTCCTGGAGGTAGGCAAACATGATTAGTACACCATTCAAACAGATTAACGAAATGATCGGCGTACGCGACGTACCAGTCCGATAAACTCAGCAAGATCCAAAAAAGGACGTAGATGGTGTGGGACGTACATAGCTCGTATGGAGAAAACTTGTGAACAAGAATGATGGAGGAGGTCAAGGGGAACACAGTGGACAACTTGGTTCGGCTTTATTTTGGCCGAGGAGAGAGATCGGGAGATGTATGCCAACGGATGGCATTCGGTTCACTGGGTCCTTTTAGATGATTAAGGCCTTAAAAGTGGATTTAATTTCCCTGAATGAGACCGGTGTGAAGTGGAGAGTAATTCTCATCTTTAAGTCCAGCCGTATCCGGGTCTTGAATGTCTTAGGGGGGGGAGGGGAATAGATGAAGAACATGCTTCTGTAACGTACAGCTTGTGTACGTTAGAGGAGGAAGACCACGGGCGTGCGCTTGGTCGTTCGGCCTGTCTAGGCTGGTTCGGCCCATTAGCTTGCTCCCTTTTTTTTCTATTCCTTTCTAAACTTTCTTTCCTTTTCTTTATAACTTTTGAAATGGAATTCTAAATCAATGAAATAAGTTTCTGAATTCTTTTTAAGAATCACACCTTTCAGCTAGATATACTTTTGTACAGTTTTAAATAAATTTCAAAATTTCAAATTTAAATATTGTATAAAACTTGATTGATGTTTTATGTTAATTTTTTTGAATAAGGTTTTATTAAAATAATTTGTGAAATAAATAAATTTGAGATGAAAACCACAAGCAAAGATATTTAATACAAACTTTATTAGGCGTATTTACAAAATAAAACAAAACGTTGAAATTAGTTTATGTTTTAAAACTTGATAGCTCATTTAAATAATGTATAGAAATAGTTTTGGGCTTATAAATTATTTATAGAAGCTAAACTTTATGAAGGATCATAATCCTTATTTTTTTTCAAAATAATCAGTTTACAAAACAAATGTTTGTTTGAAATCCATTTTATGAAATAATGCATGATTTAAGTGATTCAAAATACTTTGCAAACTATTCATTTGAATGAGCCTTTAGGGTTTAGAAAATACACGCTTGTTGGGATTATGAAATCCAAACATGATTATTTCACAATATTTCTTTTGTATTTGATTTTTCTTGAGTTTGTTCCTCGCATTTAACAAGAAACAAAAAAATTCAAATTTTAGTGATTTTATGAACATTCAAAAAAAAAAATCAGGGATGTTACAAGATGCAATGAAAACAAGAGCTAAACAAGATTTTTTGCAGCAGCTAGAAGAAAAACCAAGAATACTAGCATAGCGTGTCTCTCTCCCAAACAAAGAATGCTAGGATCCAACTATATTATTCCAGCAAGGAAAACAAAGGAAAACGAAAGAAAACTAAAGAAAAACAAATAGACGGTCCAAGTAAACTTCATATGATGTGACCAAATAAAAATATAGTTTCACGAGAAGTGACCTGATAGATAGTTGATGAAGAAGGGGATGCCTTGGGAATTACCAAGCTTAGATGCTTGATTCTTCTAAAAATATGCTTGGATAAACCACGGAGGCATCCCCAAGCTTTGACCTTGCACTCTTCTTGATCACATATATCACCTCTTCTCTTGACCCTTGAAAACTTCCTTCACACCACACTCAGACAATAATTCGCATTAGAGGGTTAGTGCAACAATTAAAAATCCATTGGTTCTTTACGGCACAAGTGATATTGATACTTTTAAACATTCTCTACATGCACTGATGTTTCGTGAAGCAAATAAATCCACTTGACATCGCAAAAGAGCAAATGCTAGAAAAATGCTAGAATCTGTTAAAACCAGAACAGTTTGTAAAGACGATATTTTTAGGAACTTACGTTGCTCAGATTGAAAAACTTAAAGAATAAACAAGTTGCGGAATTAGACTAGTAATAAGCACAAGAAATTTCAGGTCATTGTGATTTTTCTATGATTTATACTTTTTTTTACTGTGGACAGCAGAAATCTATTTCCTGTGCAGAAATCCGAAAACCAACTCCAACTCTCGTCAGAAACCTTACTTAGAACTACTAAAACATGAAAAGGAAGATACAAAGGAGTTGCTACATAAGTATACAACCCCTTGACTGAAACAAAACAGAGAAAACAAAGCAAAAATAAAACAATGGGTTATCTCCCAAGAAGTGCTTTTCTTTAACGCCTTTCAGCTAGGCCCATAAATACAGAAGATGCTCACATAGGAAATATGAGTTAAGAAAAAGAGAGAATCAAGAAGAAAGTATAAAACAAATTTAAGTCTAACCCACTTCTTATGCATAGGAATTTCTTAAAGAAATAAATCAAAGAAGCTCAAACTAGAAATCATGGGAAGGTAGAACAAGAGAAATTCCAAAATTTTCAACACAAAGAGAGGAGTTTTAGTAACATGAAAATTCCTACAACCATATTTTACTCTCTCATAACAATTTCAGTAGCATCGTGAACAAACTCAACAACATAATCATCACATAAAGCATGTTTGTCATGGTCTAAAAGCACACAATTCATATCAAGCTCAAAAATAGTGGGAGCAAGATTTAAAATCAGCTCCTCTTTTTTCCCACTTCTAGCAATAGAAAAACAAGAAGATTGGTCACTCTTAAAAGGTATAGGACACATTATAGCGATCCTATTTTCAGTAGCATTAAAATTTATAACATCAAGTTACACAGGACCATCATCAAGAGCATTATAATATAAATTTTCTAAACAAACTTCCTCATTATCATGCATATCAATACTTGGAATAAATAGAGGATTATCATAAGATTTATCCAAGTAGCATGGATTATCATAAATGACAGTAGAAATATCATTCTCACAAGTTTCATTTATAGTAGTATCAAGGTCACAAGTATAGCAAGTATCAATTTCATCAAAAGGGATGTTTCAAAAGAATCAATAGGATCATCACTTTCACCAAATAATGTCTGAGTTAAAGAGTTACTCTCATTCGGAGGTAGACATGGGTAGCTCCATTCTTCCTCCTATTGATCATCACTATCCTCCGCTTTTTCATCCAATGAGCTTCCAGATTCACCAGTTTCTTCTTCCATAGGCTCCTGCAAGGCATTAGTCTCTTCCTTAGGTTGAGAGCATTTATTAAGATATTCCATTATGTAGTAATTACAATCCTTGTAATTATCAAAGCAATATTCAAGTATAGCATAAATCTCATATTTATAAGGTGCATCACAATACTTTCAAGTAAATAAGCAATTTCGAATGCACCCTTCCAAGCAATAAATTCTCCAATTTGTTCCACATCATATAGTTCATAATTTCCCTTAACATAAGTAGATATGGTAACATCATCATTATACTCACGCTGAAAATGGAGGTGTTTATACCTCCTACATCAGCAAGATTTATTAAAGCAATAAGTAACATTATACGTAGATCACAAGTTTTTAGCATAGTCATGCAATTTATGAATTTGCTCCCATAAGTGTATTCCTTTTTATGACAAGCGGTGTTCCTAATAATATTTTTGTTGTTCATCCGTGAAACCACCTTGCCTATAAGATCTAGTTTCAAAGGCATCAAACATTGATAGCAAGCATAATAAAGCAAAAATAACAACTAGAATAAGAACTATTTTTTTTTGATAAAGAGAAGCAAACAAGACAAAATAAAATAAACTAAGCAAAACTAAAACAAAGAAAAGATATTGGAAGTGAGTGACTCCCCTTGCAGAAATGCTCTTCCTCCCCGGCAACGGCGCCAGAAAATTTTGTTGATGACTAACGTTGGTACACCCCAAGTGCAAGGTGTGAAGAGTGCATCAGCAAGTTTTCCCTCATAAAAGAAACCAAGGTTGAATCGAACGGTATGAGGACAAGAGATCTCTGAAGGTTGATGTGGCTGAGGTGGCAGGACGCACTACCGGTTCAGCAGCAACGTGGAACCTACACAACAGAATCAAATCACTTTGCCCCAACGTAGAGGTTGAGGTTGTCAATCTGACCGGTTTTGCTGAACACAAAGAGGTTAAACGTATGGTGTGGAAAAAAGTATGAGAACAATATGAAAGCAGTAGGTGTTTATAAGTATGAGGAAAATGGACTGGGGTCCACAGTTCACTAGTGGTGTCTCTTCGTGAAAGATAAATAACATGTGTGGTGAACAAATTACAGCTGGGCAATTGACAGAAATGAAGGCTGCACCGTAGTGCATATGCAAGACATAAAGATTACTATGTGATTCATGCGGGCATTACGACAAGATACATAGACCGTTATCCAACTACATCTATGACTAATAATCCACCCTCCGAATATCATCGAACAAACGTTGGGTATTAATTTGCAAGCAACAAATAATCACAGTAAGCAAAGTGTGTAATTTCAGAAATAACATCATCCTTAGACAAAGCATTCTTGTTTTCTCCCTAATGGCAACAACACATCCTCCATCTGTCACGTTTCTGTCACTCGAGCACAGATGAAAAGGAGGCATGAACCCACTATCGAGCATAAATACTCCCTCTTGGAGTTACTAGCATCTACTTGGCCAGAGCATCTAATAATAACGGAGAGCATTCAAGATCATAAATAACATAAGCATGAAGATAACATGATAGATTGATAATCAGAAGACATAGCATTCAACATTCATCAGATCCCATCAAACACAACATGTAGCATTACATAAAGATGATCTTGATCATGATAGGCAGCTCACAAGATCTAAACAAGAGGTACAAAGTGGAGAGAACAACCATCTAGCTACTGCTATGGACCCGTTTCCAGGGATGAACTACTCACTTATAACTTCGGAGGAGGGCATGGTGGTGTAGACCCCTCCGGTGATGATTTCCCCCTCCGGCAGGGTGCCGGGGGGAGCTCTAGAACCCTCCCGATATCGGGATGACGGTGACGGCGGTCTCGGGTGTTTCTCGGGAAAAAGTGGGATATCCTTAGGGTTTATGTCTCGGGGGGATTAAATAGGCGAAAGGGCAGATGCGGTGGAGGCCTAGGGTCCCCACACCACCCCTCGGCGTGGCCAAGGGAGGCGCGCCGCCCTATGGTGTGGGCCCCCTAAGCCCCCCCTCCGGGAATCTATGGGACTCCGTGGAACCTTCGGGAATTCTAAGACTTCCGGGCTTCGAATTTTCCAATTCCGAGAATATTTCCAGAACAACTTTTCTGAAACTAAAAACAGTAGAAAACATGGAACTAGCTCTGTGGCATATTGTCAATAGGTTAGTCCGGAAAATAGATAAAAATGACATAAAGTGTATACCAAACATGTGGGAAACAATAAGAAAACAACATGGAACATCAAAAATTATGGATACATTTATGATGTATCAGTGATTCGTGCGGGCATTACAACAAGATACATAGACCGTTATCCAACTGCATCTATAACTAATAATCAACCCTCCGAATATCATCCGAACAAACGTTGCGTATTAAGTTGCCAGTAACAGATTATCGCCGTAAGCAAAGTGTGTAATGTAAACAATGTAAACTAGGTAAACACCGTTGTTTTCTCCCTAATGGCAACAGCACATCCTCCATACTTCATGTTTCTGTCACTCGAGCACAGATGCAAAGGAGGCATGAACCCACTATCGAGCATAGATACTCCCTCTTGGAGTTACTAGCATATACTAATAACAGAGAGCATGCAAGATCATAAATAACATATGCATGAAGATAACATGATAGGTTGATAATCAGAAGACATAGCATTCAACATTCATAAGATCACATTCAACACAACATGTAGCATTTTTTAGAGCACTCTGACTGTAGGGAAAAATCCCCACCGCATCCCACCCCTTTATTAAAGATATAAAACTTAATTTTATGTACAAAAAAGAAAGAGAAATAAAAACACTATTTACAAATTACAACCAGAAACACGTGCTAAGGGAGAGTATTAATCCAAAGAAGCAACTCCTTAGCATGTTTCTTCTTCATCCTGAATTGCATCATGGTTAAATCATGAATGAATCCCCTCTTCCACCCAGCAAAAGAAGGTCTCTGATCCTCAAAGATCTTGCTATTCCTTTGAAGCCAAATGTGCCTACAAGCAATAATCACCACCTCCATAAAGAAAGGTTTATAAAAATCATTTCTAGCCTGGCTAATACTTAAGTGAATATCTGTCGCTTGAACCCAATAAACCTGAAGATAGTTCCAAATCCTCTGGCTGAAATTGCAAATAAAGAAGAGATGCAGTCGATCCTCATGCACACCAGCAGGGCATAAAAAGCAACTGAAATTACCAGTGACTTCCCAGTGCCTTCTCTTCAGTAAATCCTTGGTATTTAACCTTTCCTTGATCAATAACCAAGCAAACACTTTCAGTTTCATGGTACAGGAGGATTTCCAAAGCCATTGATATATTCTAGGAGTGGCTAAGTGCTTGGGGATTCTCTTATAAAAACAGGCAGATGTGTAAGTAGATCCCCATGAATATACCCACACATCATTAGCAGTTGATATTGGATTTTGATCTAACAATTGCTCCATTAGCTGAAACTCAGCAAATGCTTGTTGGGATAATGGTAGCTGAAATAGCTGGTATTTCTCCTCCAAAGAAAAAATAGAAGCAACTGAACAATTATCATTGAGAACATAGGAAAACAGTCTGGGGAATCTCACTTTAAGAGGGACAGAAGAGTCACCAATCTTCCAATTATCTTGCCAAAAAAGAATTGAAGCACCATTACCATGAGAAACAGAAGTCACTGCTCTAAAATTTTCAACTTGTTTCATGACATCTCTCCACCAAAAAGATCCCATCAGATTTTCTCCATGAGGCACTTTATCTGTGTAATATCCATCCCATACCAGCTCAATGATGACCCACAAGTATAGGGGGTGTATCGTAGTACTTTTGATAAATAAGAGTGTCGAACCCAACGAGGAGCAGAAGGTGTTGACAAGCAGTTTCGATGAAGGAATAACTGTAGATACTGGAAAACAGATTTGTAGGGTTTTTTGATATTGCAGATAAATAAAGTGTGAGTAAATAAAATGAAGTAATAATAATTGCAGCGAGTGGCCCAATCCTTTCTTCAGCAAAGGACAAGCCGGTGAGTTTACGTATGATTAACAAACATTCTCGAGGACACACGGGAGGTTTCTGTCAAGTGCTTTTGTTCCATGCAACTGAATAACGTTGGTGTTTTGATAAGTTTTGTGTGGGTGAATCTATGCTAATGTACCGTCCCATCCAAGACTAATACATACTTGTGATTATACCCCTTGCAAGCATCCGCAACTATAAGAAAGTCATTAAGAAATAAATCTAACCACAGCTTTAAACTTCGGGATCCTACGCTCCCTCGTGTAATGGTTTCCTAACGAGGGTTTAAGTTTTTGTCACTCCGGCAACCCTACAATTAGTAGCCAAATACACGATGTGTTCCCCTAGGACTATAAATGGTGAAGTATCATGTAGTCAACGTTCACATGACACCACTAGAAGAATAACACCACAACATAAATACCAAACATTAATATTATTCAACATTACTTCACTACTAACAACTTGACTTCTCCCATATCCTCAGGAACAACTCGAACTACTCACAACACATCATATGGATCATAATCAGAGGTGATATAATGGATGATAACAATCTGGTCATAAAGTGCAAACACGGATAAATCTCACAAGCATCAACTACTAACAAGTAATCCACACCGGGAGAGAGATCTAATGCAAAACAACGATAGAGGCCCCTAATTGTTGAAGTGGGATGACGGTGGATGATGAGGGTGATGGTGCTCGTGGTGATGAAGATGATGATGACGATCTTGATGATTCCCGGAGCGATGACGGTGACGATGGCGGTGATTTCCCCTCTCCGGAGAGGAATTTCCTCGGCAGATTTCTCCATGCCAGAGAGCTTTTCTCTCTCGGGTGTTTTCCGCCCCGCAGCAGCATCGGAATAATTCTTCGAGGATGGAATGAGGCTTAGGGTTCCCTCGGGGTCAGGGGGCCAAAGATGACCCCGGAGGTGGACTAGGGTGGCCACACCCCTAGGTGGCGCGGCCAGGGGGCGCGCCACCCCTAGGTGTGGGCCCCTGGTGGCCCCCCTCTGGCTCCCCTTCTGGTTGTGTTCCTCCTCGGGACTTTTAGGAACCCCCGGATGTCCCCCTTCTTCTTCTGATCTTCTGAAATATGGTATCTCGACGATGCTTTTTTCATTAGATTCCTGGTCCCGGTGTTTGTTCTCCAAAAATTATAAAACATGCAAAATAAGATAAAATAACATAAATGATGCATAATAATATGAAATATATCGATGAATAACAAAAAAAATATGATATAATATAGTGATGCAAAATGGACGTATCAACTCCCCCAAGCTTAGACCCCGCTTGTCCTGAAGCGAAACTGAACTCAGAAAACATGACCACGGGTTTATGGAGTGAAGAGTCGATAAATAAAATACGGACAAGAAGCATCACATTTACCTATGCACCAATCATTACAGGCAGCAACTTCCTCTCGTAAAACTTAACTTGAAACAAGTAAAGAGAGTCACAAACAAAGATGCAAAAGAGAGAATCAAAATTGGTGATGGCAAACTTTGTTCTTGGTCAGAGAACGTTTAATGAAGTTATACTTATCTTAGGTGAAGTCTTTATAACAAGGTTTATAGTGTAGGGTTTATAGCTTTCAAAGTAATATTCATTCAGATAATAAAGCATGTGCTAAACAAAGAAGGATGGAAAACATGACTGAATAAATTAACATATAAATGATGAGAACTGTCGGGGGGTTACCCCCGAGTAGGGGTAAGGCAAGTGCTAAAAGCAAGGTCAGAAGAAGTGTTTGGCAGAGTAGCTGGCTACCCGGTGCTTGCTACCCGGTAGACAGCTATTCGGTCGTACCTACCAATAGCCAGGAGGAATAATCAAGGAAGTTGTATTCTTCCGAGTAGAGGAAGTTGTCCGGGTAGAGGGAGTGGATTCCTACTCGGACCACAAGTCAATGGAGCCGTTCTGACACAGGATCCCGCGTATCCCGTGTCAGTACAGCGTGCGGTTCAACTTACGGAGTGCGTGACTATCCGCACCACGGCGTGGCTACAGTGATATAGGCGCCTGTCTAGTCCTATCACTGACAGAGGGGACAGGACAAGGCTAGGGGCCTACCCTATCTCACTGACAAGGGTGGACAGGTCCCATCTCCGAATGACGCAACGACTTACGGGGCGAGTGTCAGCGACAAACCGGAGGCGTGCGCGGTTCTGCAGGGCTCCTGTCACATCTCGATGTACCTTATAGTTGTTTTCTATTCGGCTGGGCACCAGTATATAAGGTGCCCTGCCTCCTCCTGTGCGAGGGTCGACGCGTCGGCTCACTTATTCAGAACACTAGAGGCAACACATAGAGAGAAGAGTGGCTACTCGGCTGAAGGCCTGATTGTACTGTGGCTACTCGGTAACACACATATAAAGAGAGAGGCAGGAGTAGGGGTGTTACCTCCACACGAGGGCCCTGAACCTGGGAAAGATCTTGGTGTTTGCAGTGTTTGTGATCCATCCCACGCAGCTACTCGCCGTGTAATCCCTCCCCGAGCACCTCCAGCGTCCATTGGCCCCAACTTTAGCCATCCCATGGCATCTGCCGTGATACCACCACGACAGTTGGCGCCCACCGTGGGGCAGACAGCGGCGCTGGCTGGAGTCCATGTTCGGACGGGACCCGTTTCTGCTACTAGGGAGCGCGTGGTCTGTGGCCTCGTCCACAGATTCGGCTCCTTCGACTTCGTCACCGACAACGCCGGAGATTTCGGCGGGAGGCCCCTGCCGGCAGGCGGCTCGGTGCTCTCCTTCGGCTCGCACCTCGTCTACGTCGCCACCGCCATCGTCCGCGAGTTTCCAGAGGAGGTGCTGGTCGCGGACGATCCTCCTGCTGTGATTGCTACCCGCGGAAGGCCGATTGGCCGTTCCGCAGACAGCGTGGCGGTGATGGTGGCTGGCCTGGCTGCCGATGCCGGAAAGGGCGCGGCTGCTGCCGGGGGTGTCATCGAGGATCTCGCTGGCTCGAGTGCTGGCGGGAAGACCCACAAGCCCTACGAGAAGGACTGCAACCTCCCCCTCTCCACTACTCCGACGATACCGGCATCTGCCGTGCGGATGGGCATGCCGCCTCCCACCGAGCTTGAGCTCTTGACCATGAGGGCGCAGCTCGACCGGCAGCGTCAGGAGTTGCTCTCCGAGCAGCTGGAGGTGGAAAAGGTTAGGCTCCAGCTTAGCCTAGATCAGAACGCGTACAACAAGGCCCACGGCTTTACTCCTGTTGTTAGGAAGCACAGCAAGGCAGGCGCTACGCGTCGCAATCTAGGCGCCGACTTGGCAGTAGTGGATGTGGCTCCTAGTCAAACCACTAGCCAAAACACTGCTACCAGGCCCAGATACAGCACCCCCGCCAAAACCCTTAGAGCTGCAGAGGCTGTAGCCGCAGAGTTGCCAAACCTAGCTGGCGACGCGCGCGCTAGGCAGCAGGAGAGGCTCAACGAGCTGGTGCTAGAAGCTGCTAGGCAGAATGAGGAGTTCCGGAAAGCCAATCCGGGTCCTGACGCTTCTCAGATTGTGCACTCGCGTGCTGCGAGGTCCCATGACCAAGCGTCATCCCCGCATCCCAGTCGCGAGAGGGACCAGAGTGTGCACTCTGGAAGAGGTAGAGAGATGCAGGTGTACGACCCGGTTCTCGCCGCGAAACAGCACGCTGTGCCGCGAGAATATGGTCAGAAACACAATACTGCAGGAGCAGGCTATCAAGCCCATAAAGCTCAGAGTAAGGGACATAGCGGAGACAACGCGGGGCCTTCTCAGCGTCCTGCTGCTCAGCCTACTCGGCAGAGGACGCAGCAGCCTGCTGCAGCACAGCCGCGTGCGGCTGCGCCAGCAGCCAACCCTGTGGTGCAACCCGCAGTCGTGCAGGAGAATAGATATGACGATGGCTACTCGGCAATGGGGCTAGCCGGTTATGCTGACCCCAGGAACGTTGCTGACCGACTTGGTGAGCGCATGTTGGATCCCAGTGATGCCAGGTTCAAGCTGGACAGGATCAATCTGTCCGCGCAACTCGAGAACAAGGGGCCGCCTGGCCCAGAATGCTTTGGCACTCGTATCATGAACGAGCCTTCCGTGCCCCACTTCCAGCTAGCCAGGGGGACCAAGTGCTACAATGGCAGCACCAAGCCAGAAGACTGGTTGAGTGACTACGTCACAGCTGTGCACATTGCAAGCGGGAACCGGAGATGGGATGTGCGGTATGTGCCGCAAATGCTTGAGGGTCCAGCTCGGACGTGGCTCAACAACCTGCCCAAGGACAGTATCAATTGCTGGCTGGACTTCTCGGAGGCCTTCATCAGCAACTTCACCAGCACGTACAAGAGGCCGAATAGGCCGCATCAGTTGTCCCGTTGCAAGCAGCGGGAAGACGAGACCGACCGCGAGTACCTTACTCGGTGGAGCACCTTGAGGAACACCTGTGAAGGTGTGAATGAGGCCCAAGCCATCACTTGGTTTGCGCAGGGCTGCAGGCATGGCAGCATGTTGTGGCAGAAGCTGCAGCGCGAGATGCCGAGTACGCTCGCGGAGACCATCAAGATTACTGACATGTATGCACTCAGCGATCCAACTCAGCCTCTGATGGACTCCCCCGAGCCGAGAAGGAACTACAACAACAACAGCAGCAAGCGCAATGATTTCCGCAACAAGCGCAGGGGCGACCGGATTGATACTCGGTATGATCCCGAGGAGATGAATGCTGTGACCGCGGCTGCTGGGAGTAGCCAGAGGCAAAAAACTGCTGGAGCCCAGTACGGGCAAAACCAGAATCAGGGCCAAGGCATCAAGAAACCATACAGTGCTTCCCAGCAGAGTAGCGGCAACTCGGGTCCTGCCCCAAACTTCATCTTCCCGGATATGAAGGATGGCCCGTGCAGCTTCCACACTCGCCATCCTGCCAGGCCTGCCAATCACACTACTCGGCAATGCAGTTGGTGGGAACAGATCAAGAACGAGGGCTTGCCCCCTCCTCCTCCTCTGCCAGCTGCGAATGCCAATGTGCAGCCAGCTCGGGCACCCGCTCCTCGGCCTGCAGCTTTCCCAAGAAGAGAGAATGTCAACCAGGTGGCTTTAGGAGCCAACTGCCATTTCAACAACGACCGCTACCGCAACAAAAACAACAACAACAACTACACCCGCAACAACAACAGAAACAACAACAACAACAACCAAGGTAACAACAACAATGGCAACAATGGTGGTGGAGACCGCAACTAGTACCAAGAGCACCACGAGAGCTACAGTATCTTCGTCACCGAGCCAGTCGACAGGCAGTCGCAGCACAGGCGTGCGATGGAGGTAAACGCCATCATCCCGGCAGTGCCTAACTATCTGCGCTGGTGCGACCAGGAGGTGACTTGGTCCAAGGCTGATCACCCCAAGGTGATGCCCAACCCGGGTAGGTATGCTCTGGTGCTGGATCCCACTTTTCTGGGACCCGAGAAGAACGTCCGCTTCAGCAAGGTGCTGATCGACAACGGCAGCAGCATCAACATCTTGTATCTGGATACATTGAAGAATCTCGGCCTTGGCGAGAACATGCTGCTGCCCAGCAAGACCACATTCCATGGAATTGTGCCGGGGGCATCTTGTGCTCCAATCGGCCGCATCTGGTTGGATGTCCTATTCGGCACCAGGGAAAACTGCCGCACCGAGTACGTCCGGTTCGAGGTGGTTGATCTTCAGAGCCCCTACCACGCCCTTCTCGGTAGGCCTGCACTCACCAAGTTCATGGCATCTACCCATGCTACCTATCTGAAGATGAAGATCCCTGTTCCTAATGGAGTGATCACCATCTCGGGTGACTACAAGAGGTCTTTGGAGTGTGCCTCTGCTGGTTCCCAGCTAGCGGAATCCATGGTCATTGCTGCCGAGAAGAAAAAGATGTACGAGGTGGTGGAAATGGCGCAAGCAGCGCAAGGTGGTGCGCCCGGCATGCCGAGTTCCCAGTATGGGACTGCATTCCAGGCGTCCCAAGAGACAAAGAAAGTCCAGGTTGATCCCGAGTTCCCAGACCGTGTTGCCATCATTGGCACCAGGTTGGGAGAGAAATAGGAAAGCGAGCTCATCCACTTCCTCCGTGAGAATCGGGACGTGTTTGCCTGGTCCAATGAGGATTTACCAGGTGTCCCGAGGGAGTTGGTTGAGCACTCGCTACATGTGCGGCATGATGCCAAGACAGTGAAGCAGGCGATGCGCCGCTTTGGCGATGAGAGAAGGAAGGCCATTGGTGACCAGATCACCAAGTTACTGATAAGCAACTTTATCATGGAGGTTTTGCATCCTGACTGGCTAGCCAACCCGGTGATTGTTGAGAAGAAGAAGGAGGACCCCAAGGCAGATACCGCATGGCGCATGTGCGTGGACTACACCGACCTGAACAAGGCCTGCCCCAAAGATCCCTTTCCGCTACCCCGCATAGATCAGGTGATCGATTCCACTGCTGGTTGTGAGCTTTTGTCTTTTATAGATGCCTACTCTGGTTTTCATCAGATAGCTCTCAACCCAGCTGATCAAATAAAGACTGCTTTCATTACCCCGTACGGGGCTTATTGCTATCGTGTCATGTGCTTTGGGTTGCGGAATGCGGGGGCTTATTTCTCATCATGTTGTTCCCTAAGTTTACCTTCAAAGATTTTCCGGTGGGAAGTGGTTCTATACTTGGAAAGGACACTGTTAAAAAATTCTTTGATCATGCTAGTAAGCATGATAACTTTGAGGGAAAATCCATAGTAGAACTTGCTCCCAATTACGAGACTGCTGCAACTTCTTTAGTCCACATGCTAGAAGCTAGGTTTGTTAACCTCCATCCCATAATGCAACATATGTTCCTCAACTTGAATAACATTGAAGATGTTGAGAAAAGAAACTTCATCCTAGAAACTATGCTTAAAGAATTCAGGAATGTTGCTATGGAAGCTAGAAAAGTTTTTGACCGTTTTAATATGCTTGGCGCATGTGTAGACATTGTTGGTGCTCTAGAAAAAACTGAATCTAATACTGAAAACGAGGATAAAATACCAATCCCCTTTAAACTAGTAGCTTTACACGAAGCACAAGATTTTTTTTTATTGGATTGTTCCTAAGAACTTATTTGATGAAAATAGTAAGCCTAGAAGTACTAAGAGAGGAGCCTCTGAAACCAACTTAGATAAAATACAATGCATTATTAAATAATTGCCAAATCTTGATTTGAATGCTTCACTTGAAAATACTTGAGTTGATTTTTCTATGCCTAGCTGAAAGGTTTTAAAGAAAAGCGCTACCGGGAAACAACCCGTTTTATTTCTCTGTTTTCTTTCAGTTTTCCTTTGTTTTCTTTGGTGTGCTTGCACCTGGGTGTTGTCTATTCCCTTAGAAACCGCTATGTATATTTTATTTTGAGTTTTTGTTGAGCCAAGTAAAGCCACTAGTGGAAAGTTGAGCCTATATTTCGGATTTCTGCGCAGGAAACAGATTTCTGCTGTCCACTGTTAAT
Organism: Alopecurus myosuroides; assembly: GCA_028641055.1. Taxonomy (NCBI): domain Eukaryota; kingdom Viridiplantae; phylum Streptophyta; class Magnoliopsida; order Poales; family Poaceae; genus Alopecurus; species Alopecurus myosuroides. The sequence goes on from CM054063.1 coordinate 131,088,761, forward strand.
TCTGTTAAAAATCACAGAAAATTCAAAATGACCTGAGCTTTTTTGTGCTTAATCCTGAGTTATATACGCAACTTTTTATACAACACCACTTTTTTTATTTTAGCAACATAAGATTTTTGAAAAAAATCGATCTTTACCTGTTGTTCTGTTTTTGACAGATTTCTGCCATTCATCGCATTTGCATCTTAATCTCTTTCTTTTGATGTTCTTTTGAGAAAAAGAGTTTTTAAAGAAGTTGTGACCGTATCTAATATGTTTTTGAGTGTTATACTTCTGTTGAAACTGAACCATGTGAATTTATTATTTCAATTGCACTAATGTTGCTAATGAAGATTGTGAGAATTTTGATGTGAAGGAAGTTTTCAAGGGTCAAGAGAAGAGGATGATATGATGTGAGCAAGCAGAGTAAAAAGCCTAAGCTTGGGGATGCCCCGGTGGTACATCCAAGCAAATTCCAAGAAGACTCAAGCATCTAAGCTTGGGGATGCCCAAGGCATCCCCTTCTTCATCAACAAATTATCGGGTCACTTCTAGTGAAACTATATTTTTATTCGGTCGCATCTTATGTGCTTTACTTGGAGCGTATTTTATTTTTGTTTTCAGTTTGCTTTTTATTTTTCTTTCATTTTGTTTTTACTTTCATAATAAGCTTGTTTTGACCCCATCATTCTTTTATTGGATAGTGACACGCTCCGCTTTTTCTTGAGAATGCGTTGTATTCTTAGTCTCTGTTTATCTGCTGCATTTATTCAGCTCCTGTTTTGCATGCATCTCTTGTTAGAGCTGTTAGTTTTAGTAGTATTATTTGAGTACTCTCATGTTTGCTTGCTGTATCATAAATATTATTTTTGTTAAAGCATGTTTTGTATGGTGCTTGTTGGGAGAAACGAAAGAAAACTGCTGCTTGAAGTAGAATTTATAACAGTACTAGTAGAAGCTTGTATAGACTGTGGTTAGGACTTTTTCATGCCATGCTAAATTTTATTTTAGTTTTAAATCCTTCTGGTTATTGAGTAGCATGATTATCCTCAAATAGCTTAGAGTGTTTAATATGTATTGAAAGATTCATGAGTTGTTCTTGTCATAGTAAAGCATCAATATATGGTATTCTCTTTCGAATCTTTTATTTGGTTGACTTGGTGCATGCTCACACCATGTTTATGACTACAAAACAGTCACAAATAGCCTCCATGACCACGTAGTTTTTGAACTTGTGATTCTGCTTATGTTTTAGTTAATGATGCTTATGTCGCTATGCATGATTATGACTCTTATGCTCTCTTGATTTGTCGTTCCCAGTCTTTTGCTAGCCTCCACCTGTACTGAGTATGACCTCTACTCGTGCATCCAAACTCCCTTAAACCAAAGTTTTTTCCATTGTGTCCACCATACCTACCTACATGTGGTATTTAACTGCCATTCCAAAAACAATTGCTCATGTGTTACCTTTAAAGCCTTCAAAATAACTCCTGCTTTATGTTCCTGTTTTTGCTCATGACGACGTAAATAGAGAATCTTTATCTCACTTGTTGATTGGATTTCACACTGGACTAGTGGATTCATCCTCTTATCCAAATGATAGAAGAGCTGGCAGCGGGGTGCCCAGCCCCAAATTAATGCATACAAATTCTCTTCACTATGTTTGCCCCAAAGCATAATTGTGTAAACAAAAGAGAAAGAGGGATGACCTTCTATACCAGTTGTGTCCTTCACCACGGGAGCCGCTCTTGTGAATCTAGTTGACTTGTGACGTACTGTATTTTCTGTTTACCATTCGTTGACATTAGCATACATCTCCCAAAATATAGACACTCCTCCACTGTATGTGATTGTTGGCAGGCACCCGAGGATTCGGTTAGCCATGGTTTGTGAAAGATGGAGTGTCAAACTTTTAATACCTCTGTTTAATAAAATAAAAGCTCTAGCACATGAGTGATCCCTTCTTCCCTCTGCGAAGGGCCTTTCTTTTACTTTTATGTTGAGTCTCCATCTTCTAACTTTATGCACAGTTGAGAGAGCATTTTTGCCATTCTGAGTTCTATGTGCATTTGTCCCATAAGCATCAATAATTACTTCATGATGTGATATTATTTTGTTCTTAAATTGTTTGTTCTAGTCTTCCTCTTAACTTTGAAGGTGTCCTGGCATTTATGTTTTGCCCCACTCTTAAGGACTATCGAAATATCACTTTTCCATGTTTTCTCTATACATGAAACAAACGTTTACCTTTCTTTGCATTATTATTCATGATCCTTTATTTGAGTTACTTTTCGTGATGCAAAGTAATTTATATGCTTTATTATTAAAGTTTTATTTATCATGCATGTGTTGAAAGTCTAATGATCTCAGCGTGCATATGCTTTTACATTAGATTGATCAAGTTTGTGTTAGTAGCATGTCACCTCAGAAATTGTTGTTTTATCGTTTACCTACTCGAGGACGAGTAGGAACTAATCTTGGGGATGATTGATACGTCATAAACATATCCCTAATTTCTGATGCTGCATGATCATATTTTGACAATTGCTACATGTTTTCTCCCTTCTTTATGTCATTTTTATACGTTTTTCGGACTATCCTATTAAAAAGATGCCACAGAGCCAGTTCCCTGTTTTCTGCTATTTTTTAGTTTCAGAAAAGTTGTTCTAGAAATATTCTCAGAATTGGAAAATTTGAAGCCCGGAAGTCCTATTTTCCCCGGAAGCATCCAGAAGACCGAAGAGGGGCAGAGGGGGGCCACACCATAGGGTGGCGCGGCCCCCTGGCTGCGCCAGCTAGGGGTGTGGGCCCCCAGGAGCGCCACCGCCTTCTCCCTTTCGCGTATTTAGGCCCCCGGATGGAAAACCCTAGGCACCTGATCAAAATCCCCGAAAAAGTTCCGCAACCACCGTCACGGCAACCCCAGATCGGGGGGGTTCTAAAGCTGTTTCCGGCATGCTGCCGGAGAGGATATCATCACTGGAGGCCTCTCCATCACCATGCCTACCTCCGGAGTGATGTGTGAGTAGTTCATCCTTGGACTACGGGTTGGTAGTTGTAGCTAGATGGTTGTCTTCTCCTCATATGCCTCCATGTTTAGATCTCGTGAGCTGCCTATCATGATCGAGATTGATCTTATGTAATTCTATGTGTTGTGTTTGCTGGGATCCGATGAATATTGACCTTATGCCAAGTTGATTATAGTCTTTATTTGCATGTGTTATTTGTGATCTTGCATGCTCTCCGTTGCTAGTGGTTATTCTGGCCAAGTAATTGTTAGTGACTCCAAGAGGGAGTATTTATGCTCGATAGTGGGTTGATGCCTCCTTGTTGCCTTGCTCGAGTGACAGAAACGTGAAGGGGGGATGTGGTGTTGCCATTTGGGAGAAAACAGCGGTGAGAGTGCCCGCGTGCATAATCATTGCTTACATTACACACTTTGTTTAATGCAATTATCTGTTGCTTGCAACTTAATACCTGAGGTGGTTCGGATGATAGCCTGAGGGTGGATTATTAGTCATAGATGCAGATGGTTGTCGGTCTATGTATCTTGTTGTAATGCCCGCACTAAATAACATAGTAATCTTCATGTCATATTGTGCACTACGGTGCAACTTTATTTGTCAATTGCCCAGCTGTAATTTGTTCACCCAGCATGTTATCTTTTATGGAGAGACACCACTAGTGAAACTACGAACCTCGGTCCATTTTTCCACACTGTTAAACAACCCACAACAATTTCCTGCTTTCTTTACTTACTGCCAGCATACACTATTTTTACACACTATACATCTATTATTTGTTTTCAGCAAGACCGGTGAGATTGACAACCTCACTGTACCGTTGGCGAAAAGTATTTTGGTTGTGTTGTGTGCAGGTTCCACGTTGTTGCTGACACCGGTGAAGCGTCAGCACCACCGTCAGTGGCATCAACCTTCTGAAGATTCTCTTTCTCCTACTGGATTGATAACCCTGGTTCTTAACGAAGGGGAAAACTTCCTACCGATGTGCTCTTCACACCCTCCTCTTGGGGTATCCCAACGAGTGCAAGATCTACACCATCATCCGCCTTCGCATCTTTCTTGTATCTAGCGATTCGAGCAAAGCTCATTTCGAGGACCATGGTTGCCTGCACACACATAGAGAAGAAAATTAGAACCGCAACATGCACACACATGCATAGTCTCCGAAAAATTCGGCATGACCTCTCCTATAAGTAGGACACATGGGGTAGTGCAAAAGTTTGCCGAAATGGAAATGAATCAACATTTCGGCAAACATCCATGCACCATGGCCGCCCGCGCGCGACAATCGGTCCACCTGCATGACAATCACCCATACACACCGATGGCCACACAAGACATGCATATGCACCTCCAACTATACTCACCTAGTAGATTCTATACCGAGAAGAAAAGAGCGGGGAGGGAGGGATCGGAGTATAGATAGAGGATAGGGCTTCCCCTCAACAACAAGAAACCTCACCAACAATTATAGATCAAACAAATTATGTTCACCTACCAAAAATGGAGAATTAAATGTGTAAAATGGGAGGGGAGAGAAGGGGGGGCGAGTTAGCAAGAGACTTGTGAATGAAATGAGGGAGGGGAGAGAGAGGGGGCTTCCATCTTTATGTGCACAGTGCACATATTTTGTGGCGCACCCACAGTATATTCTGTGGCGCACGCCTGGGATGCGCCACAGAAAAGCCATATTTTGTGGCGCACCTATGTCTCTGCGCCATAATTAGAGTTGTTCTGACAGCCAGTACAATGATTGGTGCGGGGCCTACAAACTTTTTGTGGCGCATATGGGAACCATGCGCCACAGTATTATCTGTTTTTGTGGCGCACCACTGGTCGTGCGCCACAAAATTTTATTTTTATGGCGCATGGCTGCATGGTGCGCCACAGAACTGCATCCATAGAAAGACACTTCCCTACTAGTGCCAAGAGGAAGGTATGATGAGCACATAAACAGTTTTTACCTCAGTTAGAAACCAAGTTTTAATCGACTAGTAGGAGGAAGGAGTAACATCAGAAGGTTGAAGCAGCTGAGATGGAAGGGCGCACTACCGGTTTAATCGACCAGTAGGAGGAAGAAGTAACTTCAGAAGGTTGAAGCAGCTGAGATGGAAGGGCGCACTACCGGTTAAGAAGCAACGTGGAACCTACAGAACACAACAAAATCACTTTGCCCCACCGAAGAAGTGAGGTTGTCAATCTCACCGGTTTTGCTGAACACAAAGAGGTTAAACGTATGGTGTGGAAAACAGTAGGAAAACAGTACGAAAGCAGCAGCAACAGTATGAAAGCAGTCGGTGTTTTATCAGTATGAGGAAAAAGGACCGGGGTCCACAGTTCACTAGTGGTATCTCTCTATGAAAGATAAATAACATGTGTGGTGAACAAATTACAGCTGGGCAATTGACGGAAATGAAGGCTGCACCGTAGTGCATATGCAAGACAAAAACATTACTATGTGATTCATGCGGGCATTACAACAAGATATATAGACCGTTATCCAACTGCATCTATGACTAATAATCCACCCTCCGAATATCATCCGAACAAACATTGGGTATTAAGTTGCAAGCAACAGATTTTCGCCGTAAGCAAAGTGTGTCATGTAAACAATGTAAACAAGGTAAACATCGTTGTTTTCTCCCTAATGGCAACAACACATCCTCCATCTGTCACGTTTCTGTCACTCGAGCACAGATGCAAAGGAGGCATGAACCCACTATCGAGCATAAATACTCCCTCTTGGGGTTACTAGCATCTATTTGGCCAGAGAATCTACTAATAACGGAGAGCATGCAATATCATAAATAACATATGCATGAAGATAATATGATAGATTGATAATCAGAAGACATAGCATTCAACATTCATAAGATCCCAGCAAACACAACATGTAGCATTACATAAAGATGATCTTGTTGATGTTAGTAAGATCTAAATATTTAAACATGAGGTACAAAGTGGAGAGAACAACCATCTAGCTACTTCTATGGACCCGTAGTCCAGGGATGAACTACTCACACATCACTTCGGAGGAGGGCATGGTGGTGTAGACCCATCCGGTGATGATTTCCCCCTCCGACAGGGTGCCGGGGAGAGCTCCAGAACCCTCCCAATTTCGGGATGATGGTGACGGCGGCCTCGTTTGTTTTTCGGGAAAAATTGGAATATATCTAAAGTTTATGTCTCGAGGGGATTAAATAGGCGAAAGGGCAAAGGCGATGCAGGTCTGGGGGGCCCACACCACCCCCGGCGTGGCCAAGGGGGGCGCGCTGCCCTATGGTGTGGGCCCCCTGAGGCCCCCCTCCGGGTCTCTTCGGGACTCCGTGGAACATTCGGGAATTCTAAGACTTCAGGGCTTCGAATTTTCCAATTCCGAGAATATTTCTGGAACAAATTTTCTGAAACTAAAAACAGCAGAAAATAGGGAACTGGCTATGTGCATCTTGTCAATAGGTTAGTCCGGAAAATCGATAAAAATGCTATAAATAAGGGAGAAAACATGTAGCATTTGGGAAAATATGATCATGGAGCATCGGAAATTAGGGATACGTTTATGACGTATCAAGCATCCCCAAGCTTAGTTCCTACTCGTCCTCTAGTAGGTAAACGATAAAACAGTAATTTCTGAGGTGACATGCTACTAACACAAACTTGATCAATCTAATGTAAAAGCATATGCACGCTGAGATCATAAGACTTTAAACACATGCATGATAAATAAAACTTTAATAATAAAGCATAGTGATTACTTTTCATCACGAAAAGTAACTCAAATAAAGGATCATGAATAATAATGCAAAGAAAGGTAAACGTTCGTTTTAGGTATAGAGAAAGCATGGCAAAGTGATATTTCGATAGGCCTTAAAAGTGGGGCAAAACATAAATGCCAGGACACCATCAAAGTTCAAGAGGAAGACCAGAACAAATAATTTAAGAACAAATAATAACACATCATGAAATAATTATTGATGCTTATGGGACAAATTGTCGCACCCGGACTTCTAGAGGATACTCGCCGTTCCGTTGAACAGTAGTAGATTGGATTACGGGGCTTACCGACACCCGCGTCCTCTTACGAGTAGGCCAACACACGTATGTGTGACAACCAACCCCTATCTGTTCTGCGTCGACGTAAACTATCCCATAGAAATCAGGATACTTCCATTGACGTACTTCAAAACATACACACATGGTACGTCAACGGCATTGGAACAAGTGATATCACAACAGATCTCTACGACACAAAAGATTGAAATAAGTTGCAAATATCTCTCATTAGAGCAGAGATAGCAAATACAATCATTCAGAGGACACATGTCCCAACATATCATCATTACATCACAGCGGAAGCATTCAACATGTCTGAGTACAGACAAGAACCAAATAGGCCTAAGAGGCCGGAAACGAAAAGACGGAGCCCATCCACGAAGTCTCGGATCCTTCCCGGGTCCGCTATCTACTCGTCAGCAGTCTCGTGATACTCCACGTAGTAGCCACCATGGGGATCCTCGGAAACGTAGTCTGCGGAAACCACAGCCCCAAAGGGGTCAGTACATAAACGTACTGGCAAGCAAGACTCACAGTTCACCAAAGTGTAACCCGTCAACACCAAGCACAGATGCTTTGGGTTCAACGGAAGAGAGGGGATATAAAAGATGCTGCAACTGGCTGCTCTAACCAACTACAGAGTTACTACCACTTCCGGCTAACAGAAAGGAGATAAGATCGCGTATCGTAACCAACTATAGCTAACTCCAAACAAACCCATCCTGGATCTCGCCCCTTATCCAAAGAAGCAATCCGAGGATAACTCACACAGTTGAATTAATGATGGTTCAGATTATTGTGTCGATAAGCCTATTACTAGTCAAGTTGTTAATCATTGGGTGTAAGGTTGTTAATCATTAGGTTTAAGTTGTCCTGAGTACTTGTTAGCCAGTACTTTCACCAAGTAGTCCATAACCGCGGAAAACACGGCTTCTCGAGAAGATTTATCCCTGCAGGGTTGCACTACACGCAAGAATAACCCGCCAGATGGGATGCCTCCCACCAAGCGGGGCACTCTACACAACTCAACTCTTCTTCGCATCAAGCCCAAAGAACCTTGGGCGCACGGCTAATCGAGCCCCGAAGAAAAGGGATCCTCATAGCACTCTAAGAACGTGTCCCCCTATATGCCGACTACAAAAGTTCCACCCTGGCCTGGGCTCGCAAAAACATGCATGCGGCAAATGGAAAACACGAACTAAATGAGGCGATTTGGACGAGATGCGAATCGAATCAAATTGAGGGGGGCGCCCATACTCGCTTCCCACATGCGGTTAGTGCGCTCATCATGGATCAGTAGACAAGACCCTTTTCCTAATTAGGGTCGACACTAGCAGGCCTCAAAACCACGCAGGGCCTCCTGCCGGTGCCTTATCATCAAATTATTATTTAACAACAACAGTAGCATGATTGATTGATTAAACATCGAGCCCCCAGAACATAATGGAAATAGTAACAGAAAGTAACGGGTAACAGACTCGAGCAAAACAACCCTAAGCATGCTAGTAAGACACGGGCAACAAGCAATGGTTATAGGTGTGGAGGTGAGGCAATATCCGGGTTAAAGGATACATGTGATAGGTTCGTAACAGAAGCAACTATTCATAGGGCTAGCAGAATAGACAACGGAAAAGTATCGGTATCCAATGTTGAAAGGAACACAGTGGTTCATGTGAGTGATAACTTGCCTGCAAAACCCAGTAGCCTGGTACTGAGCTAACTCCTTAGAAGGGGTGTCGTAAGTATCGTCGGTCTCAACATCGTCGTTTATCCGGGAAGAAGCAAACAAACAACACAGAGAACAAACAATCAATATCATGGCATAGTGCACAAACATGGGATGATGCATGACCATTTAATTGATGCATCAAAATAAACTAGTTGACAAGATAATAACATGATTAAATGGACCCACATGCAATTTGGATTGCATATGGAAAGCCCATGAATTATGGTTGAATTAATTGTTTTACAACTAAGTAACATGTGAAAGTGGAGTAGCATGATGCATGGATGAGGAAAACAGCAAAATAACAACGATAGAACCAAATGGAAATAAGGTTTACCAATTTTTGGAATTTTATTTATTAAGTTATGAAATTTTGGTTCCTTAAAGGTGTCACTCAAGCATTTGTTGTTTTCAGCAAGTTGAATTGTTCAAAATAGGTAACAAAGTTTATATTTGAAAAGAACACCAAATTTTAGGTGGATTACATGTTTCACTTGTTGAAAAAGGATTTCAAATAAAGTATTTATGAATTAAACAAGTTTAAGCAAGAATTAAATGAATTTAATTCAAACATGAACTTATTTGAATTTTTATTTGTTCTAAACATTAAGTGAGATTCATATTTGAAAAACTTATACTTTTATGGTTGGAAAACATATTTTATATGTCCCAAAAGAATTTGATTTGATCAAGTTATGAATTTAACAATATTAAATGATTTAAACAAGGTTTAAATCATTTAACCAAATTTAATTATACAAAACATGAAACAAATTTTATATTTGAAAAGGTGGTTTAATTTTGCATGGAAAACATATTTCATTTGTTGAAATTGGATTTAAAATGAGCAAGTTATTATTTTGGCAATTTTAATTGCAATAATTAAGAAACAGTTGTTTTCAGCAATTTAAATTATTCAAAACAGCAAACAAAATTTATATTTGGAAAGTACATGAAAAGTTGATTGGAAAACATATTTAGTTTGTGGAATTTGGAATCTTTATGAACAAGTTATGATTTTTGCAAGGTTAAGTGAATTTAACAAGTTTTCAATTATTGCACCAATTTAAAATATTCAAAACAGTAAACAAATTTTATATTTGGGTAGAACATTTAATTTGGGACAGAAAACATACTAAAAATGTTGAATTTGGAGTTGGGATGAATTTCTTATGCATTTTACAAGTTAAGGTGCAAATCTGCCATTTTTATCACCTCTAGGGACTTGGAAAAATATTTTACAGGGGCTAGAATTAATCAACAGGGACCTATTGGTGATTCTGAGATGTTGCTGTGACCAAAACAATGCAAAAAATAAAAGTTGGTTTTATTTGGGAGAGGGGGGACTCGAACCCCCCACCTCCTGCTGTGAGTTGGTGCTGCTAACCAGTGGGATGGCTGAAGATTTGTGATGGAAAGGGGGCAGCGGGGTGTATAAGGTTCAAATGGTGGGCTAAACTGAACTTAAACGGAAAAAGAGCAGAAAAGAGTGGGGGGGCTGGGATTCGATCCCCCCACCTCGCGGGCGCGCGCAGTGGTTACTGCCAGTGCGGTGGTGCGGTGCGTTGTGGCTAGGAAGGGGGGCGAGGGGAGATAAGGTGTTGGCTCGCGGGATTTTCTGAAACTGGACTGAATTTTCTTCAGTTAGCGCACGCACAGGAAGAGCAGGCAGCGATGGCAGCGCTCGGCTGCTGCTGCTGCTGCTGCGCCGCGGGGGTGGCCGGGGGGTGGAGGCGCTGCGGTCGTGAGCGAAGGGAGAGGGATGAGAGAAGAGAGGGAGGGAGGCGAGGAGCGCACCTGGGGTGCCCTCGAGCGGACTGGAGGGTGGCGGATCGGTGCAGATCCTGGGCGGACAGGGAGTTGGCCGGCGGAAAACCTCGACGCCGCGGCCGCCGGGAGCCTCCTCGGACCACGGCGCCTTCACCAAAGATGGAGAGCGTGATGTGGCGGTTCCATTCCCCTAGCCAGATGAACCTCGAGGTGGCCGTGGTGGTCGGGGCTATGGGGAGGCAAAGCTCTCTGTATCTCTCTCGCAGGTATAGAGAAGGGGAAGGTTGCAGGGAGAGGGGAGGAAGAAGATGGCGGCGTTGGAGGAAGGAGGGGCCCTAGGGTTTGGCTAGGGCAGGCAGAGGGGAGGTGGTTAGTTTTATGGTGGGGGGGAGCTTGGTACGGAAAGCATCAGAGGAGGGGGGAGGTGATCCTGCGGTGGTTGATCGGTTCGTACAGAGATGACATCACGAGGAGGAAGAAGGGGTATGGGCTCTGTGGGAAAGGTGGGCTGGGGGAAAAGAGATGGGCTGGCTGCTGGTTGCTCTCTCTCCCCCTCTAGCTTTTATTCTTTTTGTTATGTTTTATTTTTTTTTGCAGAAAATGGAAAGGGAAGAAATAGATAAGGTTTAGGACTAGGAAAAATGTGAGAAAAATTGGGTGAGTTTATTAAGTCAAAAGCAACCACTTGCCAAGCTTGGAATTTTAAAAAGTTCAAATTCTTTTGTTGTTTGCAAATTAATTCAAATTTGAATCATCTTTATATTAAGTGGTTATTGAAAACAATAATTTAATTGGGGTGGACATATATTTTTAATTGGAAGCAAAAGGTTATGATTGTTGTGTGATTTCCATAATTTTAATTTAGGTGATGTTTTTGGTTTGATTTGAATCTGAATGCAATTTGGAATTAAGTGTTTGATTAAAAGCCCTCATTTTAATAGTTGATCATTATGGAAAATAATTGGAAACAAATGTTGTTTGAGTTGAACTTTTATTTGAAAGAGATTGTAACATGACAAGTATGAAAACAAGGTTGAATATTGTTTGAATTTCCATTGTGAAAACAAATAAAAACAGAGGCAAACCAAATGAAAACAAATGGTTGTTTTGATTTGAAATATCATTTTGGAAATTGTAACATCACAAGGATGAAACAAAAGGTTTGAAAATTGAGTTGAAATTCAATTAGAAAACAAAGGAAAACAAATGAAAACAGTTGGAAAACAAATGAAAACAGAGGAAAAAAAATGGAAAACAAACAAAACAAATGCAATCAACATGATGCCATGATGCAAAACATAAAATAACAGAGAGCAAACATTCTAATGGCTATTTTTCATACTTGGGATGTTACAAAACGCCCCCCCTTGAAGGAATCGCGCCCCGAGATTCCTACTGAGAAAAGAAAAGGTCCGGATACTTCTTGCGAAGATCCTCTTGAGCTGTGACACGTGAAACACATCGTGCACCCTTGATAGTTTTTTTTTCTGGAAGTTCAAGATGACAGGCATTCCTGGCAACTCTTCTGGAAAGATGTCAGGGATTTTGGAAACCTCCGGAACATTTTCAATTGAAGGAAGAGATTTTGTATCGAGGGTGTATAGCTGAATAGAACTTAATTCATTTGTAGAATAGACTATCTGGGCAGAAGTGTGAAACAGAGTTATTGACTAGACGTCGGTAGAATAACTGAAGTGGGAAGCAACAACAAGATTTCAATGGACGAAAAGGATGTTGAGAAGAACAGGATAACAAAGCAACACCGGGAAACACGAGAACAAAAGACTCCTGAGGTACTACGGAAAACCCATCCGGGCTTCTAAAGGATCAATATCTACTGCTTAAGGAATAGAGGATTTGCTTCCGGGGCTTACACGCCTCCGTTCTCAATCGTGAGTAGGCAACATGATAAATCATGTCACAACCACCTCCATTCCTATGGTCTAGTAGATATAACCATCCTAGAGAAACCAGGATTCGTGAAATCCTAACTTGAAAGTTTAGATGAGAAGGGAAAACAACATTGCACATCCTTACCAGAAAAAGGGAGGGTGGGTGGGGAAAGAAGAAAAAGAACAGAATTCCTACTCTCACGTTTCATTTTTCCTATATAGCTACAAAATAATTTCTAGACTCAACTGCGACCAGTAAAAAGGGATCCTACAGGCAGACAGGCTCTGATACCATTTGTCGCACCCGGACTTCTAGAGGATACTCGTCGTTCCGTTGAACAGTAGTAGATTGGATTACGGGGCTTACCGGCACCCGCGTCCTCTTACGAGTAGGCCAACACACGTATGTGTGACAACCAACCCCTATCTGTTCAGCGTCGACGTAAACTATCCCATAGAAATCAGGATACTTCCATTGACGTACTTCAAAACATACACACATGGTACGTCAACGGCATTGGAACAAGTGATATCACAACAGATCTCTACGACGCAAAAGATTGAAATAAGTTGCAAATAGCTCTCATTAGAGCAGAGATAGCAAATACAATCATTCAGAGGACACATGTCCCAACATATCATCATTACATCACAGCGGAAGCATTCAACATGTCTGAGTACAGACAAGAACCAAATAGGCCTAAGAGGCCGGAAACGAAAAGACGGAGCCCATCCACGAAGTCTCGGATCCTGCCCGGGTCCGCTATCTACTCGTCAGCAGTCTCGTCATACTCCACGTAGTAGCCACCATGGGGATCCTCGGAAACGTAGTCTGCGGAAACCACAGCCCCAAAGGGTCAGTACATAAACGTACTGGCAAGCAAGACTCACAGTTCACCAAAGTGTAACCCGTCAACAGCAAGCACAGATGCTTTGGGTTCAACGGAAGAGAGGGGATATAAAAGATGCTGCAACTGGCTGCTCTAACCAACTACAGAGTTACTACCACTTCCGGCTAACAGAAAGGAGATAAGATCGCGTATCGTAACCAACTATAGCTAACTCCAAACAAACCCATCCCCCTTATCCAAAGAAGCAATCCGAGGATAACTCACACAGTTGAATTAATGATGGTTCAGATTATTGTGTCGATAAGCCTATTACTAGTCAAGTTGTTAATCATTGGGTGTAAGGTTGTTAATCATTAGGTTTAAGTTGTCCTGAGTACTTGTTAGCCAGTACTTTCACCAAGTAGTCCATAACCGCGGAAAACACGGCTTCTCGAGAAGATTTATCCCTGCAGGGTTGCACCAATTTGGCCGTATACGCAAGAATAACCCGCCAGATGGGATGCCTCCCACCAAGCGGGGCACTCTACACAACTCAACTCTTCTTCGCATCAAGCCCAAAGAACCTTGGGCGCACGGCTAATCGAGCCCCGAAGAAAAGGGACCCTCATAGCACTCTAAGAACGTGTCCCCCCTATATGCCGACTACAAAAGTTCCACCCTGGCCTGGGCTCGCAAAAACATGCATGCGGCAAATGGAAAACACGAACTAAATGAGGCGATTTGGACGAGATGCGAATCGAATCAAATTGAGGGGGGCGCCCATACTCGCTTCCCACATGCGGTTAGTGCGCTCATCATGGATCAGTAGACAAGACCCTTTTCCTAATTAGGGTCGACACTAGCAGGCCTCAAAACCACGCAGGGCCTCCTGCCGGTGCCTTATCATCAAATTATTATTTAACAACAACAGTAGCATGATTGATTGATTAAACATCGAGCCCCCAGAACATAATGGAAATAGTAACAGAAAGTAACGGGTAACAGACTCGAGCAAAACAACCCTAAGCATGCTAGTAAGACACGGGCAACAAGCAATGGTTATAGGTGTGGAGGTGAGGCAATATCAAGGTTAAAGGATACATGTGATAGGTTCGTAACAGAAGCAACTATTCATAGGGCTAGCAGAATAGACAACGGAAAAGTATCGGTATCCAATGTTGAAAGGAACACAGTGGTTCATGTGAGTGATAACTTGCCTGCAAAACCCAGTAGCCTGGTACTGAGCTAACTCCTTAGAAGGGGTGTCGTAAGTATCGTCGGTCTCAACGTCGTCGTTTATCCGGGAAGAAGCAAACAAACAACGCAGAGAACAAACAATCAATATCATGGCATAGTGCACAAACATGGTATGATGCATGACCATTTAATTGATGCATCAAAATAAACTAGTTGACAAGATAATAACATGATTAAATGGACCCACATGCAATTTGGATTGCATATGGAAAGCCCATGAATTATGGTTGAATTAATTGTTTTACAACTAAGTAACATGTGAAAGTGGAGTAGCATGATGCATGGATGAGGAAAACAGCAAAATAACAACGATAGAACCAAATGGAAATAAGGTTTACCAATTTTTGGAATTTTATTTATTAAGTTATGAAATTTTGGTTCCTTAAAGGTGTCACTCAAGCATTTGTTGTTTTCAGCAAGTTGAATTGTTCAAAATAGGTAACAAAGTTTATATTTGAAAAGAACACCAAATTTTAGGTGGATTACATGTTTCACTTGTTGAAAAAGGATTTCAAATAAAGTATTTATGAATTAAACAAGTTTAAGCAAGAATTAAATGAATTTAATTCAAACATGAACTTATTTGAATTTTTATTTGTTCAAAACATTAAGTGAGATTCATATTTGAAAAACTTATACTTTTATGGTTGGAAAACATATTTTATATGTCCCAAAAGAATTTGATTTGATCAAGTTATGAATTTAACAATATTAAATGATTTAAACAAGGTTTAAATCATTTAACCAAATTTAATTATTCAAAACATGAAACAAATTTATATTTGAAAAGGTGGTTTAATTTTGCATGGAAAACATATTTCATTTGTTGAAATTGGATTTAAAATGAGCAAGTTATTATTTTGGCAATTTTAATTGCAATAATTAAGAAACAGTTGTTTTCAGCAATTTAAATTATTCAAAACAGCAAACAAAATTTATATTTGGAAAGTACATGAAAAGTTGATTGGAAAACATATTTAGTTTGTGGAATTTGGAATCTTTATGAACAAGTTATGATTTTTGCAAGTTTAAGTGAATTTAACAAGTTTTCAAATATTGCACCAATTTAAAATATTCAAAACAGTAAACAAATTTTATATTTGGGTAGAACATTTAATTTGGGACAGAAAACATACTAAAAATGTTGAATTTGGAGTTGGGATGAATTTCTTATGCATTTTACAAGTTAAGGTGCAAATCTGCCATTTTTATCACCTCTAGGGACTTGGAAAAATATTTTACAGGGGCTAGAATTAATCAACAGGGACCTATTGGTGATTCTGAGATGTTGCTGTGACCAAAACAATGCAAAAATAAAAGTTGGTTTTATTTGGGAGAGGGGGGACTCGAACCCCCCACCTCCTGCTGTGAGTTGGTGCTGCTAACCAGTGGGATGGGTGAAGATTTGTGATGGAAAGGGGGCAGCGGGGTGTATAAGGTTCAGATGGTGGGCTTAACTGAACTTAAACGGAAAAAGAGCAGAAAAGAGTGGGGGGGCTGGGATTCGATCCCCCCACCTCGCGGGCGCGCACAGTGGTTACTGCCAGTGCGGTGGTGCGGTGCGTTGTGGCTAGGAAGGGGGGCGAGGGGAGATAAGGTGTTGGCTCGCGGGATTTTCTGAAACTGGACTGAATTTTCTTCAGTTAGCGCACGCACAGGAAGAGCAGGCAGCGATGGCAGCGCTCGGCTGCTGCTGCTGCGCCGCGGGGGTGGCCGGGGGGTGGAGGCGCTGCGGTCGTGAGCGAAGGGAGAGGGATGAGAGAAGAGAGGGAGGGAGGCGAGGAGCGCACCTGGGGTGCCCTCGAGCGGACTGGAGGGTGGCGGATCGGTGCAGATCCTGGGCGGACAGGGAGTTGGCCGGCGGAAAACCTCGACGCCGCGGCCGCCGGGAGCCTCCTCGGACCACGGCGCCTTCACCAAAGATGGAGAGCGTGATGTGGCGGTTCCATTCCCCTAGCCAGATGAACCTCGAGGTGGCCGTGGTGGTCGGGGCTATGGGGAGGCAAAGCTCTCTGTATCTCTCTCGCAGGTACAGAGAAGGGGAAGGTTGCAGGGAGAGGGGAGGAAGAAGATGCCGGCGTTGGAGGAAGGAGGGGACCTAGTGTTTGGCTAGGGCAGGCAGAGGGGAGGTGGTTAGTTTTATGGTGGGGAGGAGCTTGGTACGGCAAGCATCAGAGGAGGGGGGAGGTGATCCTGCGGTGGTTGATGGGTTCGTACAGAGATGACATCACGAGGAGGAAGAAGGGGTATGGGCTCTGTGGGAAAGGTGGGCTGGGGGAAAAGAGATGGGCTGGCTGCTGGTTGCTCTCTCTCTCCCTCTAGCTTTTATTCTTTTTGTTATGTTTTATTTTTTTTTTTTGCAGAAAATGGAAAGGGAAGAAATAGATAAGGTTTAGGGCTAGGAAAAATGTGAGAAAAATTGGGTGAGTTTATTAAGTCAAAAGCAACCACTTGCCAAGCTTGGAATTTTAAAAAGTTCAAATTCTTTTGTTGTTTGCAAATTAATTCAAATTTGAATCATCTTTATATTAAGTGGTTATTGAAAACAATAATTTAATTAGGGTGGAAATATATTTTTAATTGGAAGCAAAAGGTTATGATTGTTGTGTGATTTCCATAATTTTAAATTAGGTGATGTTTTTGGTTTGATTTGAATCTGAATGCAATTTGGAATTAAGTGTTTGATTAAAAGCCCTCATTTTAATAGTTGATCATTATGGAAAATAATTGGAAACAAATGTTGTTTGAGTTGAACTTTTATGTGAAAGAGGTTGTAACATGACAAGTATGAAAACAAGGTTGAATATTGTTTGAATTTCCATTGTGAAAACAAATAAAAACAGAGGCAAACCAAATGAAAACAAATGGAAACAAATTATTGTTTTGATTTGAAATATCATTTTGGAAATTGTGACATCACAAGGATGAAACAAAAGGTTTGAAAATTGAGTTGAAATTCAATTAGAAAACAAAGGAAAACAAATGAAAACAGTTGGAAAACAAATGAAAACAGAGGAAAACAAATGGAAAACAAACAAAACAAATGCAATCAACATGATGCCATGATGCAAAACATAAAATAACAGAGAGCAAACATTCTAATGGCTATTTTCATACTTGGGATGTTACACAAATGCACATAGAACTCAGAATGGCAAAAATGCTCTCTCAGCTACGCATAAAGTTAGAAGATGGAGACTCCACATAAAAGTAAAAGAAAGGCCCTTCGTAGAGGGAAGCAGGGATCACTCATGTGCTAGAGCTTTTATTTTATTAAATAGAGGTATTAAAAGATTGACACTCCTCCCATCCATCTTTCACAAACCATGGCTAACCGAATCCTCGGGTGCGTGCCAACAATCACATACCATGGAGGAGTGTCTATATTTTGGGAGATATATGATAATGTCAACGAATAGTAAACAGAAAATACAATACGTCACAAGTCAACTGGATTCACAAGAGCGTCTCCCATGGTGAAGGACGCAACTGGTGTAGAAGGGCATCCCTCTTTCTCTTTTGTTTACAGAATTATGCTTTGACTGATAAATCGGGGGCAAAAATAGTGAAGAGAACTTGTATGCATTAATTTGGGCCTGGGAACCCGCTACCAGCTCTTCTATCATTTGGATAAGCAGATGAAGCCACTAGTCCAGGGTGTGAAATCCAATCAACAAGTGAGATAAAGATTCTCTATTTACGACCTCATGAGCAAAAACAGGAACATAAAGCAAGAGTAATTTTGAAGTTTTTAAAGGTAACACATGAGCAATTTACTTTGGAATTGCAGTTAAATACCACATCTAGGTAGGTATGGTGGACACAATGGGAAAAACTTTGGTTTAAGGGAGTTTGGATGCACGAGTAGACCTCATACTCAGTACAGGTGGAGGCTAGCAAAAGACTGGGAGCGACAAATCAAGAGAGCATAAGAGCCATAATCATGCATAGCGACATAAGCATCATTAATTAAAACATAAGCAATATCACAAGTTCAAAAACTAAGTGGTCATGGAGGCTATTCATGACTGGTTTGTAGTCATAAACATGGTGTGAGCATGCGCCAAGTCAACCAAATAAAACATTCGAAAGAGAATACCATATATTGATCCTTTACTATGACAAGAACAACTCATGAATCTTTCAATACATGTTAAACACTCTCAGCTATTTGAGGCTAATCATGCTACTAAATAACCACAAGGATTTAAAACTAAAATAACATTTAGCATGGCATGAAAAATTCCTAGCCACAGTCTATACAAGCTTCTACTAGTACTGTTATAAGTTCTACTTCAAGCAACAATTTTCTTTCGTTTCTCCCAACAAGCACCATACCAAACATGCTTTAACAAAAATACTATTTATGATACAACAAGAAAACATGAGAGTACTCAAATAATACTATTAAAACTAACATCTCTAATAAGAGATGCATGCAAAACAAGAGCTGAATAAATGCAACAGATAAACATAGACTAAGAATACAACGTATTCTCAAGAAAAAGCGGAGCGTGTAACTCTCCAATAAAAGAATGCTGGGGTCCAACCAAGATTATTATGAAAGTAAAAAAAACAAAATGAAAGAAAACTGAAAACAAAAATAAAAGACTCTCCAAGTAAAGCACATAAGATGCGACCGAATAAAAATATAGTTTCACTAGAAGTGACCTGATAATTTGTTGATGAAGAAGGGGATGCCTTGTGCATCCCCAAGCTTAGACGCTTGAGTCTTCTTGGAATTTTCTTGGATGTACCACCGGGGCATCCACAATCTTAGGATTTTCACTCTTCTTGATCACATCATATCATCCTCTTCTCTTGACCCTTGAGAACTTCCTTCACATCAAAATTCTCACAATCTTCATTAACAACGTTAGTGCAATTGAAATAAGAAATTCACATGGTTCAGTGTGAACACAAGTCTAATACTAAACAACACATTAGATACTGTCACAACTTATTTCAAAACTCTTTTTCTCAAAAGAACACCAAAAGAAAGAGATTAAGATGCAAATGCGATAAATGGCAGAAATATGTCAAAAACAGAACAGCAGGTAAAGATCGATTTATTTTAAAATCTTCTGTTGCTCAAATCAA
Source organism: Alopecurus myosuroides (assembly GCA_028641055.1). Classification (NCBI taxonomy): domain Eukaryota; kingdom Viridiplantae; phylum Streptophyta; class Magnoliopsida; order Poales; family Poaceae; genus Alopecurus; species Alopecurus myosuroides. Next base: position 131,108,391 of record CM054063.1, read on the forward strand.
AAAGTGGTCTTATGAGAAAAGTTGCATATATAATTCAGGATTAAGCAAAAAAAATCTCAGGTCAATTTGAGTTCTTTGTGACTTTTAAGGGAATTTACAATGGACTGCAGAAATCTGTTTCCTACGCAGAAATCCGAAATATAGGCTCAACTTTCCACTAGTGGCTTTACTTGGCTCAACAAAAACTCAAAAGAAAAGATACAGAAGGGTTTTTAAGGAAATAGACAACACCCAGGTGTAAGCACACCAAAAAAACAAAGTAAAACTGAAAGAAAACAGAGAAATAAAACGGGTTATCTCCCGGTAGTGCTTTTCTTCAAAGCCTTTCAGCTAGGCATAGAAAAATCAACTCAAGTATTTTCAAGTGAAGAATCATCCTCTAAACCATTATTTGCAGCAATAGGTTCTTTAGATGTTTTTGAAGATTCAACATGAAGGTCATTCTTAGTCTCATTAATTGTTTTAGCAATTTTCAGCACATATTGAGATTTGGGTTTAACCATCTTAGGAGCATACATAAATCTTTGCTCCTTTCCCACATAGGCTTTATCCTTTTTGAATCTAAGAGATGAAAAGGTTGAGCTTAAAGCTCCCATAGCATCCTCTAGTTTACCAATCCTAACATTTTGATTATCATGAGTGTTGCTAGCTTCTAGAGAAGTGATTCTTTTATCAATAGTAAGTAGCAATTCATTAACTTTGCTAGCATTATCAAGGAAAACTGATAAGTTCATTTCCAAAGAGTTTAGTTTATCAATAACATCCTCCAAGGTGGTCTTAGTTTTCACAGTTTTAATGGGAGGTGCTCCTACTAAACTTTCAATCAGAACTGCAGGCTTCCAAAGCAGGGGTTCCTAGAAAATTTCCACCTGTAAGAGTATCTAACACATGACTATACCAACCAGAAATACCAACATAAAAATTTCTCAGGAGTGTCAAGGTAGAATATTTTTTTGTGCACCTCTTATGAGCATTAATTATTCTATACCAAGCATCTTTTAAACTTTCTCCCCCTTGTTGCCTAAAAGAACGAACCTCTACTTCAGGAATACTCATTCTAGCAGAATAAAAGCAAGCAAATAAATAACAGCTACGAAGTAAACTATTTTTTTGTGTGTTTTCAATATAGAGAAATAAGCTAATTTTTTTGTGTTTTTGTTATAGAGAAATAAAAACAAGACAAAAAACAAAAGGAGACAATAAAAACAAAATAAAGAGATTGAGAGTGAGAGACTCCCCTTGCCAGAAGACTTCCTTCTCCCCGACAACGGCGCCAGAAAAAGTCCTTGACTGTGCAGATCTTGCACTCGTTGGGATACCCCAAGAGGAGGGTGTGAAGAGCACAGCGGTAGGAAGTTTTCCCCTTAGTTAAGAACCAGGGTCATCAATCCAGTAGGAGAAAGAGAATCTTCGGAAGGTTGATGCCACTTACGATGGTGCTGGCGCTTCACCGGTGTCAGCAACAACGTGGAACCTGCACACAACACAACCAAAATACTTTGTCCCAACGGTACAGTGAGGTTGTCAATCTCACCGGTCTAGCTGAAAACAAAGATTAGACTATAGTGTGGAAAATGATGTATGCTTGCAGTAAGTAAAGAAAGCAGTAAATAGTTGTGGTTTGTTTAACAGTTTGGAAAATGGACCAGGGTTCATAGGTTCACTAGTGGTGTCTCTCCATAAAAGATAGCATGCTGGATGAACAAATTACAGCTGGGCAATTGACAACTAAAGGTTGCACCGTAGTGCACAATATGACATGAAGATTACTATGTTATTTAGTGCGGTCATTACAAAAATATACATAGACCGAAATCCATCTCCATCTATGACTAATAATCCACCCTCAGGTTATCATCCGAACCCCCTCAGGTATTAAGTTGCAAGCAACAGATAATTGCATTAAACAAAGTGTGTAATGTAAGCAATGATTATGCAGGCGGGCACTATCACCGTTGTTTTCTCCCTAATGGAAACAACACATCCCCCCTTCACGTTTCTGTCACTCGAGCAAGGAAACAAGGAGGCATGAACCCACTATCGATCATAAATACTCCCTCTTGGAGTCACTAACAATTACTTGGCCAGAATAATCACTAGCAACGCAGAGCATGCAAGATCACAAATAACACATGCCAATAAAGACTATAATCAACTTGGCATAAGGTCAATATTCATCAGATCCCAGCAAACACAGCACAGAGAATTACATAAGATCAATCTCGATCATGATAGGAAGCTCACGAGATCTAAACTTGGAGGCATATGAGGAGAAGACAACCATCTAGCTACAACTACGAACCCGTAGTCCTAGGATGAACTATTCACGCATCACTCCGGAGGCAAGCATGGTGATGGAGAGGTCTTCGGTGATGATCTCCTCTCCGGCAGGGTGCCGGAAACAGCTTCAGAACCCCCCCTGATCTAGGGTTGACGGTGACGGCGGCTGCGGAACTTTTGGGGGGATTTTGATCAGGTGCCTAGGGTTTTCCATTCGGGGGGCTTAAATAGGCGAAAGGGCGAAGGTGGTAGCGCTCCAGGGGGCCTACACCCCTACCTGGCGCGGCCAGGGGGCGCGCCACCCTATGGTGTGGCCCCCTGCTTCCCCTCTCCGGCTTCTCTTCGGTCTTCTGGATGCTTCCGGGGAAAATAGAATTTCCGGGCTTCGAATTTTCCAATTCCGAGAATATTTCTAGAACAACTTTTCGGAAACTAATAAACAGCAGAAAACGGGGAACTGGTTCTGTGGCATCTTGTTAATAGGTTAGTCCGGAAAACGTATAAAAATGCTATAAATAAGGGAGAAAACATGTAGCAATTGGCAAAATATGATCACGGAGCATCAGAAATTAGGGATACGTTTATGACGTATCGCTCTCTCATGTTTAGTTACAACTTATTAATATTAGATAGCATGTTGTATAAATGTTTGCTTGCATTGTTTTATTCATAGAAGGTTATGACATTGTGGTATCTCCCTCTGATTGTTTCGCTTGAATCGACTTGACACATGCTCACGCATGCATATGACTGGAAACAAAAGTTCAATTTAGCCTCGATGATTTATTTTGCCTCAGAGTATTTGTATCACTTGTATGCTCCTATTAATTTTGTTTTGTCGCAAGCATGATTATGACAGTTGTTGCTCTCTTGATTGTCACTCCCCGTCTATTGCTAGCCTTCACATGTACTGAGTATGAGCTCTACTCATGCATCCAACTCCCAAAAACCAAAGTTTTCCAAATGTGCCCACCATACCTACTTATATGTGTTATTTAACCGCCACTCCAAGTAAATTTCTCATGTTCTACCTTTAAAACATTCGAAAAATTATTCCTGTTTTGTGCCCTTGTTTTAGCTCGTGAGGACGTAAATAGAGAATCTTTGTCTCACTTGTTGATTGGATTTCACACCCTGGACTAGTGGCTTCATCCGCTTATCCAAATGATAAAAGAGCCGACAGTGGGGTGCCTAGCCCCAAATTAATACAACATATTCTCTTCACTATTTTTGCCCCTAATATATCAGTCAAAGCATAATTGTGTAAACAAAAGAGAAAGAGGGATGACCTTCTACCCAGATGCGTCCTTCTATGGGAGCCGCTCTTGTGAAGTCTAGTAGGCTTGTAACATATTGTATTGTCTGTTTACCATTCATTGACATAAGAATACACCTCTCTAAAATGTTATCAATACCTCTATTTATAAAATAAAAAGCTCTAACACATGAGTTAATACCTGCTTCCCTCTACGAAGGGCCTTTATTTTACTTTATTTCTGAGTCTTCACCTTCTCACTTTATGCACTTTATTGAGAGCATGGTAGTCATTCTTAGTGTAATGTGCTTGTCGCAAAACACTGTTGATTGTGGTATAACTTTGATGCTTATATCTTTGATATCTTTAATTCTAGTCTTCATTTGAACTTCAGAGGTGCCCTAGCATTTATGTTTTGCCTTATTATTAAGGGCAAGCGAGTACACTTTATCATACCCTATTATGAGCATTGCAATCCTCCTGATTAATATACTTTGTGTTGTTTATTATTAGTTTGTTGGTATCTCTTCATGGTTTGTATAACTGCTAGGTGACTTTTATCTTGCATACATCTTATTATGAATTTCCTAAGCACTTGATCATATAGTGAGTATATTTACATCATATGAAACAAATGTGTTTATAACTGCTAGGTGACTTTTATCTTGCATACATCTTATTATGAATTTCCTAAGCACTTGATCATATAGTGAGTATATTTTACATCATATGAAACAAATGTGTTCGTAAAACTTCTTTTATCGCACTCAGTTGTCACTGAATTGCTTGAGGATAAGCAATAAGCTAAGCTTGGGGGAGTTGATACGTCCAAAACGTATCTCCTTTTTCGAACACTTTTACTATTGTTTGCCTCTCCAAAACAGATAGATACATGTTGGGTAAAAAAATTACAGCTGGGCAATTGACAGAGATAGAGGCTGCACCATAGTGCATATGCAAGACATGATGATTACTATGATATTTATTTGGGCATTACAACATGATCCATAGACCGTAATCCAACTACAGCTATGACTAATAATACACCCTCAGAATGTAATCCAACCAGACTTTGGGTATTAAGTTGCAAGCAGCAGATTATCGCATTAAGTAAAGTGCGTAATATAAACAATAGAATTATACTTAGACAAAGCATTGTTGTTTTCTCCCTAGTGGCAACAGCACATCCACAATTTTAGAAGTTATTGTCACTCTCCCAGATAACTGGAGGCATGAACCCACTATCGAGCATAAATACTCCCTCTTGGAGTTACAAGCATCAACTTGGCTAGAGCATCTACCAGTAATGGAGAGCATGCAAGATCAAAAATAACATAAACATGATAGATTCATAATCAACTTGACAAAGCCTTCAATATTCATCGGATCCTAGCAAACACAACATGTAGCATTATAGATAGATGATCTTGATCATGTTAGGCAACTCACAAGATCTAAACATGGTGGCATAAAGAGGAGAAGACAACCATCTAGCTACTGCAATGGACCCGTAGTCCAAGGATGAACTACTCATGCATCACTCTGGAGGCAGGCATGGTGATGTAGAGCCCTCCGGTGATGATTTTCCCCCCCCCGGTAGGGTGGCGAGGAGAGCTTCAGAACCATCCCAAACTAGGGTTGACGATGATGGCGGTTGTGGAACTTTTCGTGGATGGAGGCTCGGGTTTTTAGGGTTTTCCCGAAAAGTAGTATATATAGGCGAAAGGGCGATGTTGGTGGGTGGCCAAGGGGCCCACACCACCTGGTGGCACGGCCAAGGGGGGCCCGCGCCACCCTATGGTGTGGTCGCTCCCTTGCCCCCTTCGGGTCTCCTCCAGACTCCGGGTACGTGCGGAAAAATAGGACCCTGGGATTTTGTTTCGTCCAATTCCGAGAATATTTCCAGAACAACTTTCTGAAACCAAAAACAGCAAAAAACATGAACTGGCGGTGTGGCATCTTGTTAATAGGTTAGTCCCAGGAAATCCATACAAATGCTATAAAGTGTATAGAAAACATGTAGAAAATTTCATAATATTAATCATGGAACAAAAAAAATATAGATACGTTGGAGACGTATCAAGCACTCGCACGCACAGCCGTATATCAGCAAGGCTTGCGTAACTATCATGCTTGTCCAGTGCGTAGCAGAACGTTCAACATGGGTGATCTAGTTCTACGACTGAAGCAAGGAATCCACATCAAGCTGACATGACCATGGGAAGGGCCCTACATGATAGGAGAAGTACTTGGAAACGGAGTGTACAACCTCAAAGACAAAAAGATTGGGAACTTCTACAAGAATCCGTGGAACGTCTCGCAGCTATGTCTTTTTTACGCCTAGTTTATAATTCAGTACAATTATAATAAGGCTATTCTAGCCATTATTTATTCCGATCGAACAAATCAAACAATATTACCCCTCTGCTACGAGGATTTTCTTTTGTCGGTTTTACAGTTATAATCACAAGTCAATTGCAGCCTTACACAAGTGCAAGCATAACAAAGCACTCGGGGGCTACGCAGTGATGGTGTGTGGACACACGTTCGTTGGGAGACCCCAAGAGGAAGGTAATATGAGTACAACAACAAGATTTTCCCTCGGAAAGAAACCAAGGTTTAATCGGACCAGTAGGAGAAAGAAATCACCTCTGAAGGTTGTTGACAACTAATATTGGTAGGGCACACTACCAGGATCAGCAACAACGTGGAATCTGCACATAACACAACCAAGATACTTTTCCCCAACGAAACGGTGAGGTTGTCAATCTCACCAGTTTTGCTGAAAACAAAGGATTAGATGTATAGTGTGGAAAATGATGTTTGTTTGCAGTGAATGAAATGAGAAGAGTGTTTGCAGTAGGTTGTATTATCAGTGTAAAATAATGGAACGGGGTCCACAGTTCACTAGTAGTGTCTCTCCATAACATATAAATAACATGCTGGGTGAACAAATTACAGCTGGGCAATTGACAAAATAGAGGTTGCACCATAGTGCACATACATGACATGATGACTACTATGAGATTCATTTGGTAATTAAAACATGGTACATAGATCGTAATCCAACTGCATCTATGACTAATAATCCACCCTCGGGACCTCATCTGAGAAAATTTTGGGTATTAAGTTGCAAGCAACAGATTATTGCATTAAGTAAAGTGCGTAATGTAAACAATATAATTATCCTCAGACAAAGCATTGTTGTTTTATCCCTAGTGGCAACAGCACATCCACAATCTTAGAAGTTGATGTCACTCTCCCAGATTACTGGAGGCATGAACCCACTATCTAGCATAAATACTCCCTCTTCGATCACAAGTATCAACTTGGCCAGAGCATCTACTAATAACGGAGAGCATGCAAGATCACAAATAACATAAATGATAGATCTATAATCAACTTTGACATAGTATTAAATATTCATTGAATCCCAGCAAACACAACATGTAGCATTACAATAAGATGATCTTGATCATGTTAGGCAGCTCACAAGATCTAAACATGATGGCACAAAAGGAGGAGAAGACAACCATCTAGCTACTTCTATGGACCCGTAGTCCAAGGATGAACTACTCACGCATCACTCCGGAGGCAGGCATGGTGATGCAGAGCCCTCCGGTTATGATTTTCCCTCCCGGCAGGGTGCTGGGGAGAGCTTCATAACCCTCCCGAACTAGGGTTGACGATGACGACGGCTACGGAACTTTTCGTGGATGGACGCTCGGGTATTTAGGGTTTTCCCAAGTAAGACTTTATATAGGAGAAAGGGCGATGTTGGTGGGAGTCCGAGGGGCCCACACCACGTGGTGGGTGGCCAGGGGGCGCCGCCCTATTGTGTGGCTGCCTCAGTGCCCCCCTCCGGGTCTCCTCCGGACTCGTGTACGTGACAGCAAAATAGGGACTTTGGCTTTTGTTTCGTCCAATTCCGAGAATATTTCCAAACCAACTTTTCTGAAACCAAAAAAGCAGAAAACATGAACTGGCTCTGTGGCTTCTTGTCAATAGGTTAGTCCCAGAGAATGCATAAAAATGATATGAAGTGTATAGAAAACATGTAGCAATTGGCATAGTATCAACATGGAACATCAGAAATTATAGATACGTTGGAGACGTATCAAGCATCCCCAAGCCTTAGTTCTACTCGTCCTCGAGTAGGTAAAACGGTAACAACAAAATAATTTCTGAGGTGACTGATACTTCCAAAACGTATCTCTTTTTCGAACACTTTTGCTATTGTTTGCCTCTAAACTTGTGAGTTTTGGATACAACTAGCACGGACTAACGCTGTTTTCAGCAGGAATTGTCTTGGTGTCTTGTTTTTGTGCAGAAAAATTAACTTTCGGGAAAATGCCCAGAAAAGGTCCCAAATACCTTAAAACACCCGAAGACCCCCGGAGCCAGAAGGAGTCCCGGAGAGGGTCCAGGAGGGGGAAACACCACCCCTGGGCGCCCCTCCCCCTTGGCCGCGCCACCTGGTGGTGTGGGGCCCCCAGGCACCCCCTCGGGCTCCCCTTTCGAGTACTTATCGCCCTTAAACCTAAAACAACAGGGGGTTTGTCATTTTTCACAGAAACACGACAGAGCACCGCCGCCACCTCGAAACTCAATTCGAGGATCAGAAGTTCTTGTTTTGTCGCCCTGCCGAGATGAACATTCAGAGGAGATCATCGCCATTGTCACCGCCACCTCTTCTCCATTAACCATCCACGTTTCCCCCCGTCCATGTGTGAGTAAACACCGATGTAGGCTGAGAGGGATGTAAGAGATTGGATGAGATCGATCATGTAATAATGCCAGATTGTTAGGGCATAGTGCCTAGTATCCTTTGTTAGTGTTTTCTACCGTTGTTGCAACTTGTTATGCTTAATGCTTGTCACTTTCGGCTCGAGTTCCACTACCAAATTCCGCGCGATCAGGGACGTTTCAATACCGTTGCGGATGGGCTCCAAACCGTCGCTAATGGCAGTCCGCGACGGTTTGCTCGACAGAATGAAAACGTATCAGATCGACTGTCACGGACGATTCCGCGACGTTTATATGAACACTAAACTGGTAAGGTTATCCGCAACGTACAACAAATCGTCGCCACCAGTTGGGCCGTCCGGACTAGGCCCAATAAGCACTAACGTTTTTATTTCGTCGCTATGAGGCGACACGTGGCAAACGAGTTTCTAACGGCCGTTATCGTAATCAGCTGACGTGGCTAAATGTTTAGTCAACATAAGCAAAACATGGGAACATTTTTTTACGTCACTAGTCTTGACCAATGAGGCGAAACCATGTGGACAATCGAAATTAGCCACATGGAAACAAAATGGTGCCACGTTGCCTTCTTCTGGGACGAAATCGGTTCGTCCCGGGCTACCCAGCGACGTTTTTCTCCGTCACGAGTCTCGACCAATCAGGCGAAAGCATGTGGACCAAACAAAATACGCCACATGGAAACAAAATAGCGCCACGTCACCTTCTTCTGGGACGAAATCTGCTCGTCGCGGGCTACCCAGCGACCCTTTTTTCGTCGCTAAACTCGTGGCACGTGCAGCAACAAAATGGTGCCATGCAACGTCTTTTCCATGACGTTTTTTTCCGTCTCGGATTTGGGTGATGTCATCATCGTGCCGGGGACGTTATTTTTACGTCGTCTAATCGCCCACTCATAGTAGGCCACGTGGGCTGGGCATACATCGCCACGTGTCGGTATTTGCCTTGACGATTTTTTACGTTACGTTACTATGATGTCTATTTTGGTGCTATTTGGGTGGTTACATCATTGTTATAATTGCCAATTGCACACAGACAGAAAAAAAAACCACATAACAGGCATCAAATACTTAGTTTTTCTCACAGAATATCAAACCAACATACAGAACCACAGTTTCAAGGACCACGAATCTGCTGAGCCAGCATCTCAAGTAGGGAAACTCCTTCTAGTTGAGATTTCTTTAGCGCAGCCTGTTGCTTCCGAATCTCTTCCATATCAACTACAAACTTCAGCCTCAGTTGCTCGGATTCTGCTTTCGCCGTCCTCATATCAGCAATTGTTCTGCGCACATTCACATCAAGCTGTGGTTCAAGCTCAGACTATGAAAGACATGATTCCACACGGACCTTCTTTGAGAAAGTATGCTTTCCACTCTTCGGCATGACAACTTCACTATCATTCTCGTCCTCAACCTCTGAAGCAGATCGAGACATCACCCTTTTCTTGCTTGCCTATCAAGCATGCAAAGAAAATAGATGAAAATAACAGATAAAAAGAATGTACAGAACATAGATGAAACTAGCAAATGACAAGCATGTACAAAAAATTGATGAAAGCAAGCAGATTATAGTCAAACAACGTTGTGTGTTATCAACTAGCTGATGAGAAGCATAGATGAAACAGCAAGTGTCAAGCATGTGAGGAAGATAGATGAAAATAGCAGATGACAAGCATGCACAAAAAATTGATAAAAGCTAGCAGATTATAGTCAAACATCGGTGTGTGTCATGAACTAGCTGATGAGAAGCATAGATGAAACGGCAAGTGGCAAGCATGTGAGGAAGATAGCTGAAAATAGCAGATGACAAGCATGTACAAAAAATTGATGAAAACTAGCAGATTATAGTCAAACAACGGTGTGTGTCATGAACTAGCTTATGAGAAGCATAGATGAAACAGCAGGTGTCAAGCATGTGTGGAAGATAGATGAAAATAGTAGATGACAAGCATGTACAAAAAATTGATGAAAACTAGCATATTATAATCAACCAACTGTGTGTGTAATGAACTAGTAGATGAGAAGCATAGATGGAATAGCAGGTGTCAAGCATGTGAGGAAGATATATGGAAACCATGTTGAAATGACAACAACAACCTTAATTACTATAAGTGGGTTTCACGGCCTTAATTAGCTTGCTAAAACTTCTTATAGTATGGAATAGAGTAAGTAGCACAAAATATATGGCGCCACATTGATCAAACAGTTCAACACAAGATAATTAAGATGCACCCTAGTTGTTGCGATATCATGAAAGAATGTTGAGCTACCGGGTTAGGGAATAACCTGCAGCTCATTGTCCACGCTGGATTGTGATTGATATGACACGACTCCTTCAGTGGCATCTGATTCCTCTTCAACATCATACACAGGAATGTACTGAGATTCAGAGTCTAGCTTCTTGGTCTTTTGGGGGGGGGGTACAGTAGGACATGAAAGAAAACTTGATGGCTTTACGCCTAGTTCATGCATCTTTGCATTGTTTGCCATGATAGTTCTGGCACGCTCTTCTTCAATGGGGTGTAGTGGCGATCCTAGCATGAATAAAGAACTAAAAGTAAAGTACAAATATAACGCTTCATAAGAACCTAATAAAGCATAAATAATTAAGGCACTCATCTTGTAAGAGCAGTCGAGTGCAAGTAATATAAATTCTGATCCTAACTAAGATTGATAGGATCACAATCAAAGTGAAATTAAACATAATACGTAGTATACAAGCTAGATTGCTGCAAATGAGCAAATTTTTACCAAGCAAGAAGGCCCCCCTTCCTATTTCCGTTACAAGAAACTGTTTAGAGAGATTTATTGCATCAAACATTAGCAGTATAATTAGGATAATAATGAAGCATCGAACATATGATTAAACAGACAACCAATTTAGAAAGATTAACTGCATCGAACATAAGAAGGAGAATAAGGAAGCATCAAACATACAATTAAATAAACAAAAGCAATTTAGAGAGAATAGTTGCCTGCATCTTTAGGGTCTTCTGTCTTGCTGCGTTTCTCGCCTTCAATCTTCACTCGTTTCAGCGTGCTTGCAGACATTGACGGTGATGTTGCGGCGAGGTTGGAGACGAGGTGGCAGATCTGGATGTACGGCGAGGTCGGTGGCGAGGTGGCTGACCGGCGAACACGGTGTTAAGGTGGCTGACCGGCGAGCACGGCGTGAGGTGGAAGATAACGTACGGCGAGGTTGGAGACGATGTGGCAGACAGGCGAACACAACGGTGAGGTAGCGGATCTGGACGGTGAAAAGGCCGGTGATGTGGCAGATCTGGAGGGTGATCTCGACGGCGACGAGGGAGTTCTGGCAAGCGAGCTATACAGCGAGATGTGAGACCGGGGGAATAGAGGATCTGTTTTGGGAGGACAAGGGGGAGTGGATATTTCGAAATAGTGGCTTTCTCTTTCGGCGAGAGGGCCGATCGAGCGGATAAGGCAGGGTTTCGGAACGATTACAGAAATGCCCTCCAGGCTAAAGGTTGCCAGTTGTGTGCGGGAAGGCTGAGAATTAAATTATCCTTGCACGAAAAAATTTGGGCAGGCTGTCCTGGCGCGAATTTTTCGGAGCGACGCGAAATTTTTGCGGAACTGCGGGAAACTTTGCTAGCCGTCCGGGTATGATGGGTGGCTTAAAAAAATTGAGCATTTATGCAACTATTTAGTACTAAATATTGTGAAAAAATCCCGAAAGTATTTACCTAAAATCATGGAAAGGGTCAATTATGTGGAATACTACTACATGTTGATTGGTGGCTTGAACTTTGCTAGCCGTTGGATGCTAGTCAACTTTTTTGTCTACACCTATCACCGGTGTCGGAAGGGGGTAGACCACTGTTCTTTTTTGCTTGGTTCTGTTAAGTTAGGCCATAGTTACATGGATAACCCAAATATAGATCTACTTGTAATAAGATTCCCTCTAGTTTGCCCGAAGAAACCATAGCCATGATGGGGGGAAAAGACGGAACTGTCGTTCTGGACCCTCTACATAAGTCGGAAGGGGGTTGAAAATTGGAACCAATTTCTTGGTTTTGTCAGGTTAGGCACAAGGAACACCCAAGACAATGGTAGCGCCCACCTCTTGGCAAGATTTCCCCAGTTCCGTCAGATCCGGGACTTTCGGGCTCTAAGTAGTCCTCGCACATGCTGAGAGAATCTGACGTCGGTGAAGTGCACCCTAACACAGAGAGCAAGGGAATCTTGCGCATACAAGACCCATGAAACACTCTAACACACATGGTATGGCATACGCTGGCATTTGGTGACATTAGAATGATCCGGAGCCCCCTCTACGGAGAAACCATAGCCCCGCTGTGAAAAAAGACGAAATTGCCGTTCTGGCCCCTCTACGTGAGCCGGAAGGGGATAGAAAAGTGGAACAAATTGCTTGGTTGTGTTAGGTAAGGCCCAATGAACACCCAAGACAATTGTAGGTCCTACCTCCTGGCAAGATTCCCCCAGTTCCGTCAGATCTGGGAGTTTTGGGCTCTAAGTAGTCCTCAAACTCGCGAAAGAGAATCCGACGCCGGTTCATCCCTAATACTGGGAGCGAGGGAATCTTGGGCATCCAAGACCCATGACACACTATAACACACGTGGTATGACATACCATGGGATTTGGTGGCATTCAAACGATCTCGAGCCCCCTCTCCGGAGAAACCATAGCCCCGATGAGGAAAAATACGGAATTGTCGTTCTGGCCCCTCTAAGTGAGCCGGAAGGGGGTAGCAAAGTGGAACCAATTGCTTCGTTTTTCTAGGTTAGGCCCAAGGAACACCCAAGAAAATGGTTGGGCCCACCGTTTGGCAAGATTTCCCCAGTTCCGTCAGTTCCGGGAGTTTCGGGTTAATCCTGGAACCGGCAAAGAGAATATGACGCCGGTGAGTCCTAACATAGAGAGCGATGGAATGTTGGCCATCCAAGACCTATGACACACTCTAACACACATGGTATGGCATAACATGGGATTTGGTGTCATTCATACGATCCGGAGCCCACTCTCCGGAGAAACCATAGACCCAATGTGGAAAAAGACGAAACTGCCGTTCTGGCCACTCTACATGAGGCAGAAAGGAGTAGAAAAGTGGAACCAATTGCTTGTTTGTGTTAGGTTATGCCAAAGGAACACTTAAGACAATGTTGGGTCCACCTGTTGGCAAGATTCCCCGAGTTCCGTCGGTTTCGGGAGTTTCGGGCTCTAAGTAGTCCTTGAGCACGCCAGAGAGAATCCGACGCCGGTGAAGCCCTAACAGAGAGAGAGGGAATCTTGTGAATCCAAGACCCATGACACAATATAACACACATCGTATGGCGTACCTTGGGATTTGGTGGCATTCAGACGATCTAGAGGCCCCTCTCCAGAGAAACCATGGCCCCGCTTGGGAAAAATACGGAACTGTTGTTCTGGCCCCTCTACGTTAGGCGGAAGGGGGTAGCACAGTGGAACCAACTTCTTGGTTGTATTATGTTAGGCCCAAGGAACACCAAAGAAAAGGGTAGGGCCCACCTCCTGGCAAGATTCCCGTAATTCCGTGAGATATGGGAGTTTCGGGCTCTGAGTAGTCTTGGAACCCGTGAAAGAGAATGCGGCACCGGTGAATCCATAACACAAAGAGTGAGGGAATTTTGGGAATACAAGAACCATGCCACAATCTAACACATATGGTTTGGCATACCCTAGGATTGGGTGGGAATTTAGACGTTCCGGAGCCCCTCCCCGGAGAAACCCTAGGTCTGTTGTAGAAAAAGAAGAAACTGCCGGTCTGGCCCCTCTACGTGAGCCGGAAAGGGGTAGCAAAGTGGAACTAATTGCTTGGTTGTGTTATTTTAGGCCCAAGTAACACCAAATAAAATGGTAGGACCCACCCTTGGCAAGATTCCCCCTGTTTCGTCAGATTCGGGAGTTTCGGGCTCTAAATAGTTTTGGAACCCGCTAGAGAGAATCCGACGCCGGCAAAGTCCTAACACACAAAGAGAGGGAATCTTGGGAATCCAAGAACCATGAAACACTATAACACACATGGTATGGAAAACCATGGGATTTGGTGGTATTCAGACGATCTAGAGCCCCTCTCCGGACAAACCCTAGCCCCGCTGGGAAAACAGACGGAACTGTCGTTCTGGCCCCTCTACGTGAGCCGGAAGGGGGTAGCAAAGTGGAACCAACTTCTTGGTTGTGTTATTTTAGTCCCAATGAACACCGAAGACAATGGTAGGGCCCACCTCTTGGCAGGATTCCCCCTGTTTCGTCACATCCGGGAGTTTCGGGCTCTGAGTAGTCCCTGAACCCGCCAGAGAGAATCGTACGCCGGTGAAGCCATAACACACCGAGTGAGGAAATGTTGGGCATCCAAGACACATGAAACACTCTAACACACATGGTATGTCATACCATGGGATTTGGTGGCATTTAGACGATATGTAGGCCCCTCTCCGAAGAAACCATAGCCCCTCTAGGCAAAAAGACGAAATTGCCGTTCTGGCCCCTCTACGTGATCCAGAAGGGGGTAGAAAAGTGGAACCAACTGCTTGGTTGTATTAGTTTAGGCCCAATTAACACCCAAGACAATGGTAGGGCCCGCCTCTTGGTCAGATTCCCCGAGTTCCGTCAGTTCCGGGAGTTTCAGGCTCTAAGTAGTCCTGGAACCCGCCAGAGAGAATCTGACACCGGTGAAGCCCTAACACACACACAGAGAGAGAGAGGGAATATTTGGCATCCAAGACCCACGACACACTATAACACACATGGTACGGAATACCATGGGATTTGGTGGCATTCAGACGATCTGGAGGCCCCTCTCCGGAGAAACCATGCATAGGCCCGCTGGGAGAAAAGACGGAACTGCCGTTCTCACCCCTCTATGTTAGGCGGAAGGGGGTAGCAAAGTGGAACCAAATGCTTGGTTGTATTAGGTTAGGCCCAAGGAACACCCAACAAAATGGTAGGGCCCACCTCTTGGCAAGATTCCCCCAGTTCCGTCAGATCCGGGAGTTTCAGGCTCTAAGTAATCCTGGAACCCGCCAGAGAGAATCTAACACCGGTGAAGCCCTAACACAGAGAGAGAGTGAATCTTGGGAATAAAAGACCCATGCCACACTCTAACACACATGTTATTCCATACCATGGGATTTGGTGGCATTCAGACGATCCGGAGCTAGCCCCCTCTCCTGAGAAACCATAGCCCCGCTGGGAAAAACACGGAACTACCGTTTTGGCCCCTCTACTTGAGCCGGAAAGGGGTAGAAAAGTGGAACCAATTGCCTATTTGTGTTAGGTTAGGTCCTAGGAACACCCAAGAAAATGGTTGGTCCCACCTGTTGGCAAGATTCCCCGAGTTCCATCAGTTTAGGGAGTTTCGGGCTCTAAGTAGTCCTGGAACCCGCCAGAGAGAATCTGACGCGCCGGTGAAGCCATAACAGAGAGAGAGGGAATCTTGGGCATCCAAGACCCTTGAAACACTATATACACGCACATGTTATGGCATACCATGGTGTATTTGGTGGCATTCAAACGATCTAGAGGCCCCTCTCTATAGAAAACCATAGCCCCGCTAAGAAAAAGACGGAACTGCCGTTTTGGCCCCTCTACATGGGCCGGAAAGGGGCAGCAAAGTGGAACCAATTACTTGGTTGTGTTAGGTTATGCCCAATTAACACCCAATAAAATGGTAGGTCCCACCTCTTGGCAAGATTCCCCCCGTTCCATGAGATCCGGGAGTTTCGGGCTCTAAGTAGAACCCGCGAAAGAGAATCTGATGCCAGTGAAGCCATAACACAGGGAGTAAGGGAATCTTGGGAATCCAATACCCATGCCACACTCTAACACACAAGGTATGGAATACCGTGGGATTTGGTGGCATTTAGACGGTCATGAGGCCCCTCTCCAGAGAAACCATAGCCCCGCTGGGAAAAAGACAGAACTGCTGTTCTGGCCCGTCTACATGAGCCGGAATGGGGTAACAAAGCAGAACCAATTGCTTTGATGTGTTAGGTTAGGCCCAAGTAACACCCAAGACAATGGTAGGTCCCACCTCTTGGCAAGATTCCCCCCATTCCGTGAGATCTGGGAGTTTCGGGCTCTAAGTAGTCCTGGAACCCGTGAAAAAGAATGCGGCGCCAGTGAAGCCATAACACAAAGAGTGATGGAATCTTGGGCATCCAAGACCCATGCCACAATATAACACAAACGGTTTGGCATACCCTAGGATTGGGTGGGAATTCAGACGCTCCGGAGCCCCCTCCCCGGAGAAACCCTAGGTCTGCTGGAGAAAAAGAAGAAACTGGTGGTCTGGCCCCTCTACGTGAGCCGGAAAGGGGTAGCAAAGTGGAACTAATTGCTTGGTTGTGTTATTTAGGCCCAAGTAACACGAAATAAAATGGTAGGACCCACCTCTTTGCAAGATTCCCCCTGTTCTCTCAGATCCGCGAATTTCGGGCTCTAAATAGTTTTGAAACCTTGGGCGAAGGCCTAACACACAAAGAGAGGGAATCTTGGGCATCCAAGACCCATGACACACTATAACACACATGGTATGGCATACCATGGGATTTGGTGGTATTCAGACGATCCAGACTCCAGAGCCCCTCTCCGGAGAAACCCTAGCCCCGTTGGGAAAACAGACGGAACTGTCGTTCTAGCCCCTCTACGTGAGCCGCAAGGGGGTAGCAAAGTGGAACAAACTTCTTGGTTGTGTTAGTTTAGGACCAATGAACACCCAAGACAATGGTAGGGCCCACCTCTTGGCAGGATTCCCCCTGTTTCGTCACATCCGGGAGTTTTGGGCTCTGAGTAGTCCTTGAACCCGCTAGAGAGAATCCGACGCGGGTGAAGCCACAACACACCGAGTGAGGAAATTTTGGGCATCCAAGACCCATTAAACACTCTAACACACATGTTATGTCATACCATGGAATTTTGTGGCATTCAGACGATCCGGAGGCCCCTCTCCGAAGAAACCATAGCCCCGCTAGGCAAAAAGACGGAACTGCCGTTCTGGCCCCTCTACGTGAGCTGGAAGGGGGTAGCAAAGTGGAACCAGATTCTTGGTTGTGTTATTTTAGGCCCAATGAACACCCAATACAATGGTAGGGCCCACCTCTTGGCAAGATTCCCTGAGTTCCGGGAGTTTCGGGAGTTTCGGGCTCTAAGTAGTCGTGGAACCCGCCGGAGAGAATCCGACGCTGGTGAAGCCCTAACACAGAGAGAGAAGAGAGGGAATCTTGGGCATCCAATACCCACGACACACTATAACACACATGTTATGGAATACCATGGGATTTGGTGGCATTCAGACGATCTGGAGGCCCCTCTCCGGAGAAACCATGCATAGCCCCGCTGGGAAAAAAGACGAAACTGCCGTTCTGGCCCCTCTACGTTAGGCGGAAGGGGGTAGCAAAGTGGAACCAACCGCTTGGTTGTATTAGTTTAGGCCCAAGGAACACCCAACAAAATGGTAGGGCCCACCTCTTGGCAAGATTCCCTCTGTTTCGTCAGATCTGGGAGTTTTAGGCTCTAAGCAATCCTCGAACCCGCGAGAGAGAATCAAACACCGGTGAAGCCCTAACACACACATAGAGAGTGAATCTTGGGAATACAAGACCCATGCCACACTCTAACACACATGGTATGCCATACCATGGGATTTGGTGGCATTCAGACGATCCGGAGCCCCCTCTCCAGAGAAACCATAGCCCCGCTGGGGAAAAGACAGAACTGCCGTTTTGGCCCCTCTACTTGAGCCAGAAAAGGGTAGAAAAGTGGAACCAATTGCTTGTTTGTGTTAGGTCAGTCTCAAGGAACACCCAAGAAAAATGGTTGGGCCCACCTGTTGGCAAGATTCCCCGAGTTCCATCAGTTTAGGGAGTTTTGGGCTCTAAGTAGTCCCGGAACTGCACGGCGGTGAAGCCATAACAGAGAGAGAGAGAGGGAATTTTGGGCATCCAAGACCCATCACACACTATACACACACATGGTATGGCATACCATGGTGTATTTGGTGGCATTCAGACGATCTGGAGGCCCCTCTCCAGAGAAACCATAGCCCCGCTGGGAAAAAGATGGAACTGCCATTTTGGCCCCTCTACGTGAGCCGGAAAGGGGTAGAAAAGTGAAACCAATTACTTGGTTGTGTTAGGTTATTCCCAAGTAACACCCAATAAAATGGTAGGTCCGACCTCTTGGCAAGATTCCCCCCGTTCCGTGAGATCCGGGAGTTTCGGGCTCTAAGTAGAACCCGCGAAAGAGAATCTCACGCCGGTGAAGCCATAACACAGGGAGTAAGGGAATCATGGGAATCCAATACCCATGCCACACTATAACAAACAATTTATGGCATACCGTAGGATTTGGTGGCATTCAGACGGTCCGGAGGCCCCTTTCCAGAGAAACCATTCATAGCCCCGCTGGGAAAAACGGAACTGCCGTTCTGGCTCGTCTACGTGAGTCGGAATGGGGTAACAAGCGGAACCAATTGCTTGGATGTGTTAGGTTAGGACCAATTAACACCCAAGGCAATGGTAGGTCCCATCTCTTGGCAAAATTCCACACCCCCCCCCATTCCGTGAGATCTGGGAGTTTTGGGCTCTGGGGAGTCCTCTAACCCTTGAAAGAGAATGCGGCTCCGGTGAAGCAATAATAAAAAGAGTGAGGGAACCTTGGGCATCCAAGATCCATGCAACAATCTAACACGCATGGTTTGGCATACCCTAGGATTGGGTGGGAATTCAGACGCTCCGGAGCCCCTCCCCGGAGAAACCTCAGGTCTGCTGGAGAAAAAGAAGAAACTGCCGGTCTGGCCCCTCTACATGAGCCGGAAAGGGGTAGCAAAGTGGAAATAATTGCTTGGTTGTGTTATTTTAGGACCAAGTAACAACAAATAAAATTTTAGTACCCACATCTTGGCAAGATTCCCCCTGTTCCGTCAGATCGGGGAGTTTCGGCCTCTAAATAATTTTGGAACCCGATAGAGAGAATCCGACGCCGGCGAAGGCCTAACACAAACAGAGAGGGAATCTTGGTCATACAAGACCCGTGACACACTATAACACACATGGTATGGCATATCATGGGATTTGGTGGTATTCAGACGATCCAGAGCCACTCTCTGGAGAAACCCTAGCCCCGCTGGGAAAACAGATGGAACTGCCGTTCTGGCCCCTCTATGTGAGCCGGAAGGGGGTAGCAAACTGGTACCAACTGCTTGGTTGTGTTAGTTTAGGCCCAATGAACACCCAAGACAATGCTAGGGCCCACCTCTTGGCAGGATTCCCCCTGTTTCGTCACATCCGGGAGTTTTGGGCTCTGAGTAGTCCTTGAACCCGCTAGAGAGAATCCGACGCCGGTGAAGCCATAACACACCGAGTGAGGGAATGTTGGGAATCCAAGACCCATGAAACACTCTAAAACAAATGGTATGTCATACCATGGGATTTTGTGGCATTCAAATGATCCGGAGCCCCCTCTTCGGAGAAAACCATAGCCCCGCTAGAGAAAAAGACGGAACTGCCGTTCTGGCCCCTCTACGTGAGCCGGAAGGGGGTAGCAAAGTGGAACCAACTGCTTGGTTGTGTTAGGTTAGGCCCAACGAACACCCAAAACAATGGTAGGGCCCACCTCTTGGCAAGATTCCCCGAGTTTCATCAGTTCCGGGAGTTTCGGGCTCTAAGTAGTCATGGAACCCGCCAGAGAGAATCCAACATCGGTGAAGCCCTAACAAAGAGAGAAAGGGAATCTTGGGAATACAAGACCCACGACACACTATAACACACATGGTATGGAATACCATGGGATTTGGTGGCATTCAGACGATCTGGAGGCCCTTCTCCGGAGAAACCATGCATAGCCCCGCTGGGAAAAAAGACGGAACTTGGCCCCTCTACGTTAGGCGGAAGGGGGTAGCAAAGTGGAACCAAGGAACACCCAACAAAATTGTAGGGACCACCTCTTGGCAAGATTCCCCCAGTTCCGTCAGATCCAAGAATTTCAGGCTCTAAGTAATCCTGGAACCCGCCAGAGAGAATCTGACGTCGGTGAAGCCCTAACATAGAGAGAGCGAGTGAATCTTGGGAATACAAGACCCAATCCACACTCTAACGCACATGGTATGCCATACCATGGGATTTGGTGGCATTCAGACGATCCGGAGCCCCCTCTCCAGAGAAATCATAGCCCCGCTGGGAAAAAGATGGAAATGCCGTTTTGGCCCTCTACTTGAGCCAAAAAGGGGTAGAAAAGTGGAACCAATTGCTTGTTTGTGTTAGGTTATGCCCAAGGAACACCCAAGAAAATGGTTGGTCCCACCCGTTGGCCATATTCCCCGAGTTCCATCAGTTTAGGGAGTTTCGGGCTCTAAGTAGTCTTGGAACCAGCCAGAGAGAATCTGACGCGTCGGTGAAGCACTAACAGAGGGAGAGAGAGAGAGAGAGAGGGAATCTTTGGAATCCAAGACCCATGACACACTATACACACACATGGTATGGCATACCATGGTGTATTTGGTGGCATTCAAACGATCTGAGTAGTCCTGGAACCCGCGAAAGAGAATGTGGCGCCGGTGAAGCCATAACACAAAGAGTAAGGGAATCTTGGGAATCCAAGACCCATGCCACAATCTAACACACATGGTTTGGCATACCCTAGGATTGGGTGGGAATTCAGACGCTCCGGAGCCCCTCGCCGGAGAAACCCTAGGTGTGCGGGAGAAAAAGAAGAAACTGTCGGTCTGGCCCCTCTACGTGAGCCGGAAAGGGGTAGCAAAGTGGAACTAATTGATTGGTTGTGTTATTTTAGGCCCAAGTAACACAAAATAAAATGGTAGGACCCACCTATTGGCAAGATTCTCCTGTTCTGTCAGATCTGGGAGTTTCGGGCTCTAAATAGTTTTGGAACCCGCTAGAGAGAATCCGACGCCGGTGAAGTCCTAACACACAAAGAGAGGTAATCTTGGGAATACAAGACCCATGACACACTACAACGCACATGGTATGCCACATACCAAGGGATTTGGTGGTATTCAGACGATCCAGAGCCCCTCTCCGGAGAAACCCTGGCCCCGCTGGGAAAAAAGATGGAACTGTTGTTCTGGCCCGTCTACGTAGCCGGAAGGGGGTAGTAAAGTGGAACTAATTGCTTGGCTATGTTAGGTTAGGCCCAAGTAACACCCAAGACAATGGTAAGGGCCCACCTCTTGGCAGGATTCCCCATGTTTCGTCACATCCGGGAGTTTCGGGCTCTGAGTAGTCCTTGAACCCGCCAGAGAGAATCCGTTGCCGGTGAAGCCATAACACACCGAGTGAGGGAATGTTGGGCATACAAGACCCATGGAACACTATAACACACATGGTATGTCATACCATGGGATTTTGTGACATTCAGACGATCCGGAGCCCCTTCTCCGGAGAAACCATAGCCCCGCTAGGTAAAAAGACGGAACTGCAGTTCTGGCCCCTCTACGTGAGCCGGAAGGGGGTAGCAAAGTGGAACGAAATGCTTGGTTTTGGTAGGTTAGGCACAAGACAATGGTAGGGCCCACCTCTTGGCAAGATTCCCTCGCTTCGCTGGAACATTGATATGTTGACGAGAAGTCAACCTTTTGGTCTACCCCTATGACCAGCGTCGGAAGGGGGTAGACCTCAATACTATTTTGCTTGGTTGTGTTAGGTTAGACCTAAGCTACATTAATAACCAAAATCTAGCTATACTTTTAACAATATTCCCTCCGATTTGCCCGAATGGGGAGCATCGACGGTTCGAGACCTATAAGTGTAGTGCATAACCTTCCTATGTGATGCCGGTGAAACAAGTCACACCTATGGGTAGTATATTGGCCCCTCCCCACCTCGATCCCAGCACAGGTTTATAGGCATTCTTAGTGCCCCACCATGGTTTACGTAGGATTCCGACACTTCAGAGCCCAACGCTTCACTAGAACATTGATCTGTTGACCAGAAGTCAACCTTTTGGTCTACCCCTATGACCGCGTCGGAAGGGGGTAGAACACAATACTATTTTTCTTGGTTGTGTTAGGCTAGGCCATAACTATATTAATAACCAAAAATCTAGCTATAATTTTAACAGTATTCCCTCTGTTTTCCCCGAAAGGGGGGGACATCGAATGTTTATAACTAAACTGGAGTAGTACATATATATTAGTAAGTATAGATCATTACATTCTAATTAAAAATACGGCGGGAAATATAAATTAGGCCTAAACTATCCTAGATGCCGGTCCGGCCGTCCTCCTTGTCGTCGCTCGCTGCCATGCTGGCCTGGTCATCGTTCGGCGCCATGGATGGTGCACGCGTCGGAGCACGCGTCCCATCAGAGTAAATGGCGGCGACATGCAAACCGCAATGACCCTGGCGACGCTTGGGGAGCCGAGATGGCTGCATACCGCGTTAATTCTAGGCGTGCGGCAGAGGCGAAGCACCGCCCCGCCGCCTGGTGCAGGTCGCGTCCCATCGCCGCCATTACGCACGGCAGGCTAACCACCACCTGCACGACGCCGTGTGCATGTCCAAGGTGTGTGAATGCGAGGCGTGTTGGCACGTAACCACATGTTCGTCACCTAGGCTGTATACACATGGTAGTTGTGTTGGCACGTACCATTATTTGTAGTGAACTTGGCAAAGATTGGTACCACCTTTCGCAAGCAAACACGTGTCATATCGTTTTGTACGCGTACACGTATAAAATGGTATCCTCTTTTCTACACGTACGATAGAGCCTTTGATATTCGCTGACTTGGTGGGGTGAGCTTTGTGGTGAATTTGGGTCACTGATTGGTGGCCCCGCTGCGTCCCGGGCCCCACTTGCCACTGACTAAATGTCACATCATTCTATGTTGACTAAGTCAGCCGGCGCGTTCCCACCATGCATGCATGCGCACACGACATGGCGACCAGTCGAAACGGGGCGGCCTCGAAACGGCACTCCGTATATAAAGCTCCTGCTGCATCGCCTCTCTCCCTCATCCATTCTCCCCCATTTCTAGTAAAAAAAACCCACCCCGCATCGTCTCCCAGCCCTCCTCCCAACTGCCGAGCGCAAAACCGCGAGGCGGTTCCGCAGAATGGAAGGTTCGTAGCAGGAGAACGACGGTGTCGTCCCTTCTGTTGTTGTCGCCGCAGGAGCCTCCCATGACGGTTCCAGTTCGTCGCAGCCGCAGGATGTCGTCGCTGCCGCAGGTTCGTCAGCCGGCCATGGCGCTTTGAGTGCACCGCCTGCTTCTGCCGCGGTGGAGGCGCCTGCTTCTTTCCCTTTCCTGGCAGATCTGGGTGATCCCTACGGGGATTACCTGGCGTTCGACGAGGACGTCGATGACTAGGACTCTGACGTATCTATGTCCAGGACGGCTTAGTTTATTGTCAAATATCCAGGGTTTGTGCATGATTGCATGTATACTTTGGTTTTTTGTAAAGTTTGGGCTTCTGGTGTTTGCGGTTGCATCTGTTCTTTAGGAGTTCGAGGTTTTTTGTATTCGGGATTAAAAGGTTTGTAGTTGAATCTATACCTAGGGATTCGAGGGTTTTTTGTACACGCAAGTTCAAGATTCAGAGGTCTGCTTGCATCTGTACTTAGAGACCAAAGAGAAAAACATTGTAGAAAAATAGACATGTACTAGACACTAAATTGGCAATATAGATGTCCTGATGTGAAACTAATAACATCTATGCATGAATCTTTTTAAATGATCTTCTATATAGAGTTATGGATTATCAAATATAGATGAGATTTGATTCAGAGGTTGTAGTTGCATTTGTACTTAGGGGTTCGTAGTTTTTTTGTATTTTAGGGATTCAGAGGTTGTAGGTGCATCTGTTCTTATGGCTTCTAGTTTTTTGTGTGCATGTTAGCATGCATGTGAGTTAGAGATTCTACGTTTTTTTGGAGGCATTTTCAATTTGTGTAGTTATTTTGCCTCGCAGACACTCTTGACACATTATGAATTTGTTGCAAAATCACATATTGTACCCCCGTGCATGATAATTCCTTGATCCAGTTTATGCATATAATTAAAGATCGATTCTTGTATGATATTTTTGATCTGGTAAGGTATAATAACATGTCCTGATTAGAATATTAATATGTTGAATGTTATCTTAGATCATCAATGAATTCCTGATGTGTTATTATCTGTTTTTGTGCAGTAGTTCACCAAATATATATAGTGGAAACTGTAATGTTGTATAAAATTCGACACATTTTTCTCAACATTGATGTCCTCTTTATGGCGCATCTGCTAAATAAGTTACTTGAAGAAGTGTATGCAAATAAATGAAGAACTACTATTTCTTTATGTTCTTTGTGATCTGGTTAGGTATATTACTCTTTTGCCAATAAGATTGTGTTGCTAACTTTTGTTTTATTGCAAATTTGCAATAAGAAGATCTGGAAGTCGGCTCGAGTGAGGATGATAGGGCTGCGAAGAGCAGATATGTCCTGAGGAAGCTGCAGGCGGGCACCATTCGGTACCATCGTCACGGAAACTTGTTCTGCCCTTTCTGTGTCAGAAAGGTAGCCAACGATCGCAACAGCATGATCCGACATGCCGTCGGTGTGGGAAATGGCCCTGAGAATCGTGCACCCCATGTTAGGTCCAAGCACGTTGCCTACGACGTCTTCCTGAAGAAGCTGCTTGCGCATGATATCATCGCAGGTCGTGCGACACCTCCTCCTCGGCCTTTCTCCAACGAGGCCAGGAGGGCCATGAAGGATCGGAAGTGGGAAATCATGTTCTGCAGCTGGACTTCAACGAGGCCAGGAGGGCCATGAAGGCTCGGAAGCGGCAGAACATGATGTAGCTGCTGTTGTTGCACTCATTGTTGCATCTTGCCCGCTGTGTTTGTGTTATCTCTTACTTCTGGTAGTGTCGTCTGGTGTGTGCGTAGTAAGAACTTTTAAAGAACCTCTATCATGTTGGTATGTAAGAACCTAATATGTATGTTATATCAGTATATGTTTCTTAACCCAATCATGTTTTAAGGATGTCAAAAAGACTTATTAGGCATGATTTAGTAATAAGTGGATGTGACAACTCATTGATCCGGTCGATCAATGAATTGTCACATCCCTATACTACTGGATCATGCCTAATAAGCCAATAGTTGGTGCAACATCACAATTGTGAGTAACAAGACTCGATCTTTGGTGTGTGGAAATGAGTCAGCCCCTCCCCCCACCATTAGGCACTGTCTTATTTTGCAATTATTTGCTAACTAAAATAAAGAAGAATCCGAAGAAGTAGAATAAAAATGCGATCAGATCCTAATTAAGACTCTTTTCCTTTTGGTTCTTTTTTTATTTTTTTTAATCCGAAAAACAAGAATAAATTATGACTAACAGCCGCGCGCCAAGTCTCCACGGAATCAGCCTCACGCAGGGTCCCACTCGCCAGCGTCTACGCGCCAAATCTCCACCACACCGCGCTCCTCCACTGAAAGCGACCTCCACAGAAAGCCTCCACTTCGCCCTCCCGCCCAGAGGGCGGCTGCCACGGCTTCGCCCTCCCCCGTCCTCGGTGTCGTTCTCAAACAATGACTGGTAGGCCATGGTTCCCTCCTGTCATGGGATAATCACGGCAGACGTTACCGGGGGTAACTTATCTTGGGGCAATTCGACTTTGGTGTTTGGGAGAGGGTTTAGCTCAAGGGAAACCATGGCGATATGCGATCTGGTAGCCGGCAATCGAGTCGCCGAGTCTACGATCTGAATATATTATCTCAACTCTCGTGTTACAAGGGATACTCGAATATCTCGTGTTCGTGTGATTTTTGTGATCTTGTCTAATCTAACCCTAGGGGCCGGCTTATATAATATCCGGACCCCCTGGCTTACCATCCAAGGCATACTCGGAGTCCTACCCGGACACTGCTTACAAACCCTAAGTTTCCCTATCGGAACCCACAAACCGGGTTACGGGGCCTACACTCTTGGGCCTTCTAGAAACTCCTTTTCCCTAAGCCGGATCTTGCGCAGCATCCTTTGGGCCGAATTACACCTTGGCGTTAGCCTACCGGGTTATCATCCCTCCATCAGTAGTCCCCAGAATAGCTTGGGCTTCACGGGATCCTCCTTGAAGCGCATGCTATTCCCTGTAAAAATAACAAACATACAAGTTCATAGAGGTCGGGTTAGGTTGCTTTGATAAACAGCTAGGCCTAACTCCACTGGTGGTCCATATAATAACCCGGCTTTCTCTGAATCGGTCTTTACTTTTCCGGGTCAATGCTCCGAAGGAAACGCAAAAGACCCGGCTTATTTCGTTCATTTATTGGCCCGGATATCACGGAAGGGATTTGCTTCCTATCCTTTCCGGATATCGCGCACGGGTACTTAACGCATATCCCAAAACTTACGGACGGGTATCCCTCCCGAAAATTTTGGCTCCCGCTCACTTGACCTAGTTTTCCCCACCCGCACCTATAAATAGATGCCCTAGGGGGTAACCTAGCCCAACGCTCCATTTCTCCCCATCTCTTTCACCTCCGGAGCTCCCTCACTCGAGCTCGCCATCGCGCCACCACGGAGCCCACGGACGCGCCGCCGGAATCGAGCCGCCGCCAACTGCGCTCGTCCTCGACCCGCGCCGCGCCGCCGTCAGCCTCTGCCGCCGCACCCTTGAGCTGTCCGCCGGAAAGCCCCGCAGGCCACCGTGGTTGTGCCATCTGCCTCCGCTGCAACCTCCTCCGGACCTTGCCGGTAAGTTTTCCTCCATGGATTTATCTTCAAGTTTTTTGCTCGGTGTAGATTGGATCTAGGTCCGCCCGCGGGCTATTTTCTTGCTCCGTACCGAATTAGATTGCTCAACTCCATCCTTGATTGTTTAATCGCTCAATTGTAGATCCAATAACACTCTCCTATCACTGGCAACCATTAATTTCTTCGCGAATCTCTCTGCAAATTTTCCAAACTAGGCGTAGTCCGTCAAGATTTTCCGTAGTTGCCCTTCGATACCCGGATAACCCACTGTTTCCGGATCTCTCATTTTACTCTCTAGTTAACCAGACAATCCACCCTCTTTCATAGTTGCTCACTGATACTGAAATAACTCATAGTTTCCGTATTGCTTGTTGATGCTCGGATAACTCGTAGTCTCCGTACTGCTTATTGATACTCGGATAACTCGTAGTCTCCGTACTGCTTATTGATACTCGGATAACTTCGTAGTTTCCGGGTCTTAGTTACTCATGTTTTGTACTCTTTGCCTTGTATTTTGCAGACCGAACAAATGGCTCCCAAGAACAAGGGCAAACAGCCGGCAAAGCCAAAGACGACCCAAGCCATTTCCGCCAACTAGGCTAGGTCCACCGTGACCCAGGCCAAGCTGGAGGAGCTCGCCGAATCAGGCGTCCTCCCTCCTCAAAAGGAGATCCATTGGCGTGTTCCGGGTGACGAGACCCGGCCATCCCCTGGTCCAAATGAGGTAATATGTTTCGTAGAGCACGTGATCCGGGGATTCCGTCCCCCGGGTCACTCTTTTTTCCGCGAAGTCCTCAGCCACTACGGCCTCCGAGTCTTCGACATAGGGCCTAACTCTATGTTGAATATAACTCACTTCATAGTCCTTTGCGAATCCTACCTGTGCATCCCCCCGAACCTCCTTTATTTATTGAACTATTCCAATGCAAACCGTGCCGCGAAAGCGGTGACGGGGCCCTCTTGGCCTGTGGCGGAGTTTCCATCCAACGGCGAAAGAATTCGCCAATGCCGACTTTGAGCCTTAACTCCCACGTTAAGCATTGGCAAAAATCCTTTTTCTACTGCCGGGACATTCCCCACCCGGCGAAAAGAAACTGCCGGGTTACTCTGTGGGGCTCCTCGATCTTTCTGACACCTTTAATGCCTTCGCCTCTGAGTCGGACAGAGAGTCCATCCAGCCCCACCTAGCAAAGATAGCCGTCCTTTCCGCCCAGGGTCTCCTTGGGCTTAATTTGGTTAAGACCTGGGTAGATTTCCGGATTCAGCCCAACTCCATTCGTCCCAAGTTGATGTGCGAGTACTCGGGGCATGTCACAGATGCACTCCGCTACTCTTCGCGGAACTACCCGGCTGGCGACACGAACAAGATCATCAAAAGCTTCCTGACTGAGAAGGTGAAAGTGATAAAAAATATAGCCGGGTTAGAGCCGTTCACTCGGGAAACCCGGCTCTAGCGGTAAGATCCGACTCTTATTCACTTACTCTTGTACTTTTACTTGATACAACTACTAACTCTCACTTTTATGCCTTTATCTCAGGCTAATAATGCTTTTTGGAACATCGAGACCCCCAACTCCGGGAACCCGGAAGAGGAAGAAGAGCCGGCTGACACCGATGAAGCTATCATCCGGGTTTCAATCATCTTAACCTCTATTACTTTGCTTTCCCGTTTTTTTCTCTTTTTCCGACTATGTATTCGTGCCTTTCAGGGATGGATGATAAGGATGACAAGGACGACAAAGAAGACCCGGAAGAAACCGAGAGCGATAAAAGCGAGGCCGAGCCTGAAGTTGAGGTCGGAGCCAAGAGGAAAACCCGAGGGGTTGTTTTCAAGGTTCCATATTCCTCCATGACCTCCCAACCCTATTCTTTTGATAATATGCGCGAACTTAACCGACAATTATCCAATTCGCCACACTTGAAGGACCCGCCTCCGGCCAAGCGCAGGGTAACCCGGAATTCCCCGGGTGACGATCCCCTCAACCCGGGTATTCCCACGTCCCCAGCTCGCCGCACTGGTACTTCTCCATCTCATCCCTCCAACTCACCTCAAAGACACCCTTCCCCCAATCATCCATTAGCCGAACAGTTCCGGGTCTCACTCTCGGATTCTATAACAGCCTCGTCCGCGTCTAGCAGCAAGCTTCCGGCGGATTTCGTGCTGAATGCCGGGTAAGTTATATTTCCTGCTAAGCGATATACTAGTCCTTTTGATAACCTTCACTTTTTGCTACTAACCACTTCTCTTTTCTTTCCTTAGCGCCCAGGTCTCGATCAGTGACCCGGATAACATGGACACGGATAACCGGGAGACTGAAGGGCCGGTTGATGATATGGACGCCGCAACTGGCGGTGCTGGTGAAGAAAACCAAGGACAAGACCCCCTGACAGACTCGGCCCGGCAGGAAGCCGGGTCTCCCAAGCCATCTGAGGAACCTGAGGACGACGACGTCGAGATCCTGGACACGAGGATGGGCACTCCCAATCCTGATACCCAGGCAGCCCGGGTCTCGACCCCAAAGCCGGAGAAGATTCCTCCTCCGAGTGATCAGGCCGCCGGCTCTTCCGGTACCAAGCCCGAAGATATGACCTTTACCCAGATGCTCGACACCCTGCACACCTTGAGGGCTGACGAAGAAAATGTCCTAGAAGCCTTGATAGCCAAACATGAGGTAAATCCGAGTAATATTGCCTGTATATTTGTCTAGTCCCCAAGTTCCGAGTGAACTTATTGATAATTTGCTTGGAACTTTCATATTGTATCCAACTGATAGTTTGCTTTTATCCGGCTAACCCTTCCTTGTGTTTCCACGCAGGCCTTCGTAACCCACTCTGAGAAAGCGTTGGCGAAGGCCACCAAACTCCTCGAGACGGAGGCGACGCTGTGTGAGTCGGCTGAAGCTGACGCCAAGAAGACAGGGAAGATTGCAAGAAAATATAGAAAGAGAGCTCATGCAGCAGAGGATGAATTGACCAAGCTTTCTGTTCAGATTGCCGACACGTATCGTGCTTTGACTGGTAACTATTCCTAACTTAATAACTATAACCCGAATTCTCATTCTGATAAATAGTCGGATTTCCTTACTTAAAGCTTTTTTCTATTTTCTGCAGGTCCGGATGATGTAACTCCGGATGAAGATGACATAGCAAAACTGAAAACCATAAAGAGCATGATCCGGCAGCTCTGTGCCGGAACCAAATGGATTCTTCAGGATTTGAAGTGGCTGGGTGTTGGACATGGTAGCTTGAAGACACTGCTGGACGCATGCTCCACCATCCCCGAGTGGATCGAGCACTGGAAACGCTCGTCCTGCCGGGTTGGAGTAACCCGGGGGCTTGCACTGGCTAAGGCATATTTTCCAAAACTTGAGCTGGCAAAGCTCGTTGGCGGGTTTCCAGAGTTCAACCATGACGGCTCCAGGTTCTCAGCAAAAAACTTCAAGGCGATCCAGAAGGAGGTTCGTCACTTGGCCAGTATTATTGCCGATAGTCTAGACGTCAGCTCGATTGTTCCACCATACGATGCTGACGATAAGGCAATTAAGTCGGATCTTCCAACGCCGTATGACATGCTGGCACGGTGGAAGGCGGAGGCTGCTCAGGCAAGGGAGGAAGCCACGAAGAAGAAGGCTGAGGCCGATTCTGCGCCTGCTACCTCCACGCCGGTTGTTCCTCCTCCCGCACGGGCCGGCACTACTGCTGACCCGGGTGCTACTGCCGCAAAGACTGCTGAAGAACAAGGCAAGGAACAAGACTCGGCTGCCAAGGGCAAGGGCAAGATGGACGACTCGGCCCAAGGGACCGAGTGAACTTTTACCTGCTATCGCCTCGAACACGTCATTCGGCCGATAGGCCTTAAAAACAATTGTTATTTTGATAGTGCACCTGTGCACTTTTTGATACTACTATCGTGGCTTGTAATACATTTAAAACTTTAATAGCTTTCGTGGCCCTTCTGGCCTTTGCATAAATTTGATATTTCCCTGTCTTTTGGACTTTTTCATTCATGGTTTTCCGATTTTCTGCTATGGTTCCTTTTGTGAGACTCGGTTTCCGGGTCTTGTGGGTTTTGACTAGTGGATTTTTTCTAAGTCCCCAAGACTCGGATTTTTGGGTTTTTGAGCTGAATAGCTAGATAATTTGTTTCTTTTTTCAAATTCCCAAGTCCCCAAGGCCCGAAATTCCGAGTCTAGGGTGTTGGGTCTTTTAAAAGGGACAAATTGTTTCTGCTAAGCCCAAAACCTAGAGCCATTTCACATAGGTTTTGAAGTTTATGCTTAATATACTTTGAGTTTCCGGCTATTAACCTTGTACTCTGCATAACTTGTGGTTTAGATGACCCTTTTGACCTTCTTCTACTGTAAGCCGGCTTTCGCGTGGATAATCAATGTTGCTACAGTTGTACGAAGACAGGGTCAGGCAAGTCCCATTGGGCATCATGACTGACTGTAATCATACGCTAGCAAAGCATGCCACATTAGTGCGAGTCACATCAAGATTAAGTAAGAACGGTCAAGAAAGTTTGGCTCCTTTGTCCGGTTATAAGCTTGCAGCCGTACTTATTACAAGTAATCGACCCTTATAACTCAATGGCATCGTGGCCGGGTCTTTGAGTTTGCAACTGTGCTATTCAAGCAATCAGCCCCCAAGACCTAGATATATGCAATTTACGAGGGAAACTAATATATTAAGAACAATAAATAATACTTACCTGGAAGAAAAAATAGAAAAAACAACAGGAATATAAAAACTTAACAAAAAATACATAGGAAAGAAACAAGATACTGTTGATCCATCTCTTTATTGATATGAGAAAAGTTAGGTCAGTAGGCCGCCTCATTAAAAACCCTCCAGTCCCCTTAGGTACCCTGGATAGGAAAAGAGTGCGTCTGAAACCTGCTGCCTGTTACATTGTGTAATTCCACTTATGAATCTAGTCTATTCTAGGTATAGTAGGGACGCAGCTGAGCTACGTTCCATGGTCTTTCTCTTTCTTGCATAGATGAAGTGGTATGAGCGGTGTCATTAACCGTAGCCGACTCTTCCCTTGCATCTATCAAGTAATACGATCCATTGTGTAGATTCCGGCTTATGATGAACGGTCCTTCCCATGGTGGGGATAGCTTGTGTTTTCCTTCCTTTGACTGTACCAGGCGAAGAACCAGGTCTCCTTCCTTGAAGACCCGGGTTTTGACTCTCCGGCTGTGATATCTCCTCAGGTCCTGCTGGTATATGGCTGATCTCTCCAAAGCTTGTTCCCTGTGTTCTTCTAACATATCCACGGCGTCCTGCCGGGTCTTCTCGTTCTCCACCTCGACGTAAGCCGACACTCGAGGCGAGTCATGGATAATATCACTCGGTAATACCGCCTCTGCACCATAAACCATAAAAAACGGTGTCATCTGAGTAGATCTGTTAGGTGTGGTGTTAATTCCCCAAACCACTGAAGGTAACTCCTCAACCCATGCTCCAGCAGCTCTGATGCATGGGACTCATAGACGTGGCTTTACTCCACGAAGTAACTCCTGGTTCGCCCTTTCCACTTGTCCATTGGCTTGTGGATGGGCTACGGAAGCTATGTCAAGCCGGATTCCGTTGTTACCACAGAATTTCTCCATCTCACCAAGGGACATGTTGGTTCCATTGTCGGTAATTATGCTGTGAGGATACCCGAACCGGTAGATGATCCTTTTCAGGAACTTGACCGCCGTAATCGCTTCACAATTGGTAACTGGCATAACTTCAACCCACTTGGTAAACTTATCAATAGCCACCAAGAGATGTGTCTTTTTGCAAGGTGACATGTGAAAGGGGCCAACCATGTCCATACCCCAAACGGCAAACGACCAGGTTAAAGGAATTGTTTGCAACTCCATAGCCGGCACATGGATTTGGCGGGCATACCTTAGACATCCATCGCACCTTGCCACCAATCGTTCCGCGTCTGCTAAGGCTGTGAGCCAGAAGAAACCGTGCCTATATGCTTTGGCCACAAGGGACCTTGTGGATGCGTGATGCCCACAGTCGCCTTCGTGGATCTCTTTCGGGATTTGGCGGCCTTCTTCTGGTGCCACACAGCGCAAAAATACTCCTGCAGCGCTCCTTTTATATAACTCCCCATTGATGATGGAATAACCTTTTGCTCGCCTCAGAATTTTCCTTGCTAGTACCTCTTGTTGTGGTAGCTCGCCCCGTGATAGGTAAGCCAGAAACGGCTCTGTCCACTCGGGAACAGTGCGTATTGTGGCCACGAGCTCCAAATCCGGGTCTTTGTTAGCCACTTCTTCCTCAGACTCGGTTTTAACTGATGGCCGCCATAGCTCGTCCAGGAACACATTGGGTGGAACCGGCTCTCTGCGCGAGCCGAGTCTGGCGAGTGCATCTGCTGCCTCGTTCTTTCTTCTATCTATATGCTCCACCTCATACCCAGAAAAACACCCGGCAACCCTGTCCACCTCTCTGCGGTATGCTGCCATAGTTGCATCTTTTCTATCCCAAGTTCCCGAGACCTGCTGTACCACAAGGTCTGAATCCCCATAGCATCGTATCCTCTTAATGTTCATCTCCTTGGCTATCTTCAATCCATGCAATAATGCCTCATATTCGGCCACGTTGTTGGAACAATCAAAGTGAATCTGCAACACGTAGCTTAACTTGTCTCCTTTGGGTGACGTGAGCACCACTCCAGCTCCTGATCCCTCGTATTGCTTGGAACCATCAAAGTGCATTATCCAAGACTCGGAACTTGGAGTCATTGTAGGCATGCCTGTGTGAGTCCAATCATTAATGAAGTCAACTAGAGCTTGAGATTTGATTGCTGACCTGGGCTCGTAGTTGATGTGATAATCTCCCATCTCGATCGCCCACTTGGCTATTCTACCTGTTGCATCCGAGTTTCTGATGATATCCGACATTGGTATAGAGCTAACCACTGTTATGGGGTGTTCCTGAAAATACGGCTTCAATTTCCGGCTGGCCATGAAGACCCCGAAAACCAGCTTCTGCCAATGTGGGTAGCGCTTCTTTGCTTCTGATAATACCTCGCTAACATAATAAACCGGCCTCTGAACCAGATGATCTTTCCCATCCTCCTTGCGCTCAACAACAACCACTGCGCTAACCGCCCGGGGCCCGGCTGCAACGTACAATAACATGGGCTCTTTAGGACCCGGGGCTGCTAGGACTGGTGCCTCAGATAGCTGCTTCTTTAGTGCTTCGAACGCCTCGTCCGCCTCTTGGTCCCAAACGAATTTGTCGGATTTCCTCAAGAGCCGGTACAAGGGTATTGCCTTCTCTCCGAGTCTTGATATAAACCGGCTCAGCGCTGCCACACACCCTGTAAGCTTCTGAACATGCTTCAGGTTTTCCGGCTTTTTCAGACTCTGGATGGCTTTGATTTTATCCGGGTTTGCCTCAATCCCTCTTTCTGACACGATAAATCCGAGTAACTTCCCTGCTGGAACTACAAACACACACTTTGTCGGGTTCAGTTTCATCTGGTATCTTCTCAGGTTCTTGAATGTTTCCTTCAGATCATCAATAAATTTCTCCGCTTTTCTGGTCTTGATCACCACATCATCCACATAAGCATGAACGTTGCGTCCGATTTGGTCCTCAAAGCACTTCTGAATGCACCGTTGATAAGTTGCGCCAGCGTTCTTCAATCCAAAAGTCATGGTCTTGTAACAAAAGGCCCCAAAGGGGGTTATGAACGACGTTTTCTCCCAGTCTTCCTTCTTGAGCTTGATCTGATGATACCCGGAATATGCATCCAGGAAACATAATAGGTCACTTCCAGCCACTGCATCTATGATCTGATCTATCCTTGGAAGTGCAAACGGATCCTTTGGGCAAGGCTTGTTGAGACTCGTATAATCGATGCACATCCTCCACTCGTTAGTCTTTTTCATCACGAGAACCGGATTTGCCAACCAATCCGGGTGAAATACTTCCATGATAAAGCCGTCTGTCAACAGCCGAGCAATTTCTTCTCCTATAGCTCTTCTCCTTTCCTCATTCATTTTTCTCAGGCCCTGCTTCACAGGCCTGGACTTGGGGTCAACATGCAAGCTGTGCTCTGCCAGCTCTGTAGGGATACCCGGCATGTCGCTAGGCGTCCAAGCAAACACATCCTGATTCGAACGAATAAACTCCACAAGTGCTTTTTCCTGCTCATCGTCCAAGTTAGATCCTATAGCAAATTGCTTAGAGGGATCACCCTCGACAAAGGCCACCATCTTGGTATCTTGTGCTGCTTTGAATTTTGCTCTCTCATCCTCAGTGTTTGTCCTCTTCAGCGCTGTCCTGTCGTCCGGGTCTACTTGAGACCGGTAGTATTTGAGCTCCTCCTTTCTACAGGCTTGTTCTGCCATCGCCGTGTCTCCTTCGTCACACTCAGCCGCTATATGCCGGCTCCCATGTATGGTGATGGTCTGGTTAGGACCCGGGATTTTTAGCTGTAGGTATACGTAACACGGCCTGGCCATGAACTTGGCGTAAGCCGGCCTTCCAAATAGCGCGTGATAAGGGTTGCGCAACTTTACCACTTCGAACGTGAGCCACTCCACCCGGAAATTATCCTTTGATTCTCCAAAAGCAACCTCCAAGGTAATCTTTCCTTCAGGGCACGCCGAGTGACCCGGCACAATCCCGTGAAAAACTGTTGAACTTTTCTGTAGCTGAGACTCCTTGAGACCCATACGTAAGAAAGTTTCCCAATATAGGATGTTGATGCTGCTTCCGCCGTCCATTAAGACCTTTTTCAGCTCATAACCATTAACCTGAGGCGCAACCACCAAATCTAGGACTCCCGGGTGTTCTATCCTTTCCGGGTGATCTCTTCTGCTCCATGTTACATCTTGCTCCGACCACCTCAGGTATCTCAGGACAGCCGAGGAAACCGAGTTTACTGCCTTCTTCAATATCTTTCTATCCTTGTTAGAAGTTCCTGTAGTGTGAACGTGGTACTGGCCCAATTGCTTGGGGTTGGCTTGGAAACCTCCAGCTCCTCCCTGGTTATTACCCGGATTTCCAACTCCCGGGTTGCCTACTGGGGGTGGGCCGTTGCCCGGGTTTCCACCCGGACCCGGTCCTCCTCCCCGGCCTGCACCTCGCATAGCCTTGTTTACTTCCTCGTTCTTCCATCTCTGCAAATCCACACACTGCTCCAATGAGTGGTTAGCCGGCCTTCCGTTCCTGATGTGTTTCGGGCACGCCATTCTGAAGATATCCCAGTTGTTACCCGGCCTTGGTGGCCCTTGATAGTTTCCTCCGTTATGATTTCTTGCGTTGAAATTTCCTTCTGCTCTGGGTCTCGAAGACCCGGCTTCTATGCTGGCGATGAACTCGGAATTCCCCTCGAACGGGCGCTTGTTCTGGTTGTTCCCATTGTTACCTCCATGGTTACCCGGCGTAGATCCATTGCCGGTTCTTCCATTATTACCCGTATTTGTTTTAGCTTTCTTGTCATCAACATCCTCTTCCGTGGTATCCGTAGAAGCATGTTTGTTGCACGCATCCATTAGCTCTCCCATCGTAACCTCTGAAGCATTCCGACAAGATTTCATGCGAGTTAACTTCTGCACTAAAGGCGTATACTTGCATGTCTTGGCCATAGCTTGCAACGCGTCCTTTGGCTGTATATCTGTAGATGAATGAAGTATCTCCATAACCCGGCGCACCCAGCTGCGCGCCGATTCTCGCTTCTTCTGGACACACCGTTCTAGGTCATCAATAGTAAATAGCTTCCTGCACGTTCCATGAAAGTGCTTGATAAACGCAGTTTTCAACTCACCCCATGATTTAATAGATCCTTCCGGTAAATTGTTGAACCACAACTTTGCTGCTCCTTCTGACATCATTAAGTACATGAACTTGGCTTGAAGATTTTTAGATGCGTTGCGAATCGACATAGCCATCTCATAGCTGCTCAACCATGTTTCTGGGTCCATAGTCGGCTCATAATTCACTACTTTACCCGGTTCCTTGAATTTATCCGGGTAGGGCTCAGCCCTGATGTTATCCGACAGACACTTGGGCCAAGCGAGATTAGTCGGTACTGGCCTCACCCGGGAAACATGCGATCCCGCGGGGGGTACGGCTGGACGTGGCGTTGTTGCTGGTCCGTGCACCGCAGACCCGGCCGCGGCTCGCCTGGCTCTGGAACTATCCATAATAGCTTGTGCTGCTGATACTGCTGGTGCTGCTTGAACGCGGGGAGGAGGCGGCATTTGCTGCTGCTCTGCCCTCCGCCGCGCTGAACTTGTTTGAATGTTGACGGTATTGCCATGTTGTTGGCTGATATAAGGTGTTCCATGCATTCTACTCCTATTATCCGGGTAATTAACCTGCTGAGCTACTGCCGTACGCAGAAAATCGATCGCCCGCCGGGTCTGCTCCGCATGGGGTGAATCTCTTACGGGGATCTGATTCAATGCTAATGTTGCGGCATACACATTATCCATGGGGTTATTGAAGTGACCTGGTGGCGTACGAAATCGTGATGGTGGTAGTGGTGGTGCTGTGTTGCCGACAGTGGCCCCAGTCTGCAATGTGGGTAACCCGGCCTGCACGTTTGCCGGCTGTCCTGCTCCAGTTGCCGGCTGATGCACAGTTTCCTGATTCACAGCCGGAATCGGCTGATCCTGGGGTGTGATGAATAGTGCGTTCGGGTTTATGACTCCACCCATCGCCGGTAATCTTGTCTGGTATCTTTGATGCACCCTGCTTGTCTCAGCTCGGAGTCGGTTCTCCAGTGCGTCCAGTTCGCGTTGGCGCGTGGCTACCCCTTGCTTTTCTGCTTCCACATCCCTTCTTTGTTGCTCCAGCGCGCGGCGTGCTATCTCCAAGTCCCTGGCACGCGCCGCGGCATTTTCCGGGGTTATCACAGTAGCTAACACTGTTGGGTCCAAGACCATATTGTTACTGAACAGGGCCGGGTGTTGTGGATTCGAAGGACCCGCCCCTGGCGTCCTGTTAGCCAGGAACCCAAACATATTTGCCTGCAGCTCGCTATCCACCGCTCGGCTGGTGACTGAAGCCGACTCTCCGTCAACCCGGGTCAGAACCGGATTTCCGCCGGCCGGATTTTGCTGCTGGGCCAATGCTTGCGCCGCTCCGACCGCGGCCGTAGTCACGTTCCCCTGATTGAGATTGGTTGCAGGGGCCGTGTAGACCGCGACCTGGCGTGCAATGCTTGGCGAAGACTCATATTCCTCCTCATCACAGCTATCTTCCTCGTACCGATCCTCCAGCAGGTGCAAGATAGACTCGGTACCATCTTCTCTCATGACCCGGCCACGCGGGGTCCATGCCGGCTCCTCCGGCTATTCCCTCTTCGTGGTGGGCTCTTCTATCGGATCCACTGTCCCGACCGATTCTTCTCCGTCCGACTGAACGTGGGTGGCCTCTCCTGACACAGAATCAAATCCAAAATCGTCAGGGATTGAACCGGACGCACGTACCATGCCGACGAAGACGTTGACCCGGCCGATTGTGATGACAGGTCCGGATTCGAGTAGATCCGACTCTGGCCCCCAGCCAAAATCGTCCACCATCTTCTCTCCTTCGGGGTCGGTGTAGATCTCGCCGATGACGAGGTTCTTCATGTTCTCCCGAGCTTCTCCCGTGATGTAAACACCCTTGGACGTAGGCCCCACGGTGGGCGCCAACTGTCGTGGGATAATCACGGCAGACGTTACCGGGGGTAACTTATCTTGGGGCAATTCGACTTTGGTGTTTGGGAGAGGGTTTAGCTCAAGGGAAACCATGGTGATATGCGATCTGGTAGCCGACAATCGAGTCGCCGAGTCTCCGATCTGAATATATTATCTCAACTCTCGTGTTACAAGGGATACTCGAATATCTCGTGTTCGTGTGATTTCTGTGATCGTGTCTAATCTAACCCTAGGGGCCGGCTTATATAATATCCATACCCCCTGGCTTACCATCCAAGGCATACTCGGAGTCCTACCCGGACACTGCTTACAAACCCTAACTTTCCCTATCGGAACCCACAAACCGGGTTACGGTGCCTACACTCTTCGGCCTTCTAGAAACTCCTTTTCCCTAAGCCGGATCTTGCGCAGCGCCCTTTAGGCCGAATTACACCTTGGCGTTAGCCTACCGGGTTATCATCCCTCCATCACCTCCCTTCCCCATCCTCAACCAAACGATGCGATGTAGGTTAGATGCCGGCGGATGTAGGTCACCGTTGATGTTTTAAGTTACCACCGGCCATGGATCTAGCTCACGCTACCGTTACAGGGCCCTCGGAGATCGTTTCCCCCACCCAGATTGTAACATCCCAAGTATGAAAAATAAGCCTTTAGAATGTTTGCTATCTGTTATTTTATGTTTTGCATCATGGCATCATGTTGATTGCAATTGTTTTGCTTGTTTTCCTTTTGTTTTCCTCTGTTTTCATTTGTTTTCCAACTGTTTTCATTTGTTTTCCTTTGTTTTCTATTTGAATTTCAAACCAAAATTCAAACCTTTTGTTTCATCCTTGTGATGTTACAATTTCCAAGATGATATTTCAAATCAAAACAATCAATTGTTTCCATTAAAGTGTGATTTCAAAACTGTTGTTCTGTTTCTATAAAAATGCATCCAATAATCAAACCCTTTTCAAATTCAGTTATGATTTTCTTCCAAACAACAACCCTTGTTGAAAGTTATGAAAATTGCAAAACAAATCAATCATTTGTTTCCAATTAAAATCATTTGATCACCTTATTTAAATCTTGTTTTTCTATAACTCACTTAATAATCAAAAATTCATTCAAACTGCATTAAAAATTCAAATCACATTGTCCAAAACAGCAACCATGTTGATCTTATAAAAATTGCAACACAATTATTAATCATATGCTTCCAATCAAAATTATTTGATCACTCCATTTAAAATTGGTTTGCAATAATCAGTTAATCTCAAAATCATTTAAATTAGAATCAAACCAAAAACAGCACCTAATTTAAAATTATGGAAATCACACAACAATCATAACCTTTTGCTTCCAATTAAAAATATATGTCCACCCTAATTAAATTATTGTTTTCAATAACCACTTAATATAAAGATGATTCAAATTTGAATTAATTTGCAAACCACAAGTTCATTTGAAAATTTTGAAAATCAAAGTTGCCAATTGGTTGTGGTTGACCTAACTAACACACCCACATTTTTATAAAATTTTCCTAACTCCCAAAACCATCTCTCTCTTCCTATTTCCAAATCAGCAAAAAAAAATAATAGAACCTAAAAAAATAAAAGCAACAGCAGAGAGGAGAGAGGCCCAACTCTCTCCCCCCAGCCCACTTCCCCTCTGTTGGCCCGATACCCTTTCAATGGGATGTCGTCTTCCTCCCTGTGATGTCACGTTTGTACGACTGAAGCTCCACCACTCGATATCTCCCTCCCCTCTCTGATGGCTGGTCGTACGAGCTCCTCTTCCACATAAAACGTAGCCCTCCCCTCTACCCTAGAGCCCTCATCCTCCTGCGCCGCCATCCTCCCTCTCCCCTTCGTTTTCCTCCTCCAAAATCCACTGTAACTTCCCTGCAACCTCTGAACCTGGAGAGATGGCCATGGATGTGCGGGCTTGGCGCCTCCGCCCTAGCCACCACCGGCGCCATCCGTGCCCGGGAATGGAAACGCACGACTCCACTCTTCCTCCTCCACCCTTCGGTTTGCGCCGGGGAGCTCCGATGCCCCGCCGCCGTCCGCTCCTTTCGCCGGTCCGCCTCCCTGCTGCTGCCCTGCATCCACCCCGACCCCCTCCTGCTCGAGGCCATCGAGGTGAGGCCTCCCCCCCCCCCCGATCGCTACCCCTCCTCCCTCATCTCCCTTCCCTCCTTCCCCACGGCACCACGCACCAGCATCGCGCCTCCTCTCCGGCGAGCGCAGCCAAGGTCGCTGCCATCGCTGCCGTTTTATCCCTTTCGTGCAGTTCAGGTTCAGTTAGGCAGAAAAATTCAGTTAACCGAAATCTGAAGCACATACCCCCCGAGATCCCTTCCTTGCAACACACAGCACCCTAGCCCATCTGGTTAGGCCACCCTTGTGCAGTCAGGAGGTGAGGGGATCGAATCCCCCCTCCCTCAATAAAAACCCACCTTTTTATTTTTCATGTGTTTGGTCACAGGAACTTCTGCAAATCACACATAGGCCCTTGCCAATTATTTCTAGCCCTGTAATAATTTTTCCTAAGTCCCTAGTTACTAAAAAATGGCAGATTTGCACCAAATGTTCTAAAATGCATAAGTAATTCATCCCAACTCCAATTTTGACTTTTTAAATATGTTTTCTGTCCCAAATTAAATGTTCTTTCCAAATATAAAATTTGTTTACTGTTTTGAAT
The DNA here is from genome assembly GCA_028641055.1 of Alopecurus myosuroides. Lineage (NCBI taxonomy): Eukaryota > Viridiplantae > Streptophyta > Magnoliopsida > Poales > Poaceae > Alopecurus > Alopecurus myosuroides. Next base: position 131,149,752 of record CM054063.1, read on the forward strand.
ATTTTAAATTGGTGAAATATTTGAATTCTTGTTTAATTCACTTAATTTTGCAAAATTCATAACTTGGGCATAAAAATTCCAAATTCCACAAACTAAGTATGTTTTCCAATCAACTTTTCATGTACCTTCCAAATATAAATTTTATTTGCTGTTTTCAATAATTTAAATTGCTGAAAACAACTGTTTCTTATTTATTGCATTTAAAATTGCCAAAATAATAACTTGCTCATTTTAAATCCAATTTCAACAAATGAAATATGTTTTCCATGCAAAATTAAACCACCTTTTCAAATATAAAATTTGTTTCATGTTTTGAATAATTAGAATTGGTTAAATGATTTAAACCTTGTTTAAATCATTTAATATTGCTAAATTTGTAACTTGATCAAAACAAATTCTTTTGGGATATATAAAATATGTTTTCAAACCATAAAAGCATAACCTTTTCAAATATGAATCTCACTTAATGTTTTGCACAAATAAAAATTCAAATAAGTTCATGTTTGAATTAAATTCATTTACTTCTTGCTTAAACTTGTTTAATTCATAAATAATTTATTTGAAATCCTTTTTCAACAAGTGAAACATGTAATCCACCTAAAATTTGGTGTTCTTTTCAAATATAAACTTTGTTGTCTATTTTGAACAATTAAAAGTGGTGAAAACAACAAATGCTTGTGTGACACCTTTAAGTAACCAAAATTTCCTAACTTAATAAATGAATTTCTAAACTTGGTAAACCTTATTTCTATTTGCTCTATTGTTGTTATTTTGCTGTTTTCCTCATCCATGCATCATGCTAATCCACTTTCACATGTTGCTTAGTTGTAAAACAATTAATTCAACCATAATTCATGGGCTTTTCATATGCAATCCAATTGCATGTGGGTCCATTTAATCATGTTGTTATCTTGTCAACTAGTTTATTTTGATGCATCAATTAAATGGTCATGCATCATCCCATGTTTGTGCACTATGCCATGATATTGATTGTTTGCCTCTGCGTTGTTTGTTTGCTTCTTCTCGGATATACGACGACGTTGAGACCGACGATACTTACGACACCCCTTCTAAGGAGTTAGCTCAGTACCAGGCTACTGGGTTTGCAGGCAAGTTATCACTCACATGAACCATTGTGTTCCTTTCAACATTGGTTACCGATACTTTCCGTTGTCTATTCTGCTAGCCATAGTATTAGTTGTTTCTGTTACGAACCTATCACATGTATCCTTTAACCCTGATATTGCCTCACCTCCATACCTATAACCATTGTTTGAGCCCGTGTCTTACTAGCATGCTTAGGTTGTTTTGCTCGAGTCTGTTACCCGTTACTTTCTGTCACTATTCCATTATGTTCTGGGGGCTCGATGTTTAATCAATCAATCATGCTAATGTTATTATCAATAATAAATTTGATGATAAGGCACCGGCAGGAGGCCCTTTGTGGTTTTGAGGCCTGCTAGTGTCGACCCTAATAGGAAAAGGGTCTTGTCTACAGATCCATGATGAGCGCACTACCCGCATGTGGGAAGCGAGTATGGGCGCCCCCCTCAATTTGATTCGATTCGCATCTCGTCCAAATCGCCTCATTTAGTTCGGGTTTTCCATTTGCTGCATGCATGATCTTGCGAGCCCTTGGTACCCGGGTGGAACTTTCGTAGTCGGCATATAGGGGGACACGTTCTTAGAGTGTTATGAGGGTCCATTTTCTTCTGGGCTCGATTAGCCGTGCGCCCAAGGTGCTTTGGGCTTGATGCGAAGAAGAGTTGAGTTGTGTTGAGTGCCCCGCTTGGTGGGAGGCATCCCATCTGGCGGGTTATTCATACGTGTACGGCCAAATTGGTGCAACCCTGCAGGGATAAATCTTTTCGAGAAGCCGTGTTTTCCGTGGTTATGGATTACTTGGTGAAAGTACTGGCTAACAAGTACTCAGGACAACTTAAACCTAATGATTAACAACCTTACACCCAATGATTAACAACTTGACTAGTAATAGGCTTATTGACACAATAATATGAACCATCATTAATTCAACTGTGTGAGTTATCCTCGGATTGCTTCTTTGGATAAGGGGCGAGATCCAGGATGGGTTTGTTTGAGGTTAGTTGATAGGTTGGTTACGATACACGATCTTATCTCCTTTCTGGTAGCCGGAAGTGGTAGAAACTCTGTAGTTGTTTAGAGCAGCCAGTTGCAGCATCCTTTATATCCCCTTTCTTCCGTTGACCCAAAGCATCTGTGCTTGGTGTTGACGGGTTACACTTTGGTGAACTGTGAGTCTTGCTTGCCAGTACGTTTATGTACTGACCCCTTTGGGGATGTGGTTTCCGCAGACGACGTTTCCGAGGATCTACATGGTGGCTACTACGTGGAGTATGACGAGACTGCTGACGAGTAGATAGTGGACCCGGGCAGGATCCGAGACTTCGTGGATGGGCTCCGTCTTTTCGTTTTCGGCCTCTTAGGCCTATTTGGTTCTTGTCTGTACTCAGACATTTTGGATGCTTCCGCTGTGATGTAATGCTGATATGTTGGGACATGTGTCCTCTGGATGATTGTATTTGCTATCTCTGCTCTAATGAGAGCTATTTGCACCTTATTTCCATCTTTTGTGTCGTAGAGATCTGTTGTGATATCACTTGTTCAAACGCCGTTGACGTACCATGTGTGTATGTTTTGAAGTACGTCAATGGAAGTATCCTGATTTCTATGGGATAGTTTACGTCGACGCTGAACAGATAGGGGTTGGTTGTCACACATACGTGTGTTGGCCTACTCGTAAGAGGACGCGGGTGCCGGTGAGCCCCGTAATCCAATCGACTATTGTTCAACGGAACGGCGAGTATCCTTTAGAAGTCCGGGTGCGACAAATGGTATCAGAGCCTGTCTGCCTGTAGGATCCCTTTTTACTGGTCGCAGTTGAGTCTAGAAACTATTTTGTAGCTATATAGGAAAAATGAAACGTGAGAGTAGGAATTCTGTTCTTTTTCTTCTTTCCCCACCCACCCTCCCTTTTCTGGTAAGGAAGTGGAACGTTGTTTTCCCTTCTCATCTAAACTTTCAAGTTAGGATTTCACGAATCCTGGTTTCTCTAGGATGGTTATATCTACTAGACCATAGGAATGGAGGTGGTTGTGACGTGATTTATCATGTTGCCTACTCACGATTGAGAACGGAGGCGTGTAAGCCCTGGAAGCAGATCCTCTATTCCTTAAGCAGTAGATATTGATCCTTTAGAAGCCCGGATGGTTTTTTTTTCCGTAGTACCTCAGGAGTGTTTTGATCTCGTGTTTTCCCGATGTTGATATCATGTTCTTCTCAACATCCTTTTCGTCCGTTGAAATCTTGTTGTTGTTTTCCATTTCAGTTCTTCTACCAGCGTCTAATCAAAACTTCCCAAATATCAAGTCTATCTGGCCAGAAAGGTTGTTGTTGTTTCCAAAACTACCAGGCTATGAGAGCTGGCATTCCTATCACCTGGGGTTGTTTCGAGGAAGCATTCCTGAAGCACCACATTCCAGATAGTCTATTCTCCAAATGAATCAAGTTCTATCCAGCTATACACCCTCAATACAAAACCTCTCCCTTTACTTGAAAATGTCCCGGTGGTTTCCAATTCCCTGACGTCTTTCCGGAAGAGTTGCCGGGAATACCTGTCGTCTTGATATCCCAGAAAAACTATCCAAGGTGCACGATGTGTTTCACGTGTCACAGCTCAAGAGGATCATCCCAAGAAGTATCCGGACCTTTTCTTTTCTCAGTAGGAATCTCGGGGCGCGATTCCTTCAAGGGGGGCGTTTTGTAACATCCCAAGTATGAAAAATAAGCCTTTAGAATGTTTGCTATCTGTTATTTTATGTTTTGTATCATGGCATCATGTTGATTGCAATTGTTTTGCTTGTTTTCCTTTTGTTTTCCTCTGTTTTCATTTGTTTTCCAACTGTTTTCATTTGTTTTCCTTTGTTTTCTATTTGAATTTCAAAACAAAATTCAAACCTTTTGTTTCATCCTTGTGATGTTACAATTTCCAAGATGATATTTCAAATCAAAACAATCAATTGTTTCCATTAAAGTGTGATTTCAAAACTGTTGTTCTGTTTCTATAAAAATGCATCCAATAATCAAACCCTTTTCAAATTCAGTTATGATTTTCTTCCAAACAACAACCCTTGTTGAAATTTATGAAAATTGCAAAACAAATCAATCATTTGTTTCCAATTAAAATCATTTGATCACCTTATTTAAATCTTGTTTTTCTATAACTCACTTAATAATCAAAAATTCATTCAAATTGCATTAAAAATTCAAATCACATTGTCCAAAACAGCAACCATGTTGATCTTATAAAAATTGCAACACAATTGTTAATCATATGCTTCCAATCAAAATTATTTGATCACTCCATTTAAAATTGGTTTGCAATAATCAGTTAATCTCAAAATCATTTAAATTGGAATCAAACCAAAAACAACACCTAATTTAAAATTATGGAAATCACACAACAATCATAACCTTTTGCTTCCAATTAAAAATATATGTCCACCCTAATTAAATTATTGTTTTCAATAACCACTTAATATAAAGATGATTCAAATTTGAATTAATTTGCAAACCACAAGTTCTTTTGAAAATTTTGAAAATCAAAGTTGCCAATTGGTTGTGGTTGACCTAACTAACACACCCACATTTTTATAAAATTTTCCTAACTCCCAAAACCATCTCTCTCTTCCTATTTCCAAATCAGCAAAAAAAAATAATAGAACCTAAAAACATAAAAGCAACAGCGGAGAGGAGAGAGGCCCAACTCTCTCCCCCCAGCCCACTTCCCCTCTGTTGGCCCGATACCCTTTCGATGGGATGTCGTCTTCCTCCCTGTGATGTCACGTTTGTACGACTGAAGCTCCACCACTCGATCTCTCCCTCCCCTCTCTGATGGCTGGCCGTACGAGCTCCTCTTCCCCATAAAACGTAGCCCTCCCCTCTACCCTAGAGCCCTCATCCTCCTGCGCCGCCATCCTCCCTCTCCCCTTCGTTTTCCTCCTCCAAAATCCACTGTAACTTCCCTGCAACCTCTGAACCTGGAGAGATGGCCATGGATGTGCGGGCTTGGCGCCTCCGCCCTAGCCACCACCGGCGCCATCCGTGCCCGGGAATGGAAACGCACGACCCCACTCTTCCTCCTCCACCCTTCGGTTTGCGCCGGGGAGCTCCGATGCCCCGCCGCCGTCCGCTCCTTTCGCCGGTCCGCCTCCCTGCTGTTGCCCTGCATCCGCCCCGACCCCCTCCTGCTCGAGGCCATCGAGGTGAGGCCTCCCCCCCCCGATCGCTACCCCTCCTCCCTCATCTCCCTTCCCTCCTTCCCCACGGCACCACGCACCAGCATCGCGCCTCCTCTCCGGCGAGCGCAGCCAAGGTCGCTGCCATCGCTGCCGTTTTATCCCTGTCGTGCAGTTCAGGTTCAGTTAGGCAGAAAAATTCAGTTAACCGAAATCTGAAGCACATACCCCCCGAGATCCCTTCCTTGCAACACACAGCACCCTAGCCCATCTGGTTAGGCCACCCTTGTGCAGTCAGGAGGTGAGGGGATCGAATCCCCCCTCCCTCAATAAAAACCCACCTTTTTATTTTTCATGCGTTTGGTCACAGGAACTTCTGCAAATCACACATAGGCCCTTGCCAATTATTTCTAGCCCTGTAATAATTTTTCCTAAGTCCCTAGTTACTAAAAAATGGCAGATTTGCACCAAATGTTCTAAAATGCATAATTCATCCCAACTCCAATTTTGACTTTTTAAATATGTTTTCTGTCCCAAATTAAATGTTCTTTCCAAATATAAAATTTGTTTACTGTTTTGAATATTTTAAATTGGTGAAATATTTGAATTCTTGTTTAATTCACTTAATTTTGCAAAATTCATAACTTGGGCATAAAAATTCCAAATTCCACAAACTAAGTATGTTTTCCAAACAACTTTTCATGTACTTTCCAAATATAAATTTTATTTGCTGTTTTCAATAATTTAAATTGCTGAAAACAACTGTTTCTTATTTATTGCATTTAAAATTGCCAAAATAATAACTTGCTCATTTTAAATCCAATTTCAACAAATGAAATATGTTTTCCATGCAAAATTAAACCACCTTTTCAAATATAAAATTTGTTTCATGTTTTGAATAATTAGAATTGGTTAAATGATTTAAACCTTGTTTAAATCATTTAATATTGCTAAATTTGTAACTTGATCAAAACAAATTCTTTTGGGATATATAAAATATGTTTTCAAACCATAAAAGCATAACCTTTTCAAATATGAATCTCACTTAATGTTTTGCACAAATAAAAATTCAAATAAGTTCATGTTTGAATTAAATTCATTTACTTCTTGCTTAAACTTGTTTAATTCATAAATAATTTATTTGAAATCCTTTTTCAACAAGTGAAACATGTAATCCACCTAAAATTTGGTGTTCTTTTCAAATATAAAATTTGTTGTCTATTTTGAACAATTAAAAGTGGTGAAAACAACAAATGCTTGTGTGACACCTTTAAGTAACCAAAATTTCCTAACTTAATAAATGAATTTCTAAACTTGGTAAACCTTATTTCTATTTGCTCTATTGTTGTTATTTTGCTGTTTTCCTCATCCATGCATCATGCTAATCCACTTTCACATGTTTCTTAGTTGTAAAACAATTAATTCAACCATAATTCATGGGCTTTTCATATGCAATCCAATTGCATGTGGGTCCATTTAATCATGTTGTTATCTTGTCAACTAGTTTATTTTGATGCATCAATTAAATGGTCATGCATCATCCCATGTTTGTGCACTATGCCATGATATTGATTGTTTGCCTCTGCGTTGTTTGTTTGCTTCTTCTCGGATATACGACGACATTGAGACCGACGATACTTACGACACCCCTTCTAAGGAGTTAGCTCAGTACCAGGCTACTGGGTTTGCAGGCAAGTTATCACTCACATGAACCATTGTGTTCCTTTCAACATTGGTTACCGATACTTTCCGTTGTCTATTCTGCTAGCCATAGTATTAGTTGTTTCTGTTACGAACCTATCACATGTATCCTTTAACCCTGTATTGCCTCACCTCCATACCTATAACCATTGTTTGAGCCCGTGTCTTACTAGCATGCTTAGGTTCTTTTGCTCGAGTCTGTTACCCGTTACTTTCTGTTACTATTCCATTATGTTCTGGGGGCTCGATGTTTAATCAATCAATCATGCTAATGTTATTTTCAATAATAAATTTGATGATAAGGCACCGGCAGGAGGCCCTTTGTGGTTTTGAGGCCTGCTAGTGTCGACCCTAATAGGAAAAGGGTCTTGTCTACTGATCCATGATGAGCGCACTACCCACATGTGGGAAGCGAGTATGGGCGCCCCCCTCAATTTGATTCGATTCGCATCTCGTCCAAATCGCCTCATTTAGTTCGGGTTTTCCATTTGCTGCATGCATGATCTTGCGAGCCCTTGGTACCCGGGTGGAACTTTCGTAGTCGGCATATAGGGGGACACGTTCTTAGAGTGCTATGAGGGTCCATTTTCTTCTGGGCTCGATTAGCCGTGCGCCCAAAGTGCTTTGAGCTTGATGCGAAGAAGAGTTGAGTTGTGTTGAGTGCCCCGCTTGGTGGGAGGCATCCCATCTGGCGGGTTATTCATACGTGTACGGCCAAATTGGTGCAACCCTGCAGGGATAAATCTTCTCGAGAAGCCGTGTTTTCCGCGGTTATGGATTACTTGGTGAAAGTACTGGCTAACAAGTACTCAGGACAACTTAAACCTAATGATTAACAACCTTACACCCAATGATTAACAACTTGACTAGTAATAGGCTTATTGACACAATAATATGAACCATCATTAATTCAACTGTGTGAGTTATCCTCGGATTGCTTCTTTGGATAAGGGGCGAGATCCAGGATGGGTTTGTTTGAGGTTAGTTGATAGGTTGGTTACGATACACGATCTTATCTCCTTTCTGGTAGCCGGAAGTGGTAGAAACTCTGTAGTTGTTTAGAGCAGCCAGTTGCAGCATCCTTTATATCCCCTTTCTTCCGTTGACCCAAAGCATCTGTGCTTGGTGTTGACGGGTTACACTTTGGTGAACTGTGAGTCTTGCTTGCCAGTACGTTTATGTACTGACCCCTTTGGGGATGTGGTTTCCGCAGACGACATTTCCGAGGATCTACATGGTGGCTACTACGTGGAGTATGACAAGACTGCTGACGAGTAGATAGCGGACCCGGGCAGGATCCGAGACTTCGTGGATGGGCTCCGTCTTTTCGTTTCCGGCCTCTTAGGCCTATTTGGTTCTTGTCTGTACTCAGACATTTTGGATGCTTCCGCTGTGATATAATGATGATATGTTGGGACATGTGTCCTCTGGATGATTGTATTTGCTATCTCTGCTCTAATGAGAGCTATTTGCACCTTATTTCCATCTTTTGTGTCGTAGAGATCTGTTGTGATATCACTTGTTCAAACGCCGTTGACGTACCATGTGTGTATGTTTTGAAGTACGTCAATGGAAGTATCCTGATTTCTATGGGATAGTTTACGTCGACGCTGAACAGATAGGGGTTGGTTGTCACACATACGTGTGTTGGCCTACTCGTAAGAGGACACGGGTGCCGGTGAGCCCCGTAATCCAATCGACTACTGTTCAACGGAACGGCGAGTATCCTTTAGAAGTCCGGGTGCGACACAGATGGAGATCGACCTGAACAAGGCCTCGGAGCTTGCAAAGCCCCCTGTTATTCAGATAGCCGAGGTAAATAGCATATAAATTAGTCTTGTAGCCAAATGTTCTCTTAAGATTCATCTATCTCCTTTCGCCTTCGTCGACACTTCTTTGATTTTTATTCTTTTCGTATTTGGCTATAGGTACACAGTGCAGGCTGTGACTTCTGCAGTATGTCGCGTACTGAAATTCAGAAATTGGTGCAGCAGTCAGTTGAGACAATTCAGAAATTGGTGCAGCAGTCAGTTGAGACAATTGAATCTCGTCGTCTTTCTGAAGTTTGCAAGCTGGCTGATGATACCAGCACTGAGAAGCTAATCTGTTTCGTCTGCTGCGAGGACAGGCTGGACAGGGCAATGAAAGCTTAAAAAATGCTAGCACTCGAGTTGGAACTTCGGGAGCAAAAGAGAAGCTGTATGATCATGCACGGCTTGGTTACTAAGCTTGATTCTGAGCTGAAGAGTGTGAAGAAAACTTTGAAAGTAGCCGAAGAGAAATGTGACATGCTCTAGAGGGGAAAAGACACCCTGTTGGAGAGTGCGAAGGACACCAATGTGAAGTTGAGATACATTCTTAGTTTCTTGCAAGATCATGGAATGAGGTAAAACTACTTTGCTCTTTAATTAGATTATGTCAACCTGTAATGCTTTCCAATGAGTCTAGTTGTTATTCATTTCTCTGTTTTGTTGCATGTGCCGATGATTAAACTGGGCAATGCTAAAATCCAATGGATTACTCCCCAATACCTAGTAGCGTTTACACGGACATTGTTTGTTCATGCTCCCTTGTCCTGTGGAGCTTGACCATTTGGACTTTTTTTGCAATGTATGTATGAGGCTTGCTTATTTTATGTTCATTCTCTGTTCTGTGTGCCGATGATTAAAATCTGCACCTTCTCTCGGTGAGATATTGGCACTTACCTAGTGTTGTGTACAATTATATTTGTTCTGCATCTTCCTTGGTAAGTGTTCGATGATCTCATTGATTTCTGTGTGCTTCTTTACTATGAGGCCCCAATTATGATTTTATCTGTAATGCATGAGCCATACTGGTTCTGCATATTCCTTGGCAAGTGTTCGATAATTTCATTGATTTGTGTGTGCTTCTTTACTATGAGGCCCCTATCTAGGCTTGGTTCTCTGCCGATGATTAATATGCAGCAATGTCTCCAACAGTTGGCGTACCATAGAAAAAAGAGTGCCATATTTGTGTTTGATCAGAGTGTCGATGATTAAACTGTGCAATGTTAAAATGTATAGGGAGACTCCTCTAGACTTAGTAGCGTTTACAAGGACCTAGTAGCTTGTTTATGCCACCGGGTCTAGCGGTTTATCACCTCTGTACATGTGTCATTTGTACACGTGAGGCAGTTTTGTCACTCATCTTTGTATGTTTGGAAGTATATGTGCTTCTTTTTTGTAGATGTGCTAAACATGTATGATGCTTTTCTACTAGTGTTTATGTGGACGCGGTTTCGGAAAGTTCTAGTGGATGATGTGAACCTTTGGATGTGGCTTCGGAATGCATGCTGGCATAGGAAAATATCCGTTGGATGATGTGAAACTGTGGATGTGTCTTCGGAGTGGATGTTGGCATAAACAAAGTTCTGGTTAACTGTGGACCTGTTGTTGAACCTTTTGTGATGCTAATTTCAGTTACTATAAATCTCCTATGTTTCGGAGTGCATGTAACCAGGATGATGGCGCGGAACAGACATCAAAGAGGGTGAGGAGGCAGTATATTAGTATTAGTACTAGGGTATCCATTGTTGCAAATGTAAAACAATGTAAATTCATTTCAATTTTGGAGTGCATTTTATAATTTAGATCTCCTATATATTCGGTAATTTGGTTGACACTCGCCACGTGGGATACCTGGTCAGCTCTCCTCTCCACTCCCAAACTGTGGATAATGCAGCGGCTCCCCATACGGGCGCAGAACGCTCTCCGCTCTACTCCCAAATTGTCCGTCTATGCCACACCTCTCTACTCCCCTTTGCTGTGCGCAGATCCACCGGTACCATGTCTGGCCGTCGCGAGGAGGGCCGCCAACAGCAGATCCCCAGGTACTTCCCCCGGTGCAGCGTGCAAGGCATGGAGCGTGCTCGTGCCCGCGAGGCGTACCGGCGCGAGGTGCATCAGGCCAACTCGTCCCGCGCACCACCACCTCCGGCTCCACCCATCGCGCCTTCGGACATCGAGGAGGAAGAAGAGGAGGAGTATCTCGCCGTCGAGTTCCACAACGAGGCCCTGCAGTGGCCCCACATGCAGGCGGGGATTTTAGCGTCGGCAAGCGAGGCTCGCCCGACATTTCACTATCAAGCTAGAGGCCGACACCGCGGAAGTGATCCTCCATTCGATGCAGAATGAAGATGCGGCGGCGCACCCTTGGCTAGGACGCTAGGTCCGGTGTCTATCCTTTTCTTTTTGTGATTTGTTTCAGAAACGGCTTGTTCACTGTCAACTGTGATGATTTCGAAGATTATGTGCATACTTAATTTCGAAGATTATGTGCATGCTTATTTACCGTGGATGACAAGTGGGGTCCAGGCATCAACTGGTCGGTCGTAGCCAGTCAAAGCAGTCAAACAGGGCAGGATGTGTGGCCCCACAAAAAATTCGTGACATTCTATGTGACTAGGCAAGTTTTGTCGAAGGCAACTGGGCTCTTAGTGGGCTACTGGGCCGGAGACGAAAATTCGCGACGTAAAACTAGCAAAAAGTCGAGCAAAACCAGTCCGCGATGGACCAAACCAATACGTCGAGAGCAAACTCCACATTTCAGCCATTCGCGATGGAAACGCTCGACGTTATCAAAACGTTCCGGATCGCACGGAATTTGGTAGTGTGCCATGCTCTCAGATCTGAACATTTCATCGTTTCATGAGTATAATTATGTTTCTTGATCATATCTGCAAGTTGTTTACACATGTCATTGTCCGAAACCCGAGGCCCCAAAGTGACAGAAATTGGGACAACCGGAGGGGATGGTTGTGATATGAGGATCACGTGTGTTCACAGAGTGTTAATGCTTTGCTCCGGTGCTTTATTAAAAGGAGCACCTTAATTACCAGTAGTTTCCCTTGAGGCTGCGCTGCAAACAGGCCGGTAGGACAAAAGATGTTGTGCAAGTTTCTCATTGCGAGCACGTATGACTATATGGAACACATGCCTATTGTTTGCCTAGAACTTAGATTCTTTATTATTATTATCTATAATGCTCATGTTTAGATTATTATATGAACTATCTTATCCATCCAACGCCCATTCATCCATTCCCTATTCCTACAGTACTTTCATCCTCCTGTTTCCCGCAATTGCTACTGTTGTTACTATTTTACTCCTGATGTTATTTTATTACTACTGCTGCTATAAAACTATTACCACTGATAAATTGTTGCGAGCAAGTCTACTTTCAACTGCGGCTGAATTGACAACTCTGTTGTTAAGGCTTATAAATATTCTTTGGCTCCCCTTGTGTCGAATCAATAAATTTTGGTTTTACTTTCCTCGAAGACTGTTGCGATCCCCTATACTTGTGGGTCATCAGTGACATGCTACCAACACAATCGTGATCAACATTATTGTAAAAGCATTGTAATTTGAGATCAAAGTACTCTAAACACAGGCATGATAGATATAATTCTAACAATGTAACTTAGCAACTATGTTGCAACATGAAAATTAACACAAACAAAAGATTATGAATAATAATGCACTGAAATTTATATGTTTGTTTCGAGCATAGATAAAACATAGCAAAGTGATATTCAGCTTGTCCTTAAAGGGATAGCAAAACATAAATGCCAGGACCCCTTCAAAGTTCAAGTGGTGAATAGATACAAATAATTTTAGAACAAGTAATAACATAATCATGAATCAATCAATAATAAATTTTGGGACTGATGCACATTGTACTCAGAATGAAAATTATGCTCTCTTAATTGGTGCATAAAGTTAGAAGATGAAGACTCAACATAAAAGTAAAAGAAAGTCCCTTCGCAAAGGGAAGCAGGGATTACTAATGTGCTAGACCTTTTTATTTGATTAAAACAGAGGTATTGAAAACAATTTTGTGATAGGTGTATGTCAATGTCAAAGAATCAGTAAATAGACAATACATTAAGTCACAAGTTAACTAGACTTTACAAGAGCGGCTCCCATGAAGGACATCCTTTCTATTATGGTCAGTAGATCATCCCTCTTCTCTTTTGTTTACACACTTGTGGACTTTGTTTAACTGATAAATCAGAGGCAAAAAGAGTGAACCTAATTATGTAGTAACCGAATTTGGGGCTGGGCACCCCGTTGCCAGCTCTCTACGTCCTCATGAGCTAAAACAGAGCACAAAACAAGTATAATTTTGAAGGTTTTAAAGGTAGCACACGAGAAATTTACTTGGAGTGGCGGTTAAATACCACATATAGGTAGTTATGGTGGACACATTTGGCAAACTTTGGTTTTTTGGGAGTTGGATGCACGAGTAGAGCTAATACTCAGTATAGGTGAAGGCTAAGAGACTGGGAGCGACCAACTAAGAGAGAAATAATGGCCATAATCATGCATAGCGACAAAACATTATTAATCAAAGCATAAATGATATTACAAGTCAAAAACTAAATAATCATAGAGGCTAGAGGTGATTAGTTTGTAGTCATAAAATGGTGTAAGCATGCGCCAAGTCAACCAAATAAAGCATTCAAAGGAGAATACCCCAATATTATGCTTCGATATGATAAAAGCAACTCATGATTTCTTTCAGTGGCACATTAAGCACTCTCAGATATTTGAGACAAGTCATGCTACATCAATAACTACTAACCATAGAATTAAAATAATATCTAACATGACATGTTCAAGTCTAAGCCACAGTCTAAACAAGCTTCACTTGCATCGTTATAAGCATGAAATAGTTTATTGCTCTCCAACACCAATCACTTTATTTCAACAAAAACTCTCCAAATAATTTATCAATGAAATAAGAGAGTACTACTCTACAAGAACTAACAGCTCTTAATAAAAGATTCATGAAAAATAGGAGCTACAAGAATTGCAGCAGATAGACGATAAATGAAGAATACGAGTATTCATATGAAAAGGCGGAGCGTGTCTCTCTCCCACACAAGAATGCTAGGATCCAACCAAGTTTATTGCAAAAAATAAAACAAACAGATGCTCCAAGTAATGTACATAAGATGTGACCGAATAAAATATAGTTTCACTAGAAGTGACCTGATAAATTGCTGATGAAGAAGGGGATGCCTTGGGCATCCCCAAGCTTAGACGCTTGAGTCTTCTTGAAATTTGATGGGATGATCCACGGGGGCATTGATACGTCTCAAACGTATCTATAATTTTCTATGCTCCATGCTTGTTTTCTATCCAATATCTTTATGGTTTCATATGTTTTCCTTCGTTTTTCGAATGTTTTCTAGACTAACCTATAGGAGTCAGTTCCCTTTTTCTGTTGTTTTTGGTTTCAAAAAAGTTGTTCTAGAAATATTCTCGAAATTGAACGAATCAAAATCCCAGCAGCCACACCATAAAGGGGCACGGGTCCCTCCTGGCCGCGTCAGCTGGTGGTGTGGGCCCCTCGGGCGCCCACCGACATCGCCCTTTCACCTATTTATCCCCTCGAGGCATAACCCTAAAATATACACCCTCCATCCACGAAAAGTTCCATAGCTCCTCCGCCATCGCTGACAAGTTTTGGGGGACAGAAATCTCTGCTCCGGCGCCCTGCTGGGACGGGGAAGTGCCCCGGGAGCCATCTCCATCGACTTCACCGCCATCTTCATCACCGTTGTTGTCTCCCATGATGAAGAGGGATTAGTTCTCCCTTGGGGCCGAGGTCTCTACCAGTAGCTATGTGTCTCATCTCTCTCTCCCATGGTGTGATCTTATGTGATCATGAGCTTTGTAATCTAGTTGAATAAGTAGATGTTACTCTTCATGTGTTATGCTACTCATGTGGTTTTGTTATGAGATCTCCGTAGAAACTCTGATCATGGTGTAAAGGTGACAGTGTGTGCACCGTGTGAATTATTTATATATTTGCGTTGGATGACCCTATGAAATTGTGGTGTTTTTGCTGGAACCATCTAGGTCTCATGGTGATAGCGTGGGGGTTACCTAGATGGGGAAATGCGAACTCTAAGGATTGCTTTTATAGCCCTACGCAAGGATTGGTGTTTGTTGTCCTACCGGAGAGTGGTTCGTAGTAGCATAGTGAAGAGATGATATTTATGCATTCAATTATGTTATTATGGTTGAGAGTGTCCACTAGTGAAAGTATGATCCCTAGGCCTTGTTTCTAAGCATTGAAACATCGTTTACAACCATCTCTATGTTTGCTTGCTGCCATTTTATTTCAGATTTCTATTATCACTCATAATCATCCATATTACTTGTATTTCACTATCTCTTCACCGAACTAGTGCACCTATACAACTGACAATTATATTACGAGTGTTGGGAATGCAAGCGACTTCTTGTATCGTAATTGCAGGGTTGCTTGAGAGGGATATCTTTGACCTCTACCTCCCTGAGTTCGATAAACCTTGGGTGATCCACTTAAGGGAAACTTTTTGTTCTTCTACAAACCTCTACACTTGGAGTCCCAACACTATCTACAAGAATAGAAGCGTGCGTAGACATCAAGCTCTTTTCTGGCGCTGTTGCTCGGGAGGTAAGGTAAAAGGTACTCACATTTTCTGTGAGTGCTCGAAGTTATTTCCTTTAGATTCTGCAATTATATATTTTTCTTTCTTGTTTTTATTTCACTAGTTGGGCTTATTTTTACTTATTCCTTGTTTTTATTTTTACTAGTTAGACTTAATGGAAAACAGCAAAAATATGAGAGAGCTTTATAATATTTATCCTGAGTTAGGACATGACTTGTTTGAAAATAAAATTAAAAACCCTATGGAGCTTTATTTGCATGCTAGTAGCAGTGTTATTAGTATGAATTCTTTGAACACCATTATTGCTAATGCTATGGAAAATCTAAGCTTGGGGAAGCTAGTTTTTATGAAAATGATCTTTTTAGTACCCCAAGCACGGAGGAACAAATTTACTTTAATGATACTTTGCCCCCAATATATGATGATTATAATGATTGTGGTATTCTAGTTCCACCTACTATTGATGATAAAAAAATTGTGATCATGATACGCCTTCTATATATTATGTTTACAATGATGAACATGCTATTTTTAGCCCACCTACTATTGAGGAGAAAATTAGTTATGATTACAATATGCCTCCTATATTTGATGATTATGGTGATGAGAATAATAATGATAGCTATTTTGTTGACTTTGCTCCCACTACTATTAATGAGAAGGACTTTACTTATGTGGAGAGTAATGATAATAATTTTATGCATGTGGCTCATGATAAAAAATGATTTATGTGACAGCTATATTGTTGAGTCTATTCATGATGCTACTAAGAATTATTTTGAGAGAGGAAAATGTGGTTATGGAAACCTTTGTGTTATTAAATTTCCTCTCTTTATGATTAAAGTTTTGAGATTTATCTTGTGTTGCTTCTATATGCTGGTTTCTTTAAGACCCAACAGTCATTATGAAAGAGGAAGCCACAGTTTCATATATCTCAATAATATTAAGTCTCCTCTCTTTATGTTAAAAGTTTTGAAGTTGCACTTGTTTTGCCTTCCTATGCTAGCTTTGTGCTCCATTGATTTGTTTTCTTACAATACTCGTATGCATAGGAAGAGTGTTAGGTATAAACATGTTTTATATGTGCTTCTTGATGCTCTATTTTATTTTTCAACTCTTATACATATGTGAGCATCTTCTCAAATTATCATGCCTAGCTAAAAGACTTTAAAGAAAAACACTTCTTGGGGGATAACCCATGTTTTTATTTTTGCAATATTTTCTTTGAGTCAAGTTGTTGTTTAATTATGTAGCAACTCCTTTTTATCTTTATTTTCTCGCATTTGTGGTGCCAAGTAAAGTCTCTAGTTAAAGTTGAGATTAGATTTGGTTTTCCGTGCAGGAAACAGATTTCTGTTGTCCACTGTTAAATTCGTATAAAATCACAGAAAGATCAAAATGACCTGCATTTTTTTGTGCTTAATCCTCGGCTATTTACGAAAAAATTTCTAGCTTCGTGTTTTTTTATTTGAGGAACATAAGTGCCCCCCAAAAAAATCGTCTTTACAAACTGTTCTGGTTTTGACAGATTCTGCCTTTTTACTTGCATTCTCTCTTTTACTATGTTGAATGGATTTCTTTGCTCCACAAAACATCAGCAATTGTAGCTAATGTTTAAAAAGTATTAATAATTCTTGTGTCCAAGGAGAACATGTGAGTTTTTGATTGTGCACTAACCCTCTAACGAGAATTACTTTGAGTTTGGTGTGAAGAAAGTTTTCAATGGTCAAGAGAAGAGGGTGATATAATGTGATCAAGAAGAGTGAAAAGCCTAAGATTGGGGGTGCCCCCGTGGCCCAGCAAATTACAAAAAGACTCAAGCGTCTAAGCTTGGGGATTCCCAAGGCATCCCCTTCTTCGTCATCAACTTATCAGTTTTACTTCTAGTGAAACTATATTTTTATTCGGTCACATCATATGCACTTTACTTGGAGTGTTTGTTTGTTTTTGTTTTGTTTTATCTTATTTTCCTTGCTGCAATAAACATAGTTTGAACCCAGCATTGTTGTGTGGGACATATACACGCTCCGCTTTTTCATATGAATACTCGTTTTCTATCATGCTCGTATTCTTAGGTTTTCTTCTAGCTGCTGCAAATCCTTTTAGATCATGTTTTTCATGCATCTCTTATTCAGAGCTGTTAGTTCTAGTAGAGTAGTATTAGTAATATATTGTTTTATTGTTATATCTCTTGGAGAGTTTTTGTTTAGTATAAAATGATTGGTAGTACAATTTTCGTGCTTATAATGGTGCAAAAAGAAGCTCGTGTAGACTGTGGCTAGACTTTTTCATGTCATGTTGGATGTTATTTTTCTATGCTTAGTAGTTATTATTGTAGCATGACTTGTCTCAAATAGCTGAGAGTGCTTAATGTGCCATTGAAATAATCATGAGTTATTTTTATCACATTAAAGCATATATTTGTGGTGTTCTCCTTCGAATGCTTTATTTGTTTGAATTGGCGCATGCTTACACCATGTTTATGACTACAAACCAGTCACTTATAGCCACTATGATAATTTAGTTTTTTTGACTTGTAATACAATTTATGCTTTGATTAATAATGTTTTTGTCGCTATGCATGATTATGGCGATTGTTGCTCTCTTAATTTGTCGCTCCCAGTCTTTTGCTAGCCTCCACCTGTACTGAGTATGAGCTCTACTCGTGCATCCAACTCCCAAAATCCAAAGTTTGCCAAATGTGTCCACCATACCTACCTACATGTGGTATTTAGCCTCCACTCCAAGTAAATTTCCCATGTGCTACCTTTAAACCTTCAAAATTATACTTGTTTTGTGTTCTTGTTTTAGCTCATGAGGAAGTAGTAGTTGGGTTTGTTGTCTTCCATACTATTTAAGTACCCTGACTTGCATGCTTCATCTGCTCGTCATTAATTTTGCAAAGCGCTGGTTAGACCATTATAACATCAAAAAGCTAAACAAATAAATAGGCACTCCTCCATGGTATGAGATTGTTGGCAGGCACCCGAGGATTTGGTTAGCCATGTTTTGCTAAAGAAAGGTGGGGAGGAGTCTCATAGTGTATAAAGTGCATGCTATAAGTGCCCAATATAAATAATTCGGAACCGCTCTCAACTTGTTTAGTATGGAAGATGACAAGAACTCTATTACCATTCGTTGACATAAGCATACACCTCTCCAAAAAAATGTTTTCAATACCTCTGTTTAATAAAATAAAAATCTCTAGCGAATGAGGTAACCCCTGCTTCCCTCTATGAAGGGCCTTTCTTTTACTTTTATGTTGAGTATCCATCTTCTAACTTTATGCACAATTAAGATAGCGTAGTTGCCATTCTGAGTTTAATGTGCATCAGTCCCAAAGATTATTATTGATTGATTCATTATGTGTTATTACTTGCTCTTAAATTATTTGTTTCTACTCATCCACTTGAACTTTGAAGGTGTCCTGGCATTTATGTTTTGCCCCACTCTTAAGGACAGGTGAAATATCACGTTGCTATGTTTTCTTTATGCTCGAAACAAACGTATAGCTTTCAAGTGCATTATTATTCGTGATCTTTTATTTGTGTTACCTTTCATGATGCAACATGATTGCTAAGTTTCATTATTAGAATTATATATATCATGTCTGTGTTTAGAATACTTTGATCTCAGCTTGCATTGCTTTTACATAACGTCGATCAAGATTGTGTTGGTTGCATGTCACCTCAAAAATTATTTTGTTATCACTTAATTACCTACTCGAGGACGAGCAGGAGTTAAGCTTGGGGATGCTTGATACGTTTCAAACCTATCTATAATTTTCGATGCTCCATGCTTTTTTTCTATCCAATATCTTTATGTTTTCACATGTTTTCCTTCGTTTTCCGGATGATTTCTGGAGTAACCTATTGACAAGATGCCATAGAGTCAGTTCCTGTTTTCTGCTAATTTTCATTTCAGAAAAGTTGTTCTGGAAATATTCTCGGAATTGGACAAATCAAAATCCCAGCATCCACACCATAGGGGGCGCGGGTCCCCCTGGCCGCGCCAGCTGGTGGTGTGGGCAACCCGGGGGCCCACCGACATCGCCCTTTCCCCTATTTATCCCCCAAGGCATAAACCCTAAAATATCCAGCCTCCATCTATGAAAAGTTTCGTAGCTCCCCCACCATCGCCGACAAGTTTCGGGAGACAAAACTCTCTGTTCCGGCGCCCTGGCGGGAAGGAGAAGTGCCCCCGCAGCCATATCCATCGACCCCACCACCATCTTCATCATCGTTGTTGTCTCCCTTGATGAGGAGGGAGTAGTTCTCCCCTAGGGCTGAGGCCTCTACCGGTAGCTATGTGTCTCATCTCTCTCTCCCATGGTGTGATCTTTATGTGATCACGAGCTTTGTAATCTAGTTGAATAAGTAGATGTTACTCTTCATATGTTATGCTACTCAAGTGGTTTTGTTATGAGATCTTCGTAGCCACTCTGATCATGGTGTAATGGTGACAGTGTGTGCACCGTGTGAATGATTTATATATTTGTGTTGGATGACCCTATGAAATTGTGGTGTTTGTCTGGACCATCTAGGTCTCATGGTGATAGCGTGAGGGTTACCTAGATGGGGAAATGCGAACTCTAAGGGGTGCTTTTATATCTGATACGTCCATTTTGCATCACTATTTTATATCATAATATTCTGTTATTCATCGATATATTTCATGTTATGATGCATCCCTTATGTTATTTTATCTTATTTTGCATGTTTTATAATTTTTGGAAGCACCGTCGGGATACCATATTTCAGAAGATCAGAAGAAGAAGTGGGACACCGGGGGTGTCCTAAAATTTCAGAGGAGGAATCCATCCAGAAGGAGAGCTAGAGGGGGTCCACCATGGGCCCACACCATGAGGTGGCGCCCCCCTTTGCCGCGCCACCTAGGGGCGTGGCCACCCTGGCCCACCTCTGGGGGTATTTTTCGCGTGCTTGGCCCCCAGGAAACCCTAAGCCTCATACCATCGTCGAAGAATTATTCCGCCGCCATCTCGCGGCGGAAAACACCCGAGAGAGAAAAGCTCTCTGGCAGGGAGAAATCTGTAGGGGAAATTCCTCTCCGGAGAGGGGAAGTCACCGCCATCGTCACCGTCATCGCTCAGGGCATCATCAATATCGTCATCATCATCAGCATCATCACCAGCACCATCACCCTCATCATCCACCATCATCCCGCTGTAACAATTAGGGGCATCTATCGTTGTTTTGCATTATATCTCTCTCCTGGTGTGGATTACTTGTTAGTAGTTGATGCTTGTGAGATTTATTGGTTTTTTTGCAATTTATGACCAGATTGTTATCATCCATCATATCACCTCTGATTATGATCCATATGATGTCCTGTGATTAGTTCGTGTTGTTCTTGAGGACATGGGAGAAGTCAAGTTGTTAGTAGTAAAGTAGTGTTGAATAATATTTAATGTTTGATATTTAAGTTGTGGTGTTATTCTCCTAGTGGTGTCATGTGAACGTCGAATACATGATACTTCACCATTTATGGTCCTAGGGGAATGCATCATGTATTTGGTTACTAATTGTGGGGTTGCCAGAGTGACAGAAACCTAAACCCCCGTTAGGAAACCATTACACGAGGAGCGTAGGATCCCGGAGTTTAAAGACGTGGTTAGATTTATTTCTTAATTACTTTCTTGTAGTTGAGGATGCTTGCAAGGGGTATAATCACAAGTATGTATTAGTCTTGGATGGGACGGTACATTAGCATAGGTTCACCCACACAACACTTATAAAAACACGTAACATTATTCAGCTGCATGGAACAAAAGCACTTGACAGAAACTTCCCGTGTGTCCTCGAGAACGTTTGTTAATCATAAGTAAACTCACCGGCTTGTCCTTTGCTGAAGAAAGGACTGGAACACTTGCTGCAATTATTATTACTGCATTTTATTTACTCGCACTTTATTTATCAACAATATCAAAAACGCCTACAAATCTATCTTTCAGTATTTACAGTTATTCCTTCATCGAAACTGCTTGTCAACACCTTCTTCTCCTCGTTGGTTTCGACACTCTTATTTATCGAAAGTACTAATATACACCCCCTATACTTGTGGGTCATCAAGACTATTTTCTGGCGCCGTTACCGGGGAGTGAAGGGCTATTGGGAAGTGGAATTGATAAAGAAAGCTTCTGTCGTAAGTGCTGTTTTTATTATTGTCTACTGCTTTATTACACTATGTTTGGGTCTCCTTTTGAGTCCTTATTTGCGGGCACTGCTACCACTGCTAGGGTAGGAAGTGACCAACCGCCTGATGATTTCGATCCTTATAAAATACCTATAAAAATTGCTAAATATGTTAGGGATAACTCCTATTCATGTGATGGAACTGTTCATCCTGGTGATCATTTGCTCTTTTTACATGAATTATGCGAGTGGTTCAAGTGTGCAGGTATTACAATGAGCCAAGTGAAGAGGAAATTATTCTCTATATCATTGACAGGCCGGGCCGCTGAATGGTTCAAACTGCTGAAAAATAGCCAAACTATTGGATGGGAGGAAATTGTGCCTCTATTTTATTCTAAATTCTATCCTCCCAGTGAAATTCATAGAGATCGGAATTATATATATAATTTTTTTCCTCATGAAGGAGAGAGTATTTCCCAAGCATGGGGGAGATTGAAGTTACTAATGCTCAAATGCCCCATTCATGAGCTCCCGAGTAGTATTGTTATTAATAATTTCTATGCAAGGCTTTCTCTTCATGATAAGGATTTATTGGACGCTTCTTGTTCTCGATCTGTCGTGGGATAATCACGGCAGACGTTACCTGGGGTAACTTACTTTGGGGCAAATCGACTCTGGTGTTTGGGAGAGGGTTTAGCTCAGGGGAAATCATGTTATCTGGCGATCTGGTAGCTCGGGCTGCAATGTCGTCGAGTCTCCGATCTAGGGTTACAATTATCATCTCTCGTATTACAAGGATACTCGAATATCTGGTAAAACTCTTGTGTCTTTCTTTGTCCCAAGAGCCGGTTTATATATTACCCGGCTCTCTGGCTTCCTATACAAGGTATACCCGGAATCCTACCCGGAACCGCATACAACTCTAAGTTTCCTAATCGTGATCCTCAAGGTATGGGTTACAAGACCTACGCTCATCCTTGGACCTTCTAGAAACTCTTCCACCTTGGGCCGGGTCTTGAACGATTCCTTCGGGCCGGGTTTCACCTAAGCATGAACATACCGGGTTACCATCTCCCCATCAGTAGTCCCCAGAATAGCTTGTGCTTCTAAGGATCAACCATGAAGCGCACGCTATTCCCTACAAAACAATAAACATTAAAATACATAATATACCGGGTTAGAATGCTTTTGATTGTAGCTAGGCCTGCTCTTTAGGCGGTCCATATAATAACCCGGTTTTTCCCGAGCCAAAGCACCATTTCCCGGGTCAACACTCCGAGGAAACATGACAAGACCCGACCTCCGTACCGTTGTCAATCAATCCGAATAACACGCCTGTAATCCACCTCAATCTCGATCCGGATATCTCGCAACGGGTATCTTGATATCTATCCCCAAATATCCGGGCCGGATCATTTTTCTCCCGAAAATTTTGCACTTACCGCCCAAACCTAGGTCTTTTCTCCCTCGCGCCTATAAATAAGCCTCCAGGGGTCAACCCTAGATCTACCGGTCATGTCTCCTTCTTCTTTCTCTCTTCACTCCGCCTCTGCGGCCGCGAGCTCCAAACCGAGCTCGCGCCACCGGAGCTGCGCCGCCGTTAGAGCTGCGCCGCCGCCCGCAAGGTCGTCACCGGTCGCCGCCAGCAGCGCCCTCAAGGCCGCCGTCAGACGTCGCCGCCAGCTACCGCGAGCAAGTCCCATTCACGCCGCCGGAGATCTCAAGACGCCGCCACCGCCAGCAAATCGCCGCCACCGCGCATCTCCTCCAATAATCCGTCCGGTAAGTCCCTTAGATCCAGATCCCTTTTCTTCGATTTCGCGCGAATACTTTGGATCAAATCTCACCCATTAGTTATCCACAACTTCTCCATCAACTAGGACTACCTTTGTAATCCCCAATATCACGTTCTTCCACGGCTTGCATTTAGCTAAATCCATTTCTGTACCTCTTGCAAATGTTTAGCACACCTTTGCAATTTGCAATCTCATATTTTTTTCACCGTGTGTTCTTGGCTAGATCCAATTTCTAGATCTTGCAAGTACCTAGTTGTTTTGCTTTTTCCTCTTCTTGTTGTATCGGATAGCTGCGCTCTTCAAGTTTATCAATACTCACCCACTTGCATTTTACCTCCTTTTAGATCTATACTCCATGGCTCCTAAGACTAGCTCCAAGTCAAAGGGCAAAAACCCGGCCGGAAAACAAAAGCCGGGTCAGTCGATTTCCGCCTATTGGGCGAAATCGACTGTCACGAAGGCCAAGCTGGACGAGCTGGCCGAGTCGGGTGTCTTGCCCACCCGGTCAGAGATCCACTGGAGGATACCCGGCGAAGAGACCCGGCCTTCACCAGGCCTGGATGAAGTGGTGGTCTTCGTCGAGCACGTGATCCGGGGTTTCCGCCCCCCGGGTCACCCTTTCTTCTGGGAACTCCTGGATCACTACAAACTCCGGGTATTCGATATTGGCCCGAACTCTATGCTTAAAATTTGCCACTTCATAGTCCTTTGTGAAGCTTATTTATGCATTCCTCCCAACTTAGCCTTATTTCTTGAACTCTTCCAATGCAAACCCTGCCGGGAGAGCGGTGACGGGGCCCTCCTAGTCTGTGGAGGAGTCTCAATTCAGAGACGTCAAAACTCTCTGATGCCGACTCTTAGCCTCCACACGCATGTAAAACACTGGCAGAAAACCTACTTCTACTGCCAAGACACCTCATTACCCGGCGAGAAGCCATTGCCGGGTTTCTCTACTGACACACTTTCCTTGTCCGATAATCTGAATTCTTTCGCATCCGAGGCCGATAGGCAATCTATCCAGCCTTTTCTTCACAAGCTCGATGTACTTTCTGCCCAAGGTCTCCATGGGCTTAATCTGGTGAAGACCTGGGTAAGCTGCCGGATCCAGCCTAACAGCACCCGGCCCAAACTCATGTGCGATTATTCTGGGCATGTCACCGATTCTCTCCGATACTCGGAGAAAACTTACCCGGCTGCTGATATGAACAAGATCATCAAGACTTTTTTAGCTGAGAAACTTGATGTTATCAAGAACATAGCCAGGCTTAACCCTTTCACTCGCTCTAACCTGACTCCTCCAGTAAGAACCGGCTTAATTTTTTTATCCGACCGATATCTCTTATGCGTATATACTAACCTTTGTCTCTGTATTTCTTACATAGGAAGACGATGAGTTCTGGAAGATAGTCACCCCTCCCCCTTCAGAAAACTCGGAGGAGGACGAGGAACCGGCTGATAGTGATGAAGGTAAAACCGGGTATTATATTTACACCTACCTCGTTAACTTGTTAGACCAAATCTTCCCCTTTTCTGACAGTGCTCCTTATTTACCAGAGCTAGACGACAAGGAGGACACCCAGTCGGAAGAGAGTGAGGCTGAGCTGGAAGCAGAGATTGGGGCGAAGAGGAAGACCCGGAGTGTTGTTTTCAAGGTGCCCTATTCCTCCATGACCTCCAAGCCGTACTTGTATGCCAATATGTGCGAACTTAACCAGCGTCTAACCAATTCATCATACTTGAAGGAACCTGCCTCGACCAACCGAAGGGTAACCCGGAATTCCCCGGGTGACGATCCTCTTCACCCGGGCATCCCTTCATCACCCGCTCGCCGAGCCGGTACTTCCCAAACTCATACGTCCCATATTCCTCGAAGATACCCTTCTCCGAATCACCCATTAGCCGGACAACTTAGGGTCTCACTTTCCAATTCTTTGTCAGCATCTTCCGGGTCCAGCAATGATCTCCCATCGGATTTCTTCGTGAATACCGAGTAATTCACTTTCCTTGCTAATCAATACACTACTATTTTCCACGTCTTTCGTTTATTATCTACTAACTGCTTCTTTTTCTTTCTCAGGGCCAAGGTTACACTTAGTGATCCTGAAGATATGAACATCGATAACCCGGCTATGGAAAACCCGGAGAACGTTGTGGAGCCCACAGCTGGTGGTGAAGGAGAAGAACAGCTAGACAACCCTGTTGAACAGGAGGCCGAGTTTCCCCTGCCAACACATCAGCCGGCCGATGATGATGTCGAGTTTCTGGGATCACAGAGGGGTGTCCCTTCTCCCAACACTCAGGCAACCAGAATCGACCCGCTGAAGCAGGAAAGGACCCTGCCACCAGGTAGCCAGAACCCAAGCTCCTCCAGGCCAAATTTGAGTGGCCTTGACTTTGAAGGGATGCTAGATGAGCTTTTCTCCCTGAAAACCAATGAGAGAAACATCCTCGAGTCCCTAGCTGCTGAGCATCAGGTAAATCTACTAATATTATTTCCATACTCATCTAGTCCCCAAGTTCCGGGTGAACAATACATAGTATACTCGGTACTTCCATAGCTATATAGCCCTCCATACTCGGCTTTTACACTATAACCGACTAATATATCCTTGTATTATTTTTCAGGCTTATGTGACCCGGTCGGAGGAGATCTTGGCAAAAACCAACGAACTCCTCCGAGTCGAGGCCAAACTGCGGGAGGAGCTAGAGGTCGAGGTGAAGGATCTTGCCAAGGATTGCAAGAAATATAAGAAAAAGCTCCACCAAGCTGAGGACTTACTGAATAAACTGTCAGCCTCTGTTGCCGACACTTACCGCTCCTTGCTTGGTAAAAGAACTTAACTTACTGACTAAGACTCGAATTTCTCGCTTGATATGATCTAAGACCCGGATCTTACCACTTTACTTTTCCTTTTATTCTGCAGGTCCGGGTGACAAAGCTGATGATGAAGAAGACATAGAGAAGTTGAAGACCCTGAAGGCCGTAATCCGGCAATTTTCTGCGGGCACCAAATGGACCCTTGAGGCCATAAGGTGGCCTGGCGGTTATGGCGGTGTCTCCCACATGCTTGACGCGTACTCAATGGTCCCTGCTTGGATCGATCACTGGAAGCGCTCAGCATGCCGGGTTGGGGTAACCCGCGGCCTTGCCTTGGCCAAAGCCTATTTTCCTAGGCTTGAGCCGGCAACGCTCGTGAATGGGTTCCCCGAGTTTAACAATGACGGCTCAAGATTATCGGCTAAGGACTACAAGTCTATCCACGCTCAGGTACGTCACTCGGCAAGCCTGATAGCCGATAAGTTGGATGTGAACAGGCTCACCCCGCCGTACAATGCCGAAGACAAGCCGGTCCCGTCTGCTCTCCCGAAGCACTTTGACATGCTAACCCGGTGGAAGGAGGAGGCTGCTAAGAGGAAGGCCGAGGCCGACACTGCGCCATCCACATCTACTCCGGCTGCTCCTCCTAAAGCTCGTGCTGATGCCGCAACTGACCCGGACATGGAGGCTGGGAAGAACACAGAGGAGAACGTTGAAGACCCGGCTACCAAGGCTGTTGCTGAAGACTCGGCTGTGGATGCCGAGCGAAGTTTTTTATCGATTCTCGCCCCCAAACACTTATTCGGCCAATAGGCATGGTTGTAATTCTCATGATACAATTATTTGTTTAATAGTGCGCTTGTGCACTTTTGATACGATTTCCTTGGTTTGTAATACGTTTAAACTTTAATGGCTTTGATGGCCCTTTTGGCCATTCACCTTGATATGCTTTCTCCAGTCTTAAGCTTTTTGCCACTTTTCTGATATTTTCTCTTTTTCCCCATCCATGAGACTCGGTTTCTGGGTCTGAGGGTTTTTGACTGTGAACTTTTTGCTTTTCAACCACCCAAGTCCCCAAGTTCCCAAGACTCGGATTTTTGGGTTTCAAGCTTGATGGCTAAACAGTTTGTTGCTTTTCTCAAATTCACAAGTCCCCAAGTCCCCAAGACTCGGTTTTTTGGGTTTCAAGCTCAATAGCTAAACAGTCTGTTGCTTTTCTCAAATTCCCAAGTCCCCAAGACCCAAATTTCCAAGTCTAGGGATTTGTAGTTTTTAAGAAAAAACTACCTGTTCTTGCCAGGGCCCAAAGTATATATCTACCCATATAAATTTTGAAGCTATGCTTAATACATTGTGAGTTTCCAGATGTAGCCTTTTACTCCGCATAACTTGTGGTTTGGATGACCCTTTTGATCCTCTTTGTTGTAAGCCGGCTTTCGCGTGGATATTCAGTGATGCTATAACTATATAAAAACAGGGTCAGGCAAGTCCCAATGGGCATCATGACTGATTGTGATTACACGTTAGCAAGTCACGCCACATTATTGCGAGTCACATCAAGCTTAAACAAGAGAAATCAAGAAAGTTTGGCTCTATTGTCCAGTTATAAGATTGTAACCGTACTTATTGCAAGTAATCGGTCCTCATAACTTAATGGCATCGTGGCCGGGTCTTGAGGTTATAGCTGTGCTATTCAAGAAATCAGCCCCCAAGGCCTATGTATGCAATCTATGAAAATTTTAAACCTAGTGCATCATGACTAAACAATAAATACTTACCTGATATGAAACAAAGTAAAACATAAACATTAAGAGCAAACTAACAGAAAATAAATAAGAAACAATGTCATAGTTTAACCATCACTTTATTGATATGAGAAAAGTTAGGTCAGCAAGCCGCCTCATTAAAAACCCTCCAGTCCCCTTAGGTACCCTGGATAGGAAAAGAGTGCGTCTGAAACCTGCTACCTGTTACATCGTGTAATTCAACTTGTAAACCTAGCATATGCTAAGTGTAGTAGGGACGTAGCTGAGCCACGTTCCATGGTCTTTCCCGCTCTTGCATAGATGAAGTGGTATGTGCGGTATCATTAACAGTATCCGACTCTTCCCTTTCATCTATCAAGTAGTATGATCCATTGTGCAAATTCCGGCTGATGACGAAAGGGCCTTCCCATGGTGGAGATAATTTGTGCTTTCCTTCCTTTGACTCTACGAGGCGTAATACTAGGTCTCCTTCCTGGAAGACCCGGGTTTTGACTCGCCGACTGTGGTATCGCCTCAAATCCTGTTGATATATGGCTGATCTCTCCAAGGCTTGCTCTCTGTGCTCTTCTAACATGTCCATAGCATCCTGTCGGGTCTTCTCATTCTCCACCTCAACATAAGCCGCCACTCGGGGCGAGTCATGAATAATATCACTCGGCAGGACTGCCTCTGCACCATAAACCATGAAAAACAGAGTCATCTGGGTAGATCTGTTAGGTGTAGTGTTAATTCCCCAAACCACTGATGGTAATTCCTCAACCCATGCTCCCGCAGCTCTGAGGCACGGGACTCGTAGTCGTGGTTTCAACCCATGAAGCAACTCCTGATTTTCCCTCTCCACCTGTCCATTAGCTTGTGGATGGGATACAGAGGCTACGTCAAGGCGGATGCCATTGTTTCCACAAAATTTCTCCATCTCACCTAGGGACATGTTGGTTCCATTGTCTGTTATTATGCTATGAGGCTATCCAAACCGATATATGATCCTTTTCAGGAACTTGACTGCTGTGACTGCTTCACAATTGGTGACTGGCATAACTTCAACCCACTTGGTAAACTTACCAATAGCCACCAAAAGATGAGTCTTTTTGCAAGGCGACATGTGAAAGGGGCCAACCATATCCATACCCAAACTGCAAACGGCCAGGTTAGCGGGTTGTTCGCAACTCCATAGCCGGCACATGGGTTTGGCGAGGATACCTTTGACATCCATCACACCTTGCCACCAAGCGCTCCGCGTCTGCCAAAGTCGTGAGCCAGAAGAAACCGTGTCGATATGATTTAGCCACAAGGGACCTTGTGGAGGCATGATGCTCACAATCACCTTCATGGATCTCCCTTAAAATCTGTCGGCCCTCCTCTGGCGTTACACAGCGCAGAAAGACTACTGCAGCACTTCTCTTATACAACTCGCCATTGATGATAGAATAACCCTTCGCTCGTCTCAGAATTTGCCTGGCTAAAACTTCCTGTGGTGGTAACTCGCCCCGTGATAGGTAAGCTAGAAACGGTTCTGTCCACTCGGGAATAGCGCATACGGCGGCTACGAGCTCCAAACCCGAGTCTTGGTTGGCCACCTCTTCCTCAGACTCGGTTTTGACGGAAGGCCGCCATAATTCGTCCAGAAAAACGTTAGACGGGACCGGCTCTCGGCGTGAACCGAGTCTTGCGAGTGCATCTGCTGCCTCGTTCTTTCGCCTGTCAATGTGTTCCACCTCATACCCGGAAAAAGACCCGGCCACCTTGTCTACCTCTCTGCGATATGCTGCCATTGTTGCATCCTTCCTATCCCAAGTTCCAGAGACCTGCTGTACCACAAGATCCGAGTCTCCATAGCACCTTATTCGCCTGATATTCCTCTCCTTTGCTACTCGCAGTCCGTGTAATAGGGCCTCATACTCGGCCACATTATTGGAGCAATCAAAGTGAATTTGCAACACATAACTCAACTTATCTCCTTTAGGCGATGTAAGCACCACCCCAGCTCCTGATCCCTCGTATTGCTTGGAACCGCCAAAGTGCATCACCCAAGACTTGGAACTTGGCATCATTGTGGGCATGCTTGCGTGAGTCCAATCATTGATAAAATCAGCTAAATCCTGGGACTTGATTGCAGACCGAGGCTCGTAGTTGATGTGATAATCTCCCATCTCAACAGCCCACTTGGCTATTCTACCTGTCGCATCTGAATTTCTGATAATATCTGCCATGGGTATAGAGCTAACCACCGTTATGGGGTGTTCCTGAAAATACGGCTTCAATTTCCGACTGGCCATGAAGACTCCAAAAACTAGCTTTTGCCAATGCGGGTAATGCTGCTTTGCTTCCGATAAGACCTCACTCACGTAATAAACCGGCCTTTGTACCAGGTGATCTTTTTCGTCCTCCTTGCGCTCAACCACAAACACTGCGCTAACCGCCCGAGGCTCGGCCGCGATGTACAATAACATGGGCTCTTTGGGACCCGGTGCTGCCAGGATTGGTGCCTCGGATAACTGCTTTTTCAGAGCTTCAAACGCCTCGTCCGCCTCTTGGTCCCACACGAATTTGTCGGTTTTCCTCAAGAGTCGGTATAGAGGTATTGCTTTTTCTCCAAGCCTAGATATAAACCGGCTCAATGCTGCCACACATCCCGTGAGTTTATGAACGTGCTTCAGGCCTTCCGGCTTTTTCAGGCTCTGGGTGGCCTTGATTTTTTCTAGGTTTGCCTCAATTCCTCTCTCAGAAACGATAAAGCCGAGTGACTTTCCTGCCGGCACCCCGAACACGCACTTAGTCGGGTTAAGCTTCATCTGGTATCTCCTCAAGTTCTTGAAGGTCTCCTTTAGGTCATCTATAAAAGTTCCAGCTTTCCTTGTTTTAATCACCACATCATCCACATAGGCATGAACGTTGCGTCCAATTTGATCCTCAAAACACTTCTGTATGCACCGCTGATACGTTGCGCCTGCGTTTTTTAGCCCAAAGGTCATGGTCTTATAACAAAACGCACCAAAGGGGGTTATGAACGAAGTTTTCTCCCAATCCTCTTTTTTGAGCTTTATTTGATGATACCCGGAATAAGCATCCAGGAAACATAATAAGTCACAACCTGCCACTGCATCAATGATCTGGTCTATTCTTGGAAGGGAAAATGGATCCTTTGGGCAATGATTGTTGAGGCTCGTATAGTCTATGCACATCCTCCACTCATTGTTCTTTTTGAGCACTAGAACCGGATTTGCCAACCATTCCGGGTGAAAAACCTCCATAATAAAGCCGGCTGCAAGGAGCCGAGCTATCTCCGCTCCTATAGCCTTTCTCCTTTCCTCATTCATTTTTCTCAGCCCCTGCTTCACAGGCCGGGACCTGGGATCAACATGCAAACTGTGCTCAGCTAACTCGGTCGGGATACCTGGCATGTCGCTGGGCGTCCAAGCGAAAACGTCCTGATTCTCACGAATAAACTCGATAAGTGCTTCTTCCTGCTTGTTGTCTAGGTTAGAACCTATGGAAAATTGTTTGGAGCGATCACCCTCGACAAAAGCCACCATCTTGGTATCCTGGGCCGCTTTAAACTTTGCTCTCTCGTCCTCCGTATTCGGCCTTTTCAAAGCAGTTCTATCTTCCGGGTCTACTTGAGACCGGTAATACTTGAGCTCTTCCTTACTGCAAGCCTGTTCTGCCATTGCCGCATCTCCTTCATCACACTCCGCTGCCACAGCCCGGTTCCCATGTATGGTAATGGTCTGCTTGGGACCCAGGATCTTTAGCTGTAAATACACATAACATGGCCTGGCCATGAACTTAGCGTAAGCCGGCCTTCCGAACATCGCGTGATAAGGATTGTGCAATTTTACCACCTCAAATGTGAGCCATTCCACTCGGAAATTGTCCTTGGATTCTCCAAAAGCGACTTCTAGTGTTATCTTTCCCTCAGGGCACGCCGAGTGACCCGGCACAATTCCATGGAAAACTGTGGAACTTTTCTGTAGCTGAGACTCCTTGAGCCCCATGCGTAGGAAGGTTTCCCAATACAAGATATTAATGCTTCTTCCCCCATCCATCAAAACCTTTTTCAGCTCGTAACCATTGACCTGTGGTGCAACCACCAAAGCTAACACACCCGGATGTTCTATTGTTTCCGGGTGATCCCTTCTGCTCCATGTTACTTGTTGATCTGACCATCTCAAATATCTCGGAACACCTGAAGAAACCGAGTTTACGACCCTTTTAAGTATCTTTCTATCTCTGTTGGAAGTCCCGGTAGTGTGAACGTGGTACTGTCCTAACTGCTTTGGGTTGGCCTGGAAACCCCCAGCACCTCCTTGATTATTACCCGGATTGCCACATCCTGCGTTGCCAGCGGGGGGTGGCCCGTTGCCCGGGTTTCCACCCGGACCCGGTCCTCCTCCCCGGCCTGCACCTCGCAGGGCTTTATGTATTTCCTCGTTCTTCCATCTCTGTAAGTCCACGCACTGCTCCAATGAATGATTAGCCGGCCTGCCATTCCTGCTATGACGCGAACAGGGCATCCTGAATGCCTCTATATGGTTAGCCGGTCTCGGTGGTCCTTGGTAATTTCCTCCATTAAAGTTTCCTCCGTTGAAATTTCCCTCTGCCCTGGGTCTTGCAAACCCGGCTTCTGTATTAGCAACAAACTCGAAATTCCCTTCGTATGGGCGCTTATGCTGGTTATTTCCCTTGTTTCCTCCATTATTACCCGGTGCAGCCCCATTGCCGGGTCTTCCATTGTTGGGTTTCGCTTTTTTGTCATCAACATCCTCCTCTGTTATGTTCGTAGCGGCGTGCTTATTGCAAGCGTCCATAAATTCTCCCATTGTAACCTCCGAGGCTTGCCGACTAGATTTCATGTGTGTAGGGCTGGAATTCGAGCCGAGCCGAGTCAGCTCGGCTCGACTCGCTCAAGCTCGGTCAACTGACGAGTCGAGCTCGGCTCGACTCGTTCAACAAACGAGTTCAAAATCAAAACTCGGCTCGGCTCGGTGAACTCGCGAGTAGCTCGCGAGCTACTCGTTTAACTTATCTAATTTTATAAAACTATAAAAAGTCAACATTATATAATGTATATATAATTATTTTTGACTATTTGAGTTATGTATAGTAAAATCATCACAGTAATCAGTGAAAATATGTCACCGTCAAAATATTTGTAGTAAACAAACTACAATAATCAGTAAAAATATATTCAAATAAACAAGAATATCATTAAAAACTATTTTGACCGAGTTAAACGAGCTAAACGAGTACTCGGTAAACTCGGCTCGTTTAGCTTGAACTCGTTTACCGTCGAAAACGAAAACTCGACTCGGCTCGTTGGACAACGAGTTCGAGCTGAGCCGAGTCGAGTTGCGAGCTACTCGTTTAACTCGCGAGTTCTGAGTTTTAATTCCAACCCTACATGTGTGTCAACTTTTGCACCAGGGGTAAGTATTTGCACGTTTTTGCCATAGCTTGCAATGCATCTTTTGGCTGGATATCAGTGGAAGAGTGGAGAATTTCCATAACCCGGCGCACCCAGCTGCGCGCCGACTCTCCCTTCTTCTGGACGCATCGCTCTAAATCGTCAATCGTGAATAGCTTTCGGCACGTCCCATGAAAATGTTTGATAAAGGCATCTTTCAGCTCACTCCATGAACTGATGGATCTTTCAGGCAAGTTGTTGAACCACAACTTTGCTGCTCCTTCGGACATCATAAGGTACATAAACTTAGCTTGGACATTCTCGGACGCGTTGCGAATTGACATAGCCATCTCGTAACTACTCAACCAGGTTTCTGGATCCATGGTCGGCTCATAATTAACCACTTTACCTGGCTCCTTGAATTTATCCGGGTAAGGCTCAGCCCTAATGGCATCCGATAAACATTTAGGCCCGGCGAGGTTTGCCAGTACCGGCCTTACTCGGGAAACGTGCGATCCTGCAGCTGGTGCGGCGGGGGGTGCAACCGCTACGGGCCCTCTTACTGCAGACCCGGATGATGCGCGCCTGGATCGAGAACTGTCCACAATGGCTTGCGCTGCTGATGCTACGGGTGTTGTCGGTCTATGGGGAGGAGGCGACATTTGCTGCTGCTCTGCCCTCCGCCTTGCCGAGCTTGACTGAATATACCCGGTATTCTCGGGCTGCCGGCTGACATACGGTGTCCCGTGCAAACCACTTCTATGATCCGAGTAATTTGCCTGTTGAGCCACTGCGGTGCGTAGCATCTCTATGGCATGCCGAGTTTCGATTTCTCGAGGCGTCTTTCCCAGTGGGATACGGTCGAGCGCTAGAGTCGCGGCGTACACGTTATCCATGGGATTGTTAAAGTGACCCGGTGGAGTATGAAATCGCGGTGGTGGTGGTGGCGGTGCGGTATTGCCAACAGCGATCCCAGTTTGTAACGTGGGTAACCCGGCTTGCACGTTCGCCGGCTGTCCTCCCAGGGTTGCAGCTCGATATCCGGTTTCTTGATTCACCACCGGTATTGGTTGATCCTGAGGGGTAACAAACAATGTACCTGGCTGTAAGTTCCCTCCGGTTGCCGGTAATCTCGTCTGGTGCCTCTGATTGTAAATCCTGGTCGACTGAGTTTGAAGGCGATTCTCCAGTTCTTCCAACTCGCATTGGCGCGCGGCCATCCCTTGTTTCTCGGCTTCGATATCTCTCCTTTGTTGATCCAATGCGCGGCGAGCCACATCCAGATCTCGGGCACGTGCCGCCGCGTTTTCTGGGTTTATCACCGTCGCTAACACTGTGGGATCCAAGATTAGGTTATTGTTGAACAGAGCCGGATTTCGCGGAGCCGAGGTTCCCGCACCCGACGTTCTGTTTGCTGTGAATCCAAACATGTTCCTTTGCCGTTCACTTTCTCCGGTATGACTGGTAACAGAAGCCGGCTCTCCGTCGACCCGGGCTACAACCGGGTTTCCGTCAACCGGCGCCTGCTGTTGGGCCAGCGCTCGCGCCGCTCCAGCCGCGGCCGTCGTCACATCCCCCTGATTAAGATTGATTGCAGGGGCTGTACAGACCGCAACCCGGCGCGCGATGCCTGGTGATGATTCGTCTTCCTCTTCGTCACAGCTATCTTCCTCGTACCGGTCTTCGAGCAGGTGCAGGATAGACTCGGTATAATCTTCTCTTACGACCCGGCCACGCGGGGTCCATGCCGGCTGTTCCCTCTTCGTGGTGGGCTCTTCTTCTGGGTCGGCTGTCCCAACCGGTTCTTCTTCGTCCGATTGAACGCAGGTTGCTTCTCCTGACACAGAATCATATTCAATGTTATCAGGAACAGAACCAGATGTACGTACCATACCGACAAAGACGTTGACCCGGCCGATCGTAACGATTGATCCGGTTTCCAGCAGATCCGACTCTGGTCCCCAACTAAAGTCGTCCACCATCTTCTCTCCTTCAGGGTTGGTGATGATCTCGCCGATGACGAGGTTCTTCATGCTTTCCTGAGCTTCTCCCGTGATGTAAACACCCTTGGACATAGGCCCCACGGTGGGCGCCAACTGTCGTGGGATAATCACGGCAGACGTTACCTGGGGTAACTTACTTTGGGGCAAATCGACTCTGGTGTTTGGGAGAGGGTTTAGCTCAGGGGAAATCATGTTATCTGGCGATCTGGTAGCTCGGGCTGCAATGTCGCCGAGTCTCCGATCTAGGGTTACAGTTATCAGCTCTCGTATTACAAGGATACTCGAATATCTGGTAAAACTCTTGTGTATTTCTTTGTCCCAGGAGCCGGTTTATATATTACCCGGCTCTCTGGCTTCCTATACAAGGTATACCCGGAATCCTACCCGGAACCGCATACAACCCTAAGTTTCCTAATAGTGATCCTCAAGGTACGGGTTACAAGACCTACGCTCCTCCTTGGACCTTCTAGAAACTCTTCCACCTTGGGCCGGGTCTTGAACGATTCCTTCGGGTCGGGTTTCACCTAAGCATGAACATACCGGGTTACCATCTCCCCATCAGGATCATTTACACGTATGAAAGATGAAGCTAAATGGGATCTTCTTGACCGTATTCAAGAAAACACTGAAGGATGGGAGAATGATAAAGGTAGAAAGTCAGGTATAAATTATGACTATGAATGCATTAAAACTTTTATGTCATCCGATGATTTTCATAATGTTAGTATTGTTTATGGTCTTGATTCTCAAGTTGTTGCCAACTTATATAAGGCTTTTGCTTCCTATTTTGATATTCCCAAAAAGGAATGGGACAAGTACCATGCACTTTATAAAGATACGGTTAATTGTGTTCCTGCTAGAGATATAGAAGTTCATATTGTTGATTCTATGGTGCCTGAACCTTATATTGAGAAAATGCCTCTCCCTGCTAAGGTAAAAGAACATTCTATGTTAGCTAGTGTGGTTAATAAAAGTGCATGGAAACCTGTAGAACCCGACGAACAAATAACTGTAGAACCTACAGTAGCAATAGTAAAGGACCTTGTTTCTGAAAATGTAGAAAAGGGACACATTATATTTTGTGAAGATGCTTCTAATATTGTCTCTCGTCCTAGTAAATCTAGGAAACCTAGTGTTCCTGTGCTATCTATTAGGATAGGTGATCATTGCTATTATGGTTTGTGTGATATTGGTGCTAGTTCTAATGCTATTCCTTATGATCTTTATAAAGAAATCATGCATGAAATTGGTTCTTGTGAACTTGAAGACATTGATGTGATTATTCAACTTTCTAATAGGGAAACTATTTCTCCAATTGGTATTGTTAGAGATGTGGAGGTCCTATGTGGTAAAACTAAGTATCCTGCTGATTTTCTAGTACTAGGCACTTCTGCTAGTGATACTTGTCCTATTATATTTGGTAGACCTTTCTTAAACACTTGTGGTGCTATTATTGATTGTAAAAAGGAGAAAATCTGTCACACCCCAGTTTTTGGACTCTTGGACTGTGCTCAAGAAGACAAAAATTAGGGCCAACAATTTTTTTTATATAACAACATGATTGTTTGAACTAACATGTGTTTGTAATGTTAAACATATTTGCAACACAAGTCTTGTTTCTATATAAAACCAATACCTTATGTTTCTGAGAGATATTCCTATTTATTTTCCCCTGATGTTTTCCTATTGTTACTTGAGAGAATTTTTATTTCAAGACTTGGATCATTATGGTTTGCAACTTAAAACAAACTTTTAACTTTGTTGGATCCAAGAAAACAAGTTTCCAAAAATGATCTATGAAAGTTTTCTTCTAACTTTCCTATAGAAAACAATGTCTGAGAATAAAGCCAAATACATGTTTTCTACCATTGTTTTCACCAAGCTATAAGTTGTTATTTTGTGATTTCTTGACTTTTAATTAATCCTTGATATGTATACTACAAAGCTACAAGCTCACTTTTATTTTTGGACTAATAAAAACTATCTTTTGCTAGATGTGTTTGTGGTATAAAATTAAGGCAGAAAATGACATTTTTGAGAAACAGATAAAAACGGGTACCTTTTCCTCCAATGTTTTCATGGCCTTAATGTATTTCAAATTTGTTTTCAAA
Source organism: Alopecurus myosuroides (assembly GCA_028641055.1). Classification (NCBI taxonomy): domain Eukaryota; kingdom Viridiplantae; phylum Streptophyta; class Magnoliopsida; order Poales; family Poaceae; genus Alopecurus; species Alopecurus myosuroides. The sequence continues at coordinate 131,187,246 of CM054063.1, forward strand.
AGTTGTTTATGAAAGTATATAACATGGTTAACAAATCCATACCTTGAAAACAAATTTTGAGAATCTTTTGCACCTTGAAAACAAACCCAACTTTCTCAACTTTCTGTCTGTTTTCAACACTTAGAAAATTTCTAAGTCCTTAGTCTGAATTTTCTGAATTTTGCAGTGAACAGCAGGAGATACACTTTTGCACCTTTGTTTTCTTTGTGATCCCTTGATCTTTTGGATGTGTGGCCTGACCTAGCTTGTTGACCAGGGTTCCTACTCGACCAATAATGCATTGGATACCTTCTAGAAGCTTTAGGCTTGAACTTATTAGAGAGAGAAGAGGAGATGTTGTGGCAGAAGTGGGAGGCCATGCCTTTGACCATTTTGGTTGCCACTTGCTCCACTTGCACCATTGGCCAGGATAAGACCTGCACCCACACGCTTGGTGACTAGGGCAAGCCGGTGCACGTTTTGGAAAAGACCAAAAACCCTAGGGTTTGCTCTATGCCATTATTGGCATCCACCCGAGCTCCCCGAATTGCCCTCGAGGTTCCTCCCTCATCTATAAGTACCAGGGCAGTGCCCTTGCATCCTTGCACCGCCCACACTCCCTCCTAGCCTCCCTAAATCACTTGGACCACGAGCCCCTGCCCCTAGAGCCCCTTGAGCTCGAGTTCTAGCCCGTCGGTGGCCACCTCGGTCCCGACAAGATCCTTCTTGCTCCCCTCTCTTCCAGCTTCTCCCACTGCCATAGAAACCTTCCCCATGTTCCTGTGAACCACCCGGACACCTCCCCATCCCCTCTAGGCCTCGGAGGCGTCGCCGCCGTCCACTCACCGCCGCGGTCACCGCGCAGGGCGCCGACCGCGTCCGCCGCGTGAGGCCGTCCCGGCCGCCGCTGTCGCCGCCCCTCCACTCCCCGACCACCCTGCAACCACCACCGAGCGCCACAGCCCTCCCCGAGCCTCCCCAAGGTGAGCTAGAGCCGCGCGCTTTTCCTTCTCCGTCAGGTTAGAGAGAGGAGGTGAGGAGAGGAAGAGGAAAACGCGCAGACCGTTTGATCTCTGATCAACGGTTGCGGTTGAACGCGGATGTTTCCCGCGCCTGCCAGTGCGCGCAAGCGCAGCGGGCCGCGCTCGCGTCCAGTTGGGCCGCGGCCTCGCAGAACCAGCCCGAGTGGTAGTTAATCTTTTATTCATTTATTTTTTTTAACAGGAATCTATATGATCACTTTGGACGTGGTAAAAATACTAAACGAGTGAAATAAAATCTGTAAAAATTCCTGGACCCTAAGATATAAAATCTAAACCATAGGAACTTTCCATATCTACTTTTGGACCCATATTTTGAACACAATAAATGTTTTGCCTCAGACTGTCAGTGAGAATGTTTTAACTATAACTTTTAAAATATGTAACCAAATGGAACAAACAAAAATGTTATGGAAAGGTATTGAAAATTTCCACCCAATGCACCTAACCTCACATCAAGGTGAGTTATAGAGTGGAAATTCCATCCAGTTTGCTAAAGGTCCAGTAGGTTTTTATTTGAATTGTTTAAAGAGTTTAAAAATGATTTTTGAAGAAAATCCAATTGTATGAGCTTGCTATTGATTAGATCTATCTTATCCTAGCTTAGATTAATTTTTGAAGCTCTAGATTATTTTTGGTGAACAGATCTAGAAACAACACTTTTCTGTTTCTGTTTTTGATTGTGTTCTTGTTTGAAATGAGTTGTGTGGATGTTTTGATCTTGCTTCCTATCATGTATAAAGTTGTTAGGACTTTTTCTTAAGTTGTTTCCTTACAGTACCTCTACCTTAGGAAGTGTGTGCATGTTTGGAAACTGAAATAAAAATGAAATAGCATTCGTTACCTTCTAGTTTTATTATTTGGAATTTTTGTGATGCCTTGATCTTTGTGTGAATGCTTTATTAAATTTTGTGCTATGATTTCTATGGATCCAGTACCATTTTGGTACTTTTATTTTGAAGTTAATACCTTTGTTAGCTTGCATGTCTTTTTATATTGAAGCATGTGTAGATTTTGTTATTCTTATGCACTAGTATTGTTTTCACTAGGATAAATGGCTTTGTAATATTTTATTTTGTCATACTAATTTTTGTCATGAGTAACCAGAGGCTTAGTAACTCTTTTGCTTTGGTATTAGTGGGCCAATAACCCACTGGTCCCATTGCATCTTGGTTGAGGATGAAAATCCCTAACCATACACATGTGAGAAATTGACATGTTTTAATTATATGATTGATTTCTATTTTTCCACCAGGGAAAAATATAAATGTTTGTTTTCACTTATGCAAGTGAGAAGTTTGTTTCTTATCAGAGGATACTAGTATGTTAGATGTGATCCATTTTGTTAGCACAATATTCCTGAGGGGTATCATGTTAAGAAATGGTTCACTATTGAGTGCCGAATTGAATTCTTTGCAAATAAACTAAATTACTTGTGATTGATAGATTGTTTGTGGATGTTTTTTTAAATTGAGTGTTTGGATTTTTGAAAAGGTTTATATAACTTTTCTTTAAAGTGCATAGCTACTGGTTGTGTGAGTTATACCTTGCTTGCTTGCTAGTAATTGTTTTAAGAAACAGAAATTGCTAGAATTAATTTGTGCATGCTTAATAGTTGTCTCATGGAATTATTTTGATGTTCTTGCTTCCTAGCATGAGTATGATTTATGTACTGTTATTAGCTACATTTATATTCATGACTTACTTGTTTAGGTTTAAGCATCATGATAGCATTGTTTGCTTCTCTAGTACTGAGCTAGTGTCACCACTAGAAAATGGTGATTTTTGCTATAGTTTTGTCAACCTTTATTTTATGAGTGTATGAGCTTATTATAGCATGTTCAGGAAGTTATTACTTCTGTTATCATGCCATGAATTATTTTAGTTGCATGTTCTATAGTTGTGGAATATAATTATTTCTTATAGCATGCTTGTGTAGATTTTCCATACTAGTATGCTATTAGTGCAGTCCTGTTTTATGCCTGTCTAATTGGAGTATTACCTTGAGTAAAGATGGTGTTTTAGATTATTTTTATGACTTGATTCTTTGGTTATTAGCTACTGGTTGGTTGCTAAATTTTCATGATTGATGGATTCCAAAACTTCAAAGTAAACACTAAGGTAGTAAATAAATAGCCTATTTCATCTGTGGTGTGTTTACCTGTTGTTTGAAAAACTGTCTGAGTGTGTACCTTAGCATGAGTATCATACTTGTGTTATTTGTTGTGTTAGTGTGGTTGTCATGTTTAAGAGTATCCTATGAAACTAAAACATCCAACTAAATTCATGAAAACATTAAGTGATAGTTGCTTGTGGTGAGTAATACCCACTGCCATGGGTATTGTCCTGTCTGTTTGTTTTACCTTCGCAACCTAACCTTTGCACCCACAAGCTATATATTTTTAGCTTCTTATATATATTATTATGAGAGTGGTACACCACTCCCTATGTGGTATGTAAGATGTGGGATATGGTTTCCTGAACCATATGTTTGTCTGACGATAGTTTTGTACCCTGAGAGCCATGTGAGGCAGTTTTCTCGATAACATTTGTGAGTTGGTGCCATTATACTTTTGCTTGCTGTATGTGTTGTTTAGCTTAGTTGTGTATCTTTTAGACCTGAGTATGTGTCTTGTATTCTTTTGCGACGCTAGAAAACGAAGAAGAAGAAGAAGAAGAAGAAGAAGAAGAAGAAGAAGAAGCAGTTGTGGAGCTGTGCGTCAAGTTCAAGTTGCTTCAAGGCCAGGGACATTAGGAGACTTGAGGCAAGCCATCCTGATGCTTGCTGTTATCATATATTTATCATTATCTATCATGCATGTTTTACTCCTGAAAAGTTTTACAAAAACTTTGATTTCCAAAAAGACTATTTTTGAGTGAACTCTACTACTATTATATATACTATGCCATTAGTTGACACTTGGTGTTACCAAGCCCATAAGCCACCTTATGGTATTTATTACCATCAAGTATACTATTCCCTAAGTGGACACCTTAAAATTGTGTTCTTACAAAACAAAGGCTTTATGGAAAACCCGTAGAAAAGGCGGATCCTTATTCTCCGGAGGAATTGTGGAAGTGGTCATTTTTGGGAAAATGGTGTTTTCAAAAATGACACATAACCTAGTCTTCGCCGGACAACCTTTACCGTACTGCCACCCTACCCCAACATGGGCACGGGGCTTAACTGGAAGTTTGTTCTTGTTAGTGTGTGTTCTATCTCAAACGCTAGAAGGGACGGAATCCCTCGAACCGAATGTCCTCAAAACTAACAATGTTGAGACATATAAAGTGTGGGATTAAGTTACCCTCCGGACGCATTCGTTGAGGCTCCCGTCTAGGCAGAGCGGGACTTGATTGCCGGGGAGAATAAACTCAACTGAGAGATAGACACATTCTAGCTGGAACATAGTGGAAGGTTATGATAAGTGATCTGATGTTTCGCATACTGTTGTTACAGTCCGTGGTTATTCACGGCAGGTGTACTGTATCTGGTGGATGTGTACACCTCTGCAGAGTACAACTTTTTCGAAGAAGCCGCGTCCTCGGATATGGACAGTTGAATGGCCATGTATCTAGCATTGTGTCAATGTTTTCAAAAAGATGTTTTCAAAAGGAGTGTTGAACTCGGGAAGTTCGGAAAGGAAGAAAATCGTGTACCAAGGAGGTACCGAGGATGAAAAGCCAGAAGTTGTTTTCCAAGAAGTTTCGCAGAGAAAATCTTTCTTCTCTAAGCAAACACCTGGAAATTGAGTCCAAGAAGTTTTGCAAAGAGAAAACTTTCTTCTAATAAATTTTTATAAAACCTCTTGTACATGAGATATCGACAAGAGAAACAAAGCTTACTATTTTCTTCTGAAGTATCTTCTTCAGCAAAGATACAGATTAACCTGACTGCAACTATGATGTCATCCTATATGAACACCATTGGTAGTGAACCATATTTATAGCCTACCTATTACACCATATAACAATACTTGCATCTTTGGTAAGTCACATGATGGATGTCTTGCTGAGTACATTCCAATGTACTCATTATGGTTTCGCCCCTGGTATCTACTTGCCAGATTTTGAGAGGGAGTCTCGGAAGAAGACCAACGAAGAAGAGTACGGAGCTGATGGCTTTGCGAACTAGGATCATCTCCGGGTCAGCAGCCTGTAGGTTAAGGCGTGACTTGGGCTCTACCGCGTTTTGCATGTGTTTAGTCTTCCGCTGTGTGTGTTGTGTGTTGCCCTGCGTGGCATTTGTTCAGGTTTTGGTCAAGTGGCCAATCCTCTTTGTAAGTGTTGTGTAACCGTGTAATGGATATTGTATCTGTGTACCAGCTTGATATGTTGTTCGTGACTGAATTTCCTGGGATCGTGAATGTATGCATATCAGGGTGTCCTTGAAGAGTGGTTCGAAGGGCAGGCCCTACAGAGTTGGTATCAGAGCTATCCTGACCTTAGGAGACCTTAGTTAGCATGGACGTTAGCTAGTACCCTGACCATGGAAGTAAATCAAACCAGGTCACTAAGCTGACTATTTTTCAAAAGGATTCCATTTTCCATCCCCTCTGTGTTTCAAGAAAACTCTATTTACACTCAATTTAAAAAGGAGCATCTTAAAATTTTGCACACTGATACCTAACTTAACCCACTTTAAAAATCTTGTGTAGATGGAAGTTATCTTCACCAAGTCCTTCCGGCTGGGATCGCATGCACCTTGCTACCGCCGTTTTGAGGTGGATTTGATCAAGATGGCTCATCTTATCGGTCATCCCACACCTGAGTTGAAGGGTGCCCAGATTCACCATGATGGACGAGAATTGTCCTGGTTGGTTGTCTGTACCATCCGTGCACCTCTGCTAGCACCGTCAACCCCAGAGATCATTTGGGAAGTGGTGGAGAGCAGTTGGGAAGATGGTATCCTAAGGGTAATGCAGCTGGTCATTGCCAAGCTCGCGAACTTCTTTCGCGACAAGTTGGCTTGAACCCCTTATAGGTACTTTGGAAGACGCGACGAAGATGACAGGTCAGTAGAAGTCACTGGAGACTTTGTGTTTGCTCGTCACTTCCAGCACCTGGAGGGACAGCTGTACAACACCCAACTCTCCCTTGATAAGGTTAGAGCAGATCATGACCTCCGAGGAAGAGAGATAGACCAACTAGAAGCCAGTCTTGGTGCATCTTCGGTTACCGAGCGTCGTCTCAAGGTACTGAAGAAGACCATGAAGTACACTGACTCCCAGCACCGCACACGAGTGAGAGCCCTTCAGCTTCAGCTTGCAGCCAGCAAGGCCAGAGTTGAAGAGCTGGAGGAACAGCTACGCGCTTCCTCGAGCACTTAGGATTGCCGCAGGATGTTAGGAGTTATGGCTTTTTCACCCGAGACGCTTGTTTGTCTGTATTGTGAGAACTCTGTTAGAGCTTTGTGTGTGCTAGTTGTGTTGTAAGCCTTATGCTTAGCCTTGTGAACCCTTAAGTTAAGTTATGCTTGTTAAGACTCTGTTTCATGCGTATGTCAATCTTGGTTTGAGTTGGCGTTTGTTTCTTCGACGTTTGCTCGTTGTTGTGGTATATATCATTCTCATCTCCGTTATGAGCCGCTATGTGCCACCAGTTTTCAGAAGAAAACCAAAACCACCTTTAGTTGCTCTCGCCTTACACCGTTCCTTATCTTCAGCATGGCCAGCAATCTACCTCCATCACCTGAGCCGACAGTGGCTCAACTGGTTGCCCTGCTGAGGGAAGGAAGTGAAGCCGCTCGTGCTGAACATTTTGCCACCCGGGTTGCCCTGGAACAGTTGACTCAGCTTGTCATCACCAACGCTGAGAATACTGCTTTCCTTATGAGAGAATACCAGCAACTGCTTGCTGGAGAGAGCCGCAAAAGGAAGATAGCGACGCCAGGAGAAACTAGTTCATGGGTGACTCGCAGCGTTTTGCCTGCGATGCCACAATCTTCAAGGAGGCGTGTGAAGGTCAAGCCTAAAACCACGGGTTGCTTTACCTGTGGACAGGAAGGACACTTTGCTCGTGATTGTCCCCAGAAGAACCATATCCTAGCTCATCCTGATGAACCCCAAGAACGCCAAGGTCCATCCTATAAGAAACGCAAGAATCTGATGAATGGACCGCGAGACCAAGCTGATGTTGCAGAAGCATCTGCAACTCATGCCAATGGTACGTTTTCGAACCAAACCTGTGAACCCCCTTGCTTGTTTTTCCTTGTACCCTAAGAAACCCGACGTAAATGGAACACTAGAAGTGTCACGTCGGACTAACTACAATCTGGAAGATACTAACCAAAACCTCCATCCAATTTTTGGTATACCACCCTCAAGAGTAAATTAAACTTTGCCGCATAAAATGGTTGCCATCTTACAGAGTTGGTAGTACAAAGTATTGGCTTAACTCTTTGATCCTGAAGAACTACAAGTCTTGTAGGAACTCCAAAGGGATACATTACTCCGGAGATAAAATTACACCAACAGGTAAAAGTTTCAAGAAAATAAGATACAAGTCTGACTCCCAGCACAGACCGCTACACTCATTTCAGTGTAGACCCTAACCTTACCAAGCTCTCACTGATGGGAGCCTAGTTTCAAGGTGAGCTACTCTCACCTGATGCAGAACCCCGAGTCAGTCGACGACGGATTCCCTCCAGTCTTCCAGGCTTAGTGCCACCAGCGTGAGCCTCCACTGGCGCCACAACTCGTCTTTCTTCCACCACGGTCTTGTTCCGGATACCATACCACCAGTCGTGGATGTCCCAGCATGCGAAGATCATGGCCAACAGGATCACTCTGACCGATCCCACCAAGCAGCAGCTGAAGGATAGCACGATGAGGAAGTGCTCCAAGAAATTTGCTCGCTCGAGCAGAGAGACATACTCCTTAAAGAAGTCATTGATTAACTGGGAAATGAAGCTCATCGTGTGGTGAGATTTGGAGAACCACAGCTGCCCTTTTTATAGCAGCAAGAGCAGAGCCCCCTCCTTCATCAAGCACTACGCGGGAAGAGCCAAAGAATCCAGCCGCAGTGTTCATAAATGGCGCGAAAACACCGCGCACCTCTTCGCCAAGTGGCCAGAGCATCAACCTGTCACACTCGCAGCAGTCCTACAGCGAGGTGTCAGCCCATCATGGACTCACAGTGGGCGGGACACCCTGATGCTGAAAGAGTGCGCACCCGATGTGGAGAAAAGGCCATAAGGAGAAGGAGAAACGAGAAGGGCATCGACTGCCAAGTGAGCCCAGTCCCACGCGTCAGCAAAACACTCGAGAAAAACCTGGGTACATCTAGCTTCTGAGCTTTCCTCCAAATCATGGAAAGCCTACTAGCTGTTTGTAGCCTATACCCCAGCCAAACTAGGTTTCTGTGACCACTTATGGGTGGCTAGAACTTTCCTATCAGTTTTAGAAAAGTGAAATTTCTTGTTTTGGGGTACCTTAGGAAAGCAACTTTTCTGGAACAAGTTGGCCTTTCTAACCCTGGCTTGATAACATGGTTTTTAGAAAAACTATAAGTTCATGTTTAGAACATGGCACCCAAAACCTTTGAAAGGAAAACTTTTCACCTGTGAATTTTGGTAAGGTAAATCAAAGGGGGGAAGCCCCTGTAAATAATGTTACGAACCATCAACACATGTTTGTAAACAAATCTCTAACATTGATGTTTTGACCATACCCTCTTCTCGCTTGCCTGCGAATCTCGGGACGAGATTCTTTTAAGGGGGGAAGGTCTCTCACACCCCAGTTTTTGGACTCTTGGACTGTGCTCAAGAAGACAAAAATTAGGGCCAACAATTTTTTTTTATATAACAACATGATTGTTTGAACTAACATGTGTTTGTAATGTTAAACATATTTGCAACACAAGTCTTGTTTCTATATAAAACCAATACCTTATGTTTCTGAGAGATATTCCTATTTATTTCCCCCTGATGTTTTCCAATTGTTACTTGAGAGAATTTTTATTTCAAGACTTGGATCATTATGGTTTGCAACTTAAAACAAACTTTTAACTTTGTTGGATCCAAGAAAACAAGTTTCCAAAATGATCTATGAAAGTTTTCTTTTAACTTACCTATAGAAAACAATGTCTGAGAATAAAGCCAAATACATGTTTTCTACCATTGTTTTCACCAAGCTATAAGTTGTTATTTTGTGATTTCTTGACTTCTAATTAATCCTTGATATGTATACTACAAAGATACAAGCTCACTTTTATTTTTGGAGTAATAAAAACTATCTTTTGCTTGATGTGTTTGTGGTATAAAATTAAGGCAGAAAATGACATTTTTGAGAAACAGATAAAAACAGGAAGTATACCTTTTCCTCCAATGTTTTCATGGCCTTAATTTATTTCAAATTTGTTTTCAAAAGTTGTTTATGAAAGTATATAACATGGTTAACAAATCCATACCTTGAAAACAAATTTTGAGAATCTTTTGCACCTTGAAACAAACCCAACTTTCTCAACTTTCTGTCTGTTTTCAACACTTAGAAAATTTCTAAGTCCTTAGTCTGAATTTTCTGAATTTTGCAGTGAACAGCAGGAGATACACTTTTGCACCTTTGTTTTCTTTGTGATCCCTTGATCTTTTGGATGTGTGGCCTGACCTAGCTTGTTGACCAGGGTTCCTACTCGACCAATAATGCATTGGATACCTTCTAGAAGCTTTAGGCTTGAACATATTAGAGAGAGAAGAGGAGATGTTGTGGCAGAAGTGGGAGCCCATGCCTTTCACCATTTTGGTTGCCACTTGCTCCACTTGCACCATTGGACAGGATAAGACATGCACCCACATGCATGGTGACTAGGGCAAGCCAGTGCACGTTTTGGAAAAGACCAAAAACCCTAGGGTTTGCTCTATGCCATTATTGGCATCCACCCGAGCTCCCCGAATTGCCCTCAAGGTTCCTCCCTCATCTATAAGTGCCAGGGCAGTGCCCTTGCATCCTTGCACCGCCCACACTCCCTCCTAGCCTCCCTAAATCACTTGGACCCCGAGCCCCTGCCCCTAGAGCCCCTTGAGCTCGAGTTCTAGCCCGTCTGTGGCCACCTCGGTCCCGACAAGATCCTGCTTGCTCCCCTCTCTTCCAGCCTCTCCCACTGCCATAGAAACCTTCCCCATGTTCCTGTGAACCACCCGAACACCTCCCCATCCCCTCTAGGCCTCGGAGGCGCCGCCGCCGTCCACTCACCGCCGCGGTCACCGCGCAGGGCGCCGACCGCGTTCCGCCGCGTGAGGCCGTCCCGGCCGCCGCTGTCGCCGCCCCTCCACTCCCCGACCACCCTGCAACCACCACCGAGCGCCACAACCCTCCCCGAGCCTCCCCAAGGTGAGCTAGAGCCGCGCCCTTTTCCTTCTCCGTCGGGTTAGAGAGAGGAGGTGAGGAGAGGAAGAAGAAAACGCGCAGACCTTTTGATCTCTGATCAACGGCTGCGGTTGAACGCGGATGTTTCCCGCGCCTGCCAGCGCGCGCAAGCGCAGCGGGCCGCGCTCGCGTCCAGTTGGGCCGCGGCCTCGCAGAACCAGCCCGAGTGGCAGTTAATCTTTTATTCATTTTTTTTAACAGGAATCTGTATGATCACTTTGGACGTGGTAAAAATACTAAACGAGTGAAATAAAATTTGTAAAAATTCCTGGACCCTAATACATAAAATCTAAACCATAGGAACTTTCCAGATCTACTTTTGGACCCATATTTTGAACACAATAAATGTTTTGCCTCAGACTGTCAGTGAGAATGTTTTAACTCTAAATTTTAAAATATGTAACCAAATGGAACAAACAAAAATGTTCTGGAAAGGTATTGGAAATGTCCACCCAATGCACCTAACCTCACATCAACGTGAGTTATAGAATGGAAATGCCATCTAGTTTGCTAAAGGTCCAGTAGGTTTTTCTTTGAATTGTTTAAAGAGTTTAAAAATGCTTTTTGAAGAAAATACAATTGTATGAGCTTGGTGTTGATTATCTATCTTATCCTAGCTTAGATTAATTTTTTAAGCTCTAGATTATTTTTGGTGGACAGATCTAGAAACAACACTTTTCTGTTTCTGTTTTTGATTGTGTTCTTGTTTGAAATGAGTTGTGTGGATGTTTTGATCTTGCTTCCTATCATGTATAAATTTGTTAGGACTTGTTATTAAGTTGTTTCCTTACAGTAACTCTACCTTAGGAAGTGTGTGCATGTTTGGAAACTGAAATAAAAATGAAATAGCATTGGTTACCTTCTAGTTTTATTATTTGGAATTTTTGTGATGCCTTGATCTTTGTGTGAATGCTTTATTAAATTTTGTGCTATGATTTCTATGGATCCAGTACCATTTTGGTACTGTTATTTTGAAGTTAATACCTCTGTTAGCTTGCATGTCTTTTTATATTGAAGCATGTGTAGATTTTGTTATTCTTATGCACTAGTATTGTTTTCACTAGGATAAATGGCTTTGTAATGTTTTATTTTGTCATACTAATTTTTGTCATGAGTAACCAGAGGCTTAGTACCTCTTTTGCTTTGGTATTAGTGGGCCCATAACCCACTGGTCCCATTGCATCTTGGTTGAGGATGAAAATCCCTAACCATACACATGTGAGAAATTGACATGTTTTAATTATATGATTGATTTCTATTTTTCCACGAGGGAAAAATATAAATGTTTGTTTTCACTTATGCAGGTGATAAGTTTGTTTCTTATCAGAGGATACTAGTATGTTAGATGTGATCCATTTTTTTAGCACAATATTCCTGAGGGGTATCATGTTAAGAAATGGTTCACTATTGAGTGCTGAATTAAATTCTTTGCAAATAAACTAAATTCCTTGTGATTGATAGATTGTTTGTGGATGTTTTTTTAAATTGAGTGTTTGGATTTTTGAAAAGTTTTATATAACTTTTCTTTAAAGTGCATAGCTACTGGTTGTGTGAGTTATACCTTGCTTGCTTGCTAGTAATTGTTTTAAGAAACAGAAATTGCTAGAATTAATTTGTGCATGCTTAATAGTTGTCTCATGGAATTATTTTGATGTTCTTGCTTCCTAGCATGAGTATGATTTGTGTACTGTTATTAGCTACATTTATATTCATGACTTACTTGTTTAGGTTTAAGCATCATGATAGCATTGTTTGCTTCTCTAGTACTGAGCTAGTGTCACCACTAGAAAATGGTGATTTTTGCTATAGTTTTGTCAACCTTTATTTTATGAGTGTATGAGCTTATTATAGCATGTTCATGAAGTTATTACTTCTGTTATCATGCCATGAATTATTTTAGTTGCATGTGCTATAGTTTTGGAATATAATTATTTCTTATAGCATGCTTGTGTAGATTTTCCATACTAGTATGCTATTAGTGCAGTCCTGTTTTATGCCTGTCTAATTCGAGTATTACCTTGAGTAAAGATGGTGTTTTAGATTATGTTTATGACTTGATTCTTTGGTTATTAGCTACTGGTTGGTTGCTAAATTTTCATGATTGATGGATTCCAAAACTTCAAAGTAAACACTAAGGTAGTAAATAAATAGCCTATTTCATCTGTGGTGTGTTTACCTGCTGTTTGAAAAACTGTCTGAGTGTGTACCTTAGCATGAGTATCATACTTGTGTTATTTGTTGTGTTAGTGTGGTTGTCATGTTTAAGATTATCCTATGAAACTAAAACATCCAACTAAATTCATGAAAACATTAAGTGATAGTTGCTTGTGGTGAGTAATACCCACTGCCATGGGTATTGTCCTGTCTGTTTGTTTTACCTTCGCAACCTAACATTTGCACCCACAAGCTATATATTTTTAGCTTCTTATATATCTTATTGTGAGAGTGGTACACCACTCCCTATGTGGTATGTAATATGTGGGATATGGTTTCCTGAACCATATGTTTGTCTGACGATAGTTTTGTACCCTGAGAGCCATGTGAGGCAGTTTTCTCGATAACATTTGTGAGTTGGCGCCATTATACTTTTGCTTTCTGTATGTGTTGTTTATCTTAGTTGTGTATCTTTTAGACCTGAGTATGTGTCTTGTATTCTTTTACGACGCTACAAAACGAAGAAGAAGAAGAAGAAGAAGAAGAAGAAGAAGAAGAAGAAGAAGCAGTTGTGGAGCTGTGCGTCAAGTTCAAGTTGCTTCAAGGCCAGGGACATTACGAGACTTGAGGCAAGCCATCCTGATGCTTGCTGTTATCATATACTTATCATTATCTGATAAGGGGTGGCCCGATCTTCTCGATGAACTAACTCTCTCTTTTTGTATTTTCTGATAATTGGATAACTAGTGCTACACTGAGACCTCTCTTAGCTAATCCCCGTTGCCAATGCAACAACAATCAAGCTCCTTAGATATTATCAACTACACACTCTTGCACAAATGATCAATGATCACAAGTGGTGTTGTATCCCTTTATTCCCAGATGGAATAACAAGATATCACGCTGCTTTGCAATTGGTAAACTTCAAGATGAATGCTTAACAAGCAATACAATCTAGAGGCTAGGGTTTTGGGGGTTTTTGGTTTTAAACTTGTTCCCCCTCTAATCCACACGCAGGTGGCACATATATAGGTGGAGGGATGCGGCCACAAGGGCCCTTGCGCAAGCAACCCTCCCCTACTAGGACTAGGACTCCTACTAGGACTAGGAGTCCAACTAGGACACACAATAGGGATACAAACCGACCCAAACGAGTGGGATGCGGCCACAATTGGTATACAAACCAAACCTACTACTATTAGGACTCATCATGGCGCATAGATGCTCTTTGTGGGCGCCCTCCTCTTGCTTGTCCATCAATGAGTGCATTTGACCTTGTGGAGGCACTCATCCCCTTGTCAAATTGATGAATAACAATTGTTTCTATTAAATAACAATTGTTATGAATTGTTTCCACCATCTTGCTTGATTGTTTTCAACAATGTGACCTTGTTTTCCACCTCTTGAATATTTGTTTTCACCATGATCTTGTTGGCTTCTATCAACTCATCACTCATGCTTGTGAGAACATAGTCCTTAGGTCCATCCTTATCATCCTCCCTTTCTTCAAGACAAGACGTCCTCGGCTTGTTATTATCTGAAAGTGGAATAAACAAGAAAAAAAAAGTGTATGCACCATATATGTATATATAATGGCACTCATTAGTTGTTAGTAAAACACAATATAGTGCATATGTCATATGATCACGAATATTGTATGAAAACAACACATAAAAGTCATATTCTTTCATCTCATAGCAATCAAAATTGCAAATATAAGTGTAGTTTGATTTATATGTATCCAACCAATAGTGTGGTGAAATAAACATATGTGTAATATCATCTCTATCATCATCTATCCAAGAGAACACATTATGTAATTCGGCCACTTTATCACAAGTAACACACATGTGATGTATCATGAAAATTTTATCCAAATTATAATCACCAATCAAGTAAAATTTGAAACTATTATCATATGTGCTAGAATTATCAAATTTATCCATAGCACATTGCATATTAATTGGTTCTTTTAGCATGTCATAGTATATAATATCACTAGAAGGTATCATAGCAAGTACTTCTTTATGTGTAATAAAAACCACATTGTGAAATTTCGAATTTATAGGTTTATATGGTTGAAAATTATCACATAATTCACTACTTGTAGTTATCAAACCTAAATCCATACCCTTATCAATACTAACCTCCTCATGTGTAGTAGGTATGATCTCCTCAATATCTTGTGAATTTGAAGGTTGTGTCTCCCTTTCTTCAAAAATAACCTTCATATCACAAGCAAGAATTATTGTATCCGTGGCATAACCTTCTAAATGATGTGATGGTTGTGTTATGTCCTTGTGCTCCCTTTCTTCAAGAGCAACCTGTACACAAGAAACAACACTAGGAAAAATATTATCATTAGTTAAAAGACTTTTTCCACTCGGCCTAGGCTTGTCTTCCTCCATGGATTTGGTATTTTCACTCCCCTTCTCTTTCACTTCAAACTTTTATCTTGATTCATGCATGATTTGTTGGGGTGACATAGGCCTTAATATGATATCCTTATTGTTCCAATTTAAGTGGTAGGTGTTTGCTCTCCCATCATGTAGCACTTTTCTATCAAATTGCCATGGTCTTCCAAGTAATAGGTGGCAAACCGACATGGGAACCACATCACACTCAATTGTATCCTTGTATGGTCCAATTTGAAATTCCACTCTCACCATATTACATACCTTCATCTCCTCTTTGTCAGTGATCCATTGAATATAGTATGGATTGGGGTGTGGAATATACTTCAACCTTAGCTTTGCACATAATTCTTTGCTTGCTAGATTTCTACAACTTCCTCCATCCATGATCACTTTGCAAGCCATATTGGGTCCAACAATTGCCTTGGTTTGAAATAAATTGCACCTTTGACTCTCATCTTTGCTAGGAGCAATAGTCAATGCTTTGGTGCACACAATAGTTGGATAATTTGTAGCAAAAGCATCAATAGGACCATCATCATCATTATCATCATATGCATCCTCATCATTAGGATCAACATCATCTCCAGTCTCATACTCATCATTAGCATTGAGGAGCATAACCTTCTTGTTGGGGCAATCCCTCTTATAGTGTCCTTTTCCTCCACATGTATGGCATGTCATGTCTCTATTCCTTGGAGGAGGTGTAGCACCACTAGAACCCGAAGTAGAAGCAATGGGCTTCTTTGAAATAGATGAAGTTGGCTCGGGTTTGGGTGTAGAAGGTCCATGGGTAGGAGGTGTAGAAGTTGCAAAATTAGATTTTTGAGAAGAAAAACTTCTCCTTGCACTCACTTGAAGCTCCTCTTGCAATCTCTTTTCAGCCTCCCTTGCTTGATGAAGTAATTCACTCATATTGTTGTAAGGAACATGCCTCACAATGCTTCTCACTTTGAATTGTAATCCACTCAAAAACCTTTGCATTGTTTGTTCAGGAGCCTCTCTAATTCGAGCCCTTTGAATAATCAACTCCATCTCCTTGTAATAGGCATCAACTGTCTTGGTTCCTTGCTTCAATTGTTGCAATTTGTCATAGAGAGTTCTAATATAATTCTTGGGAACAAATCTTTCTCTTAACAAGTACTTCATATCTCTCCATGTGTTCACCTCTTCTTCTTCTCTTTCTTCTCTATCTTTTGTAATGCCATCCCACCACAAAAGTGCATAGCCATCAAAAGAAGAAGATGCAAGGTTCACCTTTCTCTCCTCGGAGTACTCATGTAATCTCCACAATTTCTCAATTTTAAGCTCCCACATTAAGTATTCTTCCACATCTTCAGAGTCACAAGCAAGCTTAGGGATGGAGAATTTTGGTTTTCCCAAGCCATCATTCTCTCTATTATTTTCCAATGGTACTCTTCTTGCTACTTGTCCACGGCCATCAATGTAATTTCCTCTCCCATCATCAATTGGAGCAATGGCTTGTGGTGCTTGTTGAATTTGTTGCAATGTATTTGTAATTGTATTCATTTGTAGAGTCAATGTCCTTATAGCATCCTTAATCTCATTGACAGATTCTTGAGATGCACACTCCCTTATCTTCAAATCAATGACATTCAAATCTTCTCTCAATTGATCATCACTTCTTTCAATATCTTTAGCAATTTTGTTGGACAAATGATCTCTCAATGCCTCATACTCATTCCAATGGACAGTATCCTCGGGTTTCTTCTTTGCCTGCACATCAACATCACTAGAAGAACTCATGATTAATTTGTTAGTAACAAAATAAACAATGGGTTTGTGGTGCCTCTCTCAACTCACTCAAAACCAAGCAAAGAGGTTTCACTTGATGTTCCAAGAGAGAAAAAGATCAACTTACCAACAAGGAGCAATGATCAATGTGCTTTGGTGTGAGAAAAGAATATCCGAGCTATCAAGTATCACAATGCAAACAGGGTTTTTGGTGGGCTTGGTTGGGATTCCTAACAACACCAAAATAACAACTCCAATGCACTGCTTAATGTGATAAAAAGTACTAAGGAAAACACACTCACACTTGGAGACAATTGTGGCTAGCAAATATATGGTGGAGATTTTGCAAGCACTTAGAAAGACACTAGCAAATACTCAATGAAACAGGCACAAGATTGCTCAATTTGTCCACAAAATATCCAATATGAATTAGCTTCCACTAGTGATAGTAGCACGGCCTCTTTTGAATTTTCTCTCTTTTCTATTTTTTTTTTATACTTTTTGCTTTTTCTCTATTTTTTTTTTTTTGATTTTCTCAATGGCCTTACACTAAGCTAGGAGCAACAAATAACCAAACACAAGTGAACACAATGGTGGTGATGAAAATGAGCAACCTGTCAGAGCACAAAATAGCTATACTTGTGGGCAAGTTCCTATAAAGATGCTGTAGAAAGGCTGTGTCTATGGTTCACAAAGTATGGAGGAGAAAGTCCTAGTGATGAAAAACAGGAAAAGAAAAACAAACACAAAAGAATCTAGGTGGTTTTGTGGCTTTGGAACACTCACGGCAGGATTCAGAACTCACGGCAGCAAAACAGAGTGTTTTTGTACCGTGGCAGCACTATTACGGCAGAAAAACGATGAAAATCGTACCGTGGCAGGAAACAGCAGCGAGCAGGAACAGACGGCAGCAAAACAGGCAACTTTCGTGCCGCGGCAGCGCGCGCGGTGCTGGATTGGTAAGCGTGTTACGGTGGCCGCGGGCTATTTGGTAAGCGTGAGACGGGTGCCGAATCCGATACCGAGCGGAAAGTGGATATGGTGGCGGCAGCGAGTTGGGCTTTTTCTGTACCGTGGCAGCGCGCGGTGCAATGGATGGTAAGCGTGCTGCGGGGCTGCGAGGGGGTTTGGTAAGCGCGATATGGGGGCGAATCCGATGGCAGGTAAGGATCCGATCACGGCAGGGAATCGAGTAAAACCGTGTCGCGGTAGGAAAGTGAGGTGGAATCGGATTGGGTGAAACAAGGCAATATGGATGCGGATTTTTTTGGTGTTTTTGATAGACTTTCGACTAGAAGAACAAGAACCCTAATTCTAGCCGAAATAAAGAGAACTAAAAACAGAAAAAGGTGACACGAAATCTAACACAATGACAGCAAAAGAAAAACAACTATGGTGATATCTAGGCTATGGCAATGACTAGCAATATTTTTGTGGGGCTTTTTCTGGATAGGAATAAAAACAACTATACTAAGGATAAATTTGCTCACCGAGTAAACCTGGAGAATCTGATACCAAGATGATAAGGGGTGGCCCGATCTTCTCGATGAACTAACTCTCTCTTTTTGTATTTTCTGATAATTGGATAACTAGTGCTACACTGAGACCTCTCTTAGCTAATCCCCGTTGCCAATGCAACAACAATCAAGCTCCTTAGATATTCTCAACTACACACTCTTGCACAAATGATCAATGATCACAAGTGGTGATGTATCCCTTTATTCCCAGATGGAATAACAAGATATCACGCTGCTTTGCAATTGGTAAACTTCAAGATGAATGCTTAACAAGCAATACAATCTAGAGGCTAGGGTTTTGGGGGTTTTGGTTTTAAACTTGTTCCCCCTCTAATCCACACGCAGGTGGCACATATATAGGTGGAGGGATGCGGCCACAAGGGCCCTTGCGCAAGCAACCCTCCCCTACTAGGACTAGGACTCCTACTAGGACTAGGAGTCCAACTAGGACACACAATAGGGATACAAACCGACCCAAACAAGTGGGATGCGGCCACAATTGGTATACAAACCAAACCTACTACTATTAGGACTCATCATGGCGCATAGATGCTCTTTGTGGGCGCCCTCCTCTTGCTTGTCCATCAATGAGTGCATTTGACCTTGTGGAGGCACTCATCCCCTTGTCAAATTGATGAATAACAATTGTTTCTATTAAATAACAATTGTTATGAATTGTTTCCACCATCTTGCTTGATTGTTTTCAACAATGTGACCTTGTTTTCCACCTCTTGAATATTTGTTTTCACCATGATCTTGTTGGCTTCTATCAACTCATCACTCATGCTTGTGAGAACATAGTCCTTAGGTCCATCCTTATCATTATCTATCATGCATGTTTTACTCCTGAAAAGTTTTACAAAAACTTTGATTTCCAAAAAGACTATTTTTGAGTGAACTCTACTACTATTATATATACTATGACATTAGTTGACACTTGGTGTTACCAAGCCCATAAGCCACCTTATGGTATTTATTACCATCAAGTATACTAGTCCCTAAGTGGACACCTTAAAATTGTGTTTTTACAAAACAAAGGCTTTATGGAAAACCCGTAGAAAAGGCGGATCCTTATTCTCCGGAGGAATTGTGGAAGTGGTCATTTTTGGGAAAATGGTGTTTTCAAATATGACACATAACCTAGTCTTCGCCGGACAACCTTTACCGTACTGCCACCCTACCCCAACATGGGCACGGGGCTTAACTGGAAGTTTGTTCTTGTTAGTGTGTGTTCTATCTCAAACGCTATAAGGGACGGAATCCCTCGAACCGAATGTCCTCAACTCCCAATGTTGAGACATATAAAGTGTGGGATTAAGTTACCCTCCGGACGCATTCGTTGAGGCTCCCGTCTAGGCAGAGCGGGACTTGATTTCCGGGGAGAATAAACTCAACTGAGAGATAGACACATTCTAGCTGGAACATAGTGAAAGGTTATGATCAGTGATCTGATGTTTCACATACTGTTGTTACAGTCCGTGGTTATTCACGGCAGGTGTACTGTATCTGGTGGGTGTGTACACCTCTGAAGAGTACAACTTTTTCGAAGAAGCCGCGTCCTCGGATATGGACAGTTGAATGGCCATGTAGCTAGCATTGTGTCAATGTTTTCAAAAAGATGTTTTCAAAAGGAGTGTTGAACTCGGGAAGTTCGGAAAGGAAGAAAATCGTGTACCAAGGAGGTACCGAGGATGAAAAGCCAGAAGTTGTTTTCCAAGAAGTTTCGCAGAGAAAATCTTTCTTCTCTAAGCAAACACCTGGAAATTGATTCCAAGAAGTTTTGCAAAGAGAAAACTTTCTTCTAATAAAGTTTTATAAAACCTCTTGTACATGCGATATCGACAAGAGAAACAAAGCTTACTATTTTCTTCTGAAGTATCTTCTTCAGCAAAGATACAGATTAACCTGACTGCAACTATGGTGTCATCCTATATGAACACCATTGGTAGTGAACCATATTTATAGCCTACCTATTACACCATATAAGCATACTTGCATCTTTGGTAAGTCACATGATGGATGTCTTGTTGAGTACATTCCAATGTACTCATTATGGCTTCGCCCCTGGTATCTACTTGCAAGATTTTGAGAGGGAATCTCGGAAGAAGACCAACGAAGAAGAGTACAGAGCTGATGGCTTTGCGAACTAGGATCGTCTTCGGGTCAGCAGCCTGTAGGTTAAGGCGTGACTTGGGCTCTACCGCGTTTTGCATGTGTTTAGTCTTCCGCTGTGTGTGTTGTGTGTTGCCCTGCGTGGCAGTTGTTCAGGTTTTGGTCAAGTGACCAATCCTCTTTGTAAGTGTTGTGTAACCGTGTAATGGATATTGTATCTGTGTACCAGCTTGATATGTTGTTCACGACTGAATTTCCTGGGATCGTGAATGTATGCATATCAGGGGTGTCCTTGAACAGTGGTTCGAAGGGCAGGCCCTACAAAATCCTTCCAAATTTGATGGAGAGTCTTATGAATTTAATTTCTCCATATTTGCTAAAGCACCTTATGAAGCTGAATTGCCTAATGAGAATTATAGAGTTGAACAATTGGCTGCTATTGCTCTTGCTCCTAACAATCATTTGCAGCAATACATGGAAGACCACGAAAGTGATGTCTTTATGGAAGAAAGGAATGAAATTGACAAGATTTTCCTACATCAGCCAGCGATGCTGAAACATAATTTACCGGTGGAAGACTTGGGTACCACACTACCACCCAAGGAGGATCCTGTTTTTGATTTAAAGCCTTTGCCTGACAATCTTAAATATGCTCATATTGATGATAAGAAATTATATCCTGTTATTATTAGTTCTAAACTTTCTGGTAAAGAAGAGGAGAGATTATTGGGAATGTTGAAGAAACACAGAGGTTCTATTGGTTATACTCTTGATGATTTGAAGGGGATTTCTCCTACTATATGTCAGCATGCTATTAATATTGAACCTGATGCAAAGCCAGTTGTTGAGCATTAACGCCTTTTAAATCCTAAGATGAAGGATGTGGTAAGAAATGAGGTATTAAAACTCCTTGATGCTGGTATTATTTATCCTATTGTTGATAGTAGATGGGTTAGTCCTGTGCATTGTGTCCCTAAGAAAGGAGGGATGACTATTGTGACAAATGAAAATAATGAACTTATCCCTCAAAGAGTAGTGGTTGGTTATAGGATGTGCATTGATTTTAGGAAGGTTAACAAAGTTACTAAGAAAGATCATTATCCTTTGCCTTTTATTGCTCAAATGTTAGAAAGGTTGTCTAAGAAAACTCATTGCTTTCTTGATGGTTATTCTCGGTTCTCTCAAATTGCTGTTAGGAAGCCTGATCAAGAGAAAACAACTTTCACTTGTCCTTTTGGAACCTATGCTTATAGACGTATGCCATTTTGTTTATGTAATGCTCCTGCTACTTTTCAAAGATGCATGTTTGCTATCTTTCATGGTTTTTGTGAAGAAATTGTGGAAGTCTTCATGGACGATTTCTCCGTCTATGGAACTTCTTTTGATAATTGTTTGTAGAATCTTGATAAAGTTTTGAAGAGATGTGAGGAGACTTATCTTGTTCTTAATTGGGAGAAATCCCATTTTATGGCTAATGAAGGAATTGTTCTTGGACATAAAATTTCTGAAAGAGGTATTGAGGTTGATAGAGCTAAAGTTGAAGCTATTGAGAAAATGCCATGTCCCAGGGATGACAAAGGTATTCGTAGTATTCTTGGTCATGCTGGTTTCTATAGAAGGTTTATTAAATATTCCTCTAAAATATCAAAGCCTCTTACTAATCTTCTTCAAAAAGATGTACCTTTTGTTTTTGAAGAAGATTTTAAAGAAGCTTTTGAAATTTTAAAGAAGGCTTTAATATCTGCCCCTATTGTTCAACCACCTGATTGGAATTTACCGTTTGAAATTATGTGTGATGCTAGTGATTATGTTGTAGGTGTTGTTCTTGGACAGCGGGTAGATAAGAAGTTAAATGTTATTCATTATGCTAGTAAAACTCTTGATGCTGCTCAAAAGAATTATTCTACTACTGAGAAAGAATTCCTAGCCGTAGTTTTTGCTTGTGATAAATTTAGGCAGTATATTGTTGATTCTAAAGTTACTATTCATACTGATCATGCTGCTATTAAGTACCTTATGGAAAAGAAAGATGCTAAGCCTAGGCTTACTAGATGGGTGCGTCTCTTACAAGAATTTGATTTACATATTGTGGATAGGAAGGGTGCTAAAAATCCTGTTGCTGACAATTTGTCTAGATTAGAAAATATCTCTGATGACCCTATTCATGCTAATGATAGTTTTCCTAATGAACAATCACCTGCTATAAAAGTGATCTCTCAAGAGAGTCCTTGGTATGCTGATTATGCTAACTTTATTGTTTCGAAGTATTTTCCTCCTACCTTTACAGCTCAGCAAAGAAGAAAATTCTTCTATTATTTGAGGCATTATTTTTGGGATGACCCACACTTATATAAAGAAGGTGTTGATGGTATTATCAGAAGATGTGTTCCTAAAAATAGACAACAAGAGATATTGAGAAAATGCCATAGTAGTGCTTATGGAGGACATCACGCTAGAGATAGAACTACACATAAGGTTCTACAATCAGGTTTTTATTGGCCTACTCTCTTTAAAGATGCTAGAAAATTTGTTTTATCTTGTGATCAATGTCAAAGTGTTGGAAATATTTCTAGACGTAATGAAATGCCTATGAATTATTCTCTTGTTATTGAACCATTTGATTGTTGGGGTTTTGACTTTATGTGCTCCCTCCTTCAAAAGGCTACACTCATATTCTTATTGTTGTTGATTATGTTACTAAATGGGTAGAAGCTATACCTACTAAAAGTGTTGATGGTGAAACCTCAATAAAAATGCTTAAAGATATTATTTTCCCTAGGTTTGGTGTGCCTAGATATCTTATGACTGATGGGGGTTCTCATTTTATTTATGGTGGTTTTAGAAAAACTCTTTCTAAATATGATGTTAATCATAGAATTGCCTCACCCTATCATCCTCAAACTAGTGGGAAAGTAGAATTATCAAATAGAGAAATCAAATCTATCTTGCAAAAGACTGTTAACAAATCTAGAAAAAATTGGGCTAAGACATTAAATGATGCTCTGTGGGCTTATAGATCTGCTTATAAAAATCCCATGGGCATGTCTCCTTATAAGAAGGTTTATGGAAAAGCTTGTCACTTGCCCTTAGAACTAGAACACAAAGCTTATTGGGCAGTGAAAGACCTAAATAAAGATTTTAAACTTGCTGGTTAGAAAAGATTGCTTGATTTAAGTTCTTTAGATGAATGGAGGAGTGAAGCATATGAAAATGCTAAGCTCTTTAAAGAGAAAGTTAAAAGGTGGCATGATAAGAGAATTATTAAAAAATAATTTCATGTTGGTGAGAAAGTGCTATTGTATAGGTCTCGTCTCAGATTTTTTGCAGGAAAATTACTCTCGTGATGGGAAGGACCTTCTGTTATCGAAGAGGTATACCGTTCGGGGGAAATTAAAATTGTTTCCCTTGAAGACAACTCTTCACAAGTGGTGAATGGCCAAAGACTCAAGCATTATATTTCTGGAGATCCTTATAATGAAAATGTTGATTGTATTCGAGCCATGATCCTAGAGGAATTTATTAAGAAGCATATTTCAGAGACTGCAGAGTCAGTTTTCGAATAGGTATCAGTTTTGTTAAAAAAACGTTCGCGAAACATCTTCCAACTTGTATTTTTACTGTTTTTGGAAAATACGAAAGATTATGAGCCGGAAACGAGGCGGAGACGAAGCCCGGAGGCTCCACACCATGGGGTTGCGCGGGCCCACCCCTGGCCGCGCCAACCTATGGTGTGGGCGCCCCGGAGCCCCTCTCCGACTCGTTTCCGACCTAGACTTTTGTCGCACCCGGACTTCTAGAGGATACTCACAGTCCGCTAAATAGTAGAACAAATGGCTTACGGGGCATACCGGCTCCCGCATCTCAATATGAGCAGGCCAACACGTAAACGTGTGACAACCATTCTCTACTATCCATCGTCTGCGCAAACCATCCCATAGAAATCAGGACACTTCCGTTGACGTACTTCATAACATACACACATGGTACGTCAACGACATTAGAACAACTGATATCACAACATATCTCTAAGACACAAAAGATTGAAATAAGTTGCAATTAGCTCTCACTAGAGCAGAGATAGCAAATACAATCATCCAGAGGACACATGTCCCAACATATCATCATTACAACACAGCGGAAGCATCCAAAATGTCTGAGTACAGACAAGATCCAAATAGGCCTAAGAGGCCGGAAACGAAAAGACGGAGCCCATCCACGATGTCTCGGATCCTGTCCGGGTCCGCTATCTACTCGTCAGCAGCCTCGTCATACTCCACGTAGTAGCCATCACGGGGATCCTCGTAAGCGTAGTCTGCGGAAACCACAGCCCCAAAGGGGTCAGTACATAAACGTACTGGCAAGCAAGACTCACAAGATACCAAAAATGTACCCGTCAACACCAAGCACAGATGCTTTGGGTTCAACGGAAGAAAGGGTGATACAAAAGATGCGGCAGCGGGCTGCACTAACCAACTACAGATACATGCTACAACTTCCGGCTAACAGAAAGGAGATAAGATAGCGTATCGTAACCATCTACAACTAACTCCAAACAAACCCATCCTGGATCTCGCCCCTTATCCAAAGAAGCAATCCAAGGATAACTCACACAGTTGGATTAGTGATGGTTCAATGTTGTTGTGTCAATAAGCCTATTACTAGTCAAGTTATCATTAGTTAGGTGTAAGTTGTTCTGAGTACTTGTTAGCCAGTACTTTCACCAAGTCAACCATAACCGCGGAAAACACGGCTTCTCGAGAAGATTTAACCCTGCAGGGGTGCACCAATTTGGCCGTACACGTAAGAATAACCCGCCAGATGGAATGCCTTCCACCAAGCGGGGCACTCAACACAACTCAACTCTTCTTCGCATCAAGCCCAAAGAACCACGTGCTGTCTGTGCGTGTCGCACCCGGACTTCTAAAGGATACTCGCCGTTCCGTTGAACAGTAGTAGATTGGATTACGGGGCTTACCGGCACCCGCGTCCTCTTACGAGTAGGCCAACACACGTATGTGTGACAACCAACCCCTATCTGTTCAGCGTCGACATAAACTATCCCATAGAAATCAAGATACTTCCATTGACGTACTTCAAACCATACACACATGGTACGTCAACGGCATGGGAACAAGTGATATCACAACAGATCTCTACGACACAACAGATTGAAATAAGTTGCAAATGGCTATCATTAGAGCAGAGATAGCAAATACAATCATCCAGAGGACACATGTCCCAACAATTCATCATTACATCACAGCGGAAGCATTCAAAATGTCTGAGTACAGACAAGATCCAAATAGGCCTAAGAGGCCGGAAACGAAAAGACGGAGCCCATCCACGAGGTCTCGGATCCTGCCCGGGTCCGCTATCTACTCGTCAGCAGTCTCATCATACTCCACGTAGTTGCCACCATGTAGATCCTCGGAAACGTAGGTCTGCGGAAACCACAGCCCCAAAGGGGTCAGTACATAAACGTACTGGCAAGCAAGACTCACAGTTCACCAAAATGTAACCCGTCAACACCAAGCACATATGCTTTGGGTTCAACGGAAGGAAGGGGATATAAAAGATGCTGCAACTGGCTGCTCTAACCAACTACAGAACATACTACAACTTCCAGCTAACAGAAAAGAGATAAGATCGCGTATCGTAACCAACTATAGCTAACCACCAAACAAACCCATCCTGGATCTCGCCCCTTATCCAAAGAAGCAATCCGAGAATAACTCACACAGTTGACTTAGTGATGGTTCAGATTATTGTGTCAATAAGCCTATTACTAGTCAAGTTGTTAATCATTGGGTGTAAGGTTGTTAATCATTAGGTTTAAGTTGTCCTGAGTACTTGTTAGCCAGTACTTTCACCAAGTTAACCATAACCGCGGAAAACACGGCTTCTCGAGAAGATTATCCCTGCAGGGTTGCACCAATTTGGCTGTACACGCAAGAATAACCCGCCAGATGGGATGCCTCCAACCAAGCGGGGCACTCTACACAACTCAACTCTTCTTCGCATCAAGCCCAAAGAACCTTGGGCGCACGGCTAATCGAGCCCCGGAGAAAAGGGACCCTCATAGCACTCTAAGAACGTGTCCCCCTATATGCCGACTACAAAAGTTCCACCCGGGTACCAAGGGCTCGCAAGATCATGCATGCAGCAAATGGAAAACCCGAACTAAATGAGGCGATTTGGACGAGATGCGAATTGAATCAAATTGAGGGGGCGCCCATACTCGCTTCCCACATGCGGTTAGTGCGCTCATCATGGATCAGTAGACAAGACTCTTTTCCTATTAGGGTCGACACTAGCATGCCTCAAAACCACAAAGGGCCTCCTGCCGGTGCCTTATCATCAAATCATTATTTAACAATAACATTAGCATGATTGATTGATTAAACATCGAGCCCCCAGAACATAATGAAATAGTAACAGAAAGTAACGGGTGACAGACTCGAGCAAAACAACCCTAAGCATGCTAGTAAGACACGGGCTCAAACAACGGGGTTATGGGAGTGGAGGTGAGGCAATATCAGGGTTAAGGGATTCATGTGATGGGTTCGTAACAGAAACATCTACTACTAAGGCTAGCAGAAATAGACAACGGAAAGTATCGGTAACCAATGTTGAAAGGAACACAGTGGTTCATGTGAGTGATAACTTGCCTGCAAACCCAGTAGCCTGGTACTGAGCTAACTCCTTAGAAGGGGTGTCGTAAGTATCGTCGGTCTCAACGTCGTCGTTTATCCGAGAAGAAGCAAACAAACAACACAGAGGCAAACAATCAATATCATGGCATAGTGCACAAACATGGGATGATGCATGACCATTTAATTGATGCAACAAAATAAACTAGTTGACATGGTAACAACATGATTAAATGGACCCTCATGCAATTGGATTGCATATGAAAAGCCCATGAATTATGGTTGAATTAATTGTTCTACAACTAAGCAACATGTGAAAGTGGATTAGCATGATGCATGGATGAGGAAAACAACAAAATAACAACAATAGAAGCAATTGGAAATAAGGTTTACCAAGTTTAGAAATTCATTCATTAAGTTAGGAAACTTTGGTTCCTTAAAGGTGTCACACAAACATTTGTTGTTCTCACCAATTTTAATTGTTCAAAATAGATAACAAAGTTTATATTTGGAAAGTTCACACAATTTTAGGTGGAATACATGTTTCACTTGTTGAAAAAGGATTTCAAATAAATTATTTATGAATTAAACAAGTTTAAGCAAGAATTAAATGAATTTAATTAAAACATGAACTTATTTGAATTTTTATTTGTTCAAAGCATTGAAGCAAATTCCTATTTGAAAAGGTTATGCTTTTATGGTTTGAAAACATATTTTATATGTCCCAAAAGAAATTAGTTTGACCAAGTTATGAATTTAGCAATATTAAATGAATTAAACAGGGTTTAAATTATTTAACCAATTTTAATTATTCAAAACAGAAAACAAAGTTTATATTTGGAAAGAGGGTTTAATTTTGCATGGAAAACATATTTCATTTGTTGAAATTGGATTTAAAATGAGCAAGTTATTATTTTGGCAATTTTAATTGCAATAATTAAGAAACAGTTGTTTTCAGCAATTTAAATTATTCAAAACAGCAAACAAAATTTATATTTGGAAAGTACATTAAAAATTGATTGGAAAACATATTTAGTTTGTGGAATTTGGAATTTTTATGCCCAAGTTATGAATTTTGCAAAATTAAGTGAATTAAACAAGTTTTTAAATATTTCACCAATTTAAAATATTCAAAACAGTAAACAAATTTTATATTTGGATAGAACATTTAATTTGGGACAAAAACATATTTAAAAAGTTAAAATTGGAGTTAAAATGATTTTCTTATGCAATTTACAAGAGTTGGTGTAAATCTGCCATTTTTAATGCACTAGGGACTTAGAAATAATTTTTGCAGGGGCTAGAAATAATTTGCAAGGGCCTATTGGTGAATTCCTGGAAGTTCCTGTACCAAAACATTGCAAAATAAAAGGTGGTTTTATTCTGTGGGAGGGGGGGACTCGAACCCCCCACCTCCTGATGCGCGCTGGGGGTCTCTGCCAGTGGGGTGGTGATTGGTTTGTGATTGCTACGGGGAACGAGGGGGTATAACGTGCGGGTTGTGGCTCTTTTTAACTAAAACGCAAACGTGCAGTTGCCTGCGATCAGAGAGGAGGCCGCCATGGTCTGCTGCTATCGTTAGGGCGCCGTGGGGGTGCGGGGTTTGCGGCGCCGCGGTCGGAGGGAGATGGGGTCGAGGGGGAGGAGACCGAGGTGGTGCGCTCACCTTCGAGCGATCGGATAGGAGGAAGGCGTGCAGGCTCGGGGCGGACAGCAGAGGGTGGCCGGCGTCTTGGAGGGGATGGCGCCGGCGGTGGGAGGCCTCCCGGTGCCCACCGAGGGGGTGGAGAGGGAGCCCTTGGATCGGCGTTTCCATTCCCAACGACGGCGAGGCTCCGAGGTGACCGTAGGGCGGCGATCACCAGCGGCAAAGGGGCTGGTTTTTTTTCGGTGGGTTTCAGTTACAGGGAAAGGAACAGAGAGTTTGCAGGGAGAAGAGAGGTGGGAGGAAGAAGATGGCGGCTGGGGAGAGGAAGGAGGGAGAAGGAGAGGGTTAGGGTTTCTCCACGGGTTGGGGACAGATATAGGAGGGGGAGGGAGAATCGGGTGGAGGAGGTTGGGCAGCAGGTCGCTGTCCATGGTTGATGACGACAGCGTACGGAGACGGAGAAGAAAGGGTATCGGGCTGAGAGGGAGGTGGGCTTGGGGGGAGAGTTGGGCCTTGCTGCTGCTCTCTCTCTCTCCTTTGCTTTGCTTTTATTTTTCTGTTCTATTTTTTTTTTTTGCTGATTTGGAAATAGGAAGAGAGATAGAAAGGGTTTTGATGGTGGAAAATTTCAGAATAACTTTGGTATTGACTAGTTATGTAATATTAACAACTTGTCAAGTTTTTTGGTTTTCAAAATATTCAAAATACAATGTTGTTTGTAATTTAATTTAAATTGGATGGATTTAATTATTAATTGCATTCTTTGAAACAAAATTTTAAATGGCATGAACCTTGGAGTTTGAAATAGAAACAACAAATTAGAATGTTTGGTAATTTGCACATATTCAATTGGGGTGTTGTTTGATGATTTGAATTTGAGTTTTGAATGCAATTTATATTAGGTGGATTATTAAATGACAAATAAGAGTTGAGCTTATTATTATTTCATGGAAACAATTGGAAGTGTTAATTGAACCATTTTATTTGGAGAGTTTTGTTTTGCAATTTTCATAATTTCAACATGGTTGTTGTTTGGAGGAAAATCATAATTGAATTTTGAAAAGGGTTTGGTTATTGGATGCATTTTTATAGAAACAACACAACAGTTTTGAAATCACACTTTAATGGAAACAAACAATTGTTTTATTTTGAAATATCATTTTAGAAATTGTAACATCACAAGTATGAAACAAAGGTTTGAAATTTGAGTTGAAATTCAAATAGAAAACAAAGGAAAACAAATGAAAACAGTTGGAAAACAAATGGAAAACAAGCAAAACAATTGCAATGAACATGATGCCATGATGCAAAACATAAAATAACAGATAGCAAACATTCTAAAGGCTTATTTTTCATACTTGGGATGTTACAAAACGCCCCCCCTTGAAGGAATCTCGCCCCGAGATTCCTACTGAGAAAAGAAAAGGTCCGGATACTTCTTGGGAAGATCCTCTTGAACTGTGACACGTGAAACACATCGTGCACATTGGATAGTTTTTCTGTAGTTCAAAACGATAGGTATTCCTGGCAACTCTTCCGGAAATATGTCAGGGAATTTGGAAACCACCGGAACATTTTCAAGTAAAAGGAGAGGTTTTGTATTGAGGGTGTATAGCTGAATAGAACTTGATTGATTTGGAGGATAGACTATCTGGAATGTGGTGCTTCAGGAATGCTTCATCGAAACAACCCCAGGTGATAGGAATGCCAGCTCTCATAGCCTGGTAGTTTTCGAAACAACAACAACCTTTCTGGCCAGCTAGACTTGATATTTGGGAAGTTTTGATTAGACGCCGGTAGAAGAACTTAAGTGGAAAACAACAACAAGATTTCAACGGACGAAAAGGATGTTGAGAAGAACAGGATATCAACATCGGGGAAAACGAGAACAAAACTCCTGAGGTACTACGGAAAACCCATCCGGGCTTCTAAAGGATCAATATCTACTGCTTAAGGAATAGAGGATCTGCTTCCGGGGCTTACACGCCTCCGTTCTCAATCGTGAGTAGGCAACATGATAAATCATGTCACAACCACCTCCATTCCTATGGTCTAGTAGAAATAACCATCCTAGAGAAACCAGAATACGTGAAATCCTAACTTGAAAGTTGAGATGAGAAGGGAAAACAACGTTGCACTTCCTTACCAGAAAAGGGAGGGTGGGTGGGGAAAGAAAAAAGAACAGAATTCCTACTCTCACGTTTCATTTTTCCTATATAGCTACAAAATAGTTTCTAGACTCAACTGCGACCAGTAAAAAGGGATCCTACAGGCAGACAGGCTCTGATACCATTTGTCGCACCCGGACTTCTAAAGGATACTCGCCGTTCCGTTGAACAGTAGTAGATTGGATTACGGGGCTTACCGGCACCCGCGTCCTCTTACGAGTAGGCCAACACACGTATGTGTGACAACCAACCCCTATCTGTTCAGCGTCGACGTAAACTATCCCATAGAAATCAGGATACTTCCATTGACGTACTTCAAACCATACACACATGGTACGTCAACGGCATGGGAACAAGTGATATCACAACAGATCTCTACGACACAACAGATTGAAATAAGTTGCAAATGGCTCTCATTAGAGCAGAGATAGCAAATACAATCATCCAGAGGACACATGTCCCAACAATTCATCATTACATCACAGCGGAAGAATTCAAAATGTCTGAGTACAGACAAGATCCAAATAGGCCTAAGAGGCCGGAAACGAAAAGACGGAGCCCATCCACGAGGTCTCGGATCCTGCCCGGGTCCGCTATCTACTCGTCAGCAGTCTCGTCATACTCCACGTAGTTGCCACCATGTAGATCCTCGGAAACGTAGGTCTGCGGAAACCACAGCCCCAAAGGGGTCAGTACATAAACGTACTGGCAAGCAAGACTCACATTTCACCAAAATGTAACCCGTCAACACCAAGCACAGATGCTTTGGGTTCAACGGAAGGAAGGGGATATAAAAGATGCTGCAACTGGCTGCTCTAACCAACTACAGAACATACTACAACTTCCGGCTAACAGAAAAGAGATAAGATCGCGTATCGTAACCAACTATAGCTAACCACCAAACAAACCCATCCTGGATCTCGCCCCTTATCCAAAGAAGCAATCCGAGAATAACTCACACAGTTGACTTAGTGATGGTTCAGATTATTGTGTCAATAAGCCTATTACTAGTCAAGTTGTTAATCATTGGGTGTAAGGTTGTTAATCATTAGGTTTAAGTTGTCCTGAGTACTTGTTAGCCAGTACTTTCACCAAGTTAACCATAACCGCGGAAAACACGGCTTCTCGAGAAGATTATCCCTGCAGGGTTGCACCAATTTGGCCGTACACGCAAGAATAACCCGCCAGATGGGATGCCTCCCACCAAGCGGGGCACTCTACACAACTCAACTCTTCTTCGCATCAAGCCCAAAGAACCTTGGGCGCACGGCTAATCGAGCCCCGAAGAAAAGGGACCCTCATAGCACTCTAAGAACGTGTCCCCCTATATGCCGACTACAAAAGTTCCACCCGGGTATCAAGGGCTCGCAAGATCATGCATGCAGCAAATGGAAAACCCGAACTAAATTAGGCGATTTGGACGAGATGCGAATCGAATCAAATTGAGGGGGGCGCCCATACTCGCTTCCCACATGCGGTTAGTGCGCTCATCATGGATCAGTAGACAAGACTCTTTTCCTATTAGGGTCGACACTAGCAGGCCTCAAAACCACAAAGGGCCTCCTGCCGGTGCCTTATCATCAAATTATTATTTAACAATAACATTAGCATGATTGATTGATTAAACATCGAGCCCCCAGAACATAATGAAATAGTAACAGAAAGTAACGGGTGACAGACTCGAGCAAAACAACCCTAAGCATGCTAGTAAGACACGGGCTCAAACAACGGGGTTATGGGAGTGGAGGTGAGGCAATATCAGGGTTAAGGGATTCATGTGATGGGTTCGTAACAGAAACATCTACTACTAAGGCTAGCAGAAATAGACAATGGAAAGTATCGGTAACCAATGTTGAAAGGAACACAATGGTTCATGTGAGTGATAACTTGCCTGCAAACCCAGTAGCCTGGTACTGAGCTAACTCCTTAGAAGGGGTGTCGTAAGTATCGTCGGTCTCAACGTCGTCGTTTATCCGAGAAGAAGCAAACAAACAACGCAGAGGCAAACAATCAATATCATGGCATAGTGCACAAACATGGGATGATGCATGACCATTTAATTGATGCAACAAAATAAACTAGTTGACATGGTAACAACATGATTAAATGGACCCTCATGCAATTGGATTGCATATGAAAAGCCCATGAATTATGGTTGAATTAATTGTTCTACAACTAAGCAACATGTGAAAGTGGATTAGCATGATGCATGGATGAGGAAAACAACAAAATAACAACAATAGAAGCAATTGGAAATAAGGTTTACCAAGTTTAGAAATTCATTCATTAAGTTAGGAAATTTTGGTTCCTTAAAGGTGTCACACAAACATTTGTTGTTCTCACCAATTTTAATTGTTCAAAATAGATAACAAAGTTTATATTTGGAAAGTTCACACAATTTTAGGTGGAATACATGTTTCACTTATTGAAAAAGGATTTCAAATAAATTATTTATGAATTAAACAAGTTTAAGCAAGAATTAAATAATTTAATTCAAACATGAACTTATTTGAATTTTTATTTGTTCAAAGCATTGAAGCAAATTCCTATTTGAAAAGGTTATGCTTTTATGGTTTGAAAACATATTTTATATGTCCCAAAAGAAATTAGTTTGACCAAGTTATGAATTTAGCAATATTAAATGAAATAAACAGGGTTTAAATTATTTAACCAATTTTAATTATTCAAAACAGAAAACAAAGTTTATATTTGCAAAGAGGGTTTAATTTTGCATGGAAAACATATTTCATTTGTTGAAATTGGATTTAAAATGAGCAAGTTATTATTTTGGCAATTTTAATTGCAATAATTAAGAAACAGTTGTTTTCAGCAATTTAAATTATTCAAAACAGCAAACAAAATTGATATTTGGAAAGTACATGAAAAATTGATTGGAAAACATATTTAGTTTGTGGAATTTGGAATTTTTATGCCCAAGTTATGAATTTTGCAAAATTAAGTGAATTAAACAAGTTTTTAAATATTTCACCAATTTAAAATATTCAAAACAGTAAACAAATTTTATATTTGGATAGAACATTTAATTTGGGACAGAAAACATATTTAAAAAGTTAAAATTGGAGTTAAAATGATTTTCTTATGCAATTTACAAGAGTTGGTGTAAATCTGCCATTTTTAATGCACTAGGGACTTAGAAATAATTTTTGCAGGGGCTAGAAATAATTTGCAAGGGCCTATTGGTGAATTCCTGGAAGTTCCTGTACCAAAACATTGCAAAATAAAAGGTGGTTTTATTCTGTGGGAGGGGGGGACTCGAACCCCCCACCTCCTGATGCGCGCTGGGGGTCTCTGCCAGTGGGGTGGTGATTGGTTTGTGATTGCTACGGGGAACGAGGGGGTATAACGTGCTGGGTTGTGGCTCTTTTTAACTGAAACGCAAACGTGCAGTTGCCTGTGATCAGAGAGGAGGCCGCCATGGTCTGCTGCTATCGTTAGGGCGCCGTGGGGGTGCGGGGTTTGCGGCGCTGCGGTCGGAGGGAGATGGGGTCGAGGGGGAGGAGACCGAGGTGGTGCGCTCACCTTCGAGCGATCGGACAGGAGGAAGGCGTGCAGGCTCGGGGCGGACAGCAGAGGGTGGCCGGCGTCTTGGAGGGGATGGCGCCGGCGGTGGGAGGCCTCCCGGTG
Organism: Alopecurus myosuroides; assembly: GCA_028641055.1. Classification (NCBI taxonomy): domain Eukaryota; kingdom Viridiplantae; phylum Streptophyta; class Magnoliopsida; order Poales; family Poaceae; genus Alopecurus; species Alopecurus myosuroides. Next base: position 131,221,693 of record CM054063.1, read on the forward strand.
CCCACCGAGGGGGTGGAGAGGGAGCCCTTGGATCGGCGTTTCCATTCCCAACGACGGCGAGGCTCCGAGGTGACCGTAGGGCGGCGATCACCGGCGGCAAAGGGGCTGTTTTTTTTCGGTGGGTTTCAGTTACAGGGAAAGGAACAGAGAGTTTGCAGGGAGAAGAGAGGTGGGAGGAAGAAGATGGCGGCTGGGGAGAGGAAGGAGGGAGAAGGAGAGGGTTAGGGTTTCTCCACGGGTTGGGGACAGATATAGGAGGGGGAGGGAGAATCGGGTGGAGGAGGTTGGGCAGCAGGTCGCTGTCCATGGTTGATGACGACAGCGTACGGAGACGGGGAAGAAAGGGTATCGGGCTGAGAGGGAGGTGGGCTTGGGGGGAGAGTTGGGCCTTGCTGCTGCTCTCTCTCTCCTTTGCTTTGCTTTTATTTTTCTGTTCTATTTTTTTTTGCTGATTTGGAAATAGGAAGAGAGATAGAAAGGGTTTTGATGGTGGAAAATTTCATAATAACTTTGGTATTGACTAGTTATGTAATATTAACAACTTGTCAAGTTTTTTGGTTTTCAAAAAGATTCAAAATACAATGTTGTTTGTAATTTAATTTAAATTGGATGGATTTAATTATTAATTGCATTCTTTGAAACAAAATTTTAAATGGCATGAACCTTGGAGTTTGAAATAGAAACAACAAATTAGAATGTTTGGTAATTTGCACATATTCAATTGGGGTGTTGTTTGATGATTTGAATTTGATTTTTGAATGCAATTTATATTAGGTGGATTATTAAATGACAAATAAGAATTGAGCTTATTATTATTTCATGGAAACAATTGGAAGTGTTAATTGAACCATTTTATTTGGAGAGTTTTGTTTTGCAATTTTCATAATTTCAACATGGTTGTTGTTTGGAGGAAAATCATAATTGAATTTTGAAAAGGGTTTGGTTATTGGATGCATTTTTATAGAAACAACACAACAGTTTTGAAATCACACTTTAATGGAAACAAACAATTGTTTTATTTTGAAATATCATTTTAGAAATTGTAACATCACAAGTATGAAACAAAGGTTTGAAATTTGAGTTGAAATTCAAATAGAAAACAAAGGAAAACAAATGAAAACAGTTGGAAAACAAATGGAAAACAAGCAAAACAATTGCAATGAACATGATGCCATGATGCAAAACATAAAATAACAGATAGCAAACATTCTAAAGGCTTATTTTTCATACTTGGGATGTTACAGTGCGCGGCTAATCGAGCCCCCACGAAGAAAAGGGGGACCCTCATAGCACTCTAAGACCACGCCGCCCTAAATGCCGACTACAAAAGTTCCACCCTGGCCTCGGGTTCGTACCTGCATATGCGTGCATCAAATGCAAAACCCGAACTAGGTGTGGTGATTTGGACGAGATGCGAATCGAATCAAATTGAGGGGGGCGCCCATACACGCTTCCCACATGCGGTTAGTGCGCTCATCATGGATCAGTAGACAAGACCCTTTTCCTAATTAGGGTCGACACTAGCAGGCCTCAAAACCACGCCGGGCCTCCTACCGGTGCCTTATCATCAAATTAGCATTACCTCAAATATTAACAGGTTGATTGTTTAAACATCGAGCCCCAGAACATAATAAATATGGTAACAGAAATAACGGACAGCAGACTCGAGCATAAACAACCCTAAGCATGCTAGTAAGACACAGGCAACAAGCAACGGGGTTATAGGTGTGGAGGTGAGGCTATATCAGGTATACAGGATAACATGTGATAGGATCGAACACAAGCAACGATTCATAAGGCTAGCAGGATAGACAACGGAAGTATCGGTATCCAGTGTGGAAAGGAACACAATGGTTCATGTGAGTGAATACTTGCCTGCAAACTCAGCAGCCTGGTACTGAGCTAACTCCTCAGAACTAGTGTCGTAAACCTCGTCTGTCTCAACGTCGTCGTCTATTCGAGAAGAAGCAAACAAACAACGTAGAGAGACAAACAATCAATAACATGGCATAATGCACAATCATGGGATGATGCATGACAATTTAATTGATGCATCAAGGATAAGATAGTTGACATGGTAACATAACATAATTAAATGGACCCACATGCCAAATGGGATTGCATATGGAAAGCCCATGAATTAAGGTTGGAATATTTGTTTTACAACTAATCAACAGGTGAAAGTGGATTAGCATGATGCATGGATGAGGAAAACAGAAAGAAAACAACAATAGGATCCATTTGAAATGAAGTTTACCAAGTTTGGAATTTTATTTATCAAGTTATGAAATTTTGGTTTCTTAAAGGTGTTACACAAGCATTTGTTGTTTTCACCAATTTTAATTGTTCAAAATAGATAACAAGTTCATATTTGGAAAGTACACAAAATTTTAGGTGGAATACATGTTTCAAATATTGAAAAAGGAATTAAGATGAATTAATTATTAATTAAACAAGTTTAAACAAGATTTAAATGAATTTAATTCAAGTATGAATTTATTTGAATTTTTATTTGTTCAAAACTTTAAACAAAATTCATATTTGAAAATTTTATACTTTTCTGGTTTGAAAACATATTTTATATGTTCAACAATAATTTAATTTGAGCAAATTATGAATTTAGCAAATTTAAATGATTTAAACAAGGTTTAAATTATTTAACCAATTTTAATTATTCAAAACATGAAACAAATTTTATATTTGAAAAGGTGGTTCAAAATGGCATGGAAAACATATTTTATATGTGCTAACTAAATTAATTTTGAATTAGTTAGGAATTTAACCAAATTTAAAAGGAGTTGTTTGAATTTGAATTTTGAAACAATTTGAAATGTTCAAAACAGAAAACAAATGCTTTAATCATGTAGAGAATTTAATTTGGTGCAGAATACATATTTCATTTATTTTATTTGAAGTTGTAAATCAAAAGTTATTTGTAATTTTAAAACAGGGACTAAACTGTAAATACTTTGGACTTAAATTAAAAAGAAAAAGGCAGAAAACATTTTTACACCGCGCAGTGACCTAGAATAGGCCACTGCCAGTGGGCCCTGGCCTCCGCGGTGCTCACGTGGCGCTTGCGTGGCCGCACGGTCGCTGACAGGGGGGGCCCTCCTGTCAGTGCTGTTCGCGAAAAAAGGTGGGATTTAATTCCGGGGGTCAGGGATCGAACCCTCGACCCCGTGTGCGTGCTCGCAGTGCAGTGCCACTGCGCTGTGGTTCGATTCCTGTCAGGTAAGGTGAGCGAGGGAGGATATGTTTCAGATCCGCGCGTTAACTGAATTTTCAGTTCAGTTAACTGAAACCTGGCCGCGCTCGACGCTCGCCGGCGACGTGCTGCGACGCTGCTGGCTGCTGTGCTGCCTCGTGCGCGTGTGCTAGGGTGTCCAGGGGTGCAGAGAGAAGAGAGAGGGGAAGGAAGGAGTGGTGGCTCACCGTGGGGTGGCAGAAGGGAAACGTGCTCGGTGCAGGGAGGTGGTGGACGCCGGCGACAGCGCATTGGACGGCGGCGGCGATCTACTGCTTCCCTGGTACCGTGGCGTGGTCGAGGAGGAAGAGGGTACAGCGGGGAGTCCGTTCCCGGCTAGCCAGCGAGGAGGCGCACGGTAATGGCGGCGATCATCGGAGAGGTTCAGAGGTGGCGGTGCTCGGTGGGGAGTTTCAGAGAGAGAGGAAGCGAGCAGAGAGAGGAGGAATGGCGACGGCGGCGCGAGGGGAAAAGGAGGGAGAAGGGTTAGGGCTAGCAGGGAACTCGGGGGTAGGGCTTAAAAGGGAGAGGGGAGGAGCTCGCAGCCGTCTGCTGCGCGGTGCTGTCGACGTGGACAGCGGCATCGCGCTGTCGTACGAAGGTAGGAGAAGGAGGGGGTAGCAGGCCGGTTTGGTGGTCTGGGCCTGCTGCCTCCCTCTGCGTTCATTCCTTTTTTTTTCTCTGTTCTGTTTTTTTTTTTGCTGAAAAGAAATAGGAAGAAAAGGGTAGGGTTTTGGGGGTAGAGAAATTTAGGAAAATTTGTATTGATTAAATTTTGTAACAGCACCATAATACAAACTTTTGTTTTTCAAAAGTTTGAAACTATGTTGCTGTTTGCAATTTTGTTTGAATTTGATTAATTTTAATATTACATGATTAATTGAAAACAACAATTTAAATAGTTTGAACTTTATGGCTTATTGGAAACAAAAGATGGTTTGATTTGAACCTTTTTATTTGAAAACATGTAACAGAACAAGTATGAAACAATTTGATTTGGAATTTGTTTGAAATTTGAATTAAGTGAATTATTAAAAAGAACAAGTCAACAGTTTGAGCTTTCTATTTTGATGGAAACAAAAGGATGTTTTATTTTAATATTTCTATTTGAAAAATTGTGACAGCACAAGTATGAAACAAAACATTTGAATATTGTTTGAATTTCAAATGGGAAAACAAAGGAAAACAGATGAAAACAAATGGAAAACAAATGCCAAAACAAATGCAATGATGATGTCATGATGCAAAACATAAAATAACAACTAGCCAACATTCTAAAGGTGATTTTCATACTTGGGATGTTACAAAACGCCCCCCTTGAAGGAATCGCGCCCCGAGATTCCTACTGAGAAGAGAAAAGGTCCGGATACTTCTTGCGAAGATCCTCTTCGGTCTCCCACGTTGCCTCTTAATCGGAATGATGGGACCACTGCACTTTCAAGAACTTGGTGCTCTTGTTGCGAGTCTTACGCTCGGTCTCATCGAGAATTCGAATAGGGTGCTCCTCATAAGATAGATCATCTTGCAGTTCAATGGAATCATGATCAACTGCACGATCTGGATCTTTGAAACACCTCTTGAGCTGTGACACGTGAAACACATCGTGCACCTTGGATAGTTTTTCTGGAAGTTCAAGACGATAGGCATTTTCTGCACGCCTTGAGAGGATGTTGAAAGGACCAATGTATCTTGGTGCAAGCTTTCCTTTCACACCAAAACGATGAGTGCCTCTGAGGGGAGTTACACGGAGATATGCTTTGTCACCAGGTGCATAGATCATATCCCTGTGCTTGCTGTCATAGTAGCTTTTCTGACGAGACTGAGCAATCTTGAGATTGTCATGAATGATGCAAACTTTCTCTTCGTCTTCCTTAACAATGTCAGGGCCTAAGAGTGAACGTTCACCAGCTCCAGACCAATTGATTGGACTCCTGCATCTGCGGCCATAGAGGGCTTCAAATGGTGCCATGCCTAGGCTTGCCTGGAAGCTGTTGTTGTAGGAGAATTCAGCATATGGAAGGCATTCCTCCCATTTCATGCCAAAGGAGATACCACATGCTCTGAGCATATCCTCGAGAATCTGATTGACTCTTTCGACTTGCCATTGAGACTGAGGGTGATAAGCTGTGCTGAACAGAAGTTTGGTGCCCAATGCTTCTTGAAAGCTTTTCCAGAAATGAGAAGTGAATATGCTTCCACGGTCTGAGCTTATTTCCAATGGAACACCATGAAGAGGAACAATCGTTGCTGTGTAGAGCTCTGCTAACTGGCTAGCTGAGATTGTTTCTTTGACAGCAAAGAAGTGAGCTACTTTAGTGAGACGATCAATGACAACGAAGATTGCATCGTTGCCCCTCTTGGACTTTGGAAAACCAGTGACGAAGTCCATTTCAATCATGTCCCACTTCCACTTAGGGATTTTCAGAGGTTGGAGTAGACCTGCTGTTTTCTGATGGACTGCCTTAACACGTTGACAAACGTCGCATTCAGAAACGTATTGAGCAATTTCACGTTTCATGCCAGGCCACCAATACAGTGTCTTGACATCCTGGTACATCTTTGTACTTCCAGGGTGTATGGAGAGAGGAGTTTCATGATCCTCCTTGAGAATGACATCTTTGAGACTTTGAACTTGAGGAACTGCAATGCGTCCTTCGAAGAACACAGTTCCCTTGTCATCAATTGAGAAGGACTTAAATTTCTCCTTGCCTTCTTTGATGTGTTCTACCATCTTCTTGATTTCAGCATCACGAAGTTGTTCAGAATGAATCTTGTCCTCGAGAGTTGGACTGGCTGTCAAGTTTGCAAGATAGCCTTGAGGAACAAGACCAAGGTTCAGCTTCTGAAATTCTTCATGAAGAGGAGGTTGGCTTTCCATGATCATGAGATTATTGCAATACGACTTGCGACTGAGAGCATCGGCCATAACATTAGCCTTGCCTGGAGTGTAAGAAATGGTAAGATCAAAGTCCTTAATCTTTTCAATCCATCTCCTTTGCCTGAGGTTTAGATCTGGTTGAGTGAAGATGTATTTCAGACTCTTATGATCGGAAAAGATTTCAGTTTTGTTACCCAACAAGTATTGACTCCATTTCTTGAGGACAAACACAACTGCTGCAAGTTCTAGGTCATCAGTGGGATAATTGAGCTCATGTGCGTTCAACTGACGTGAAGCATAAGCCACAACTTGACATTCTTGCATAAGAACTGCACCTAGACCTTGGAGAGAAGCATCACAGAATATCTAGAAAGGTTTGGAAGGATCTGGGCCAACCAGAACTGGTGTAGAAGTGATTTTACTCTTCAGGAGATTGAAACTTTCATCACATTGTGGAGACCAGACGAACTTCTTGTCCTTCTTTGTGAGATCAGTGAGAGGTTTGGCAATCTTGGAAAAGTTTTGGACGAAGCGACGGCAATAGCTAGCCAAGCCAAGAAAACTTCTTACTTGCTTGACCGTCTTTGGAGGTTTCCAATCAACAATTGCTTTAACCTTTTCTGGATCAATGGCTATGCCCTTGGCAGAGATGACATGACCAAGGTAAGCAACTTCTGGAATCCAGAACTCACATTTGGAGAACTTGGCATATAGACGATGCTCGCGAAGTTTCATGAGAGTGAGACGAAGGTGTTCTTCATGCTCTTCCTCGGATTTTGAGTAGACAAGAATGTCATCGAGATAAACCACAACGAACTTGTCGAGGTATTCGTGGAAGACAGAATTCATGAGTCGAGAGAATGTCGCCGGTGCATTGGTGAGACCAAAGGACATGACGGTGAATTCATATAGACCGTAGCGAGTGGTGAAAGCTGTCTTTGGAATATCCTCTTTTCTGATCTTTATTTGATGGTAACCCATTCTCAAGTCCAACTTTGAGAATATTGAGGCTCCAGCAAGTTGATCAAAAAGATCATCGATACGAGGAATTGGATACTTGTTTTTGATGGTTTTCTCGTTAAGAGGACGATAGTCAACAACGAGTCTCTTTGTGTGATCCTTCTTCGCAACGAACAGAGTTGGGCAACCCCAAGCTGAGGAACTAGGTTGAATGTAACCTTTTTCCATGTACATATCAATTTGTTCCTTCAACAACTTCAGCTCGGGAGTTCCTATCTTATAGGGATGCTTAGAGATTGGAGCAGTACCTGGCTCAAGCTCGATCACGAACTCAACAGCTCTGTCCGGAGGCATCCCTGGCAACTCTTCTGGAAAGACGTCAGGGAATTCACAAACCACCGGAACATTTTCAAGTGAAGGTAGAGGTTTTGCATCGAGATTGCATAACTGAATGGTACTTGATTCATTTGGAGAATAGACTATCTGGCCAGAAGGGTGGAACAGAGTTATTGACTTTTGAGCACAGTCAATCCTTGCTTTATTTGCTTTCAGCCAATCCATACCAAGAATGACATCAATGTCATAATTGCCAAGCAGTATGAGAGAAGCAAGGAATATGTGGCCTCCAATTAGAATTTGATTTTTGTGACTGATCTTGGAAGTTTGCATAGTTGCTCGAGGGGAGTTTACCACTAGCGGGGAACCCAAACCAACAAAAGGGAGTTTAATTGCTGTCGCAAAGATCTTTGACACGAAAGAATGTGATGCTCCGGTATCAAACAACACTTTAGCTGGAATAGAGTTTACGGGAAATGTACCGAGAACGACGTCAGGAGCTTCCTCAGCTTTGTCGATCTTGACATGATTCACCCTCGCGGTCCTCCCGACAGGCCTGTTGTTGGAGTTGAAGGCCTTAGGTGGGGGAGCACGCACCATTGCCTGGTTTGTGTTGGGACGAGGTGGTGGTGGAGGTAGTTGCCTCTGCGTGCACTTGTCAGCGTAGTGCCCCGTCTGCTTGCACTTGTAGCAAGTGACGACACGAGGAGGCCCTGGCCTTGGCTGCCCCATTGAAACCCTCTGATCATGCATCTGAACAGGGTTGGGTGGGCGGGGAGCGAAGCCTGGAGAAGCTTGGGCATATGGAGCCCGAGTGACAGCACCATTTGGCACCCAGATGCGGCGCTTCTGCGGAGGGGTGGTCATGTTGGAGGAGGAACCACCCTCACGCGAGTGCTTGCGAGACTCCTCGAACGCCTTGCGCCCATTTTCTTCATTGAGCGCGGTGTTAACGAGCTCCTCGAAGTTGTTGGCCTTGATGTTGGTGAGGGCATACTTGAGTTCCGGGTTAAAACCTCTGCGGAACCTTGCCATCTTCTTAGCCTCAGTGGACACCTCATCACCAGCGTAACGAGCGAGGCGATTGAACTCACTCTGATAGCCAATGACGTCCATCTTGCCCTGCTTGAGAGAGCAAAACTCTTCACGCATCCTTTCCATGAGACCATCTGGAATGTGGTGCTTCAGGAAGGCTTCCTTGAAACAACCCCAGGTGATTGGATAGCCAGCTCTCATGGTCTAGTAGTTTTCCCACCAAGTAGCTGCCTGACCCTTCAGCAGATAGGATGCATACTTGACCTTGTCTTCCTCAGCAACGTGAGCAATGTCCAGAGCCTTGGCTATCTCACGGATCCAGTCATCAGCATCCAGAGGCTCGCGTGTTGCCACGAAAGCTCTCGGGCCCAGACTGAGAAACTCCTTGATGCTGACTCGTGGAGCATTCTGGTTGTTGTGCTAGTTAGTCTGAAACTGGGCCATCTGTGCCATGACTTGGGTCATCTGAGTCAACAGCTCCGTGATTGGCGGTGGCTCAGGCGGGTTGTTCCTTGTTGGCGGCATCCTGAATGGAAATGCATTTTAGCACAACAATAGAAAAGGATAGACTCGGCAACCAAAAGAGAGATTATTCCGACGCATGAATAGATAACCAACAGGTACATCATCACATGTTCAAATACATCAGAATATCCAACACACCACAAATGGTTCGAAAGCCAAAGGATAACTAAACATAGCTAAGAATGGATACATCGGTACTCCCATGCTCATCACGCAGGACGGCGGCTAGGAGTACGGCGAGAGGTACGGTGAGGAGCACGCCCACGAAAGTAGGTAGAACTATGATCCACATAGATCTGACGTGGTCTGAGAGTGACTCTAGGTGTGGTGAAGTACATAGCGTCGACTCCCTGTGCTCCAAAGCGTGGAATCCCAGTGTAACCAGCACCGAGGTTGAGGAGTGGACCTCTGGTCGGCTCGTAACCTCCAGCATCTGGCAGACGACGACCAACTGGCTGATCGAAACGTGCAAAGCGCTCATCTCCAACAAAGTCTGTGGTGTAAGTCGCCAGACGAGTCAAAGCAAGGTAGAGCTGCTCTCTGACTGAAGCCAACTCCTGAGATAGTGTGCCGGCAACTGCGTCACTGTGCCTCACAAACTGAGCGGTGGTGTGCAGCCTGGAGTTATCATGCTCGTAAACATCCAAGTTGTCGTAGAGAGTGAAGTGAGCTCTCTCCGAAGTGATGTAACCACGGGGGATGTGGCGATAGATAGAATCGTCAAATCCCCAGTAGTCAGCACGAAGGACGGTGAGACTCACATAAGCTGCCTGCTGCACGGCCATATCCACTGTGGAACCTACTGCCTCGTAGCGGTGGACTACGCTCATGCCATCATCTGACAGAATGTAGACGATAGCCTGGTAGTAGGTCTGGTCAAACTCTTGCTGCTGCTCGTAGACCTGGTACTCTGGTGCCCAACGGAACCCCAGATAAGTGACCATGTCTCTCAGCATCTCCGGATAACCGGCGGTGCTCTCGCAACGAGTCATACGAACCACCTGCGGGTAGAACCTGAGATCCATATGCAGATGATCGGGGAAGTTTCGATTAGACGCCGGTAGAAGAACTGAAGTGGAAAGCAACAACAAGGTTTCAACGGACGAAAAGGATGTTGAGAAGAACAGGATATCGAAGCAACATCGGGAAACACGAGACCAAAACACTCCTGAGGTACTACGGAAAACCCCATCCGGGCTTCTAAAGGATCAATATCTACTGCTTAAGGAATAGAGGATCTGCTTCCGGGGCTTACACGCCTCCGTTCTCAATCGTGAGTAGGCAACATGATAAATCATGTCACAACCACCTCCATTCCTATGGTCCAGTAGATATAACTATCCTAGAGAAACCAGGATACGTGAAATCCTAACTTGAAAGTTTAGATGAGAAGAGAAAACAACGTTGCACTTCCTTACCAGAAAAGGGAGGGTGGGTGGGGAAAGAAGAAAAAGAACAGAATTCCTACTCTCACGTTTCATTTTTCCTATATAGCTACAAAATAGTTTCTAGACTCAACTGCGACCAGTAAAAGGGATCCTAGAGGCAGACAGGCTCTGATACCATTTGTCGCACCCGGACTTCTAGAGGATACTCACAGTCCGCTAAATAGTAGAACAAATGGCTTACGGGGCATACCGGCTCCCGCATCTCAATATGAGCAGGCCAACAAGTAAACGTGTGACAACCATTCTCTACTATCCATCGTCTGCGCAAACCATCCCATAGAAATCAGGACACTTCCGTTGACGTACTTCATAACATACACACATGGTACGTCAACGGCATTAGAACAACTGATATCACAACATATCTCTAAGACACAAAAGATTGAAATAAGTTGCAATTAGCTCTCACTAGAGCAGAGATAGCAAATACAATCATCCAGAGGACACATGTCCCAACATATCATCATTACAACACAGCGGAAGCATCCAAAATGTCTGAGTACAGACAAGATCCAAATAGGCCTAAGAGGCCGGAAACGAAAAGACGGAGCCCATCCACGATGTCTCGGATCCTGCCCGGGTCCGCTATCTACTCGTCAGCAGCCTCGTCATACTCCACGTAGTAGCCATCACGGGGATCCTCGTAAGCGTAGTCTGCGGAAACCACAGCCCCAAAGGGGTCAGTACATAAACGTACTGGCAAGCAAGACTCACAAGATACCAAAATGTACCCGTCAACACCAAGCACAGATGCTTTGGGTTCAACGGAAGAAAGGGTGATACAAAAGATGCGGCAGCGGGCTGCACTAACCAACTACAGATACATGCTACAACTTCCGGCTAACAGAAAGTAGATAAGATAGCGTATCGTAACCATCTACAACTAACTCCAAACAAACCCATCCTGGATCTCGCCCCTTATCCAAAGAAGCAATCCAAGGATAACTCACACAGTTGGATTAGTGATGGTTCAATGTTGTTGTGTCAATAAGCCTATTACTAGTCAAGTTATCATTAGTTAGGTGTAAGTTTTTCTGAGTACTTGTTAGCCAGTACTTTCACCAAGTCAACCATAACCGCGGAAAACACGGCTTCTCGAGAAGATTTAACCCTGCAGGGGTGCACCAATTTGGCCGTACACGTAAGAATAACCCGCCAGATGGAGTGCCTTCCACCAAGAGGGGCACTCAACACAACTCAACTCTTCTTCGCATCAAGCCCAAAGAACCACGTGATGTGCGTGCGCGGCTAATCGAGCCCCCACGAAGAAAAGGGGGACCCTCATAGCACTCTAAGACCACGCCGCCCTAAATGCCGACTACAAAAGTTCCACCCTGGCCTCGGGTTCGTACCTGCATATGCGTGCATCAAATGGAAAACCCGAACTAAGTGTGGTGATTTGGACGAGATGCGAATCGAATCAAATTGAGGGGGGCGCCCATAAACGCTTCCCACATGCGGTTAGTGCGCTCATCATGGATCAGTAGACAAGACCCTTTTCCTAATTAGGGTCGACACTAGCAGGCCTCAAAACCACGCCGGGCCTCCTACCGGTGCCTTATCATCAAATTAGCATTACCTCAAATATTAACAGGTTGATTGTTTAAACATCGAGCCCTAGAACATAATAAATATGGTAACAGAAATAACGGACAGCATACTCGAGCATAAACAACCCTAAGCATGCTAGTAAGACACAGGCAACAAGCAACAGGGTTATAGGTGTGGAGGTGAGGCTATATCAGGTATACAGGATAACATGTGATAGGATCGAACACAAGCAACGATTCATAAGGCTAGCAGGATAGACAACGGAAGTATCGGTATCCAGTGTGGAAAGGAACACAATGGTTCATGTGAGTGAATACTTGCCTGCAAACTCAGCAGCCTGGTACTGAGCTAACTCCTCAGAACTAGTGTCGTAAACCTCGTCTGTCTCAACGTCGTCGTCTATTCGAGAAGAAGCAAACAAACAACGCAGAGAGACAAACAATCAATAACATGGCATAATGCACAATCATGGGATGATGCATGACAATTTAATTGATGCATCAAGGATAAGATAGTTGACATGGTAACATAACATAATTAAATGGACCCACATGCCAAATGGGATTGCATATGGAAAGCCCATGAATTAAGGTTGGAATATTTGTTTTACAACTAATCAACAGGTGAAAGTGGATTAGCATGATGCATGGATGAGGAAAACAGAAACAAAACAACAATAGGATCCATTTGAAATGAAGTTTACCAAGTTTGGAATTTTATTTATCAAGTTATGAAATTTTGGTTTCTTAAAGGTGTTACACAAGCATTTGTTGTTTTCACCAATTTTAATTGTTCAAAATAGATAACAAGTTCATATTTGGAAAGTACACAAAATTTTAGGTGGAATACATGTTTCAAATATTGAAAAAGGAATTAAGATGAATTAATTATGAATTAAACAAGTTTAAACAAGATTTAAATGAATTTAATTCAAGTATGAATTTATTTGAATTTTTATTTGTTCAAAACTTTAAACCAAATTCATATTTGAAAAGTTTATACTTTTCTGGTTTGAAAACATATTTTATATGTTCAAAAATAATTATATTTGAGCAAATTATGAATTTAGCAAATTTAAATGATTTAAACAAGGTTTAAATTATTTAACCAATTTTAATTATTCAAAACATGAAACAAATTTTATATTTGAAAAGGTGGTTCAAAATGGCATGGAAAACATATTTTATATGTGCTAACTAAATTAATTTTGAATTAGTTAGGAATTTAACCAAATTTAAAAGGAGTTGTTTGAATTTGAATTTTGAAACAATTTGAAATGTTCAAAACAGAAAACAAATGCTTTAATCATGTAGAGAATTTAATTTGGTGTATAATACATATTTCATTTATTTTATTTGAAGTTGTAAATCAAAAGTTATTTGTAATTTTAAAACAGGGACTAAACTGTAAATACTTTGGACTTAAATTAAAAAGAAAAAGGCAGAAAACATTTTTACACCGCGCAGTGACCTAGAATAGGCCACTGCCAGTGGGCCCTGGCCTCCGCGGTGCTCACGTGGCGCTTGCGTGGCCGCAGGGTCGCTGACAGGGGGGCCCTCCTGTTAGTGCTGTTCGCGAAAAAATGTGGGATTTAATCTCGGGGGTCAGGGATCGAACCCTCGACCCCGTGTGCGCGCTCGCAGTGCAGTGCCACTGCGCTGTGGTTCGATTCCTGTCAGGTAAGGTGAGCGAGGGAGGATATGTTTCAGATCCGCGCGTTAACTGAATTTTCAGTTCAGTTAACTGAAACCTGGCCGCGCTCGACGCTCGCCGGCGACGTGCTGCGACACTGTTGGCTGCTGTGCTGCCTCGTGCGCGTGTGCTAGGGTGTCCAGGGGTGCAGAGAGAAGAGAGAGGGGAAGGAAGGAGTGGTGGCTCACCATGGGGTGGCAGAAGGGAAACGTGCTCGGTGCAGGGAGGTGGTGGACGCCGGCGACAGCGCGGTGGACGGCTGCGGCGATCTACTGCTTCCCTGGTACCGTGGCGTGGTCGAGGAGGAAGAGGGTACAGCGGGGAGTCCGTTACCGGCTAGCCAGCGAGGAGGCGCACGGTAACGGCGGCGATCATAGGAGAGGTTCAGAGGTGGCGGTGCTCGGTGGGGAGTTTCAGAGAGAGAGGAAGCGAGCAGAGAGAGGAGGAATGGCGACGGCGGCGCGAGGGGAAAAGGAAGGAGAAGGGTTAGGGCTAGCAGGGAGCTCGGGGGTAGGGCTTAAAAGGGAGAGGGGAGGAGCTCACAGCCGTCTGCTGCGCGCTGCTGTCGACGTGGACAGCGGCATCGCGCTGCCGTAGGAAGGTAGGAGAAGGAGGGGGTAGCAGGCCGGTTTGGTGGGCTGGGCCTGCTGCCTCCCTTTGCGTTCATTCCTTTTTTTTTCTCTGATCTGTTTTTTTTTCTGAAAAGAAATAGGAAGAAAAGGGTAGGGTTTTGGGGGTAGAGAAATTTAGGAAAATTTGTATTGATTAAATTTTGTAACAGCACCATAATACAAACTTTTGTTTTTCAAAAGTTTGAAACTATGTTGCTGTTTGCAATTTTGTTTGAATTTGATTAATTTTAATATTACATGATTAATTGAAAACAACAATTTAAATAGTTTGAACTTTATGGCTTATTGGAAACAAAAGATGGTTTGATTTGAACCTTTTTATTTGAAAACATGTAACAGAACAAGTATGAAACAATTTGATTTGGAATTTGTTTGAAATTTGAATTAAGTGAATTATTAAAAAGAACAAGTTAACAGTTTGAGCTTTCTATTTTGATGGAAACAAAAGGATGTTTTATTTGAATATTTCTATTTGAAAAATTGTGACAGCACAAGTATGAAACAAAACATTTGAATATTGTTTGAATTTCAAATGGGAAAACAAAGGAAAACAAATGAAAACAAATGGAAAACAAATGCCAAAACAAATGCAATGATGATGTCATGATGCAAAACATAAAATAACAACTAGCCAACATTCTAAAGGTGATTTTCATACTTGGGATGTTACAACTTTCCTTTCGTTATGAAAATTTTTGCTATATAATCCCCCGGATCCCCCAAGGTCCATATATTGTTTTCTCGTTGTGTTTCTATTTCGAGATGTTTCTGCCAGGATCTGTTTTCGGGTTTAGAAGCATCCTGGTCTCCACCGAAGACAATAAGGGGAAGGGACCAAAGGAAGATGATACCCAAGACCTGAAGCCGGAGAAGGAGATGGAGAGTGGAGCTGAAGGAGATGTAGAAGAAAAACCACGAGTGCGCCCACGCGCCACCGTCGCAAGCATTAGAGTCGTGGCTAACCCCTTGAAGATCAAGAGAAGCGCGCGGATGAGCACCGGAGGGAAGGTTCCATGTCACTCCCTAGCTTTGAGAACACCTGCTGCGGGAGTCAAGAACTACTTCCACACAGTAATTCATGATTATCGGTACAAAAAGGTGCCCCATAGGTATTTTCCCTCTATGTGGGATATAAATCGTTCTAACCGTGCAGATGAAGGAAGTTCTCAACCTAAGGAAAAGTGGGGGGGAAATCTTGGTGGTTGGGATTCACCGTCTGTCAGACATGCAAACTGTATTGATCGCAATACGGAGGTGATGCGTATGCTTATGTTCGCGATTGAAGATCTGAAGAAATTAATTGATAAGCTCATCGAGAAGGATTCACCACCACCACCTAAAAATTGATTCGTCATTGGTATTGGCATCCCCTCGACTTGTTCCAAGCTTGGGGGGGTGTCGCGGTATCACATCACTATCTTTCATCTTTTTACTTTTTCAGTAGAGTCATATCATGAGTAGAGAAGTTATCATATAGGATGGTTTGCAGTATGGAAGTATCTCTCCTTAGTTGGTTATCGTTGTATCCGTTGGTGTGAGTTGCCGGTTTGAAATATTAATGAGAAGTTTCATCATTTACTTTATGCATACGTTATTTTAGTTTTCAATTTCTGTCATATGGTTGAGCTTGTTATTAGTATTTGGTATCACTCTAGAGATCATCAAGTTAATCTAGTTGGTTTTGGCAAACTTAGCTTGGGTCAGCAGAAATAATAATTTGAGATGCTAGTATAAGAAAGAGAAATTTGCCTATTAGCTCATAAACTTAGTATTCACAAGTTAAGATCTCTTGGGCTTTCAATGAAGATTGCATGATTGGTTTCATCATATGTATATTTGTTTGTTTTTCCTCAACTCTTATGCTTGCTACCCAGCCTTGCTAGCCAAAACCCCTGTACTGAGAGGGAATGCTTCTCGTGCATCCAAACCTTAAACCCCAAAACCTTGCCCTCTGTGTCCACCATACCTTCCAAATATGTGGTATTTCACCGCCACTCCAAGTAAATTGCTCATGTGCTACATTTAAAACTTTCAAATTACTCATGTTTTGTATTCTTGTTTTAGCTCATGAGGACGCAAATAGAGAATCTTTATCTCACTTGTTGATTGGAATCACACACCTGGACTAGTGGCTTAATCCGCTTATCCAAATGCTAGACGAGCTGGCAGCGGGGTTCCCAGCCCCAAATAATAATACAAATTATCTTCACTCTTTTTCCCCCTGATTTACCAGTCAAAGCATAATTGTGTAAACAAAAGAGAAAGAGGGAAGACCTTCTATACCAGTTGTGTCCTTCTATGGGAGCCGCTCTTGTGAGTCTAGTTGGCTTGTGACGTACTGTATTTTCTGTTTGCCATTCGCTGACATAAACATACACCTCTCAAAATTAGACACTCCTCCACGGTTTGTGATTGTTGGCAGGCACCCGAGGATTCGGTTAGCCATGGTTTGTGTAAGATGGATGGGAGGAGTGTCATGCATTTTATACCTATGTTTATTAAAATAAAAGCTCTAGCACATGAGTGGTCAATGCTTCCCTCTACGAAGGGCCTTTCTTTTACATTTATGTTGAGTCAGGAAACCCATTCCTTTCTTTCTCCAGTAAGCATTTGAGTTGTTGTGATCACATCATCTATATGTTGATTTATTCAATCATATTTTCTATCCTTCTTTGTTTAGCACATGCTTTATTATCTGAATGAATATTACTTTGAAAACTATGAATCACTGTAAAAGAGTTGTTATAATTAAACATGTTAAGATCTACAATATAAACCTTGTTATAAATACTTCACCTAAGATAAGTATGATTTCATTAAATGTTCTCTGACCAAGAACGAAGTTTGCCATCACCAATTTTGATTCTCTCTTTTGCATCTTTGTTTGTGACTCCATTTACTTGTTTCAAGTTAAGTTATATGAGAGGAAGTTGTTGTCTATAATGGTTGGTGCATAGATAAATGTGATGCTTCTTGTCCGTATTTTATTTATCGACTCTTCACTCCATAAACCTGTGGTCATGTTTTCTGAGTTCAGTTTCACTTGGGGACAAGAGAGGTCTAAACTTGGGGGGAGTTGATACGTCCATTTTGCATCACTATTTTATATCATAATTTTCAGTTATTCATCGATATATTTCATGTTATTATGCATCCCTTATGTTATTTTATCTTATTTTGCATGTTTCATAATTTTTGGAGAATAAACACCGGGACCAGGAATCCGATGGAAAAAAGCACCGTCGGGATACCATATTTGAGAAGATCAGAAGAAGAAGTGGGACACCGGGGGTGTCCTAAAAGTTCAGAGGAGGAACCCAGCCAGAAGGAGAGCCAGAGGGGGTCCACTAGGGGCCCACACCATGAGGTGGCGCCCCCCCCCCTTGGTCGTGCCACCTAGGGGTGTGGCCACCCTGGCCCACCTCTGGGGGGTATTTTTCGCGTGCTTGGCCCCCAGGAAACCCTAAGCCTCATACCATCGTCAAAGAATTATTCCGCCACCGTCTCGGGGTGGAAAACACCCGGGAGAGAAAAGCTCTCTGGCAGGGAGAAATCGGCCGGGGAAATTCCTCTCCGGAGAGGGGAAATCACCGCCATCATCACCGTCATCGCTCCGAGCATCATCAACATCATCATCATCATCGGCATCACCACCAGAACCATCACCCTCATCATCCACCATCATCCCGATGTAACAATTAGGGGCCTCTATCGTTGTTTTGCATTAGATATCTCTCCCGATGTGGATTACTTGTTAGTAGTTGATGCTTGTGAGATTTATCAGTGTTTGCACTTTATGACCAGATTGTTATCATCCATTATATCATCTCTTATTATGATCCATATGATGTCTTGTGAGTAGTTTGTGTTGTTCTTGAGGACATGGGAGAAGTCAAGTTGTCAGTAGTGAAGTAATGTTGAATAATATTTAATGTTTGATATTTAAGTTGTGGTGTTATTCTCCTAGTGGTGTCATGTGAACGTCGACTACATGATACTTCACCATTTAAGGGCCTAGGGGAATGCATCGTGTATTTGTCTACTAATTGTGGGGTTGCCGGAGTGACAGAAACCTAAACCCCCATTAGAAAACCATTACACGAGGGAGCGTAGGATCCCGGAGTTTAAAGTTGTGGCTAGATTTATTTCTTAATTACTTTCTTGTAGTTGCGGATGCTTGCAAGGGTTATAATCACAAGTATGTATTAGTCTTGGATGGGACGGTACATTAGCATAGGTTCACCCACACAACACTTATCGAAACACCTAACATTATTCAGCTGAATGGAACAAAAGCACTTGACAGAAACCTCCCGTGTGTCCTCCATAACGTTTGTTAATCATAAGTAAACTCATCGGCTTGTCCTTTGCTGAAGAAAGGATTGGGCCACTTGCTGCAATTATTATTATTGCATTTTATTTACTCGCACTTTATTTATCTGCAATATCAAAAAACCCTACAAATCTATCTATCAGTATTTACAGTTATTCCTTCATCGAAATTGCTTGTCAACACCTTCTTTTCCTCGTTGGGTTCGACACTCTTATTTATCGAAAGTACTACGATACACCCCCTATACTTGTGGGTCATCAATATCCCTACGCAATGATTGGTGTTTGTTGTCCTACCGGAGAGTGGTTCATAGTAGCATAGAGAAGAGATGATATTTATGCATTCAATTATGTTATTATTGTTGAGAGTGTCCAATAGTTAAAGTATGATCCCTAGGCCTTGGTTCTAAGCATTGAAACACCGTTTACAACCAGTTCTGCTACATCTTTGCTTGCTGCCATTTTTATTTCAGATTGCTATTATCACTCATAATCATCCATATTACTTGTATTTCACTATCTCTTCGCCGAACTAGTGCACCTATACAACTGAAAATTGTATTAGGTGTGTTGGGGGACACAAGAGACTTCTTGTATCGCAATTGCAGGGTTGCTTAAGAGGGATATCTTTGACCTCTACCTCCCTGAGTTTGATAAACCTTGCGTGATCCACTTAAGGGAAACTTGCTGCTATTCTACAAACCTCTTCACTTGGAGGCCCAACACTGTCTATAAGAATAGAAGTGTGCGTAGACATCAGGAATCCCCAAGCTTAGGCTTTTCACTCTTCTTGATCACATTATATCATCCTCTTCTCTTGACCCTTGAAAACTTCCTTCACACCAAACTCAAAGTAATTCTCATTAGAGGGTTAGTGCATAATCAAAAACTCACATGTTATGCATGGACACAAGCATTACAATACTTTCTAAACATTAGCTATAGACATTGATATTTTGTGGAGCAAATAAATCCACTCAACATAGTAAAAGAGAATGCAAAGTAAAGGCAGAATCTGTCAAAACCAGAACAGTTTGTAAAGGTGAATTTTTTTGAGACACTTATGTTGCTCAGCTCAGAAAACCCAGAACTAAGAAAATTTGCGTACGTATCTAAGGATCATGCACAAAAAAATTCTGGATGTTTCGATTTTTCTGGAATATTTGGGGAATTAAACGGTGGACAGAAAAATTTATTCCTGGGCAGAAATCCAAATCTAACATCAACTTTTCAGTAAACACTTTACTTGGCAAAACAATTCGAAAAAGTAAAGATACAAATGAGTTGCTACAGAAGTAAACAACACCTTGACTCAAAGAAAACAAAATAAAAATTACAGAAATAAAACATGGGTTATCTCCCAAGAGTGCTTTTCTTTAACACCTTTCAACTAGGCACAGAAAGTAAGAAGATGCTCATGTAAGAAATATGAATTAAGCAAAAGAGAGCATCAAGAAGCAAGTACAAAACAAATTTAAGTCTACCCCACTTCCTATGCATAGGAATCTTGTAAATAAATAAATTAAAGGAGCTCAAACTAGAAATCATGGGAAGGTAGAACAAGAGCAATTTCAAAACTTTTAACAAAAAGAGAGGTGTTTTAGTAACATCAAAATTCCTGCAACCATATTTTCCTCTCTCATAATAATTTTCAGTAGCATCACGAATAAACTCAACAACATAATTATCACATAAAGCATGTTTTTCATGGTCTAAAAGCACACAATTCATATGAAGCTCAAAAATAGTGGGATCAAAATTAAAAATAAAGACCTCTTCTTTCTCACTTTTAGCAATAGCAAAACATGATGGTTGGTCACTCTTAAAAGGTATGAGACACATTATAGCAATCCTATTTTCAGTAGCATTATAATTTATAACATCAAGTAACATAGGACCATCATCTAGAGCATTATCATATAAATTTTCTAAACAAACTTCCTCATTATCATGAATATCAATAGTTGGAATAAATAGAGTATTGTCATAGGATTTATCAAATTAGCATGGATTATCATAAATAATAGTAGCAATATCATTCTCACAAGTTTCATTCATAGTAGTATCAAGGTCACAAGTATCAATTTCATCAAAAAGGGATATTTCAAAAGAATCAATATGATCATCACAATTATCAATATAACACCCATCCTCCGTTAGTAAGCATGGAGGGCAATCAAATAAGGTATGAGCTAAAGAGTTACTCTCATTGGGAGGTAGACATGGGTAGCTACTCCATTCTTCCTCCTCTTGATCATCACCGTCCTCCTCTTTTTCATCTAATGAGCTTCCAGATTCAGCAATTTCTTCTTCCATAGGCTCCTACAAGGAATTAGTCTCTTCCTTTGGTGGAGAGCATCTATAAAGATATTTAAGAATATAGCCATTTTATTCCTTGTAATTATCAAAGCAAAATTCAAGTATATCATAAATCTCATATTTATAAGGTGCATCATCAATATTTTATAGCAAATAAGCAATTTCGAATGTACCCTTCGAAGCAATAAATTCTTCAATTTGTTCCACATCATAAAAGTCATAATTTCCCTTAACATAAGAAGATATGGTAACATTATCATTATACCCACATTGAAAAGGGAGGTGTTTATACCTCCTACAGTAACAAGATTTATCAAAGCGATAAGTGACATTATAAGTAGAGCACAAGTTTTTAGCGTAGTTATTCAATTTATTAATTTGTTCCTATAAGTGTATCCCTTTTTGTGACAAGCAGTATTCCTTATAATATTTTTGTTGTTCTTCCGTGAATCCACCTTGCCAATAAGATCTAGTTTAAAAGAAATCAACCATTGATCGAAAGTATGGTAAAGCAAGTAAAAAGCAAGACAATAACAAAGTAAAGAGATTGGAGGTGAGAGACTCCCCTTGCAGAAATCCTCTTCCTCCCCGGCAACGGCGCCAAAAAAGAGCTTGATGGTGTGTGGACAGCTGATATTGGCGTTCGTTGGGAGACCCCAAGAGGAAGGTATGATAAGTATAACAGCAAGATTTTCCCTCAGAAAGAAACCAAGGTTTAATGGGACCAGTAGGAGAAATAAATCTCTTCTGAAGGTTGTTGATAGCTGATATTGGCAGGGCGCACTACCAGTCTCAGCAGCTGAAAGCGCATGGTGCCCCCATATGTGGTTTTGGTAATTAATGACAATCCTTAAGGACTAATGTTTGTATTGAGATATTCTTGCAGGACTTGTCCATAAGAATAGTTTGGAGTCCTTGTGTGTATCGACAAAGATCATTTGATCATTTGATGTCCAAGATATGGCCGAGAAGCTTTTTCTCTGTCTAGCGGTAGTACCGGGTTGTGCAGCGGTAGTACCGCTCCTCATGGAGTTGTACTGCTGCGACACACCTGGTACACTCCAGACAGCGGTAGTACCGCGGTTTGTACCGTCTCCTCCCAGGAGCGGTACTACCGCTGGTGATACCGCCGGAGGTACCGCTAGCAAAGAAAATGCCACTGATATCCACGGTACCCAGGCGGTACCGTCATAGTACTACCGCTGGTACTTAGTAACTTTCGGAGCAACACTCCCCACGGCGGTAGTACCGCTACCGTCAGCGGTAGTACCGCTCCTTCCAGGACGCGGTAGTACCGCTGGCAGTACCGATCAAAATACCGCCAGGGAAGTTTTTCTCACGGTAATGATTACAGTACTAGGGCGGTAGTGGACTAATACTACCGCCAGCCATTTCGATTTTATATCGATTTTGGGGCCAATGGTAGTACCGCTTCCGGTTAAGGTAGTACCGCTACTGGAGCTTCACAGTACTTCTCTGTGGTACCGCTGAGCACCGATGTGCAGTACACTGGGTACCCTGAGAGGTCAGTGGGCAGAAGTATCGTTGTGATGTTAAGCTTATTTCTTGTATGTATTGACGAACAAGATGGAGTGGTCATTGATGTATACCTTCAATACATCAACATTATGGATGAAGAAAGAAGAAAAGATACACGGTTGATCAAGCTTATGATCGACACACAAAGCTACAAGATGTACCTAGTGGGATTATGTATCTCGTGGTATGGTAAGCATTTGTCCATATAGCTTTGTGAACTAACACATAATATGTGTGTGTGGTTTCTCTATGTGTGGTTAGGTATCTTTCCATGGGCATGCTTCGAAAGAAATATTTCATATAGCCCATGGTCTATGTCGTCAAGCGGTGTTTGTCATCTTGCTTGATGTGGAAGCTCAAGTGAAGCATATCAAAGAAATCCTATGATTGATGCTTGACACCCTTTTGGAGATTGTGTCCTTTTTAAGATGTGCCAAAAAGGGTCTATCCCATAATGGTGTATGGGGGAGCAACTTGCAAGTCTTCATCAAGCGGAGCAAGTGCTAGCTAGCACGATCAAGAAAGAGGATCCAACTTGAGAGAGTCAAGATCGTCATCATCTAGCTCAAGTGGAATGCTCAAGGAAAAGGTATAATCTTGATAGGTTTTCTATTTTACCGGTCTCATACTTTTGGGGAGACCGGGTTATAGGATCGATAGTCATACTATCAAGAGGGGCTCTCAAGTGAGTAACTTGATCGAATCATCATGGAGAGCTCAAACCTTTGCACTCTTGTATATCATCTTTCTTGGTTCTTATTTGGCTTTTATCTCTATGGGTTTTGGTGCTTGTTGTGATCTTCATGACAAGCCTAAGTTCATCAAAAACGGTTTTCGATGAAACACTTATTGAGTTTTTGATGTTGAAGGTTTTCCCGGTTGGTCATTTTTAGAGAGGTCTTCCCTTTCCCCATTTGGTTTTAAGTTTCATTGTTGGACAATTATGTTTATCTGCATAATCATGTAGAGCTTGTCGTTGCTATTTCAACGAGCCCATGATCATCGAAAACGGAGTCCAAACGCAAAAGTTATGATCGTTTTCGTATCGACTGTTTTTCTGTTTTTGGTCCAGTGGTAGTACTAGTCCAATACCGCCCCAGTACCACCAAAAACAGTACCGAAATCTCCCCGTAGCGGTAGTACCGCTAGCGATAGCAGTAGTACCGCTGTTGGGCGCAAATTTCACATAACAGTCATATTTTGGGTCACCTATTTAAGGGGGTCTTCTTCCCCCATTGACCCCAAGGCTGCCCAACACGTTTTTCACTCTCTCTCTCTCTCCCACCATTGTTGACCTTGGAAAACTTTCCCCTCTCTCAATCCCACCTATGATTCTTGCATATCTTTGAGGGAGAAGTTAGAGGAGATCTAGATCCACATTTTCACCAATCCATCTCTCCTCTTAGTAAGGGGAACTTAGTGAATCTAGATCTTGGAGTTATTTGTGTTTCTACTCCATTGTTCTTCCTCTCTTATTCCCCCATAAGCATTTGTTGATTTGTTGCAATTTGAGAGTGAAGGATTTGAGCAATTGTGCCATTTGCATTGGTTGCATCGGTTTGCTCTCTCCACGAGGATTCGTGGAAGTGAAAGTTAGTGAGCTTGTTACTCTTGGGTCGCCTCTAGGACCGGCCGCCACATCTCCTTCCCCGCGTTCATGGCGAGGATGACACCCATGAGGCGCGCGACGAGGTTGAGAATGGTGAGGACGCCTCGATGAACCTTCCCCGGTGTTTCCCCTTGCCATGACTCAACTTTAGCTAGCTTTGGATGACATCGCCAATGCGGCTTGGGTCGCAGTGGTCGATCTCAACCAACTTGCCACAGTGCCCGGCAAGCTCTCGGCCAGGAGCTGACCTGCGGAGGATTCCGTCGCTGACGTTATGCATCGAGGTCGAGGTGCGGGTATTCTGCATCGAGGTGGGCGGCGTCGACAACATGTGCACATAGAAATATAGATATATAGGGGAGAGAAATGAGCGAGAGGATATGGGTGGCTGATTTGTGGGCCAATACGACAAAGAGAGCGGAAAAACCAGTCCGCGAATCACCCCAAACCAGGATCAAGTTTGGGGAAAAACAGACGAGTCCGTCCAGGTTGGTCTGTTTAGGGAGGCCATTGGTCCGGGAGGATCAAAATGGACCAGTTTAATCCGTTTACGGGAGTGTCCCTTGGAGATGCTCTTAGAGAAAACCCAACGGAATAGACCAAATAGGATACATTATGGTCTGCATTTGGTCCGTTTGGGTGAGAGTGGATCAAAATAGGACTGGACTTTGCATTTGGGGTAAAGTCATCCCAATGGCACCGGAAAAAAAAGATTTTCAAACAAAAACGATTTAGCTAAAATTTAGTTATATTCATATATATGAGGGGTATTTGCATACATTTAGGGCCAAAATATTAACAAAAAATCCCCTAATGGTAAGGCGGCAAGGGACCACCAGTGGCTATCCCGGTGGCAGCGCCTGCTGCTGCGCCAAAGGTGTGGATGGAGGTTGCGCCACCTGCTGTTGCACCGGAGGTAGAGGTGGGGCCGGAGGTGATGTGGCCGCGCCGGCCACCTGCTCCCACGAATCCCGCAGCGCCTGTGTGGGATGGGGCCACATCTCGAGCTCATGCAGCTCTGATGCGTCGATTGCGAGGCGCAGCAGCTGCTCCTCCTCGGTCTAGGGAGGCGCTGGAAGTGGCGGCTTGTCCTCCTCTTACGGTGGCGGCGCATGCTTTCCCATCCCCTCCTCCTCCGATGGCGCCTAGGCCGCGGCCCGCGCGAGGCAAAGTAGGAGCGATGGCGCATGTCGGGGACTTTGCCAGCTAGAAACCAGTGGTCCCAAACACAAGGCGAAGACTGGGTCCTCTAGCAGATCGGCGGGGAGTAACGAGCAGCGGCGCTCAATCTTGCGGCGGTGCTCGAGGCCGTAGGCTGGTACTGGAGGCACTAGCACCCGTCATGGGATCATGTGCCGCTGCTCCGGAAGCTCGAACGATCAGCGCGAGGACCCAACATCGTGGTTGTTGCGAGCGGGGCCAAAGGCCTCCCTCTTCACAATCGCCCCGGTGAGTTAGCGTTTGGAGACTATTAAAAAGGACCGGTCAAAACGGCTGAAACGCCCACGGCTCGATGAGGGGGCCGCACGCGGCTGGCAGGTGGGCGAAGAAGGACACGACGCTCATTCATGGACGGTAAGTGATCAAAGTTGGACGAGACAAATTTGAGGTGTACTCTTCCAATCCGTTTGGTCGGGCCATTGAGACGGGGTTTGAGACCAAATTAATGCCCGCGATCAAAACATACCAATTTATCCGCTTTAGTCGCCCTTGGTTTCCTCTTACTCCTATTTTTTAAATAATACATTTTTTAATAGAAAGTAAAAAAAATAATACGCAATTTTAATCATTTGCGAAAATATTAGGCAGACGTGGTCCGCGAACGCGATTAGCGACCGGTCGCGGTGCACGACTACGACTGGGCTGCCACAGCCACGCGGCGCGCGTTCATTCGCCCGGCCACGTCGACGTGCGCTGTCGCGCTGGGCACCAGACAGTCGCTGTCTGCGACGACGACATGCCCGCCAGTCGTGTTGGCAGGCCACGACAGGGCCCAGTCGCGGTGCGCGACTACGACAGGTACCTGAGATAAAAACCAGCCCGCACGCCTCCTTCTTCTTCCCTCTCTTATTCTCTTCCTTTCTTCCTTATTTCTTCTTCCTGTAAACCAGCTTTGGCTCGAAATTTTGCAGCACATTGCACCAACTAAAACTAGATTATCCACCGTAGTTGGATTGTAGAGGGCTAGAGGAGGCTAGGGAACACTCGATCCCGTGATGGGCTAGCTCGTGGTGGTTGTTTTGGTGGAGATGGTGGTTGTTTTGGTGGAGGTGGTGCTTTTGGTGGTGGAGATGGCAGCAATGGTGGTGTAGGTGATGTACGTGGTGCTGTCCGCGGGCTGCGTTGTTGTGGTGTTGCTGCGCTGACCGACCCGACATCGACGACTTGAATTGTCACGCTGGAAGGGTATGATTTCAACGCGATTTCTCTCTTATTTTGTACATGTTGTGGTGTTGTTGTTAGATGGGTGCGAGTATATAGTTTTATAGTTATGTTAGTAAAATTGGTCAGCTAAATCGTTAGTTATATATGTACACGTTTTTTTGTTAGATGCGTGCGAGTATTTTTATCTATGTTAGGTGCGATCGTAATTATTAGTTGAGCGCATAAATATTGAATAACTGATTAATATAACGCGGACGGTTATTTTTTATGCCATCACAGATGTCTGATTTAGTGAAGTTCATGTTCTTTTACGGTGCTGGAACTGTAGAAGAAAATGAGCTGGGAGTTGATTTGCGTTCGTATGACAGTATAGATGTTGAACTGTGTGCGCCGCAATCATGGAGTCTTAGCCAGTTGACAGAATGGTTGACAGGAAGTTTAGGTCTTGATACTGAAACTTACACCGTCGGTGTACATGCTCTGTGGAGCCGGTCAAGATCAAATCCTTTATTTTATTTGAGGGCGATAGAGCAGGACTCTCAGTGGACTAGCTGGTTACAAGGTTGCGAAAAGAGGAGTGTAAATCCTATCGCCTTAGTACTCCCTGTCAAGAAGGAGGTGATTGAACCTGAGCTTGATTATGGGTATAATCCTGGACAGAGCAGTGAAGGGATTAACTATTCAGGTGAAGGTCAATATTATAAAACAGGACAGAGTAGTCAACCAGTTGGAGGCGATGCCGGTAGTCCTGATATAGAAATAGGTCAGCACAATCAAACTGGTTATGGTAGCGGTGAGGCAGATGGTGACGAGATTGACGGGCAGATGCAGAACCAGATGGAAGATGAAGATACCGATATTGAAAGTCTATATAACGAGGATTCTGATGAGTCAGATGAAGAAGTGGACGATGTGGTGCAGCCTAATCCTTCATCATGGAGGCAAGACTTCTCATCGGCAATGACCGTCAACGATGGGCATGATTTTGCCTGGCAATATCATCAGAACAACCTTGCGTTGGGTGCTATGTATCCTGACAAGGAAGCTCTGAAGGATGCAATAATTAATTGGGCAATGTCAACACAAAGAGTTTTTAAAACTAAGGTGTCAAGTAAAAAATACTTGACAATGGAGTGTGTTGACATCAAGTGTCCGGGGAGGGTGCATGGATATCTCCCTAAGTATGGCACAAGTTGGAAGATCAGTGACTTGATTCAGCACACATGTGTTAATTTAAGTATACCACAAGCTCATAAGAACCTTTCGTCTACTCTTATTGCTCGGTTGCTGTATACCGAGATAGTGGAGAGCAAAGCGATGTTAGTGAAAGATATCCAGACGAAAGTGTTTGTCAGGTTTAAGTACCATATTTTCTATGGCACCGCTTGGAGGGCTAAGCAAAGGGCCCTTGAGAATAGATTTGGTTCTTTTTTTTATGCTTACGACTTTGTTGTTCGGCTACTGCTCGCACTCCGTGACCGGAATCCATACACCTATGTGGATATCCAAGACTGGTATATGCCAGAGTTCCCGACAGTTAGGGTACTTCATCGAGTGTTCTTCTCTTTCGGTGTTTGCATCGAAGCTTTCAATCATTGTCGACCAGTGATTTGTGTAGATGGCACTTTTCTTACGGGCAAGTACAGGGGTCAGACCCTTACAGCCATTGGTACAAACGGCAACAATCAAGTCGTTCCACTTGCATTTGCTTTTGTTGAGAGCGAGAACATTGAAAGCTGGACATGATACTTTAGGCAGCTAAAAATAGCAGTGGTGAAGGATAAGCAGAATGTGTTCATCCTTCATGACAGGCATGCAGGTATATTGAGTGCGATAAGGACACTCATAAACCCTTTGCCTGATGAACCAACTCCGTGGACTGACATGAAGAGCCGTTGGTGTATGTGTCACCTGGGGGCCAATTTCTTCTCTCAGTCCAGAAACAAGAACCTTATGAATCTTTTCAAGAAACTCTGCAAGCAGAATCAGGAATGGAAGTACACGCTGATACGCGGCAGACTGAATGTGTGCACACCGAGACATGTAAGGGATAGAAGACTTGCACGGGATGCAGCTGTGGTGGCACATGTACAAGCAGTAGCTGCCCAGTTAGCAACAGGATCAGCTGCCTTGGAAGAGGAGCCTGTTGGCCTGTGTGACTTGCCCGGATTCGACCCGCCTGGTACGAGGAGAAGGCTAGGGAGGACGGTTAAAACCTTTGAGCAGTGGATCGAGCACGAGCCTCTAGAGAGATGGTCTTTGTTGCATGACACACACGGAGCAAGGTACGGTGTTATGACAACCAACCTTGCTGAAACATATAACTTTGTTCTCAGAGGCAACCAGGCTTTGCCACTGACAGCCATTGTGGAGGGAATTTTTTATGGAACCGTGGAATACTTCAGAGATAGACGTCAAAGAGCTCAGCAGCATATAATCAATAACCCGAACACACGCTACTGTGAAAAGATTACGAACTACATGAATGAGAAGATGGAAAAGGCTAGGTCACACATAGTTATCTCCATCGGAAATCAAGAAAGGAGGTTCGAGGTGCGCTTAGCTAACAACAAGTTTGGATGTGGTAATGAGTTGAGGATGCACGAGGTCAAAATTGGTAATGAAGTTTGGCCAAGGTGCGAGTGCACATGCAACAAACCTAAGTTGATTCAGCTTCCGTGCTCACATGTTCTTGCTGCTTGCGGGCAACTCGGTCTCGATGCAATTTCATTTGTGTATGAGACGACCTATGTATGAGACATATTTATCTACCTATGTATGAGATATATTTATCTACCTATGTATGTGTGACATATTTAACTTCAAAGTTTCATACGCACTAAGATAGAATTGAAATACGTTGCCGCCACTTTTCTCCCCCTCAGGTCCTCCCGCCATTTTTTTCCCGCCATCGTCTCCCGCCATTTTTTTTCCCGCCACCGTCTCCCGCCCTTTTTTCCGCGCCAACGTCTCCCGCCAAAGTCTCCCGCCCTTTTTCTCCTGCCAATAATCTCCCGCCACCGTCTCCCGCCCAGTTGCCTACATACCATGCCTATATAAACCCCGGCATTCTTTCTGATGGATGTGTGTGTGTTGTCTACTGAACTTAGAGTAATGGCTGATAGTGGTAGTCCTGGTCTCGATCCAGAAAGCTCATGGTATATTCTATATCATGCGACACAAGGCTCTTGCAAGATTACGAGGGAGGGTAGAATTCCAGTTAGTTTTATGGAACTAATGACTGAGTCGGCCCACACTATTGCTCTGGGGAAAAAATTAGCCAGATATAACCTCCCGCCTAGATCCATCGATGAAATTAGGAGTGAAGTATTGAGGTGGCATCATAAGTGGTGCAGAATAGTTGAGCTAAAAAAATCGAGTCGGGGCTTCGGGGTATGTCAATCTTCAATACTAGCGATAAGATACGTTTTTCCGACGAGGCCTATGCACTTCACGTTCAGGTAATCGATTTACGAGTTTACATCATGTTCAAATCGATTTGCATCGTTCTGATTTCTGTTTTTGCTTTTATTCTCAATGTGCAGCACTGGCCTGCCGACGCAGAGTTTCTGAACAAACAGATCACGCACTATGGCTGGATGAGCATACTCTTTGGACCATGTCCACGAGAGTTTCCAGAAGACAACCGCCACGCTCATTGGATCCTTAACACAATATCAAAGGGGGAAGACTGGTGCCGCATCAAAGGGGAAGAGTGATAGCGCAGCAAAGAGGAAGAGTGGTGGCGCATCGAAAGGGAAGACTGCTGACACGTCGAAGGGAAAGAGTGGCGGCGCATCCAAGACAGTTGATGATGACAACAGTGACGATGACTATACGCCGAGAAGTGCAGCTAGGTTTAAGGCTATGTGTAAACGTGTTGGTTCATCAAAAGCCATAGCTAATGAAAACAGTGATGACAATTTCTTGCCTCCATCACGAACGGAGAGTAAAGTGAAGTCGGCGTGTAAAATTAGTTTTCCTTTTACGTATTGTATTGTTTCAAATTTTAATTCAGTACTGCTTTCCATAGGAATTTGCTTTTAAAATTATTGTCCTCGTTGCAAGATAATTATAGGAATTTGCAATTAACCGGATTACCAAAGGCGGAGAAGAAAAAAAATTGCACCCAAATTTTTTTTGGTACCTGTCGCAGTGGGGGACCGCGACTGGTCCCTAACAGCGATTAGTCAGCAATCGCGTTGCGCCACTGCGACAGGGCCCCTGTCGCCCTCTGCCACGTCGACAGGTACCAATCGCGGTCCGCCACTGCGACTGGGACCCTGTCGCAGTGCGGGAAGACGACCGCCCAATATTTTGAAAATTCTGAATTTCGCGTATTAATTTTTTTACTTTCTATTAAAAAGTGTATTATTTAAAAAAAATTTAGCAAGATTTGTCTGATCCACGGCGTGTGACAGCAAAACCACCAAACTCCTGCGGCCGGTCTGCTCCCCACGCTCCCCACCGTCCATCCGTCTGTTCCACCGGTGGCCTCACCGGCTCCACCTACTGCCACGTGACTGGCTGCCACGTCCGGCCTTGTGCTTGTGAAGCAGTCCGCCCCAGGGGCCTCTCCGAAATATCCGAATAGCTAGCGGGGCTGGTTGCTCCTCGCGCGGGCGGCGTGGATTCAAAATCGAGTCGAAAACGCCGCGCTCGACAGCGGGTCATGGTTCACGCGTCACCGAATTAATAAAGCTGTAGTGGGTGCGTACATTAATATTCTGCAACGTGTTACGGAAACGTTTGGAAGGGATCCTGCCTTTGCCACGTACGAACCGTTTTATGGTACTCCAAGGTACTAATTACTCCAACAAAATGGTGTATTTGTTATGCGTCTGTTGTCCTCTCTCTCTCTCCCGCAGAAAAATGGTCCTCCATCGCTTCCTGTATACCCATAATATATTCCATAAGAATTCGGTAAACTCAATCATATGATCAAAATAGATTAGTGACCCTAAAAATGCGGATTGGAGTGGAGATGTCACCGCGTCTAAACTAGAACACATGTATTTCTACACATGCTAGCTTAGATTATCCGCATATAATATTGTGGCGTTTTGAAGAGAGAAAAGATGAACTCAAAGCGCAAACGGAATTTTGCCTGAGATTAAACTTTTGAGGATGGGAGAGGAAATTATGTTGGTGGTGCCAAACATGGATGGCGCTAAGAACAAGTCTAGCTAGCCAAGAGGGAGAATGTGGTGTGGCAGGCAAGCAAGACTTGAGGATGTTAGATGTAGAAGCGTGGCGATATGATAATTTGACGCCACAAGCGCCGGAGAAGACCTTCTGGCGTTGAGGACAACGCCTTTTGAAGAAAGGGAGGATGATACGGGCATCTACTGGTTAGCACGCTAGGACAATAAACTACGATGTATAATGTCTGAGCCGCATGTGTTGGCCGAGCCTTCTAAATGGGCCGGTTTGTATCCAGTTTGAGTCCAACTAGGTTTAGGTTCGAGTCAGTTTCGGTTTGGGTTTGTCCAACCGACTAGGGGTTGGCCTCTTATATAAAAAGAGCCAAGGCCTAGGGTTTTAGACAGGTTGAAAATTATGTAGAACTAAAAGTTCCAGGTTACCACCGTCCCTAGGGGATCGGCGTGTAGGCGGCGTCTCGGACGTTCGTCAGTTATCTTTGCAAATAAAGGTGCGAGTGTTCTTGGATCTGCCAAGAGGGTTCGTTCGTGGCTAGGGGACTCTTGGATCTGCCTAGAGTTGTCTAGCTTGGCGTGAAATAAAGGTGCGAGTGTTCTTGGATCTGCCAAGAGGGTTCGTGCGTTTCTCGCCTAAATCTATCCATGTTCTTCAGGTTACGTGTATCGCTCACGTGATTGGGAGATAGTTATCTCGGTGGTTCTTGCGGTGAAAGATCGGGCAAACGTCTACATCATTCTCACTTTATTGTCCGAAATACCTACAAAAAATGGATTAGAATATGGAGCACATGATTATAAAAGTACAATTTCTTTTAGTCCCACATACGAGATTGTTACAATATGCAAATTTTACCATATTTAATCTTTCGGCCGTGACATTGCGGTGTTTTTTTAATCTATGCACTATCTTCTGCGAGTTAAGAAGACATATACATATGCCAATATGAAGGGGCAACTGACATCTGGACGGTCCATGGGAGGTACCAACCACAATATAGAGGCCTATCTCTACCTAAAGGTTTCTACACAAGTAGATTGGATTGTTGTCACATCATCTATATGTTTTTATATCAAAGTGAAAAAATAAATGAAAGTCTTAGTCTATACAAGAAGACGCTTTCAACAAAACTCGCTCATGAGAAAACATTTATTGTTTTACTCCAAATGCATAAGTTTGAGCGGGTGCAACCATTAAAATGCTAGAATAGTCTTATTTACAAATGCAGAAGTTTTAAATGTGGATAATGCTATATCGCCTGGATGGTACGATATGATAATTTTCTTCAAATTCTTATTAGTTCTGTAGCAAAGTTTGGCTTTAGAACAAGCAATGTTTAGCCTTGGGAATTTTAGAGAACTCTAGAATTCATGAAGTTTTTTAGAGTACTCACATTAATAACATCTAACATTTTCCTGGATTTGCATCTTTTCATTTATTGATTGTCATTAGCAACACAAACTGGAAGGTTGACAATCTTTTTTTAGGCTTTATGACAGTAGGGGAGATCCCTACTGCCTACTATATTAGAATTAAAAAATCAAAGGTTGACTATCTTTTTTTTTTTGAGAATGCAAAGGTTGACTATCTTTACAATGATAATGTGCAGAACACCACATATACCACATCCACTTAAAGAGTAGAGGTAGTTACTCGTTCCTTAGGGTCTAGACAAGGTCCACAAACCAATACAAGTCTTTCTACACACTAGATGCCCCACAATTTTGAAAAATTTCTAGGAAATCGCTAGTTCCAACACTACTTTATACTGAAACACATTTAACTCATGGATTATGAGAAGAGCTTCTAGAAAAATATGGTTGGTATGATTATGGTGAAAAGCTTGTCCAAATAAAATCCAATATGCGGCATATTTTGGTATAGACGCAACCTAAGTACATTTGATATAGAAATGTTGTGTAACTCTTACATATTTTTAGGGTCTATTTGATTCAATGGATAGGCATGGAGGATCTAAATCCTTAAATATTTTTCCTATGTTACCATGTGATTTGCAGGATAATATTTCCTAAAAACTCCCTTGGCTACATTTTATCAAAAATCTAACATTCATTCAAACCTTTTCAAAGAATGCTTTGTTTTTCATGTGAAACAACCAGACAAATCAAACGCCAGCAATATTCAAATGGGTAACGCCCAAGAATACTCTATTTTTTTTTTCTATTCACGTTGGAATCATGTGAGTATAAAATTGAAAACCTTTCTCGTGTTCATTAACTCGAAAGTCCACGGCGAAATATAATGTGATCAGCAGGAGTAAACTTAATAATTCAAGATCAGAAGGGCTGAAACAGAAAATTACCCACTCGCTATCGAAGGGAAGCCAGGAGAGGAGGGAAAGCAGAAACACCATTCAATCTGCTCTTGTTCCCACCTCGCCGGCCGCCGCCGCCACCGCCCTAACTGTGTTTGATTCTCGCCAGAGTCACATACATGAGCTCCGCGGCTTCTGCGGCGCCACCGGTTAGGCGCACGCGCAGCCGGCCGCCGTCTGCCTCTTCCCGCAAGTCGGAGGACCCCTACGCCGCCGCCGCCAACGGAAATGGGAAGACCTCCCCCAAGCTCGCCTCTCCGAAACACCTCCCGTAAGCGCCTCGACGCTCCTTCCGACGCATATCTGGGTTCGTACTTGGATTGCCAAAGATTGGATTTCTAACTGGGTTTTGGTCAGTGGGGAGAGGACGGTGAAGAAACTGAGGCTGTCCAAGGCGCTGACGATACCGGAGGGAACGACGGTGTACGACGCGTCCCGGCGGATGGCGGCGAGGCGGGTCGATGCGGTGCTACTCACCGACGCCCAAGGCCTCCTGTCTGGCATAGTCACCGATAAGGTGAATTCCTTTCCTTTCTTAATTATATGGTGGAATTCTGTGGCTAGAATGTGCTGTAGTGTACTCTCGTAGCGGTTTGTAGCTATGGACAAAGAAGAATATAATCTGATGTTAGGAGGAGCCGACGATAGTATCTGTTCCCATCTTTCTTTTGAAAACACTGATGTTCGGATTGGATTATTTGGTTTGGACCTTAGCACGTGGCCTTTTCTGTTAAAACAGCACTTCTCTGAGTTTTGCTATCTGTAGGTTACTTTTTTTCCCTAGTCTAAGCCAATTTTTGTGACCACTGGATTTGTACGGATAAAAATGTGGATTATGCTTAAGAAAAATAAGTCGCCTTATAAATAGAAACTTCCAAGTTCTTTTTGTTTTTGGTTTACAGCTTTTGATCAAGTCATTTCTTGACCAAATGTTGCACACTCATTGAAATTTTGACTTACTGTTGTGAATCTTTCCTTGCCTTCTCTTTTCCTTCTGTTAGAACAGTGGACGCATATGTCACTCTACTTGTTTAGTAGTGGTTTCTTGCTAAGAAAAAACTACTCCCATCGTTCTAAAATAATTGAAGTTCTAGGTTTGTCCTAAGTCGAACTTCTCTAAGTTTAACCAAGTTTATATAAAAATATGCTAATATATATAACTTCAAATCTTATAGTATGAAAATATTTTTATGATGAATCTTATGAAACTAAATTGGTGTTTAGATGTTGCTATACTTTTCTGTAAGATCGGTCAAACTTAAATGTTTGACTTAGAACAATCCTAGAACTTTAACTATTTTCGAACGGAGGGATCTATTAGTTAAAAGGCACTATGTGGATTGTTTGTGTTTGACTTATGTTAGCTAGTTATGCTTTGTACTGTATTTCTTACTGAAATGAATCACACCATAGTAAAGTGTAATAGTTATAATAACAATATTATGCCAAGCGGCTCATGGCCTACTTTTACTGCTTTCAAGCTGAAGGCGTTTTCTTCTTTGCTACTCAATTTGGGGTGTAGGATATATCCACGCGAGTGATTGCAGAGGGGCTGCGGGTGGAGCAAACCATCATGTCCAAGATCATGACAAGGAATCCTTCTTATGTCACCTCTGACTCACTTGCAATCGAGGCATTGCAGAAGATGGTTCAAGGTATATCTAGTTAATATTGGCATTCCCATTACCGTGCTCGCTCTGCTAAATATTTTAGGATTTTCTGACTAAGGAGTTAACTGAACTTCTATACTTAAAATTTCACAAAACAGTTTTGTGTCTGGTCTTTAACATATATGACTGTTCCGATAAGTCATTTGTATACGAGTACCAGCGGTATCATTTTCGAGATTAAACCAAAGACCAGAATGGTCTTGCTTAAAGGGTAGAACGGTCCTGTTTAGTATTGAAAATAATGTTCAACAAGTATTTGCCAGGAAACTGTCTTTACATAAACGCGCAAGCAGCAGAATCAAAAGTAGTAGTATCACTCAGAGTGATATTTCACAATCACGATTTTTCCAGAGTATCACACTCGATTGTAATTAACTCAAGGGACGGTTTGAACCAACGGGGGGCACATAATTGTTAAAAATGGGATACATGTGAATAAATGGATTTCATTGGAACTTTGATTCAAGGGTGGCACTTCATTGCAACAACTGAAAGTAGAGAGTATCATCGAATAAAATCAGCTTACATGCAGTGTGGATTGCTCATGCTATTATTCCTAGTTAGTGAGGCTCTCGCATGTACTCCCTCCGTCTCAAATTAACTGTCACAAAGATGGACAAAAGTGGATGTATCTAGGCATAATTTAGTGTTAGATACATCTATTTTTGTCCATCTTTGTGACAGTTAATTTGGGATGGAGGGAGTACATGCTTAACTTCTAAGTTGCCTGCATCCTAATGTTCTAGTGTATTAACTCATGATTTTGGTGTTTCCATAAGAATTATATTTCGATTTGCATTTTTTAATTTACAATCTTTGGTTGAAACACTACGTTTAATCGTATCATGCGATATTGATGAGTCAATGTAAATCCAACTCAATTTGCCCCTTTTCACACGTATAACGAAAACACATAATTATGTAAATGTTAGGCATAGTTAGATGTATTTGTATATCATCTCAAGAACATCAAAGCCTTTGTCCCAAGCAAGTTGGGGTAGGCTAGTTAGAACCCAACAAAAAGTATGGAAACCAAAAAGAGAAAGAGAGAAAAGAGTGAACAAAGTACGAGTAAACTAAGATTTCGGCACATAAATTGCTGATTTCCATGCAGTCCTATATAGAGCCAAATCTCAAGGTACATTCCAATCCCTCAAGTCCCTTTTTACTGCCTCCTCCCATGTCAACTTTGGCCGCCCTCTGCTTCAAAAAAAAAAAAAACTTTGGTCTGCCCCTCTTGTATTTGTGTTTTATCTGAATCACTACAAAAGGACTCTGGATTTATTCAGTGTCAGACATCTAGGATTTCTTTGGCATGTTGCCGAGTTTCTGACATCATGAATTCAGTAGCATACTAGCAGATATATATATAATGTAGACTTGTTGTTTTAATGTCCTTGCAGCATGACCTTGTTTGGATTAATTTTTCCTTTGTCCACTAACATCATTTTTCCATATGTTCCTTCACATTTTAGGTAAATTTAGACACCTCCCAGTTGTAGAAAATGGCGAGGTTATGGCTATGCTGGACATTGCAAAATGCCTTTATGATGCTATAGCAAGATTGGAAAAGGCAGCTGAACAAGGGAGTGCAATAGCAGCTGCGGTAGAGGGGGTTGAGCGTCAACTGGGAGGCAATTTTACAGGTCTCGCAATGCACATATTTTCATTTAATTCAAATTTATTTGATCCGGGAAGTAGTACCCTGATGTATAAAATGAACATTTGTAGTATGCCAAGTTATCAAGTATATCATATTATAATGCAAAGTTACATGTGCTTGATTTTCTTAAGCATGTTGCTCGCCCTTAAGTAGCTATATTTCGGTGTAGTCTTGTCTTACCAATTAACTAAAAATATTTACTGTTCTTGCAAACAGCTCCTTCTGCTTTCATAGAAACTCTAAGAGAGCGGATGTTCAAACCTTCTCTATCAACCATAGTCACGGAGGCCACAAAGTATAGTATTTTTTGTTCTCACTATTTTCTCTCAGTTGTCAGTAAAATGCTTGGATACTGAGAGTTACTATACTTCCAACTTTCAGGGTAGCAATTGTTTCCCCTTCAGATCCTGTGTACGTGGCAGCACAAAAAATGCGTGAATTTCGAGTAAATTCAGTGGTTGTCTCTACAGGGAACACAGTGCAGGGGATCTTTACGTAAGTATTCTCTAGTAGCATCACAGGATTGTTTATTGTTATATTAATTTAATTCCAGTTTTTTATTGATATGTGATTCTGAAATGCAGCTCAAAAGATGTTCTTATGCGTGTTGTGTCACAGAATCTTTCACCTGAGTTGACCTTAGTAGAAAAGGTTTCCCCTTCGGGCTTAAATTTGTCTTTCTTCAAATGGCATATCATTTTGTATAATTGCTTGTAACTCACTGTTAGTTGTCACATCTCTAAAGGTGATGACCGCAAACCCAGATTGTGCTACATTAGACACGACAATTCTTGATGCACTACATATAATGCATGATGGGAAATTTTTGCACATTCCCGTTCTCGACAGAGGTATGACCTGATTTCTGTGTCTCAGTCTGTCAATAGATCTTGAGTTGCTGGTGCTTCATCTGGTACATTTATTCAATTTCCTGAACAGAGGGGCAAATTGCTGCATGTCTGGATGTCCTGCAACTTACACATGCAGCCATTCAATTGGTGATTCCTAAATCCCTTTTCAGCCCTTTTTATACGCTCTGCCAAAGATTCCTATCCTAAGTTTTAGAATGTTATTCTTTATTTTTAGGTTGAAGGAGGCAATGGGACAGCTAATGAGGTGGCAAACTCAGTGATGCAGAGGTTCTGGGACTCTGCGCTTGCTTTGGATCCTCCAGATGATGAATTTGATAGCCGTAGGTTCGTTGATGGTCCTTTGCGGATTTTTGTTTTTTATTTGTTTTTTTCCCTGATACAGTGCTCTCATACCTTGCTCAGCGAAGCATCCTTAATTGTGGCGTCAGAGTTTGGGGATGGAAAGAGTAGTATATACCCCCCTATTATTGGCAATTCATTTTCCTTTAAGCTTCACGACCGGAAGGGGCGTGTGCATAGATTCACTTGTGGTACGTGCTTGCTTGATAGTTTGCACAAATATGTTGATGTTGTTTCACGGCTCCAATATAACCGGTTCTTAACTTGTATGTTGGCGCTACAGGCTCAGAGTCCTTAGACGAACTTGTCTCTTCTGTGAGGCAAAGATTGGGTATCGTTGATGGAAAAGACAGCATACAGCTCTTGGTAAAATGAACTAATTTAGCATGAAAGCATTCAAATTTTACAGTAGGTTTTTAGAAGACGGAGATTAGGCGTGTCTGAGTCTGATAGGAAAGGTCAAGCTTCCCCTTTTTCTGTCTTCGTCAGTGATGAAATCAATACCTTTATGTACTTAAAAGAGGAAAGTGTTTCTTATATGCTT
Source organism: Alopecurus myosuroides (assembly GCA_028641055.1). Taxonomy (NCBI): domain Eukaryota; kingdom Viridiplantae; phylum Streptophyta; class Magnoliopsida; order Poales; family Poaceae; genus Alopecurus; species Alopecurus myosuroides. Next base: position 131,260,764 of record CM054063.1, read on the forward strand.
ATATGTTATATGATTCTTGTGTTAACATCACCACTCTATGTACCTCATTGGCGATGCTACATATAGATTGCAAGAGTCATTTTTAAGTCATCATTAATTAACTCCCACATGATAGAACAATATTTGTCTGCGCTGCCCCACTTAATTTTTAAAATCCTGATGTTGATGCAGTATGAAGATGATGAGGGCGACCGGGTGCTACTGACAACAGATACTGATCTTGCTGGTGCAGTGCTCCATGCGAAATCATCCGGGCTGAAGGTATTCTGCATTCTAGGATGTAGACACTGTGAATTGCAGGCTCTCCCCTCTTTGGTGCTTGCTCTCTCAAACTCATTAAAGTGAAAATTCAACTGTCAGGTTTTGAAGTTGCATATTGAGGACGAGTCAAGTTCAAACACAGAGGTGGCAAAACCATTGCAGGAGCTAGCACCTCCGCGCAGGAGAGGGCCGTCTCCTGTTAAAGTTGGACTCATGGCTGGTGCAGTTGCTCTCAGTGGTGCGGCAGTCATGGTGTACTTGAGACGATCCAGGGTGTGATTACCCGACGAATCAGCAATTTTCTAAAACCTGCATTTCCAAAAGCTGACATCCATCTGCTTTAGAACCTTTTGCTATCTTGGTATCATCGTGTACCAAGAAATGGAAGGATGGAGGCAAGTCTGCATGTTTCAAGTTTCTCAGGTGATTGAAAGGTCTAAGATCGGACAGAAAGAGCTGTCTATCTTTGCCCCGCCTCCACATTTTGTAGAAATATCCACGATTTTATGGCTGCAGATGTATGATGAAACATATATAAACGTTAGTGGGTATCCCAGTTCATATTTTGCACTCGTTTGTAGATATAAATAGAGGATGTAACCTCATTTCGGAGCATACCAGTAAGTGGGTTTCTGCACTTGGAAGATGTACCGCATGCCCCATGTTATCATTCCTCCTAGCTATTGCACTGGGAAGTACAAGAAACAAGAATATCTTGTCTCTTTATTCTCATCGGATGATCTGTGATTAGATTCTTGCATTTTCGCCTTTTCTCGAACACTAGATTCTTGCATTATGTGTCAAGCAATTCATGTACTCCCTCCGTCTCATATAGTTGTCGTTAAAATGGATGTATATGGATATATTTTTAGTACTAGATATATCCATCTCAGCGACATCTAATATGGCGATAGAGAGGGGGAAGTTTCAAGGTAAATGCACATTATTATTTGATCATGGTCCCTCTCAAGATCTTATCTGTGCCCAGTAGAGTAGTGTGGCCCCCTAATTAACCCTCTGTACATGTGATGGATTGATAATGAAGCAATGATTAGTAAAAAAGGATTGGGTTGGTGTGTGGGTCAAGCGATGGTTGCTGGCTGCACATGTTAGTGGTTATCCTTTTTGTTGAGGTGGTTGGTAGTTTCTTAACCTCTCTAGGGCGGTGGCTTTGAGTGGAATCGATCGCTCTCGTGCTTCTCTTCCAACCATCGCGAACTTGATTCTGTAGCTTGAAAGACACTGTTTGGATTAGGCAATCATATCCAGCCTCTCATGCCGGATGTGCTGTTTTCGCTTTAAGGTCAGATACAACTTTACACCCATGCGTGTGCGTGCATTCTATATCTGTTCTTCTGTATATTACTAAAACATTTGTTTTATCAATTGGGGCTAGATACTACACCTCCATTCCATATTTTACTAAATCGGCGATAACTAATATGGACTGAAGGGAATAATAAATACATATTCTCTCCATCCCTTTTTAATCTACGTTCTAGACAAGAAATTAGTCTTGTTTTAATCTACATCCCGAGTTCTTCATATTAATTGTCTCCCTGATAATCAACACCAACACCAAAACGAAGCGGACTTGATAACCCTTTTGGATGTCATTTATTGTAATGTAGATTGGATTAGGTGTTTGCACATCTAATGATCTAAGTAGTAATATTAACGAACATCCACACACCACCTTGAGCGAGATGTGCCTGGGCTCCCGCGACCCGCGCGGCGACTGGCCCGTCCCGGGCGTGACGCGCGTCCCTCGCCGGCGCGTTCGCCGCCGGTCCTCCCCCTCCGCCTCGGCCGCGACGTCGCGGCTCCCCTCCCCGGCGCGGGCGGTGGACTCGGGCCCCTCGGAGAGCGAATCGGAGCGCCGCTCCGCCTTCCCGCAGCGCCGCCCGTCCCCGTAGCGCTCCCTCGCCGACTTCCTGCCGTCGCGGTCTTCGAGGGGAAGACCCGACCTTGAGGAGCCGTTGCCCTCGCCGGATGCTCAGGGGAGCTCCCCGCGTGCGCCCACGGCGGCTCCTGCTGGCGGTTCGACGCCTCCGCCCTTCGAGCTCCTGTACCGCGACTTCTCGCCGCTCTGCCCCGGGCCGGCGACCTCCCCAGGGTGGGTGGAGTCTGTTGTCATGGTGGGATCCATGGTGGTGGACCTCTGCTCGCCGCTGGACACACCTCCGTCGTCCCCGGCCGCGGCGGCGCGGGCAGTTCCTGGGGCGCT